>JAKVDI010000034.1:0-570221 GCA_022836835.1 Pythium insidiosum | reverse complement strand
CTACGAACCCGAGAAGCAGCAGGTCCTCGAGGATCTGTCGTCGTGGCTGCTCGCGCGTGCGACGCAGTACGCGCAGCTTCATCCGCCGACGAGCAGCAGCAGCAGCAGCAATAGCAGCAACGACGATCGCCACCACAACGAGCTGAACGCGACGGAGGTGACAACGACGACGCTTGGTCCAAATTGTAAAACGAGTGAGCGTGTGCGTACCGTTTGTGGACAGAGAGAGAGAGAGAGAGAGAGAATGGATCCGTGTCTGTCGTTGCTGTCGTCATCCATTGTATCTTGAGAAGCCGTTGAGGTATCTTGAGTCTTGAGTTCCGCCATTCCTTCTGGAGGTGTGCGACCGGTGCCGTGTGCCCCGTTGGTCCGTCCCTGACGTCCGTCTGTCTGTCCACTCGCCTGTCGTGTCCCCTTCATCTCCAGTGGAATGGAATGGAATGGAGAGAGAGAGAGAGAGAAAGAGAGAAAGAGAGAAAGAGACGGCGTACGTGCATGGATGATGTATCCATTGCTGACCATCTGGGGACACGAAAGGCTGCACCCGATGGCGATGATCTGCTCGTTCGGCGACGGTTCCGAGCGCCGTCTGTGACTGAAGCACGACTGACTGTCTCCAGCTCCACTGGTGGACGGACCGAGTCGTCTCGTGCACAGCAACAGCGTCAACGCTAACGAGATCCAGCGCCATCTGGAGCCATAGAAGACAACGGACCACCAGCAGCTCCTGTCGCTAGATGTCTCGGTCGCCTTTCGCCTGTCGCTCTTCCTTCTCCCTCTCTTGCTCTAGTGATCATGAGCGCCAACCAGCCAGGTACTCCGCTACTGTAGCTCCATGACGACGAAAGGCGTCCATACCACCAGCAGCTCGCAGCCAGCGATGGCATGCTGCACTCTGTCAGGTTGCTCATTCCCCAACCTTCCGTCGCCCACACAGCAACCAACCTCCTCCACAGTCCTTTCAACAAGATCATGCACTCCTTCGTCCTCGTGTCAGCCACGCTCGCGCTGCTGTCGCTCTCCCACACCGACGCGCACGGCATCTTGACGACACCGAAAGCCGAGTTCCAGCCCAACGTCATGCGCACCAAGTACGTCGAGACGGTCGCTGGGACGAGCATCTTCCCTGGCAAGAAGTTTGACGACAGTCCGCAAGCCAACGTGGCCACGTTCACCCAGAGCTTCAAGGAGTCGCAGTACAAGACGCTGCGCGACCTCCTGAAGGACAAGGGCGCCGAGTGCGGCTTCACGATCTCGGACGGGGCGCCGCAGCCCGTGCCGCAGGACGGTGTAGTCGTGTGGCAGAACCCCGACACGAACGAGGGCTTCGTGCCGTCGCACACGGGTCCCTGCGAGATCTGGCTCGATGACAAGCGCGTCTTCAGTGACGAGAACTGCGCCGCGCGCTTCCCGACCCACCCGCAGGCCAAGATTCCGGTCGACTTTAGCAGTTGCCAAGGCAAATGCATGCTGCGCTTCTACTGGCTGGCGCTGCACGAGCCAATGTGGCAGGTGTACAAGAACTGTGTCCCGCTCGCCGGTCAGGGAGGCGGCAACAACAACAACAACAACAACAACAACAACAACAACAACAACAATGGTGGAGAGTACTCACCATCGACCACCAAGTCGCCCGAGCCAACGCAAGCACCGTCAGGACCCGGTCGAATCCCCGTCGACGAGTACTCGAAGCCGACGCCGACACCGTCCTGCATCTGTGCCGTCGTCTGCTCCGGCCCCACAGCCGTCGCCGGACCAAAAGAAGCCCAAGAAGAAGTGCACGCGCCGACGCTACTTGCGCGATTAGACGGTGTTGCGGACGCTGTGGCTTCTGTCATCGCAGTCTTTCTTGGTCTGTCTTCTCTCTCTCGGGTTTTGCTTGTGTGGGTGATCAGGACGTGGCGCATTAGAGTCGTCACTGATCAATCAGTGCCTGTGTACAACATTGTATGTATGTCCGTTCGGTTGTAGGATGTTGACAACACTTGAAATGATGAATGCACTAAATCTATTCACACCACAACCACACACGCGCATTGCTACAATTGCACCGATCCCAATGGCACTTACTGTTTTCCACGTCTCTACCAGAACGGACACCAGCCGATGTAGCACTGACATAGGTTTTCGTGCGATGCTGCTTGATTGATGAGGCGCTGCACTTGGGCGCTCACATCCAAGGGCTCGCGCTCGCCTTCGAAATCGCGGCCAGTAAGCTTGGCTTGCACGCGACGAATCACTGCGACGGCCTTTTCGTTTAGCGCTTCACGAGGCGCTGCTGCACCTTCCGGGCCCAATGCATGAAGAAGCTCCCTTTCACGATGGCTTCGATTTGCGTGGACATCTGCTCTTGTTTGTGACTGAGCTGATTGTTGTTGCTGAGTATTGTTGCCACCCGGAACACCAGGTTGTGGATTTGGCCTGGCCACCGGTGGTCCTTGTGTTTGGCCACTTATCGATGCCCTGAGCTTTTGTTCTCACCACGCCCGTCGCTGCTGCGCCAGCAGTCTCATCCACCACACCAGCAGCGCCTGATTCCTCAGCCTCCTGCGAGGGTGCTGTTGGTTGTGCTTCTGCCTCGGATGGCTCTTCTGGTACAATGGATCGAGTCGAATTTGCAGGAGCCACCGCAGCCTCTGCTGCCGTTCGTGCAAAGCTGCGATGCAGGCTTCCTTGGCCAACGCTTGTTACACTGGCTGCAAGATTTGCTATCTCAGCGTGGAGATTGGTCGTTTTGTAGTCGATACGTTCCACTGGCTCCTTCGATTCACCGTCGTCGTCATTAGCTTGAGCAGATCGTTGCGATGGGCGCGAAGATCCGTTGGTTGCTCTGGTGAATGCTATCGATTTGCTCATACTCATCGGTCTCATCGATGTTGAGACAACCGAAGTGGACGGTCGAGGAGGAAGTCCACGGCTAGTGCGCACACTCGCGCTAATTGTTGGCGGTCGTGAGCGCTGAGTAGTGGGGCGGGCACCGCCTGGAGCATCCGACTCGACCGCCTGTTCGGAATCGGAGCGGTCGTCCATTTGCTGGGTATCACGTTGAGGTCGCGGGCGCTTCGGTATCTTGCTTATGATCATGGCCGAGGCAGAAAGGCTTTCTGCGACATCATCCTCATCTTCATCATCACTGCTGCTATCGCTTGTGTCGGCACTCTCACTAGCCGCCGAAGACATGGTTGCAGCAGTATCGTGGCTTTCTTGAACATCAGGATTATCTGCTCCATCGCTTTCGTGCGCGTGATCAACGCGCGAAGCTGCCGAGCTGATTGGTGCTGGCGTCAAAGATATCGCGTTTGCTTTGTTCGGATCAGCTTCTCGTGATTGAACAGATTCTTCACCGCCAGCGTCAGGCACGGAAGGATGGTTTGGTTGCTGAGATGTTTGTTGATTCTGATCACTTCGATTTGCAGCCGCTGTGCCGATGGAGTTGTGGCTAGGCGATGCAGTAGACATGCTCTCTCGCTGATTCGGAGCAAGCAAACGCCAACAAATGAGTGGATCGTGCACAAATGCCTCCAGCATTGCCATAAGACTATGACGGTTCTCGCGAAGAACTCCCATAACACTTTCGCAACTGAAACGGAAGTTGCCTTCGATCCCGCTAACTTCCATTGCGTTCGTGAGCATGCGCGTCAAACGAAATGGGATCTTCTCTGGGTATTTCTCTCGATGCATCGCGACCTCAAAACAATCTCCGAAATCGATGTGCACAATGGTCCCTGTGAATCTGTGAAGCATAAGGTTTGATGGATGGCGATCGCCAAGGCCAAGAATGTATCCGACCATTGACATGACCGCCAAGCTTCGTGTGTAATTTGTGCGACGCTCCAACCATGCTTCCGAATTGCCGCTCTTCAACCACAACACCTTGTACAAATCCTGTCCAGCTGTGTTCTCGAGAGCATACTCGAATACTTCGACTTTGTTCAAAAGCGGCAAAGCGTCATAATCTGGAGCCATCTGGAGCATCAGACGATGCTCGATGTTTAACAAGATCTTGCGAGCTTCTCGGTAATCGCGGATGAGCTGGTGAAGGGTGTCACAATGTGGAACCCATCCCACAATACCCGCGTTGTGAGAAAGGGGTATCACTGGGTATCGATGGATTTTCAGATCCTTCTTCGCTGTGGTTCGATCATTAATCAACAGTGCGTTGACAAGACCAAACAATTGGGTCACTCGCTCATCTTGACGTAAATCTTCATGTCCCTTGAGAAGGAACATGTACTCTAAACCATTTGATCCAACGATCGTGATCCGACGAGGCCGTTGCTTGGAAGTAATGACTTGAATTGTTGGGAGGAAGCGTCCAATCGTCACGATTCCATGTCCCGCTCGATACGTGCCCGGCACAGCTAGCTGGAGAGATCGGGCTTGGAGTAGGTTCGGCGATACGTACTGAAGCTCCAATGTTGTCAACTGGGGTAGCTGCTTGTTGATACGGCGAAAAACATGGTAATACAAATCCCATGCACGATTTAGATCACCCTCATTCTTGCGATTGCCATGCAAAAACCGTTGCAACCATTCGTATGCTTCTCGTAAATCACGACCGAACGCTTGCTGAAAGCTCACTTCTCGCAAAGTCTCCGGGCCTTGCTCCATCATTTCATGGAGTGGGGCCAGAACTGCAACCATTCCATCCACATCGTGTTCACCGAAGTACAAGCGAGACGCTTCTTCGAGACCTTCATGCCACATTTCGTGCCAAAGAATCGCAACGCGAATCAGCTCTCTGCTTACTAAGAGTGCCTCGTCCACCAGATCAACGTAATGGCGTCTCATTGTTGACATGATTGCCTCCGCTGCTTGTTGCCGAACCTGGAGAGGGCTCTTCAATGCAACTGACAGCGGATAGATGAGCGCGTGAGGGTGCTGGGCACCAATCGCACACAGTAAACGATGAAGCTGTGTTTGAATCCGCTGGTATGGTGTGTGAATTCGTGCAATGAGCTGTGGAATAACAATCAACCATGTTTCAATGCTCACTGAACCGAAACCTTGAACCAGGGAGTTGTGAACATCAGCGCGATGACCGTACGCAAACCACAGCGTCAGAACGCGAAGAATATCTTGCTGAACATTGGCTGCCCAACGGCTACGGCCAAGCGCGATGGAACGGAAAAAACCTTCGATTGCTGGAGCAATGTGCGGAGCAAAGTTCGCAGTGGTTGCAGCGCCATTGGCACTCACAGCTGATCGCGATGAATAGTGCTCAACGACGTGGAAGTTCATCAAGGCCCACGCATGCCATGCCTTGTAGCTTTTCGGCTCTAACTCCGTGCACATTCTCAGTGAAGCAAGAATGTTCGTGATGGGTACCCGATCCAACTGCTGATCGTTCACAGCCAATTGCCATTCGGCGAGCTTTAGGTGGCACTTTACAAGCAACTCCTCCTCTCCAACACCTGATCTTGTTGGCGCAACACCGTTTCCACCGATAGGAATGGCACCACCACTGTACATTCCACTTGTAACAGTGCTTAGGCCCCCACTTGCCCCAGACCGACTGTGTCGTCCAGTTGCCGACAGTCGACCAACCAATGTCGTCAGTTCTTGAAGCGCGCCTTGCTTTTCACCGACAGTCCACAGATGCTTGAGGTACGCGAAGGTCACTCGGTTGCGATCTCGTTCACCGTATCCAAATCCCACAGCACCATTGCCGTTGCCAATACCATTGAGTAAACTGTGTCCAGCTACGCTTGACCTTCCAACCCCACCCAGAACATGAGTGAACACTTTGAGGCTCATGGCAAGGTTTCCTGACTGTCGGCAAAGACTGGCAAACTGAAGCCAAGTCTCAATGTCTTCTTGAGGCGTCACGATGAGCGAACGAATTGCAAGAATCTGTTGCCAAACATCAACAACGCGCTTGCATCCGTTTTGGAGCCGTGCATGCCACGTCCGAATCAGATGTCTCTTGTACCTCGCCGCTTCTTCACTTTTAGATACACCCGCCAGACGAAGTGTCTTGTATGTAACAATTTCTTCGAGCTCACTCAGCTGTTGAAGTGTCACCATGCTCTTGTAGGCTCTCGAATAAGACTCACCGACGAGAGCGCCCAGCTTTGTATCGAGTCTTTGACGCGTTCCATCGATCAGCTTCGTTGCATCGTCAAAACGATTGTGATGAACAGCAAGAACCGCACGAAAGAGTGAAGATTCAGTCTCGCTCTCCTCATTCCATAACACCGATGGTGTCCCAGCTAGGGCTGATGAAGCTGACGCTTGAACAGTCATCGTTGAAATACTTGGAGCATTGGACCCGCAAGCAATGTCAACATACTTTGCCATGTGGTCCCAATGAGACAGACACCAGCTTGCTTTTGCACCCAACATAGCGACCTTTTTGATTGCAACGTCACGTCCTTCCTCCGCCGAAAGAGGTCCACCACTTCCTGAGACTTGTCCCACACCACTGAAGCTGGAATGACGAGAGATCTGACCCATTATTGCACCAGTGCTGCTGGTCGTGCTGTGATTGCTACTCCAGCTGTTCAAACGAGCAAGTGCGCCAGCTCCTGATGCCGAACGAGAGAGCGAAGATGGCTGACGCCCCTTTTTAGTTGACTTCAGCTCGTGAAGGTGCTGATACACTTGACCTGCAAGACTTGCCAGTTCGTCCCACTCACCTAACGCCTCCAAGCACCGCATTTTTCCAATGTAGACGCCGACATCAACATCTACAATTGTTCCCATTGCCTCACGCGCGCCTCCGCTGTGAGGAGCGAGTGTTTCGCTTAGTTGTGACAGCTTGTTGTTGTACAACGTGAGAGCAGCATTCCAATCCTGTAGCTTCTCATACCAAGTTTCTTGAACATCAATTACATCCCCGTGATGCTGCTGAGCATACTTCAGAATGCCGACAGCGGCTTCTGGCTGGCCAAGCTGGTTGTTGATTGAGATAAGCGCCTCGATACAAGTCGCCGGAGAGGTATGAAACTCAAGCTCCTTGTAATGCAGGGCTTTTGCGTACGCGTGACACTTTTGAGCAAGCTCTCCAAGCTCTCGAATATCGATTGGGAGAGCTTCAACATCATGTTCCATGAATTCGGCGAGATTCAGCAATGTCTGTAGGATTTCTGCTGGAATCGTTTCAGACTGAAAGGCTGTTTCGAGTGCCCGTACAAGATAATCTTGATACTGCTCATACAGCTCATTCCAACAGGAGACAAACGCAGGGTTAAATAACTCGCGAGCAAGTGGGTTGTACGCTTGAGCAAGAGCACAGCAGCTTCGAAGAGCAGCAGATGGAGATTCCCGCAAGAGTTCAATCGAGAAGCGTCGCATCCACTCCAACCAATCTTCCCTAGTACTCCGCTGTGATGCCTCCCAGGCTCGACGTAGATTTTGCTGATTGACATGAAGTCGCTGAGATACAACCCCTCCAGATGATGGCGCGGCAGATCCACTGGACCCAGCACCACCAACGGTTGACGCAGCTAACTCCATTCGGATCGAACGAAGACTCGGATTGTCAACAAAAACTGGATCATCCAACAACCAGTCAGCGTCCAACCGCTCCCCTCGCTTCAGCTTGTCCATCGCCTGAAAAATCTTATCCAGGATATCTTTTGTAGTACGATCGTTCTGCGCTGGAAGAGCAGATATCAGCTGCAAAATTAATGGCTCGAAGTGCAAAATGTCTCGGTTCAACTGATACATGATCGTAGCAACGGCATACAAAAGCACGTCCGAGAACTTCGTTGCTTCTGCGCGTGTTGTTGCGATGGTTGGGGTAGTAGCACCAACAGCCCCACCGATCGAGCCTCGAGGAAGTGAAGGTGGCCCCTGATCACTGAATGGAATGCCACTACTTGGATTTAGGGAAGGTGAACCAGCACTGACAGGCGGCAAACCACTCGTGCTCGAGCGCCCAGAGCGAGAGAAAAACGAAGACTTCGCAGTGACTTGGTGAACGACTCGAGCCAAAGGTTGAAGTAGACGAGATCCAGCATAATGTTCGAACTTCGCGACGACACATATTCGAGCTAGAGCATACATCGTCATAATCTTCACGTCAAGTGTCGTTTCGAAGCTTTCCATGAGTCGAGTTAGAGCAGGAACCAGAAGGTATACATAGTCCTCAACAGCATCACGGAAAACAACAAGGGCTTGAACCACCTGCGTCTGAATGGCAGCAGTTGCCACAGACTTACCACCCTGCGCTTTGTTGAGTGTCGCGCCTGGGCTGGAATTCGAAACCACTGCAGACTTGTCTCCAGTTGATCCAGCCACACCGTACCCGAACCCACCTTCATTGACTCTCGAAAAGGAGAAATCACCACTGCTGCCACCACCCTGATCATTATCTGCAATGTGCGAATCCAAAACAAAGCCTGGACCACTACTCCTGACAGATTCAGCAGAACCTCCGCCGGCCAATCCAGACGAGCGGCGATTCGACAAAATCATGGCAGAGTCGCTGCCACCACGTGATGCGATCAAACCCTCGAAAAGCAATTCTGGGTGCGCCGTCTCTGGTTGCAGCACTTGCAATAACTTCGGTAACAACAGGGGGAAGTACTCTTGACGGAATTCAAGCGGCGCCGCTTGGCTCATCATCTCAAGCAAACGCATAATCTGAGGAAGATGATAGTCCCAAAAACGAAGTGAAAGCGCAAGAATTGCCTTGAAAAAAGGTTTCATGTGAGACTGAACGATTCCAACGAGACTTGTTAACTGCAAGAACAGAGATTCTCGAAGCCTTGGTTCTCCGCGAGACAAAACGCGCAGAAATGGTGGGACGATGTACGGCAAAAACGGAACACACTGAATTTGTAGAGACTTGAAGATGAACATAATCGCCTGGATAACACCATGATGATGAGCTCCAAGCGTCGGCGTCTTCAAAATTTTCAGCAGGGCGCTTATGGCGACTGTTGGGAAATAAGCATCATGCGCAGGCGAGAGATCTGTCGGGTCCAATGCAAGGTCCCGATCATCCGCAGGGAGAAGATTTTCAAAATCATCCAGTCCACCGATCTCGATATCAGAGCTTGAATGACCACCCGTTCTTCGAAGTGGTGCTGATGAGTCATCGTCACCGCTACCAACAAGAGCATCGTGCTCTCGACTTCGAGCAGCTTGCTGTTTTGTTCCGATCGGTGCAGCGGTAAAGAGCTGTAGCTCGATTTGTTGTTTCTCATCGAGCATATCGGTGCCCATTAATGCGTGCGCTCGCTCCATGCTCGATGTGTCAAACATAACACCCAGTGCTCGCAAGTCAATATCAAGTGCATAAGGTGACAAAACGTCGAC
This sequence comes from Pythium insidiosum, assembly GCA_022836835.1. NCBI lineage: Eukaryota > Oomycota > Peronosporomycetes > Pythiales > Pythiaceae > Pythium > Pythium insidiosum. The sequence goes on along the minus strand of JAKVDI010000034.1, from coordinate 560,954 downwards.
ACGAGTGGCCGGAGGGGCTGATTGTGCTTGCATGTTTGGCATGGCTGTAGATTGACTTGACTCATTCTGGTTATTTGAAGCAAGAGTTGAAGTCCCTTGAACAGAATACTTAGATTCAACGGTTGCTTCGATTGCTTGGTTCTCTTCCAATAAAGTCGCTCGGGATACACACAATTTATACTTGTATGGATCAAGCGCACCCAGAATTCCAATCGTCTTCATCGCTTCTCGCCTAAGTGGCCATGGAGTCGCAGCACTGTGTTGAAGAACTCCCAACAATAACTCAAGCAACTTCGGGAACGCGATATACGGACGGACGACACACGCTGTACTTCCGGCGAGCTGACCAAGCGTTTGCAGCGCGAGACGACGTTTCTCGATGGAGGAATGATCTTGGAGAGTGTGTAGAATAAGTGGAAATAGGTACTTTTCGTGTCTTGCCATTTCATGAGATGCAACCGTAGCAAGCTGGCCCACCGTGACAAGCACAGCCGAAGCCAGTGCGGCATTACCCTGAACAAGCTTTGGAAGGATCAAACGGAGAAGACGCACAACGTAAGGATCTACCAGGTGGTGGGATGCCCCACTCAACGTGGAGCCGCTATGGCTGCCACTTCCACAGCTTCGAATGAGCAGACCGAGAAGTCTCGTCGCATCTTCTTGTGCACGCACATCGCTCCTCGGAGCATGCGTCAGCTCAGTCAATAACTGCACGAGCATACGTCGCAGCGCAGGTAGCACTAAGGCGGGGTTCTTCGGAGCGATTCGTTCTAATAATCGCATTGTACACTCTCGTATTGCCGGGACTTCATCATTCAACATCGAAAACATCATAGTCAGGGGTGTGTCTTGCGCAAGCCAATCATCATACCGAGAGTCCCGAGCGAACGAGTCCACCACACTTTTTCGAACATGTACATCAAGATCTGAGGTCCCAACTTGAAGCAACTGGGAAACCAAAGCATCCACAACTCTGCCACTCGGCCCGCGCTTGGGAATCAACGGGGGGCCGCTCATGCCAAAAGTGTTTACACCGCTACCTGCTGCAGATGTTGCTGGTGGGAGAAGAAGATGACTGCACGTAACCACTGCCTGCTTCCGAACTCGAGGATCTGAGTTAGTGAGGTACTGCGCGACACAGTCACGTACAAAGGGCAACAGCGATACGTGCCCACAGAAGTTGAATCCACTTAAAGTTCGAAGCGCGAGGAGGATGACATCAATCTCATCCTGCGTGTCCCCCTTCAAGATCGGAACAGATGCTCGGTGTCGAGGTGGAGACGGTGAAGGTGACAACTGGTAGCCACTGTCTACAGCAGCAGATGAAGAAACACCACTCTCTTCATCTTCGCCGCCAGCTAGTGACGCTTGGGACGGTGACCCCCCACTGACCGAAAATCTCATGGATGACCAGAGTGCCTGTACAACGGTTTGTTGCTTGACAGGAGGAGATGATGACGTTGCTGTTCCAGTAAGCGACGCTCGACCCTCGTTGCTCTGTCGTCGACTGTCTTGACCAGTCCCTGACACTCCAGTGACTTCGTTTGCTCTTGTTTCAATCTTCGTGCTCGCTCTGGTGCCCACGGAGGAGGATTCGTGCCATGATGAAGCAGTTGGCGATGTGGTGACAGCAAATGGAAGGCCTCGGAGGCTCACAGATATTTCATCGAGCAACCGCTCTTGAACGTTGGGAAGGCAACTCGGAACACTTTCCACAATTTCAGTCAGTGAAGTGACCAATTCGTCGCTCAGCCCACCCTGCATCATGATTTCCAAAAGTTCGGGAAGGTAGGGTTCCACACGCTGTCCCAGTGCACGGCATAGGTACGCAACACACGTGAGTGTTTCGATGCAAAACAGCTTGTTCTTACTGCGCCGCTTGCCTTTTGTGGTCGTTTGCGACAGACTCTCCTTCACTAGCTTCAGAATTGGTGGGAGGTGAGGCACAATGTGGTCACCAATCGCGAGAGCCATTTTTCCGAGAGCAAGAAACGCAGTTCCTCGTTCACTCGGCGATGTAAGGGTTACCACCCGCTTCATGAGGTGATTGAGTGCAACATTCAAGTAGTAACGGAGGAAGGCGTCTGGACAAAACTCAGCAAGCTGGGGGAGTAGCATGCATACCGTGCGGCTGACGAGCTTGTCCTTCGCATCCTTGTACAAAAGGACCGTGTCACACACTTCTCGAAAACGGGGCACCATAAAGCCACCAGTGTTCTGAAGCAGTTCACCAATTACAAGCAGCGAGCCATGCACGCACTCCCATGAGGCGGAGCTTGGTGGTGGTGCTTGAGGCTGATGGGTCGAGGATGATGCCGAGATTGTCATGCTGGAACCAGCGCTCAGACTATGACTACTCGATGTGGACGACGGTCCCGACGACGTCATTAGCAAGGATGTAGTGCTGGCGCCACCAGAAGGTGCACCACGGCTACCACCTGGGATGTTGAGCCCTTCGAAAACTTGATCATACACTTTGCAGTACCACTGGACACGATGTCGAGTTTGGCGCTTGGCAATGAGTTGAAGACATGCACTCAATGCCTCCGTCGCAGCTTCTCGAATTTCAACACGAACATCTCGGATTGCACCCCAAATTGACTGAAAAAACGTCGTCAAATTCACGTGAAACAAAGTCGGAGCCGATTGGGCGAGCTCGCGCAGTACGAAGCATGCTGCGAGACGGCGCTGGCTGAAGATGGCCTCTTGTCGTTCACCCTGCAGCCATTCGAATGCTCGCTTGACTTCAAAATCCACAAACGCTGCTACCAAGGTACCGCTGACTCCATTTGTGGTGTTCGCTGTCGCGAGATGGCCCAGCGCTTTGGACGCGGCAAGTAATGCTGTCCGCGACGTGTTTGGTTGCGCGAGGAAATTGCGGAGATAGTTGGCAAATCGAATGATCTGGTCTTCGTTGGCGCAATCAATGAGCAAATCGATCGCAGCGAGCCCACCTAGCTGCTCACTGTCATGGGACGACTGCAGCAGTGCGTACAGCTGAGGTGTGAGTTGCTGCAGCACCTTCGTGTACGTCTCTGCGCTCAACTGTCGCGACAGCGTCGCCACAAAGAGGTACAACTCCTTGGCGCATTGCTGACGCAGCGCGGCGTCGCGCGTCTTGAGGCGCTTGACGAGCTGCGCGAGAAGCGTCTCGACGTGCTGCGGATCACCCTTGGACGGCGCCTGGAACTGCATCTCGTCGACGGCTTCGGACTCGTGAAATATTTCACGCGCGTTGAAGTTGGCGAGACGAAAGGGGCGCGCACCGACCGCGAAGAAAAGCCAGGCAACGCTTTCGTTGGCGTGTTGGATACGCAGACGCTGCTTGTTGGATCGTTGGCGCGGTTGTTGTTGCCTGTTGGCGATGGAGGGGGAGCATCGACCGATCTGAAGAACATCGGGCAAGAATGTTGTTGCAGGCTGTTCAATAGTACCACCCCTATGGGGGACAAATACGATGCCCAAGGTACGTTTGTGGTCGGATGTTCGAGATCGCCTGCCACCGACAATCGCAATAGCAATGACGCCGGTGACCACGAAAAAGGCAGCGCTCTCGTGTCTCGGACAGCTAGAGCGCGTCGTACACGGCGCGTTGCAACGCGCGCGCCCCGATGCCATGGAGCTTTTGACGTCGGGGGCGATGAAGGCGCCCCCATCTCTAGGAGTGCGTCGCTCCATGCAGCAGGGCGCTGACTACCAGACCAGTCTCGCCCTCCAGCTGGGCAATCGACTGCGCGAAGCTCCAGAGGCGTTCGCACAGCAGACAATCGACCAACTAGACGACACGCTTGTTCGATCAGCGACTGTGTCCAAGGGCGGCTTCATTAACATGTCGCTTCGAGACGACTGGCTCGCTCAGCACGTGGTCGCGATGGCGACAATCGGTGTTACCCCAACTCCGACAGGAAGCGAGCCGACTTCACGCGACGTGCTCGTGGATTTTTGCGCACCAAACTACGGCAAGAAGTTACACGTCGGTCATTTGCGATCAAGCGTTATTGGTGATACGATCTGCAATCTGCTCGAGTTTCGTGGTCATCGCGTGGCCCGCGTGAGCCACACGGGGGACGTTGGCTCGGCGTTCGCGACACTTCTCGTTGAGCTCATGGATCAGCGCGTGCCACTCGCAACGCTGACTGATGCCCAACTCGGTCAGTTTTACGAGTCCGGCAAGCGCCGTGCGGTGTCAGATACCGCGTTCAAGTCGCGCGTTGACGACGTCGTGCTGCAACTGCAGCGTCTCGGTGCCACCAGCGGTGCTGCAGTAGACCCTGTGCTTGAGGCAACGTGGCGGCGTGCTTGTGAGGTTAGTCGCGATGCGTTTGCGCAGATCTGGGAGCGCCTCCGAGTTCGCGTCGAAGAGCGTGGTGAGTCGACATATCTTCGCCGTGTACCAGACGTGCTCGCCACCTTGCAGGCGCAGGGTCTGGCAGTCGAGTCACGCGGCGCACTCTGCGCCTTTGTCGACGGTCCCGACAAGTCCCCGATGCTTCTCCAGAAACAGGACGGAGGTTACCTCTACGCTACGGTTGATCTCGCGTGCTTGCATTCGCGAATTTTTGGTTTTCCTGGTGTCGATGAGCGGCAGTACGATGAGATCATTTACGTTACCGACCAAAGTCAGCAGCTCCACTTCTCCCACTTGTTCAAAGCTGCAAGCGATGCAGGGTGGTTGAACCGAGGCGACGGACGAGCTCCGGTCAACTTGAGACATGCGTGGTTTGGCCTCGTGCTTGGCAAGGACGGAAGCAAGCTCAGCTCACGCAACGGCGCATTCGACTATCTGGAAGATCTTCTGAACGAAGCTGGTCATGAATGTCAGCGACGCTCCGTGCTCTCTGCGACGGGAGAGATGTCGGGAGAGGAGGCAGCGGCACTCAACCGGACGATTGGTGATGCTGCAGTTCGCTACTTCGACTTGGCTCAGCAGCGAGAGCGCAACTACAAGTTCCTCTTCGAAAACGTGCTTCATCTCAAGGGTAACACGGGTGTCTACCTCCTCTACGCCTCAGCACGATTGCATGGCATCCTTCGGAAGGCACATACGCTAAACGCTGTTCCGTCTGCCACCGACTGGGATGCCGTCTTGCGCCAGGCGGACTCGACTGAGTTGCTTGTGGCTGCGAGCGCAGAGTGGGAGCCGTCCGAACGCGCTCTCGCTGTGCTTCTCGCGCAATTCGACGACGAGATCACCTCGAGTGTGGCGCAGCTTCACCCTCACTACCTTTGCGACTATCTCTTCCGTGTTGTGAGCCACTTCCACGCCTTCTACGAGAAATGCAGGGTGCTAGGTGATACGAAGCAAGATTCACGCTTGTTGCTCTGTGCTGCGACGCATGCTGTGCTCGCACGAGGGCTGCAACTTGTCGGTCTGCAAGCCGTTGATCGCATGTAGAGAGAAACGACCACCGAGCTTAGTAAGCCGCCTGTGAATAGAGAACCTTCGCCACTGACATGCACGACAGTGAAGCAGGAGATGAAGAGCTGCAATTGAGGCAGCTGGTTTCACTGTACGACGGTTTGGTTCATGCTCTCTGTAAGTTTCCAGGTCAATGCAGCACGCCGCCCATTCGTCGCGAGTGCGCCGAAGCGTCGCCGAAGAACGGAGTGCGACGATGCTGTCTGCACTCCTGAGTCATCCGATGCCTCACAATGGTCGACGCCAAAAAGATCCAGCGCCATCTGGAGCCATAGAAGACAACGGACCTCCAGCAGCTCCTGTCGCTAGATGTCTGGTCGCCTTTCGCCTGTCGCTCTTCCTTCTCCCTCTCTTGCTCTAGTGATCATGAGCGCCAACCAGCCAGGTACTCCGCTACTGTAGCTCCATGACGACGAAAGGCGTCCATACCACCAGCAGCTCGCAGCCAGCGATGGCATGCTGCACTCTGTCAGGTTGCTCATTCCCCAACCTTCCGTCGCCCACACAGCAACCAACCTCCTCCACAGTCCTTTCAACAAGATCATGCACTCCTTCGTCCTCGTGTCAGCCACGCTCGCGCTGCTGTCGCTCTCCCACACCGACGCGCACGGCATCTTGACGACACCGAAAGCCGAGTTCCAGCCCAACGTCATGCGCACAAGTACGTCGAGACGGTCGCTGGGACGAGCATCTTCCCTGGCAAGAAGTTTGACGACAGTCCGCAAGCCAACGTGGCCACGTTCACCCAGAGCTTCAAGGAGTCGCAGTACAAGACGCTGCGCGACCTCGTGAAGGACAAGGGCGCCGAGTGCGGCTTCACGATCTCGGACGGGGCGCCGCAGCCCGTGCCGCAGGACGGTGTCGTCGTGTGGCAGAACCCCGACACGAACGAGGGCTTCGTGCCGTCGCACACGGGTCCCTGCGAGATCTGGCTCGATGACAAGCGCGTCTTCAGTGACGAGAACTGCGCCGCGCGCTTCCCGACCCACCCGCAGGCCAAGATTCCGGTCGACTTTAGCAGTTGCCAAGGCAAATGCATGCTGCGCTTCTACTGGCTGGCGCTGCACGAGCCAATGTGGCAGGTGTACAAGAACTGTGTCCCGCTCGCCGGTCAGGGAGGCGGCAACAACAACAACAACAACAACAACAACAACAACAACAACAATGGTGGAGAGTACTCACCATCGACCACCAAGTCGCCCGAGCCAACGCAAGCACCGTCAGGACCCGGTCGAATCCCCGTCGACGAGTACTCGAAGCCGACGCCGACACCGTCACCTGCATCTGTGCCGTCGTCCGCTCCGGCCCCACAGCCGTCGCCGGACCAGAAGAAGCCCAAGAAGAAGTGCACGCGCCGACGCTACTTGCGCGATTAGACGGTGTTGCGGACGCTGTGGCTTCTGTCATCGCAGTCTTTCTTGGTCTCTCTTCTCTCTCTCGGTTTTTGCTTGTGTGGGTAATGAGGGCGTGGCGCAGGACGCCCACGTGAGGTCAGATATATCGGTGGATGTGTACAACGCTGTATGTTAACATCCCTTCAAGGGATTCTCTTGTAATGATGAATGCAACTTCAATCTGTTCACTAACCAACTCAAACGCCCATCGACATGAGCTCTTCTGGTGCGCATCCATGAAAACACCAAGATATGGCTACATCTCGCTTCAATGTCGGCTGATGTTGCGTATACTTATGTTGCAGGTAACATCTTACCTTCAGCATACCTTCTGTCAACCTCACCCAGCTCAGTGTCCATCACTTCCATTGGGAGATCTCCCGTTTGATTAGAGACCAACGAACATGGCGGCGGTGTGTCCAGTGTGCACGCTCCAGTTCGACGAGGGCGCCGTCTTTGCGCTGCATGTCGCCGCGTGCACGACGCCAGCGCCCGCTGCAACGCCTGGTACTCCGTCCACAGTGCCATCGAGTGCGACAGTCACAGCGTCGAGCTGCCCGATGTGCCACATGGTCTACACCAGTGCGATGCTAGCGCATGAGATTGAGTTCCACGAGTTCGAGTGCGAGCGCGTCAACCCGCGACCAGACACCAACGCCACAGTCGCGACTGGCAGCGCCAGCAGTGGCGCTGTGTCTGGTGGCAAGCGCTCGCGTGAGAGCCTCGATGCCTCCGACGCCTCGACGCCGCTGCTCGCGTCGACGACACCTGCTGTGAAGCTCTTCCCGTCTCACTGCGCGATCTGCGAGACCGGCGGACGCACGTTGCTCCACTGTGCGGGTCGCTGCGCGCGATCGTTCCATCCGATGTGCATCGACGAGATCAACCAGCGCTCCGTCGCGTTTCCGACGTCGTCCTCTTCGTCGTCGTCGTCATCGTCGCCGTCAGCGATCAGTGCGTCCGCGTTCGTGTCCAACATTTCTCGCGACCGCAAGGCCATGCGTCAGTGGGTATGCGGAGACTGTGCGCGCGGTGTACACACGTGCCAGCTTTGCGGTTTCCTCGGCCACGACGTCCACGACCTCGTGCACTGCTCAGTCACCGACTGCGGCTTCTCGTTCCATCCCGCGTGCCTCGCCGATCGCTCGTTCCGCTCGCAACTCCCGCTCGTATGTCCGCGCCACACGTGCGCGACGTGCCACGCGATCGAGACGGACCTGACCAAGTGCTCCAGCTGCACGAGGTGCGTTCAATCGACGCACATTCGCTGCAGTGCCAGCGCGGCGACGACGGCGCCAGCCTCAGTGTCGGCCTCTGACTTGCTCGACCCCAACTTTCGCGTGTGCGCATCGCATGATCCAGTAGCGACGACGACGAGACAACGAATCGCACAGAGCAACGGTCTCAAGATGCGGCTGCGCCCTGGCGACGTCGTGCTCGTACTCGAGTACAACAACCGTTTGCTACCCGAGAGCGCGATACGTGCGGCTCCCACTGCGTGCAACCAGTGGGGGATCGTGCAGCGCGTCGAAGAGATTAGCACGACTACGTGGTACTGGAACCAACTGCTGAGCGTCACGTTGTTCTCGGACGGTAGCGAGATCTCGGTGCTGAACCGTGACGTTCTGGCGGTCGGTGCTGCGACGCACTTCTCGACCCCAGTCGAACTCGTGCGTGAGTGCTTGAAGTGGCATGCGATGAGCGAAGCGCGGTTGCTTGGTCAGCGTCAGCTCGCGGTCACAGCGACGAACAGCGCGTTCTACGCACGCGCGCGTGGACTCGCGATGACCGACAGCCAGTGCGCAGCGGCGGTGGCTGCTGGCGTCGACCGATGCGACGCCTTTGGACAAGCGCCTGACCGAGTGTTTGGGCAGGTCGAAGCACCGGTGCACGTGCTGCTGGACACGCGCCCGAAGGCAAAGGACGAGTCGACGGCCGCTGCGATCTCGAGCGTGTCGGCATCCACATCCGACGGAGCATCGAATGCGCCTTCGTCATCGCTGTCGAAGCCACAAGGAGGTGGAGACGTGGAGATGGAAGACGCGACGGACGATTCAAGCTCAAAGGAATTCTCACTAGGTCCCCACGGTCGGCAACACGCCATGGATAGCAGTGATGCACTCGCGGACGTCATGGCGGTGATGAACGGTCTGCTGACGACATTGGAGGCGTCGGAGAAGACGATTGATGTCAACGGTGAGGAGAAGACGATGAAGATGGCAAAAGAGGAGACCACACGCGTCGTGCTGCCGGCTATCGACCTCAAGCGACCACAGACCAGCGAGCTCGATGGCGATCGCTTGATGAAGCGCGTGAAGCGGGAGCCGACGACCGTGCGCTTCACGCATCTTCCCGTGACGCTGCACAAGAAGCCTGGCTCTGTGTTCGCTCGCAGTCCAGCGCTGCAAGTTCCACCGGCGACTCGCAAGCTCCGCGAGCAGATGACGTCGCTGCCTTCGTCACTGATCGGCGACCTCGAGCAACAGGTTGACGCGTTCTTTGGTGATGGTCGCAGCGCTACCCGCGGTGCGCTGCCGCTGCCGATGGTGCGCCCCGCGTTTTACCGCCCGAGTCCGTTTCTGTATTGCGGCCCTCGGCTGCGCCAACAGCGCCGCATCGACAGCATCAGCCGATTGCTGGTATGCCAGGACAAGCGCAACGTCAAGTGCTTTGTGGAGAGCGCGCCGTACTCCAGCAATTGCCGTGCGCTCTCGCGGTACATGAGCATTGATCTACTCGCGCACGGCGACGTGGCCGCGCTTCACGGCGCTATCGGCAGCCGTCTGAGCGGCGAGGTGGCCGCGCCGACGCGCCTTCGTGAGCTCCGCTACTGTGCGGTCGACGGTACCCAGCACGCGCTGGTGACGGACGCCGACTGGCTCTGCTTCTGCGCCAACGTCTGTCACCTGATCGCCATCGTCGCGTAGGTTCGGCGATCGGACGATCGCGGTCGGAGCATCAGCATTCTTCTTCGACAATGGCTGGCCAGTTCCTGCGACGTGTGAAGCGAGAGGTCGCGCGAAGGTCGTCGGAGGAAGGTTTTTCTTGCCAGGCAGGAGAATGTTGCACTTGAATAAAACCTCGTGGGCCGTGGGTCCTCAGCAAACGAAGTGACAGTTCTGCCCACCGAGCACGACTGTGGTTGTTGTTGTGTGTGTGAGTGTGTTGAGTGTGTGCACATGCGACGCTCTCTCATAAGCGGAAATGCGCGACACCGCGCACACCTCCTCTCCGCTCAGTCCGTGATCCTGTCGCGTTCCCGACGACGCGAGAGTTGTTGTCGACGCCCGTGATGCTCATCAGCCTTCAAGCAGCAGCAGCAGCAGCACCAACTGCGTCGGCCATGCGAGTGCTGCGGATGTAGTGCGAGCGCTTGCTCCGTCGCTTTGTGACACAGAGAACACACGGAAGCACCAGCATCCCGACAACTCCAGCATGACTCCGTGTCGTCGTCGTGATGATGGCAACGAAGGTGAGCGTTCTTATTCGCTGTTCTACTTCTTCTCACGCGATCAGTGATGTGATCTCACAAAGCGAGTGGCTTAATTGATAGCCTCGTGCTGAAGAGGTGTTCCGAGCTCGCATGGGCAAGTTGATGCAGAGACTGAAGACCGACTGCATGCGCTCGACAGTCGGATGACCGCTGGTGTCAAGCAGCCAGCATGTGGTTTCTCCGGCGCTGTCCACTGTCGATGCCGACCCCGCTCAAAATGGACGTGCCCCGATGTCCAGAACAAGGTCCGCAAGCCCGAGTCAGCCGAGCATTTTCAGCCTCATTCTCGGTTCTTCTGGCGCGGAGAGACGACCTCGACCAAGATCGGTGTCGGTTGCATGGTTTGTCCAAGTGCCACCGCGGCATGTCGCCTCTCCTTCTGTTCTTTCCCACGGTCCCAGAGACAGAAAAAAGCCAGTGCTGGGACCAGGGGTTTCCTTTTTTGCAATTCAATTGCAATTCATTGCAATTCACTTCCAAAGAAAGCCAAAACCTCGTGAGGTTTTATTGGGATTTTCTGTGGAAGTCCTTGGAGCGCGGGGTCTGAAGAGGGGGCGGGGGGAAACCTACAGCGCGGGCCGAACGGCGCACAGACCAACCAACGACTGACCCAGAGAGCAACCCGAGGACGCGAGGACACGGGCGGCATCTCTGCGTGAAGAAGGAAGGAAGGGAAGGAAACAGGCAAGCGTTCGTTCGGCTCGCTGCGTGGGTGTGTAGACGCGGGAGATCGAGTAAGAGGGACACAGAGAGTGTGTGAGAGCGACCGATACGCGTGCGCACGGTCTTGCGCTTTGTCTCACGCGTTAGCAGCAAACGCCCCATCGATCTGCCAGCTAGATCGTCGCGAGGAGCAAATTAAAGCGCCAGGTGCACGTCACCAGAGCGAGCAAGAGTAGCAGACAAGTCTCGAACCGACTTGGTATTCATCAACAACACCAGAAAAGCCAAAAAAGATCAGAAAAAAGGAGGAGCCGAAAGGTAGACCGGAGGCGTGAAGTGCTGCATTTGAAGAATCATTCGCAGCATATTCATTCCGCGACCTACCTATCCAAGCTCCAGCGCATCGTATCAGCAACCCCTGTTTCGTCCGTGTTTATGTGGTTTGATAGATTTTGATTGCCTCATTCTACCCCCGGAACGGTGAGTCATGCGCGATTCCCGTCACCTTGCAGATAGGAATACTCATGGTCGAAAGTATGTCGTTTGTAGTTCTTCCAACCTCTCATTTGTCCGCTGTCTCATCAAACGACATCCAAGCTCTCCCAACTCTACTCCAACTCATCAACCATGACCAGTGACTGGATCTTCTCCGACGCCGAGCTCCGAAGCACGCCTTCTCAGCGCAATGGCATGAAATTCAAAGAGGAACTCATCATGCGACGCAAGGGATGCGACTTCATCGAAAAGATGTCGAAGGCGCTCGATCTTCCCAAGTTGGCCCAGATCAGTGCGGACTACTATTTCCACCGATTTTACATGCGCCAATCGCTCGTACGCTACGACCGGTATCTCGTATCGGCTGCATGCGTGTTGCTGGCATCGAAGGTTGAAGAGTCGCCGAAGAAGATTGGTTACATCGCGAAAGAGTACATCTCGGTTCGCAAAGTTGTCGAGAAGGATTCAGTTTTTGCAATCCAGAAGCACGATCAGCAGAAGATGGCGGGCCGAATCATCTCGATGGAAGGCGTTCTTCTCCACACGTTGGCGTACGATCTCACCATCACCCATCCTTACAAGTTCATCAACGAGAAAGTAGACCGTGTCGTGCGACTTCAAGGCCTCTCCGACGATGAAGCTAAGCGCCAGAGCGGAAAGATCAAGCAGGTCGCATGGAGCTTTCTCAACGACAGCGCCTACACGCTGGCATGTCTTCGTCTCGATTCGAACGAGCTGGCTGCCGGTGCTGTCTATCTGGCTGGGCTCTACGAGAACTACGTCCCTGAGGATCTGTGTGCTGAGGAAGGTGCGCCTTGGTGGCATGTGCTGTCCACACCATTCCATACCTTGCAAGGTACACTATTGACCTCTTGACGAGATCTTTGGGAACGCTGTTATTGAACGCTGTGTGCAATGCTCTGTTCTAGATGCGGCAACGTATCTGCTCTCAGCATACGCAGAACCGTACATCGACACGAAGGTGCTCCCGGCGGGATTGTCGAGGCTGGTGTACACGTTTCACCCCCCTCGCGTCAGCCAGTGTGCATCTCAACGTGCAGAGAGCCCGAACCACCCGGCAGCTCTCGTGGAAGCCACGGAGGGCTCGCAGTGCAATCCGATTGCTGCTTCCCCGCTCTGCGTGACATCGCCGGAGTGCGGAAACAGCCAAAGCCGGTCACCGTATGACCATGACTTCGATCACGAAGTGAAGGCCTCAATGAGTGCGGAGAAGGATGCTATGGTTTCCTCGAAGCTTGGTGCCGATGGAATGTCCCGGAAACGGACACTTGATGTTGAATGTGCTGCCTCTCGTCGTGTGAAGTCGTGCTGGTGATTGCGCGTCGACGGCGGTTCAATGAACTCTCGTGGATGACCCGAGCTCAAGGCGTTGCAGCCCGGATTCAACCAATGCTCCGTTAGTACCCGGCGGTCTGCGCACGGTTTCCTCTCCGCACCTGCTGCAGGCATGGCCTCGTGCCGCCTCTGCTTTGGCATTTTTAGATGATAGCTTCCCAACCGATCGCCTGACGAACGACCTACGACCCCAGAACGAAACGTATTTAAAAAAGCAAAACACCGATGTACACAAGACGACAAACACGCTTCGCATTCTAGTAGCTTTGCATGTGAACATGGTTGAGCTTGCTCTACAATACGTCTCTCTATCCATCAGTCGAGTCGATCTATCCGCAGCAGCAGAATGCGCTGAGCACATTGCATGACCTCACTGGGCACGACCGAGTCCTCCATGACTCCGGCGGTCCACAGGTCTTCCAGCATCTTGAGCAGCTCCGCCTTGCGGTACAAGTGCGCGTCAAGGTACAAGGGGGACGCGATGACGACGTCCAGAAGTCGCAGGTAGTCGAGGCGCAGCGCATCCTCAAGCGGTAGATCCGTGCACTCGCGGAGCACAATGTCCACGAGCACTTTGAAGTCGTTGACAAAGACGACCCGAAAGACTTGAGCGTGGGTGAGAATGTCCAGCAACAGCTACCGAACCAGTCAGTCAGTCAGCAGACGCAGACGCACACCGATGCAGACTTGTATGTACACGCACACGCACCTGGATTGCTTGACGTAGTTGTGGTAGTCGGCTCTCGGGACAGGGGCAGCCACACGAGTTGATGACGTGCAGCAGTGCGCCGCCGACGTGTTGGCTGCCGTCGCGCGACGTCTCGATGAGCACGCTGTCGATGAGCACGCTGCTGTCGCTCGCGAGTTGGCGCTCGTGGTGGTGGAACGCCGCGAGGCAGATGGTCGTCGCGGCGAACACGCGCGTCGAGCAGACGCCGAGCAGCCGCACCATCTTGGCGAGCATGCTGGCGTACGTGCTGTGGCGGAATGCGCGCGCAAACACACGCGCGTCGGTCGTCGCGCTGAGCACGTGGTCGAGGAACGCGAGCCAGTGGAAGAGGTTGGTCGCATCCTGCTTGGCGCGCGGGTCGAGGTCGTCGAGAATCTGGCACGTCGAGCTCACGATCGAGCGGACCCAGTGCGCGTTCACGGCGTCGACGCGCAGATAGTCCTGTCGCAGCGTGAAGCACACGTTAAGCAGCTCGGCGGCGCGGATCCGCAGGTACAACGGCGAGCACACGACGTCGAGCAGCAGCTCCCAGAGGTCGCGCAGGATCTGCTCGTGGTCGGCGCTCAGCGCGATCTCCCAGTCGCTGCCGTCGCGGCAGACGTGCAGCCGCCGCTCAATGGCTTCGAGATGGCGCAGCGTCTCGGACTGATCGGGCGGCGAGTCGACGATGCCTTTGAGTAGCATTACGATGGAGAGAGTTGGAGAGATAGATAGAGAGGGATACGTGCGCGTCGCCGTGTGGCGGTGGGTCAATGGACCTGCTGCTTCGCCATGGCGTTCGTTTCCCTTGCCCAACAACAGTGGCATCAATCGACCGTCTCTTGGGATGTGAGCTCATCGCCTTTTGACACGAGCCGGCTTATAGACTATATCTGCATATAATTATGAACAGAAATGGTATTTGTTGTAATTTAGATAAGTTACTCGAAGCGACGCCGCGACGTCTCAGACTGGGACTCTCATTGGTGCTAGACTCGACTCGACGGATACATCGATGCTGGTGCCCACAATGCATCGCCACGCAGTGCATGCGAGCGAGCCCCGCATCGCTAGGAAACACTGACTTGCTGCTCGTCCTCCACACGTCGCTCGAGTCGGGGAGGTTTATTGATTCATCGCGAGGGGGAAGAAGAAGAAGAAATAAACACATCACTCTTTAATGCCGCTGCATCCATTTGTATGAAAGCAGATTGAGCATGGCTGGAGAGAGAACAGCACGCCCCAATTTCGAGTTGAAGGTTGTTGTGCACACTTGATTCCTTTTCAACGTGTCTTCGGCCGTGAAGTGGTGCCATCGACGCCGTTCTTTTTCATGCTGGCAGCTTAGAAGCTGACGGGTTTGTTCCAGACCCACTTGTTGCCTGAGTACTTGATGCCTTCCTCCACGGGACAGCCACCGTGGAGACTCATCGGGTCGCTTTCGCCGTTCGGGAGCATGCTGTAGAACACAATCACCTTGCGCTTCTGCGGCGGCACCTTCAGGCCGTGCGTGCAGTCCTTCATGGACGTCGGCATCGGCTTGCCACCCGCACGAGGGAAGATCGTGTGGCCGCCGCGGGCCACGTCCGACATGTACCAGAACACCGTGATCATGCGGTTCTTGTAGCCGTGCTCGATCATCTTGAGCACGTCTGGCGAGTTGCGGTGGTGCTCGGGCGGGAAGTAGTCCGTGTGCTGATCATACTTTTGCGTCTCTTCGTAGCGCAGCACCTGCACGTCCTCCTGGTGCGAGATGGGGACCTTCACGAGGTCCTCTGTGCGGCGGTCGATCTGCTGCACGAGCGCGTGGCGCTTGGACGACAGGAAGTAGGTCGTGCTGGTGCGCCACTCGGTCGCTGGGCGATCCTCGTGGCCGTCCATGTGTGTCACGCCCGACGGCTTGAGATGCTCGAGCGACAGCTCCAGGATCACGTCAATCTCCTCGTCCTTGAGGAACTCCTCGACGCTGAACACGAGCGGCACCATGCTCAGCGTCTCGAGCACGAGATCGCCTTTACCCGTCACATTGCGAACGACGGCTAATGAATGAATGAAAAAAAGAAAACATAAAAGTCAGCCGACAAGTTGCAGCGAGTAAACACTTCATCGCTGTAGATGGCACGTACTCTTGTGGCCGACCTTGATACCAGGCCAGATAAACTGCCCTCCCTCAAAGAGAAACACGACGCGGTTCGCGATGTCGCTCAGTCGCTCAAGGCGCTTGCCTTCTGGCGTGAAAAACGCGTAAGGCTGCTTGTACTTGATCGCAAGCTCGTCGGCGGGCGGCGCGATCGCGAACAGGCGCTCGAGCTCTGTCTTGAACGCTGCAAACTCAGCGGGCGACTCGGCCGAGACAGCAGGCGCCATGCCGTCCTTGTATGCCGTGATACTCAGTCTACACGACGGTCCAGTGTGAGTGTGAGGAGGCCACGTCCGCCATACAAAACCGAGATGACCGTCGCCGCGACGTACACGTTGTCGGCCGACTTCTTGGTGCAGAGCACGTGGAAGCCCTTCACTGGCCCAACCTCTGTGAGGTACTGTGTTGCCGTCGAGCAGTCGAGCTCGGGGGAGGCAGCGCCGATACCCTGGTACTGGTCCAGCAGTTGCAGCACGCGCGTCTGCGTGTGCTGCTTGACGAGCTCCCATTGCTGCGGCGCGACGAACGCGAATCCAGAGACGCCAAGCGCCACGAGCGCCACGAGAATAGACAGCAGTGGCAGCGAAGAGGAGGACGCCGCAGCAGTGGACGCGGCCTTGGGCGAGGTCGCGGTCGCCTGCTGCGTGGGCTTCTTGGCTTTCGGCGCCATGGTCGGTGGGTTGCTTAATGGGGACGCGAACACGAACGAGACACGAAACGAAGAATGCTGCGCACGGGGAATCAACCGGAACGAGTGTCGTTCGTTCGTTCGTTCACGCGGACGTCGCGACGCGGCGCGCAGGCGAAGAGGTGAGGCGTGATGAAGGGAGCAAACGCCGGACTCACGTGTGAACAAAGTTCCCACACACACCATCGGAAGATCAAATGTCAGAGGTCTTGAAGCCAGCCAGCTGGTGCAAGAGTATCTTTTGTGGGGAGAGAATTCATTTAAACAGGTAAATCACGACGTCACGGCTCGCTTGAACTAGGACATCTCAAAACACGGTGATATCTTTTCTCATCTTTCTAAACGCGATGCACATCGTTTAGACCTCTCTGGAGTGGAGAGAAAAAAACAGAATCGGCCGGTCACAAAAGTGCGGCCCATCAACGCCCGCAACGCTGCGCCCACTGTGGTCGTCTCGCGTGTCGAACGTCACCCGTCCGTCCGTCCGTCCCTTTGACAGACAGACACCCTTCAGTCTGTCGGTCCTTCGGTCCGCTCACAACCGAAAGAATCCACAAGCGTCTATCGCGACCAACAAGTCTAACCCCCCAACGATGTGTGGCCCTCGTCCGCTGCAGCACCACTCGTTCGCGAACCTGGACGACGTCGTCTTCACGCATCTCCACTGGACCATCGACATCGACTTTGATGCGCGCCGCCTCACGGGCGCCGCCGAGTACTCGCTCGAGCTCAAGCGCGCCGACGTCCAGAGCGTCGTGCTCGACACGCACCACCTCACGGTCTCCAAGGCGTTCGTCGACGGTCAGGAGACGACGTTCGAGCTGCTCAAGGAGCACGAGGTCTTTGGCCGCGCGCTCGTGATCCCGATCACGGCCGACGCCAAGACCGTCAAGGTGCACTATGCGACCACGGACGAGTCAAGCGGCCTGCAGTGGCTCGCCAAGGAGCTCACGGCCGGCAAGACGCACCCGTACCTCTTCACGCAGTGCCAGGCGATCCACGCGCGCAGCATCGTGCCGTGCCCCGACACGCCCGGCTGCAAGTTCACGTACTCGGCGACCGCCACGGTGCCCGAGTGGTGCACGTGCCTCATGAGCGCCATCGCCAGCGAGGCGCCCAAGCACGACGACTCGACGCCGCAGGCCAAGCGCAAGGTCGCGTTCCGCCAGGAGGTCCCGATTCCGTCGTACCTGTTGGCGATCGCGGCGGGTCGCATGGAGTCCATGGAGCTCGGCCCTCGTAGCCGCGTGTGGGCGGAGCCGTCGGTCGTCGCCAAGGCCGCGCACGAGTTCTCGCAGACCGAGGAGTTCCTCACGTACGCGGAGGAGATCACGGGCCAGGAGTACGTCTGGAAGCGCTACGATCTCGTGTGTCTGCCCCCGTCGTTCCCGTACGGTGGCATGGAGAACCCGTGCCTGACGTTCGTGACGCCAACGCTGCTGGCGGGCGATCGCTCGCTCGCGGACGTCGTTGCGCACGAGATCTCGCACTCGTGGACTGGTAACCTCGTCACGAACCACACGTGGAAGGACTTCTGGCTCAACGAGGGCTGGACGATGTGGCTCGAGCGCAAGATCATGACCAAGATCTACAACGACCCGCTGGCGTACGACCTCAAGGCGACCATGGGTCTGCGCGACCTCAAGGAGTCGGTCGAGGACTTTGGCGCCGACCACCCGTACACGCACCTCGTGCCGGACAGCGACAACATCGATCCTGACGACGTCTTCTCGTCGATCCCGTACGAGAAGGGCTTCAACTTCCTCAACTACCTGAGCGAGGTCGTCGGCGGTCGCGACGTCTTTGAGACGTTCGCCAAGGCGTACATCAAGAACTTCCGCTTCAAGACGCTCACGTCCAACGACTTCCGCGAGTTTTTCACCAACTACTTCACGGAGGTCGTCGACAAGCGCGCCGCCATCGACACGATCGAGTGGGAGAAGTGGTTCTACACGCCGGGCATGCCGCTGGTCATGACCGAGTTTGACTCGACGCTCACGAACGCCGCGACGTCGCTGGGCGAGAGCATGTCCAAGTCGACGGATCCCTCCAAGTGGGGCCCCGCGACCAAGTCGTCACTCAAGAAGTGGCAGACGCCGCAGTGGGTGCTGTTGCTCGACACGTTGCTGCTGAACCAGTCGGAGAAGGGCGTCGTCTTCACGCCTGCGCACCTCGACGCCATCGATGACTTTGCGCACCACCACTTCACGACGTCGCACAACGCCGAGCTGCGCTACCGCTGGTACACGCTGTCGCTGCGCGCCAAGGACCCGCGCCAGCACGAGAACATTGCGCACTTTCTGGGCGAGCAGGGCCGCATGAAGTATGTGCGCCCGCTCTTCCGCGACCTCATCAAGCACTCGGGCAAGGCGCACGCCAAGCAGATCTTCAGCAAGACCAAGACGATGTACCACCCGATCTGCGCCAAGATGCTGCAGAAGGACATTGACGAGGGCCACGAGGCCGCGTCGGTCGCGACGCCGGCGGCCCCGAAGCACGCCAAGGCCTCGGCCGCGAGCCAGGGCGTGCTGGCGAGCGTCGCGCAGGTGCTGGGCGTCTCGCAGGAGGTCGCGCTGGGCGCTGCCGTCGTCGTGGGCGCGGTCGCCGCCGGCTCGGCCGTGCTGCTCTTCAAGCGCCGCTAACGCACTTTGTTCGAACTGTGTTGGATTCCAGGTCTAACGCACACCCGAGAGTAGCCATTTTGGAGTTTTGGATTGATTTTTGAATGGAAGAACACACGCGAGTGACCATCGTTATAGACTCTCGATTTAGGTCGGACCATCCATCTCCCGACCCCTTTTATATGTTGTCGGATTCACACGTCGCAGGTGAGTGGCGACCCAACTGGTGGTGACGAGAACTGCAGGTAGGCGTCATGGGGCGCCTCACAGCGGCCTCGAGAACGTTTTTCCTGCGATCGTGAGATTGCTCTGCGGATCCGCAAAGTGAATCGTTGATGAACGCAGTTCTTGATGGTGAAGGATTTCTGCCGGCACTGGTGATGTAGGCTTTCCAATCGATCCCTATGTCGGTCTATCCGTCCATCCGATATCACATCCACACATCCACACATCCACAGACCTTCCATTCCGGATCATCCATCCATCCATCCACATGGGATTCAATCCATCCAGCATCGCTTGGTCGCTCGCGATCACTCGAGATTCCAAGATGAATCGAGTTACGCGATTAGTGTGGAATATGCGTCGACCAATCAAGGCCTGCCCACGCTCAGCGCGCAGTTCGTCCCTCTCGCTTTCGCAGATGTGACGTTGAGATCGTGTCAGTTTCTTTCGAGCCGGCAGACTATGCTCAGAGACCAGCACGAATGACTTTTGCCAATCATTGTCCCGAAGGTGAGGTGCGAACCGAGAGACAGACTCATATTTACATCTTGGTATTTGTATGCTATCTTTGCCGCGAAAAGTCGCCGTATTGGTCCGTTAGAACGAGGTTGGCAGTGTTTGCTCCTGCGACTTGAAGCGAGGTGATGATCGTGATGTCAGCGCTCTACAGGCCATCAACTACAAAAAATGAATTCCGCCAAATACGTTACCATATCAAAAGACAAGACAGATGTATTTGGCAACGTATTCCTCATCTTCTTATCAATACCCTGCAAAAGTGGCAGCATGTCAAGCGACGTCGATCCCAATCATCACTCGCCCGCAAGGTTCCCCACGACGCACGTGCGACCATGACGTCGCGTTCTCGCGACCACGGGAATGCGCGACGTGGCTCAACACCAGTGCGCAAAGCGAGAGGGCGCCCGCCACCCCCGCGTTCGCGCCGGCGCAGCTGCGCATCACCGCGGAACGGATTTTTTAGAGGCAGAGGGGGGGGGGGGTGCCGCCGTCCGCAGCAGCACCACCGCCGCGACCATCCTCCTCCCATCCACACTTGTGGACGGCCGGTTCGCCTGATAGATAGACTGTCCGAGGATCGGCCGCACGGACGGACGTGTGGACGTGTGGACGTGTGGACGTGTGTACGACTTGGACTGCATCCCTCGGAAGTAGGAGCTCTTCACTTTCTCTCTTGTCGATGGGATTCTTCTCGCGCCGCAAGCAACCCGAAGTGGACGCCCCGCCGCTGCCGCTGCAGCCGCCGCCATGCACCGCCGAGCCGTCGGCGCGTGAGGCCCGCAAGCAAGCCAAGAAGGAGGAGAAGGCACGCGCGCGAGCGGCCAAGCGCGCCATGAAGGAGCTCAAGCAGGAGGCCGCCAAGGCGCGCAAGCAGCGCCGGCGGGAGGAGCGCGCGATGCGGCAGCAGCGGCAGACGCTGCGGCGCCTGCAGCGACGCATGGTGAAGGACCGCAAGCGCCTCGTGCGAGAGCGCAACAAGGCGGCCAAGCGACTGCGCGAGCAGGAGCAGCGTGCGACCGAGCGCCTGCGCGACGCCGAGAGGACGGCGTCGGCCCGCGCGGCCGCGCACGAGGTGCGGCGCTCGGTGTCGCAGGCGCTCGCGACCAGCGAGAACGCAGCCGCGGTCGCGACTGTGACGCTGACGCCGCCCAAGTTTCAGGAGCAGGCGCACTGTGCGTCGTGCCACGTCAAGTTTCATCGCCTGTCGCTCACGACGCGACACCACTGCCGCAACTGTGGCGGCAGCTTCTGCGGCAAGTGCCTCAGTGCTGCCAAGCGCCCGATCCCGTGGTTCAAGATGCCCAAGCCGCAGAAGGTCTGCTACGCGTGTGACGTGACGGTGTTCAACGGCATGGGCGGCGTCGGTCGCGCTCGGTCACGCGCCGCGACAGCGTCGACTGCCAGCAGCAGCAGCAGCAGCAGCAGCAGCCGCCGCGTCGATCCGACGCCGAGATCGTCGTCGCAGTCGTCGCTGCCCGTGTCCGAGTCGCCCGAGATGGACGCGCCGGTCGTCGCCAGTCGTCCACGCTCGCGGCGCTCGCAGTCGTCGTCGTCGAGCAGCAGCAGCAGCAGCTCCAAGAAGCCGTCGCGCTGGTCGCTGCGTCCACTTCTACGAAGGAAATCGAGCGCCGACCGGCAGCGCAACCGCTCGCTCGACCTCGACCTGCAGCTCGAGAAGACGGAGATGCTCGCGCGCCAGCGTCACGCGCAGACGCTTGTCCCGTCGTCACGATCGCTGCAGGTCGCGCAGCTCCCGTGACCAATCGCGTTTGACGGCGGTTGCTTGTATTCTGTACGTCGTCTCGCGCGCGTGTGTGTGTCTGCGTAGCTGCTCGCTCGCCACCAACAGCACAAACAAACAGACAAACAATCCACACACACACACGTGCAAAGCAGTCAAATACATGTTCGCTTCCCCCCCTCTCGCCAGGTACCATTTCATCTACTTCTGTCCGCCTGACTCAGCTAATTGTGGGGAAGCTCCGACAGACAGACAGACCGGCTTACAGTCTTCGCACAGCGCGATCGAGCAGCAAGCATGGCGTCTCCATCGACTGCCGTCTCCTCCACTCTTCCTCCTACGTTGACGACGACCACCACCGCCGCCACGACGCTGTCATCGACGCGTGTGCGGCCTCTGGCGCCGTTCTCCAAGAGCCTCGTGGTGCTCCACGCGACGCGAGCGCCTCCGACGGTGGACGCCAACAAGCTGCTCAAGACGCTGCTGCTGCTGCGCGGGCGATGGCGCTGGCCACGCGTGCACCGCTGGCTCGACGTGCTCTCGACGCCGCGCTGGAGCCGCGTGCTGCGGGCGCTGTACGTGCTCGGCGCGTGCCTCGCGGTGCCCGTGCCGCTGTTCCCCGTGGCTATTGGGCGCTACGCCGCCGTCATCGGGCCGCCGCTCATGCTACCGAGCACGCTCGTGCTGCTGCTACACCTGCGCGCGGACGTCGTCGCGCTGCTGCTGCAGACGTTCGAGTTCTGGTTCTCGCTGCTCTCGGCGCTGCTCTCGTTTGGCGTCTACGCCGCGGTCGTCCGCGACGCGCGCGCACTCACGATCGTCGCGGTGCTCCCGGGACTGCTCTTCGCGCTGCTCGCGGACGCCAGCGTGCAGTCGCCGCGCTTCGTCGTGCTGGCGTTCGCGGGCGTCGCGGCGCTGCTGCTGCTCAACGTCGTGGTGCTCGCGCTCGGCGCCATGGACGACACGCACGCGTTCGCTATTGTGCGTCTGCCAGGCGCCGATGGCCGGGCGGTCTCGGCGACGAGCGTGCTCACGCAGGGCTTCCTCGTCGTCGCCGTCACGCAGCTGCGCCACGCGTACACGCGGCGCGCCGTGCTGCCCGCGCCGTGGCGTTCGTGGCGAGTCGCTGCTGCCGTCAACGATGTCGTGCCACTGTTTGCGAGTCGCTGCGTGCTGCTGTCGACGCCGCTCGAGTGGACGCACGCGCACCGCCGCGTGTCGGCGCGACTGAGCCTCACGCGCCGCCCGCCGCAGCACGTCGCCAAGGTGTCGCGCATCACGCTGCGCGCGCCGGGGCATCGCGGCGTGCTGGACGCGCACCGCGTGCTGCTCCCACGACTCGCGAGCGAGCGCCGCCTCGCGCTGGTGCGCGGGCTGCTCTCGCTTTGCTGCCTCTCGACCTGCGGCGCGTTCGTCGCGACGACGCTGCCGTCGACCGCCGGCGCCATCGGCGTCGACGTGCTGTGCTACGTGAGCGCCGCGAGTGCGCTGCTGCTCAACGCCGTGTTCGTCGTCGCCGTGTGGCAGCCCGACGTGCTGCGGCTGCTGTACGCGTCGTTCGACGTGCTCTTCGTGCTCGCGCACCTGCTCACCATCCACCTGTGCGTCGCCGCCATGTGTGGCTGGGACGCACGCGCCGCACTCGTGCTCGCGAGTCTGCTGCTGCTGCACTGGGCGCTGCTGGTCGACGCCGTCGCGCCGCCCAAGTTCTCGCGGCTGCCGACGCCGTCGCGGCGCTGGGCGGTCGCCGTGCTGCTCGGGTTTCTCGCCGCGCTGCTGGTCATTCTGCTCGACCTGTTCGTGCTGCGCGATCGACTTTTCCGCTTCGAGAACCCCGTGGTGCTGTGGCTGCCGGCGATCCACACCAACAGCACGACGACGGGAGCTGGTCTCCCGCGACGACGACGCATCGAGGCGCGCGCCGTGTCGTTCCTGCTGAGTCGCCTGCCGACGGTCGTCGCGTGGCTGCTGCGCATCCTCTGGCGACTAACGCGACGAGGCAGCAGAGAGCTCGTGATGCTGCGCGGCCCCGTCGAGTTCGAGGACCTCGAGCTGCACCAGCGCGTGCGCAACACCGTCAACTCGCAGCAGCAGCTGCTGCGCTCGCTGCAGACCGTGTACGCGATCCGCTTTGGCTCGTTCTCGGCGTTTGTGAGCTCCTTTGCCAATCAACCACAGCAGCAACACCAACAGGAGCAGCAGCAGCGAACGCAGGACGGCGCCGTCGACGTGCGCTCTCCATCACGACCAGCATGGCAGTGAGGGCAATATGGGTACATTATTGGAATCAGGCAGGTACACGATACACACAATGTTATTGTGATGCCGTTATTCCAACACTGGAAGGGTTACACTCTTTTTCAGCGAATGGACAAGTTTCAATCCATGTACACGCACTGTGATTGGATGAAAAAAGCAATGTTCGTTGGACCTCGCCAACGCATTCCACGCATTCGGGGAACATGACGACGCTGGTGCCAGCTCCTACGACGGGCGACGCGACGGCGGTGGAGCGCCACGGATCCGTTCGCGACCAGCGCACGCCCAAGCGATCAAGCAGTCGCCTTCAAGCACGCGCTGATCAGGCGGCGGCAGTCGCAGAGGCGCAGTCGCTGCTTGGGGATTCGGGCCGCAGTCGCGATGAGCAGTTGGAGCACGGCGGCGGCGTTCTCGCGGTCGACCGCGAGTGGCACACGATCGGCGCAGTGGGGTTTCCGCGCTGGTGTGGCATCCCCAAGCACCGTGTCGTGGAGCTCGTGCATCTTCGTCACGCCAACTACGGGCTCCGATGGACGACGCCGAGTGTGCTGGACGTCCAGCGCCGCCGCCGACTCGAGCAGACCGCCGACCCCCTTGCGACCGGCTCGGTCTCATCGACGTCGACACCGACGTGCGTCGTAGGGCCGCACTGGTGGCTCATGGCGCTGACGTGGACCGTCTTCTTCTCGTCGGCGCTGCTGGTGACGACGCTGACGGTGTCGGAAGCCGGCATCGGCGAGGCGTGGATGGGCATCGTGCTCTCGGCGGCGTGTCTGCTCATGTACGCGCTTGTCGGCTGCACGAATCCCGGCATCATTGAGCCGCTACTCGAGCCAGTGGACGACACGTACACGTACTGCGACCACTGCGAGTCGTATCGACCGCCATCGTACGTCGCTCGCTGCTTCGCCTGGAGATGATGGAGATGATGGAACGCTGGACTGACGCGTGCCGTTCTTGTGTGACAGCGCGCTGCATTGCTTCGACTGCCGGGTTTGTATCGAAGAGTACGACCACCACTGTCCGTGGACCGGCAAGTGCATCGGCAAGCGCAACGTGCGCTACTTCTACGCGTGGCTCTTCTTCCTCGTGCTCGCGTTCGTGTACGAGATGATCGAGTTCACGACGTACATGCTGCCGCCCGAAGACAGACCCACACGGGCATTTGACGACGACGACGATGACGACGTCTCGTTCGCGCGAAGGGAGACGCCGTCGCCGTCATCGCCGCTGCGTTTCCTGCGTCGGCATCTTTAAGCGCATCGCGCGACACCACCGCCATTCGCGCGGATCGTAATTGTACACTACCGACTCCATACCACCAGTAAAAACAAACCCATTTTGGTGCCTTGGACAATGATGCCAGTGATGTCGGTTGCACTTGAGTTGACTTGAAGTTTGTATGTGGGGGCGGGCTCCGACATCAACTTCAAGGAAACCCAGACAAGCGAGCCATCGGCGGCGCATGACTTGGCAGGCGTCTATCTCGTCACATGCCGACACGGAACGCGGCTCGAACGGTCCTCTACGCTGTGCCAAGGCGCTGCGTTCGCGGCGGACACTCACGACATCTCAGACAAAGAAGTCGGAGCCCTTCGCCCGCGTCAAGCGCGTGTCGTTTCGGGGAAGACGCGCGGAAGCGCCGCGACGAGTCGCGTTCTGAGCACTTGTACCAGCCGTTCCGACCGCGTTCGAGCCGTTATGGTGGCATCTCGAGCGATGCAATGTCGCAGCCATCACTCGCTTCTTCTTGCTCTCCTTCCTCCTCTGCGCTCTCTCTTTTCGCACCTTCTTGCTTGGACGTGAGACCGCCATTGACTCGCACGCAGCCAAGAGCGCGTACGAATTGGAGAAGGAACGCGCGTGAGTCGCCTGCCGAGAAGTCGAGCGGAACGCGGGGTTGTCACCGACGCTGGCTGTGCCGTCCCGCATTGAAGCTCGGATCGACACGGCACCGCATTCCTTGACTGCAGAAACGCCCCGAGCGCTCCAACCCCCAAGGCGCCGGTTCGTCTGGCTGGCAGTCCGTTGGTCTGTCGGTCGGTGTGGAAGCTCGTTCGTTTGTTCTTCCCGTTGGTCGACCGCAGTTCAGCAACGGGAGGGAGAGCAGAGTGACTTCCTTGCGTTGACGGTCGCATACACGTGAGCGAGCGGAAGACGCGCAGAGCGGCGTCCACGGCGCTCGACTCGTTCGGCGACTCGACCGACTCGCCCAAAGACGAGTATCTATCCATCCATCCATTGTTCTTCCCCTCTCTCTCTATCGCTCTTCAGACATGGACGCAGACCACAACACGACCGCCGTGCTTTCGAGCCTCGTGACGACGGCCGGTAGCTGCCCAGCGCGAAGCTCGTTTCTCCCGATCATGGTTTCGGTGTCGTCGCTGCTTGGGTGTCTCTATGTCATCGCCACGTATGCGTATGTCCGCGCGCTGCGCCAGCATCCCGCGGGAATCATGTTCGGCATGAGCGTCTACGGTGCCATTTACCAATTTCTCTATTTGCTCGACCGCAGCTCCGAGTCGGTCAAGTGCTCGCAGATGGCGGTGTTTGTCGACTTCTTCCTTACTGGCCAAGAGACGTACATGCTCATCTTCGCGATTGACCTGCTGCTTGCACTCAAGAACCCGTTCTCTGCGTCCAAGGGCCAAATGAAGACGTACCATATCGTCGGTGGACTGTGGAGTATATCGTGTGCATTGCTGTCACAGTTCGACACGCACTATGCGCTCTTTGGCTTCTGCTGGGTCAACTCGAGTGGGGAGCTCTTTGGAACGCCCAAGGCAAGCGGCCAAGACGCACCACGCGACGATACAAATGGCACACGCGTCACTGTCACGTCGGGCATCTTCTTCGCTTTGTACATCGTTGTCGTGTATATCACGTCGCTGGCGGCGTTGCTACGCACGTGGAACACGTTTCTCAAGGGCCTTCCCGACACGTTCAAGACACGCCATCGCATCCATCGCCATCTCAAATATTACGTTGTCTGCTACTTCGGATACTGGACACTAGTGCTCTCGTTTTACGGTGCCTTCAAGCTTGTCCCAGCTGACGATGACACCACTGATGGAGGGCTGCGGTGTCGTATCTGGCATTTGCTTTCGTGCCTGCTTCTCGCAAAGGGAATGGTGAACGCGCTCATCTGGACGCGCACGTCAAACCTACTAAAGATTATCGAGCAGCTTCGCACGTACGGGTTTGTCGACCTTCCGCCGCATGAAGACAGTATCAACTGGGCGCTGCGGCTCGAGATTCTCACGAACACGACCAAAGGAATTTGTGAAAGCGTCGATCGCGCCGAGCGTCAAGCACGGACGTCAGCAGCGTCCGTTGGATCCTCGGGTGCGGACGCCGATTCCTGTAGCGTCAATCACAGCAGCAGTAATGACTCCGACTACTTCGACCGCAAGGAGAGCTACACGCAAATCGAGGAGATCATCTTGGAGAACCGCAACGAAAGTGGACGGCGACGACAGCGAAGTGAAGGCGTCGTATTCTTCGATTATGCCCCTCATGTCTTTCGACGACTGCGAATGGAAGCCAAGATCTCCACCGGTAGTTATCTCAATTCCATGCAGCAGACTACGAAGGAGCGCGTGAGCGAAGGCAAAAGCGGGGCGTTCTTTTACTTCACAGAAGATCGCAAGTATGTCGTCAAGACGATGACCCATGAGGAGCTCAAGTTCCTGCTGACAATTCTCCCCAAGTACTACACGTTCATCAAAAGCCACCCCAACACCTTCGTCACTCGGTTCTTCGGCTGTCATGCGATCACGATGTATGGCAAAACGGTCTTCTTTATGGTCATGCAGAGTGTGTTTGACACGACACTGCAAATTCACGAGCGCTTCGACCTGAAAGGCTCTTGGGTTGGTCGTCTCGAAGGGCGAAAGCCCACAGGAACCGTGGCAACGTGCAAGTTCTGCAGCAAACTGTACGTGGTTGGTGGCAGTCATGATCAGCTCTGTGATGTGCGTCGCGGCGAAGGCAACTTGCGGCATCAGTACGATCAAGTCGGAAAGGATCTGAATTGGAATCGTCACATGGCGCTGCCACAGGCCACTGCGCGTGCCGTCGCAATGCAATTGATCAAGGATTCAAGCTTTCTGTGCAGCATCAACTGTATCGACTACAGCCTGCTCGTCGGCATTCACCATCGCAGTTTCAATGTGTCACACTACTCATCCGCCGAGTCCTTCGATGTGCCACCACGATCCAGCTATTGCAGTAGCTTTGTCGGTCGCATGAGTGGTAGTGTGTGCTCCCAACTGCCGCCGAAGCCCTTCCACCAAGCGATCCATGGCGGCATGACGGTCGATGAAGTGCACGGCCCAGGCATTTATTTCATGGGCTTGATCGACATTCTCCAGCAATGGAATCTCCGCAAGCGTATGGAGCACTTCGTGCGAGCCTACATCCTCATGCAAGACAAACACGGCATTTCGGTAGTGAACCCCAAGCAGTACGCTGATCGCTTCCAGCAGCGCGTCGTCCGCGAGCTCATCTATGACCACGGCATGTACATGGACGACCTGCACTCCACGACGCAGTCGATGCCTGAGCACCAACTGGATCCGACACTCTTCGAGTCCACACGCACCGCCAGCACTGTGCTCAACTCGTTCGACATGGCACAAGAGACGCGTCTGTTCGGTGCGGACCGGTCGACTCCGCTGCAGCTTGCTGTCGTCTCGTCCTCTGCGATCCCGGTTCTGCCGCTTCCATCCACGCGTTCATCTGGCGGCAATGGCATCGCCCGCCGACGCGCAGCGACCGTGTCCTCGGCATCTTCACTTGGTGACGCGCAGCTCATCCGCCAGTCGGGTGGCTTCGTGATGGAAGCACCACGGTCGTCCAACCTGCCTCGCTACAGTCTGCCGACGTTGCCAGCGCACTCTCGCCGCCAGTTGGCACCGCTCACTCCGTCACCGCGTCAATCGTCGAACGCAGACCGATCAGACTCGGAGTTTTCGAGCATCAGTCGCGGCGTCGAGAGGTGCTCGTCGGCAGCAGGCGGCGCGTCGTCCGGCTCCAGCGCCAATTCCTCCAGCAACGGCAGTAGCAGCAACAGCAGCAGCAGCAGCAGCAGTGTTTTCCCGCGTCTCCACGTCGAGTCGTCCAACGCCGAGTACGCGCACATGTACAGCATCGTGCGCACGCCCACATTTCCCGACAAGCCCGGCACCATGTCTGCTTGAAGCGAAGGTTGCTGCCCGTTGCTCGCCTGTCGGTCGCTTGCCATCTCCTTTGTCGTCGTCGCTTTTGGTGTTGGTACGTTATGTATAGTAGGTCGATGGCGTCGAGAGCGCTGTCGACACGGTAACTCGCACAATCAATACAGACTCTCCGCTTGCATGTGAAGAGATCAATCAAGATGACAATCTGTGACGTGTGAGCGCGGCAGCTTCAATGTCATTCGGGAGCAGATCATCGAAGCACTCGCGTCGATGGCGTCGACGTCATCGCACAACCCACTTCTCGATAATGTTGCGTGGAAGTTGCGCGATGTCGTCACAGTGGCCAGCTGGGAACACGTCCTGCGTGTCATGCAGCCTGAATGGTGACGACAGGTCGCGTGAAGGTCGTCTGAAGCGATCCACGAGTCAAGCCATGTCACGTTTCTCTCGCCCGTCAGAATCTGAAGCACCTCCCGGCGAGATCTTTTCCGTCTGCCGGCATGTCCATGCTTCCGCAGCAGTAGCAGCTCATTCTTCAATTGGCCGCGTGTCATCCACAGCTTCCTCTCCTCTCTGCCACAGTATGAGCGCCATCAAGGTCGTCGTCTCCGGTGCCGCCGGTCAAATCGCGTACTCGCTGCTGCCGCTGAGTACGTAGCATTGGAGCTGGTCAAGGCGACGCAGTGAGCAGCTTGTTAACGTGTCTCGCTGTATTCAGTCTGCAATGGCCTCGTGTTTGGCCCGCAGCGCCGCGTGGAGCTGCGCTTGCTCGACATCCCCATGGCGCAGGAGGCCATGGAGGGCGTCAAGATGGAGCTGCAGGACTGCGCGTTCAACCTCGTGGACGCCATTATCCCGACGTCGGATCTCGAGGTCGCGTTCAAGGACGTGGACGCGGCGATTCTCGTCGGCGGCTTTCCCCGCAAGCAGGGCATGGAGCGGTGCGTGGAGGCAGTGTCTGCTGGAGTTACTTTCGTCAACATCCTCCTCATCTGTTGCACGTCGCTCTCTTTACAGTAAGGACCTGATTGAGAAGAACGTGACGATCTTCAAGGCGCAGGGCCAAGCGATCGAGAAGTTTGCGAGCCGCGACGTCAAGGTGCTGGTCGTCGCGAATCCCGCCAACACCAACTGCCTCATCGCCATGGAGAACGCGCCGAGCATCCCGCGCAAGAACTTTTCGGCGCTCGTACGTTGCTGACAATGGTGCTGACGTCGCTGTGGGGTTGGTGTCTCTGACCTTCTTGCCGCCGTAGACGCGACTGGACCACGAGCGTCTGCGCTCGTTCCTCGTGGAGCGCGTGAACGCCGAGCTCGCCGCCAAGGGCGACGTGGCGCGCGTGACGTCCAAGGACGTGCGCAAGTGCGTGATCTGGGGCAACCACTCGAGCACGCAGGTGCCGGACGTGACGTACGTGGACGTGACGCCGAGCGGAGCGCCCAGCGCGCAGCCGTTTGCGGCGTTCGTGCAGGACAAGCAGTGGGTCGAGTCGACGCTCGTGAAGGACGTGCAGCAGCGCGGCGCGGCCATCATCAAGGCGCGCAAGCTCTCCAGCGCCATGTCGGCGGCAGCCGCCGCGGCCGCACACATGCGCGACTGGCTCGCGGGCTCGAGCGACGGCGACTATGTGTCGATGGCGATCTGCTCGGACGGCAACAAGTATGGCGTGCCGGAGGGTCTGATCTACTCGTTCCCGGTCAAGTGCCTCGGCAACGGCGAGATTGAGGTCGTGAATGGACTGCCGATCGACGAGCGCATCGCTGGCATGATGAAGGCGACGGCGCAGGAGCTCGCAGAGGAGAAGGCGGACGCGGTCGAGATTCTCGCGCGCGTCCAGTAGATGTACGAGTCAAGCGGACGTTGCGAATATATCCCCATTGTGATTGATGCGTACGTAAACAATGGACGATGTGGTGGCTTGCATGCGCATGACGGACGCAGGTGAACGCGTTGGCCTTCATGAGCAACTTCAACATGTGTCATTCTATTGGGGGAGTCTCTGTCATGAACTCGTTTCAGTGACATGGGAATGCCATGCATTGACTATGAAGGCGAAGATGCTCCTCTCTCTCTCTCTCTCTCTCTCTCTCTCTCGCTGTATCTGTATCTGTGTGTGTGTCTAGCGCTCGTTGTAGCTGCGCAGCGCGAGCTTGCGCTGGTGCTCGTCGACCTTCTCGCGGATCACGCGGTCGAGCAGTGCGCGCGTCACGCGGACGTCCTGCTGCGCGAACACGATGCTCTGCAGGTAGAGCATCATCTTGGCGATCTCCCGCCCGCTCATGCCTTCCGTCAGCTCTCCATACTGAGGCAGCAGCGCCAGCAGCGAGGACGACGAGCGCGTGGACGGCGCCGTCGTGGCGGACACCGTGGCGGTGGCCTGGCGACGCACCGCCGCACTGCTGCTGGTGCTGCTAGTGGTGGTGGACTTGGCGGTCGTCTTCTTGCCGTTGTCGCCTGGCGTCGGCTCCGTCTTGATGCGCGCGTCGTCTGGTGGCAGTTGCTCCTGCGGCATGTGGCCGACGTACCGCGTAAAGTACATCTCCAGCAGCCGCACGCGCTCGTTGCGCTCGGGCAAATCAAAGTGCAGCGTGTCGTCGATGCGGTCGGTGACCGCCGTGTCGAGGTCTTCGGGGCGGTTGGTCGCGATGACGAGCATAAAGTGGCGCGACTGCGAGCCCGTGTGGAAGAGCAGCGCGTTCAGCGCGTTGCGCATGGCCTCGCTCATGTGCGTCTTGCGCGTCGCGCGGCAGCCGAGGAACGCCTCGGCCTCGTCGATGAAGAGCAGCACGCCGCGCGGCGACGCCTTGGCCCACGCGAACAGCGCGTGCAGCTCGGTCACGGCGTCGGCGCCGAGCGGCCCGACGTCGCCGCCGCTCAGGATCGCGTACTCCATGCCGGAGCTGCGCGCGAGCCGCTTGGCGATCATCGTCTTGCCCGTGCCCGGCGGTCCGTAGAGCAGCAGGTGCCGGTACGGCGCGCCGAACGCGATGGCGTTGCGCACGGACGTGGCGATCTCGCGCACGCGCGTGTCGAGCGCCTCGCGCAGCACGACGTCGTCCAGCGCGTCGTCCGCGTCTCCGTGCGGCTTGGAAGACGAGGACGACGACCACGGCCACCACGACCACCACGAGAGGCGCTGCAGCCCGAGCGCCGAGCGCACAAAGCCCCAGACGCCGGCGCCGCGCGAGGTCTCGCGCACGAGCGACGGCTTGCCGAGCCGCTGCTCGACGAGCTTGCCGACGACGCGCACGACCTCGCGGCTCACGTAGACGCCGAGCGCGAGCGCGACGATGCCGCCGACGACCGCCGCGAGCCGGTCGCGGTCCTGCAGCAGCACGCTCGCGCCCTGTCCGAGGTTGTCGAACGTCGCCTGCAGCGCCTGCAGCAGCTTGACGCGCTCCGCCTCGAGTCGCTGCGAGAGCTGCGCGCGCTCGATGTCCTGGTTCTCGCGCTGCTGCCGGATGCGCCCCGCGACCTCGATGTGCGCGCGCTCGAGCGACGCGTTGTGCTCGAGCGCCATGCGTTCGCGGTCCAGCGCGAGCTGCTTGTCGCGCAGCACGGCCTCGGTCTCGCGCCGCTGCAGCTCGAGCCGCGTGTGCGACTCCTCCTGCAGCGCCACGAGGTCGCGGTTCTGCGCGCGCCGCAGCGCGTCCTCCTCCGCGAGGCGCTGCGTCGCGAGCGCGTGCTTGGTCTGCTCCACCTCGAGCTCGTGCTGCTTGCGCTCCAGCTGCGAGCGCCGCTCTTCCTCTGCGGCCACGCGCACCTCCTCGAGCCGATGCGCGGCGGTCGCGGCCTCGGCCTCCGCGATGCGCCGCTTCTCCACGAGCTGCGCGCTCGCCTCCTGCTCGAGGTACGCCTGCAGCTCGTCCAGCCGCGTGTCATGCGCATCGACGCGCCGCTGCAGCGTCTGCACGGCGCTCTCGCTCGCGTGCGTCGCGTGGATCAGCTCCTGCGTCGCCGCGATGTTGTGCATGAAGAGCGAGTCCTTGTCCACGACGTGGAAGTTGCGCAGCGACACGCGCCGGCGCGAGGGCGCGTGCGTGACCACGCGCTCCGCGACGACCTGCACGCTGTCGTCGGGCAGCAGCGCGCGCGCCTCGTGGCCCAAGACCCCGAGCTGCGTGCGTCCGACGAGCGCGTCGTACTTGAACTCGAAGCGCTTGAGCGGCAGCCGCGTGATGAGCTCGAGGCTGAACGACGTGTTGGCTGGACGCGCGTTCACAAACGCCGCCGCGTGCTCTTCGCTCGTGAGGTTCTGCTGCGAGGCCGCGCCACGGTCGCGGTCACGCGAGTACAACACGCCACCGAGCGACGGCGACGGCAGCACCGCCAGCGCCAGCGCCACCGAGAGCACAAGCAGCAGGAGCAGCTTGTGCAGCGACCGCGTCATGTTGCCGCTGCCTCTGCTGCCGCTGGAGGCGCTGGGCTCGTCATGTTCATGGAGATCATGGAGCTCTCGGTGTCGCCGATCGGCGCACGAGTGGGTTGGGAATGCGTCGTCAGATTTTCCAACGTTGGAAAAGAAATCTCTGGACGCCGGATGGTGGATTCAATGTACTGGATGCCGACTTCCGGATGCCGGATTCTGGACGACGTAAAACGAGGGATTCTGGACTTCACCAGGCAAGGGACGACATGCTGCGCTTTGCTCCGCGAGCAGCTCCCCGTTCTTGGGCCGGCACTGGTCTAAACGATTAGTCGCGCAGCTGCGATGTCGAAGAGAGCGAGACTGGCCGATGATGACGCCAGCTCGTGCCACCCACATAGCTCGGCGCTTCTGACGCGACAGTTGTTCGATATCGGTGCTCTCTGACAACTCGGACGATCGCATCGCCTCTCCATTCACTCATTGCTGCACAGTCGCGGACTCGATGCCGCTACAGGCCACAATTGGATGGCGACAGGAAAAACCATCGTACACAGTCTGCCCAATCAGTTTTCCCGAAACGACACAGTGTAGCCATGTGAGGTGCGAGCTCACGGGTTCAGAATGTAGTTTAGAACCGAAAACCTGGAAAACGTGCCAGCGCAAGTTGAAGTGAATGATGGTCGCCCCCGCCCCCGCCCCCACCGCCTGCTCCAACCGCCGCCCCCGACAGACGCTCTTCGGTCTCTCTCGCTCCCTCGATGACGATGATGAGAGATGAGAGCAGCTGCGCTACCGCGACGCCGGCGGGTTCCTCGTGCCGTGCTCGGGCTGACGCTACGCTACCCCGACCTCAGCCATTTGCCTGTCCCTCCATGCCCCCGCCGTCGTCGCGGCGGTCGTGGGCGTCCGCAGCGGGTCTCTCTGATGGTCGACCCGACCAACCCGACCTCTCTCGCGCGCGCTCCTCTCCCGTTCGAGGCCGACAATCGACAGACCCTCGCATCGCAACGCTGCGTCACTTCGGCTTCTTTCGACGGTCGGCATTCATCGAGGACGCACTTGATCAACGGCAAGTTGCACTGATCAAGCGGCGATCGACGGATTCGTGTGCGCTGTGCCAACAAGGAGCTAACGGGTGATGACGGCGCTGATGACGGCGTTGTCTGAGCTTAAGCGAGGCTGGACCAGACCACAAGGACCATCTGGTGATTGATGATCAGCATCGACACCCCGTTTCCGCATCGGCTTCCGACTCTCCGCCTCAAGCCCCAACAGACCAAGTTTCTGCGTTGGCGACGTCACCAAGCGGATGGAGAGACATGGATCCCAGCTGCCTCCAGGTCCAGCATCTAACTCCGCGTGACGTGCATTGATGCGACCCGTTCTCGAGCCGACCTTGGATTTCAGCAACAGGTGCTCTGGTTGGCGTCGTCGTCATCGTGACCGACTCTGTCTCGTACTGTTCGCTCATCACGGCCACCTTTTCATTCTCAAGAGAAGCATGCGCAGGAATCGGCAATGGGATCAGTAAGCATTTCGATGCTGCCAAAACCACCCCACGATCTCACCGAGCCGATCAGACCGACGCCCTCGATACTAGACGACGTAATGTATCGCGAAGATGCACAAGCGTTGTCGATATACATGCAACGGATGACTGGCGGAACGTATTTGTACACAAGACACGTCACGCCCGATCGAAGAAGGTTGCCAAGTATCCCCAAGACGACTACAAGCGGTGACCAGGATGACATGCAGGCAATACCAGCACGCACGAGCACCATATCAACTCGTCTCCAGTCGTCGCTGTTAGCTCCATCACGGTAGCATCCGCCCAAATGTTGGGGAAGAGTGCAAGAAGCCACGCGACTTTCGAGATGTTTCAGTCGCGAGCACTGCATGAGCTTCTCAATCGGTATCTGCGTTTTGTGTACACGATGAAGGATGACGGCTGGCACAAGTTGAGAAGGGTACTGTCAAGCGACGACATCATTGGACTCGAAGATGCTTGGATTCGAGCATGTGGTCAAGGCCGCCATCCAGCTCAAGGATGCAACCTCGATATCATTTCGTCAAACAATGGCAATCGGAGCGCACCCGTGCAACTCTCTATCTTTACACACTCGCTTGAAGCAGCGATCGTCACCCAGTTCATCATTTTCCACCTCAGCACTCGTTTTTTTTCAGCGACACAAGTGCTTGATCGTGTGGATTGTCAATGCATACGGTGAGTGACATGCACAAGTTCGCGTTTCTGCTCTGCTGGGGTCATGTTCTCTTATTGTCGTGGGTTTTCCGCAGTTTTGATGCTTCGTCCGTCCCGATGAAGTGCATTATTCGGATACGTTCACGCTTTTTCGCGGGGAGATGCCAGGACCCCATCGTGATTTGGTGGCTGGCCTGATGAACCATCGATCACATGATTTCCAGTTTTTGCCGCGCGTGCGTGCTCGCGGTGTGCATCGTGCACGTTGAGGAAACTTGCGCCCGCTCGCTGCACATATATCGTCGTCGCTGCGAATGTGGCTCATGTCGTCGCTCGAGCCCTCTGTCAGGACCCACTCCGCGTGAGACGAGGCAAGGCGTGGCCGTCACCGTCGCTGTCGTCCCCACGTCACGTTACATCGGTCCGACTTGAGCGCCGTCTGCTGTGTTGAGGACACGCGGTCGGTTGTCCGGTGACGCGTCGTCACTCGGTTCGTCGTGGTCGTGCTGGTCGTGGGCGAGGTCCGGAGACCAGGTCAGGTCAAATGCCCACAAATTGATTCCCGAAACCCTGTGCATGTGGTAAAGGAGGGAGAGAGCGACCGTGAGAATCGTGGCGTCGTGTGATAATGTGATGTCTTTCGTTGTGCTTTCACATACGTTTGGACGGTATGTTTGCAGTCTCCAGGCTACTTTCGTACAGGAGTTGCATGATGAATTCTTGAGCGTCCATGAAGCTTTTCAACACCATGCCCCGCGTTGGGCCATGCGAAATTTGCATGAGAGAATGAAAAGATTTCCGGCGCCATTGCCAAACCCTTTAACGGAAAAATCTCTGCCTGATGCCCATTTCTCTGGATTCCTGTCGTGTCTGTCTTCCTGTACCCATCTGTGCGTCCCGGATCTTTGTCATGTGTGTGGTTTTGGTGACTCGAGATCCGAATCGTTGTGGTTCAACTGAGTGTGACCCGCTGTTTTGTGTTTTGTGTTTTGTGTTTTGTGTTTTGTGTTTTGTGTTTTGCGTTTGCAGGTTTGCGATTCGCGGAGCTGAGGTGAGCTGTATCCCTGAATCCCTCCGTGCTGAAATGCAGATCAACATGCGTGATTGTTGATGCATTCCACCAGCCGTACTGATTGGAATCTTGGAACGCATTCATGCAAAATGCGAGCATGTATAGCGCTATACAGAACATCAAGGTCGAAACACAAGAAACACACCATCAGGTTTGGATGCTCATCAGGTATCAAGTTGGTCGAAGGGTGGACGGTGGCATCAAGCTGATCCACCATCACACGAGACAGCATGGCGATGACGCGCTGCTCGCTCAACCGCGCATCAATGGATCTCTCTGCGCACACGCGTAGCTCCAGCAGCAGCAGCAGCAGCAGCAGCAGCTCTGCAAGTGCCGACAGCCAGCGATTCGACTGGCTCTGCGTGCGGACGAGCGTGTCTCCATTCTCCATTCTCCATTCTCCATTCTCTCTCTTTCTCTCTCTCTCTGTATCTGTATCTGTCTCTCCCTGTGTGTGTGTGTGTGTGTGTGTGTGTGTGTCTAGCGCTCGTTGTAGCTGCGTAGCGCGAGCTTGCGCTGGTGCTCGTCGACCTTCTCGCGGATCACGCGGTCGAGCAGTGCGCGCGTCACGCGGACGTCCTGCTGCGCGAACACGATGCTCTGCAGGTAGAGCATCATCTTGGCGATCTCCCGCCCGCTCATGCCTTCCGTCAGCTCTCCATACTGGGGCAGCAGCGCCAGCAGCGAGGACGACGAGCGGGTGGTCGGCGCCGTCGTGGCGGACACCGTGGCGGTGGCCTGGCGACGCACCGCCGCACTGCTGCTGGTGCTGCTAGTGGTGGTGGACTTGGCGGTCGTCTTCTTGCCGTCGTCTTTGTCTGGCGTCGGCTCCGTCTTGATGCGCGCGTCGTCTGGCGGCAGTTGCTCCTGCGGCATGTGGCCGACGTACCGCGTAAAGTACATCTCCAGCAGCCGCACGCGCTCGTTGCGCTCGGGCAAATCAAAGTGCAGTGTGTCGTCGATGCGGTCGGTGACCGCCGTGTCGAGGTCTTCGGGGCGGTTGGTCGCGATGACGAGCATAAAGTGGCGCGACTGCGAGCCCGTGTGGAAGAGCAGCGCGTTCAGCGCGTTGCGCATGGCCTCGCTCATGTGCGTCTTGCGCGTCGCGCGGCAGCCGAGGAACGCCTCGGCCTCGTCGATGAAGAGCAGCACGCCGCGCGGCGACGCCTTGGCCCACGCGAACAGCGCGTGCAGCTCGGTCACGGCGTCGGCGCCGAGCGGCCCGACGTCGCCGCCGCTCAGGATCGCGTACTCCATGCCGGAGCTGCGCGCGAGCCGCTTGGCGATCATCGTCTTGCCCGTGCCCGGCGGTCCGTAGAGCAGCAGGTGCCGGTACGGCGCGCCGAACGCGATGGCGTTGCGCACGGACGTGGCGATCTCGCGCACGCGCGTGTCGAGCGCCTCGCGCAGCACGACGTCGTCCAGCGCGTCGTCCGCGTGTGGCTTGGAAGACGACGACCACCACCACGAGAGGCGCTGCAGCCCGAGCGCCGAGCGCACAAAGCCCCAGACGCCGACGCCGCGCGAGGTCTCGCGCACGAGCGACGGCTTGCCGAGCCGCTGCTCGACGAGCTTGCCGACGACGCGCACGACCTCGCGGCTCACGTAGACGCCGAGCGCGAGCGCGACGATGCCGCCGACGACCGCCGCGAGCCGGTCGCGGTCCTGCAGCAGCACGCTCGCGCCCTGTCCGAGGTTGTCGAACGTCGCCTGCAGCGCCTGCAGCAGCTTGACGCGCTCCGCCTCGAGTCGCTGCGAGAGCTGCGCGCGCTCGATGTCCTGGTTCTCGCGCTGCTGCCGGATGCGCCCCGCGACCTCGATGTGCGCGCGCTCGAGCGACGCGTTGTGCTCGAGCGCCATGCGTTCGCGGTCCAGCGCGAGCTGCTTGTCGCGCAGCACGGCCTCGGTCTCGCGCCGCTGCAGCTCGAGCCGCGTGTGCGACTCCTCCTGCAGCGCCACGAGGTCGCGGTTCTGCGCGCGCCGCAGCGCGTCCTCCTCCGCGAGGCGCTGCGTCGCGAGCGCGTGCTTGGTCTGCTCCACCTCGAGCTCGTGCTGCTTGCGCTCCAGCTGCGAGCGCCGCTCTTCCTCTGCGGCCACGCGCACCTCCTCGAGCCGATGCGCGGCGGTCGCGGCCTCGGCCTCCGCGATGCGCCGCTTCTCCACGAGCTGCGCGCTCGCCTCCTGCTCGAGGTACGCCTGCAGCTCGTCCAGCCGCGTGTCATGCGCATCGACGCGCCGCTGCAGCGTCTGCACGGCGCTCTCGCTCGCGTGCGTCGCGTGGATCAGCTCCTGCGTCGCCGCGATGTTGTGCATGAAGAGCGAGTCCTTGTCCACGACGTGGAAGTTGCGCAGCGACACGCGCCGGCGCGAGGGCGCGTGCGTGACCACGCGCTCCGCGACGACCTGCACGCTGTCGTCGGGCAGCAGCGCGCGCGCCTCGTGGCCCAAGACCCCGAGCTGCGTGCGTCCGACGAGCGCGTCGTACTTGAACTCGAAGCGCTTGAGCGGCAGCCGCGTGATGAGCTCGAGGCTGAACGACGTGTTGGCTGGACGCGCGTTCACAAACGCCGCCGCGTGCTCTTCGCTCGTGAGGTTCTGCTGCGAGGCCGCGCCACGGTCGCGGTCACGCGAGTACAACACGCCACCGAGCGACGGCGACGGCAGCACCGCCAGCGCCAGCGCCACCGAGAGCACAAGCAGCAGGAGCAGCTTGTGCAGCGACCGCGTCATGTTGCCGCTGCCTCTGCTGCCGCTGGAGGCGCTGGGCTCGTCATGTTCATGGAGATCATGGAGCTCTCGGTGTCGCCGATCGGCGCACGAGTGGGTTGGGAATGCGTCGTCAGATTTTCCAACGTTGGAAAAGAAATCTCTGGACGCCGGATGGTGGATTCAATGTACTGGATGCCGACTTCCGGATGCCGGATTCTGGACGACGTAAAACGAGGGATTCTGGACTTCACCAGGCAAGGGACGACATGCTGCGCTTTGCTCCGCGAGCAGCTCCCCGTTCTTGGGCCGGCACTGGTCTAAACGATTAGTCGCGCAGCTGCGATGTCGAAGAGAGAGCGAGACTGGCCGATGATGACGCCAGCTCGTGCCACCCACATAGCTCGGCGCTTCTGACGCGACAGTTGTTCGATATCGGTGCTCTCTGACAACTCGGACGATCGCATCGCCTCTCCATTCACTCATTGCTGCACAGTCGCGGACTCGATGCCGCTACAGGCCACAATTGGATGGCGACAGGAAAAACCATCGTACACAGTCTGCCCAATCAGTTTTCCCGAAACGACACAGTGTAGCCATGTGAGGTGCGAGCTCACGGGTTCAGAATGTAGTTTAGAACCGAAAAACCTGGAAAACGTGCCAGCGCAAGTTGAAGTGAATGATGGTCGCCCCCGCCCCCGCCCCCACCGCCTGCTCCAACCGCCGCCCCCGACAGACGCTCTTCGGTCTCTCTCGCTCCCTCGATGACGATGATGAGAGATGAGAGCAGCTGCGCTACCGCGACGCCGGCGGGTTCCTCGTGCCGTGCTCGGGCTGACGCTACGCTACCCCGACCTCAGCCATTTGCCTGTCCCTCCATGCCCCCGCCGTCGTCGCGGCGGTCGTGGGCGTCCGCAGCGGGTCTCTCTGATGGTCGACCCGACCAACCCGACCTCTCTCGCGCGCGCTCCTCTCCCGTTCGAGGCCGACAATCGACAGACCCTCGCATCGCAACGCTGCGTCACTTCGGCTTCTTTCGACGGTCGGCATTCATCGAGGACGCACTTGATCAACGGCAAGTTGCACTGATCAAGCGGCGATCGACGGATTCGTGTGCGCTGTGCCAACAAGGAGCTAACGGGTGATGACGGCGCTGATGACGGCGTTGTCTGAGCTTAAGCGAGGCTGGACCAGACCACAAGGACCATCTGGTGATTGATGATCGCATCGACACCCGTTTCCGCATCGGCTTCCGACTCTCCGCCTCAAGCCCCACAACAGACCAAGTTTCTGCGTTGGCGACTCACCAAGCGGATGGAGAGACATGGATCCCAGCTGCCTCCAGGTCCAGCATTAACTCCGCGTGACGTGCATTGATGCGACCCGTTCTCGAGCCGCCCTTGGATTTCAGCAACGGTGCTCTGGTTGGCGTCGTCGTCATCGTGACCGACTCTGTCTCGTACTGTTCGCTCATCACGGCCACCTTTCATTCTCAAGAGAAGCATGCGCAGGAATCGGCAATGGGATCAGTAAGCATTTCGATGCTGCCAAAACCACCCACGATCTCACCGAGCCGATCAGACCGACGCCCTGGATACTAGACGACGAAATGTATCGCGAAGATGCACAAGCGTTGACGATATACATGCAACGGATGGCTGGCGGACGTATTTGTACACAGACACTCACGCCGATCGAAGAAGGTTGCCAATATCGCCAAGACGACTACAAGCGGTGACCAGGATGACATGCAGGCAACCAGCACGCACGAGCATATCAACTCGTCTCAGTCGTCGCTGTTAGCTCCATCACGGTAGCATCCGCCCAAATGTTAAGGAAGAGTGCAAGAAGCCACGCGTGCAACTTTCGAGATGTTTCAGTGGCGAGCACTGCATGAGCTTCTCCAATCGGTATCTGCGTTTTGTGTACACGGTGAAGGATGACGGCTAGCACAAGTTGAGAAGGGTACTGTCAAGCGACGACATCATTGGACTCAAAGATGCTTGGATTCGAGCATGTGGTCA
This sequence comes from Pythium insidiosum, assembly GCA_022836835.1. Classification (NCBI taxonomy): domain Eukaryota; phylum Oomycota; class Peronosporomycetes; order Pythiales; family Pythiaceae; genus Pythium; species Pythium insidiosum. The sequence goes on along the minus strand of JAKVDI010000034.1, from coordinate 519,674 downwards.
AGGCCGCCATCCAGCTCAAGGATGCAACCTCGATATCATTTCGTCAACCAACGGCAATCGGAGCGCACCCGTGCAACTCTCTATCTTTACACACTCGCTTGAAGCAGCGATCGTCAGCCCAGTTCATCATTTTCCACCTCAGCACTCGTTTTTTTTCAGCGACACAAGTGCTTGATCGTGTGGATTGCCAATGCACTACGGTGAGTGACATGCACAAGTTCGCGTTTCTGCTCTGCTGGGGTCATGTTCTCTTATTGTCGTGGGTTTTCCGCAGTTTTGATGCTTCGTCCGTCCCGATGAAGTGCATTATTCGGATACGTTCACGCTTTTTCGCGAGGGAGATGCCAGGACCCATGGTGATTTGGTGGCTGTCCTGATGAACCATCGATCAGATGATTTCCAGTTTTTGCCGCGCGCGTGCGCTCGCGGTGTGCATCGTGCACGTTGAGGAAACTTGCGCCCGCTCGCTGCACATATATCGTCGTCGCTGCGAATGTGGCTCATGTCGAATAGCTCGAGCCCCTCTCGGTCAGGACCCACTCTCCGCGTGAGACGAGGCAAGGCGTGGCCGTCACCGTCGCTGTCGTCCCCACGTCACGTTACATCGGTCCGACTTGAGCGCCGTCTGCTGTTGAGGACACGCGGTCGGTTGTCCGGTGACGCGTCGTCACTCGGTTCGTCGTGGTCGTGCTGGTCGTGGGCGAGGTCCCGGAGACCAGGTCAAGGTCCAAATGCCCACAAATTGATTCCCGAAACCCTGTGCATGTGGTAAAGGAGGGAGAGAGCGACCGTGAGAATCGTGGCGTCGTGTGATAATGTGATGTCTTTCGTTGTGCTTTCACATACGTTTGGACGGTATGTTTTGCAGTCTCCAGGTGCTACTTTCGTACAGGAGTTGCATGATGAATTCTTGAGCGTCCATGAAGCTTTTACAACACCATGCCCCGCGTTGGGCCATGCGAAATTTGCATGAGAGAATGAAAAGATTTCCGGCGCCATTGCCAAACCCTTTAACGGAAAAATCTCTGCCTGATGCAGCCATTTCTCTGGATTCCTGTCGTGTCTGTCTTCCTGTACCCATCTGCGTCCCGGATCTTTGTCATGTGTGGTTTTGGTGACTCGAGATCCGAATCGTTGTGGTTCAACTGACTGTGACCCGTGTTTTGCTGTTTTGTGTTTTGTGTTTTGCGTTTTGCGTTTTGCGATTTGCAGGTTTGCGATTCGCGGAGCTGAGGTGAGCTGTATCCCTGAATCCCTCCATGCTGAAATGCAGATCAACATGCGGTGATTGTTGATCCATTCCACCAGCCGTACTGCTGAATTCTTAGAACGCATTCATGCAAAATGCGAGATGTATAGCGCTATACAGAACATCAAGGTCGAAACACAAGAAACACACCATCAGGTTTGGATGCTCATCAGTATCAAGTTAGTCGAAGGGTGGACGGTGGCATCAAGCTGATCCACCATCACACGGACAGCATGGCGATGACGCGCTGCTCGCTCAACCGCGCATCAATGGATCTCTCTGCGCACACGCGTAGCTCCAGCAGCAGCAGCAGCAGCTGAGCAGCAGCTCTGCAAGTGCCGACAGCCAGCGATTCGACTGGCTCTGCGTGCGGACGAGCGTGTCTCCATTCTCCATTCTCCATTCTCCATTCTCTCTCTTTCTCTCTCTCTCTGTATCTGTATCTGTCTCTCCTGTGTGTGTGTGTGTGTGTGTGTGTGTGTGTCTAGCGCTCGTTGTAGCTGCGCAGCGCGAGCTTGCGCTGGTGCTCGTCGACCTTCTCGCGGATCACGCGGTCGAGCAGTGCGCGCGTCACGCGGACGTCCTGCTGCGCGAACACGATGCTCTGCAGGTAGAGCATCATCTTGGCGATCTCCCGCCCGCTCATGCCTTCCGTCAGCTCTCCATACTGGGGCAGCAGCGCCAGCAGCGAGGACGACGAGCGCGTGGACGGCGCCGTCGTGGCGGACACCGTGGCGGTGGCCTGGCGACGCACCGCCGCACTGCTGCTGGTGCTGCTAGTGGTGGTGGACTTGGCGGTCGTCTTCTTGCCGTCGTCTTTGTCTGGCGTCGGCTCCGTCTTGATGCGCGCGTCGTCTGGCGGCAGTTGCTCCTGCGGCATGTGGCCGACGTACCGCGTAAAGTACATCTCCAGCAGCCGCACGCGCTCGTTGCGCTCGGGCAAATCAAAGTGCAGCGTGTCGTCGATGCGGTCGGTGACCGCCGTGTCGAGGTCTTCGGGGCGGTTGGTCGCGATGACGAGCATAAAGTGGCGCGACTGCGAGCCCGTGTGGAAGAGCAGCGCGTTCAGCGCGTTGCGCATGGCCTCGCTCATGTGCGTCTTGCGCGTCGCGCGGCAGCCGAGGAACGCCTCGGCCTCGTCGATGAAGAGCAGCACGCCGCGCGGCGACGCCTTGGCCCACGCGAACAGCGCGTGCAGCTCGGTCACGGCGTCGGCGCCGAGCGGCCCGACGTCGCCGCCGCTCAGGATCGCGTACTCCATGCCGGAGCTGCGCGCGAGCCGCTTGGCGATCATCGTCTTGCCCGTGCCCGGCGGTCCGTAGAGCAGCAGGTGCCGGTACGGCGCGCCGAACGCGATGGCGTTGCGCACGGACGTGGCGATCTCGCGCACGCGCGTGTCGAGCGCCTCGCGCAGCACGACGTCGTCCAGCGCGTCGTCCGCGTCCGTGGCTTGGAAGACGACGACCACGACCACCACCACGAGAGGCGCTGCAGCCCGAGCGCCGAGCGCACAAAGCCCCAGACGCCGGCGCCGCGCGAGGTCTCGCGCACGAGCGACGGCTTGCCGAGCCGCTGCTCGACGAGCTTGCCGACGACGCGCACGACCTCGCGGCTCACGTAGACGCCGAGCGCGAGCGCGACGATGCCGCCGACGACCGCCGCGAGCCGGTCGCGGTCCTGCAGCAGCACGCTCGCGCCCTGTCCGAGGTTGTCGAACGTCGCCTGCAGCGCCTGCAGCAGCTTGACGCGCTCCGCCTCGAGTCGCTGCGAGAGCTGCGCGCGCTCGATGTCCTGGTTCTCGCGCTGCTGCCGGATGCGCCCCGCGACCTCGATGTGCGCGCGCTCGAGCGACGCGTTGTGCTCGAGCGCCATGCGTTCGCGGTCCAGCGCGAGCTGCTTGTCGCGCAGCACGGCCTCGGTCTCGCGCCGCTGCAGCTCGAGCCGCGTGTGCGACTCCTCCTGCAGCGCCACGAGGTCGCGGTTCTGCGCGCGCCGCAGCGCGTCCTCCTCCGCGAGGCGCTGCGTCGCGAGCGCGTGCTTGGTCTGCTCCACCTCGAGCTCGTGCTGCTTGCGCTCCAGCTGCGAGCGCCGCTCTTCCTCTGCGGCCACGCGCACCTCCTCGAGCCGATGCGCGGCGGTCGCGGCCTCGGCCTCCGCGATGCGCCGCTTCTCCACGAGCTGCGCGCTCGCCTCCTGCTCGAGGTACGCCTGCAGCTCGTCCAGCCGCGTGTCATGCGCATCGACGCGCCGCTGCAGCGTCTGCACGGCGCTCTCGCTCGCGTGCGTCGCGTGGATCAGCTCCTGCGTCGCCGCGATGTTGTGCATGAAGAGCGAGTCCTTGTCCACGACGTGGAAGTTGCGCAGCGACACGCGCCGGCGCGAGGGCGCGTGCGTGACCACGCGCTCCGCGACGACCTGCACGCTGTCGTCGGGCAGCAGCGCGCGCGCCTCGTGGCCCAAGACCCCGAGCTGCGTGCGTCCGACGAGCGCGTCGTACTTGAACTCGAAGCGCTTGAGCGGCAGCCGCGTGATGAGCTCGAGGCTGAACGACGTGTTGGCTGGACGCGCGTTCACAAACGCCGCCGCGTGCTCTTCGCTCGTGAGGTTCTGCTGCGAGGCCGCGCCACGGTCGCGGTCACGCGAGTACAACACGCCACCGAGCGACGGCGACGGCAGCACCGCCAGCGCCAGCGCCACCGAGAGCACAAGCAGCAGGAGCAGCTTGTGCAGCGACCGCGTCATGTTGCCGCTGCCTCTGCTGCCGCTGGAGGCGCTGGGCTCGTCATGTTCATGGAGATCATGGAGCTCTCGGTGTCGCCGATCGGCGCACGAGTGGGTTGGGAATGCGTCGTCAGATTTTCCAACGTTGGAAAAGAAATCTCTGGACGCCGGATGGTGGATTCAATGTACTGGATGCCGACTTCCGGATGCCGGATTCTGGACGACGTAAAACGAGGGATTCTGGACTTCACCAGGCAAGGGACGACATGCTGCGCTTTGCTCCGCGAGCAGCTCCCCGTTCTTGGGCCGGCACTGGTCTAAACGATTAGTCGCGCAGCTGCGATGTCGAAGAGAGCGAGACTGGCCGATGATGACGCCAGCTCGTGCCACCCACATAGCTCGGCGCTTCTGACGCGACAGTTGTTCGATATCGGTGCTCTCTGACAACTCGGACGATCGCATCGCCTCTCCATTCACTCATTGCTGCACAGTCGCGGACTCGATGCCGCTACAGGCCACAATTGGATGGCGACAGGAAAAACCATCGTACACAGTCTGCCCAATCAGTTTTCCCGAAACGACACAGTGTAGCCATGTGAGGTGCGAGCTCACGGGTTCAGAATGTAGTTTAGAACCGAAAACCTGGAAAACGTGCCAGCGCAAGTTGAAGTGAATGATGGTCGCCCCCGCCCCCGCCCCCACCGCCTGCTCCAACCGCCGCCCCCGACAGACGCTCTTCGGTCTCTCTCGCTCCCTCGATGACGATGATGAGAGATGAGAGCAGCTGCGCTACCGCGACGCCGGCGGGTTCCTCGTGCCGTGCTCGGGCTGACGCTACGCTACCCCGACCTCAGCCATTTGCCTGTCCCTCCATGCCCCCGCCGTCGTCGCGGCGGTCGTGGGCGTCCGCAGCGGGTCTCTCTGATGGTCGACCCGACCAACCCGACCTCTCTCGCGCGCGCTCCTCTCCCGTTCGAGGCCGACAATCGACAGACCCTCGCATCGCAACGCTGCGTCACTTCGGCTTCTTTCGACGGTCGGCATTCATCGAGGACGCACTTGATCAACGGCAAGTTGCACTGATCAAGCGGCGATCGACGGATTCGTGTGCGCTGTGCCAACAAGGAGCTAACGGGTGATGACGGCGCTGATGACGGCGTTGTCTGAGCTTAAGCGAGGCTGGACCAGACCACAAGGACCATCTGGTGATTGATGATCAGCATCGACACCCCGTTTCCGCATCGGCTTCCGACTCTCCGCCTCAAGCCCCAACAGACCAAGTTTCTGCGTTGGCGACGTCACCAAGCGGATGGAGAGACATGGATCCCAGCTGCCTCCAGGTCCAGCATCTAACTCCGCGTGACGTGCATTGATGCGACCCGTTCTCGAGCCGACCTTGGATTTCAGCAACAGGTGCTCTGGTTGGCGTCGTCGTCATCGTGACCGACTCTGTCTCGTACTGTTCGCTCATCACGGCCACCTTTCATTCTCAAGAGAAGCATGCGCAGGAATCGGCAATGGGATCAGTAAGCATTTCGATGCTGCCAAACCACCCCACGATCTCACCGAGCCGATCAGACCGACGCCCTCGATACTAGACGACGTAATGTATCGCGAAGATGCACAAGCGTTGTCGATATACATGCAACGGATGACTGGCGGACGTATTTGTACACAAGACACGTCACGCCCGATCGAAGAAGGTTGCCAAGTATCCCCAAGACGACTACAAGCGGTGACCAGGATGACATGCAGGCATACCAGCACGCACGAGCACCATATCAACTGTCTCCAGTCGTCGCTGTTAGCTCCATCACTGTAGCATCCGCCCAAATGTTAAGGAAGAGTGCAAGAAGCCGCAACTTTCGAGATGTTTCAGTGGCGAGCACTGCATGAGCTTCTCAATCGGTATCTGCGTTTTGTGTACACGTGAAGGATGACGGCTAGCACAAGTTGAGAAGGGTACTGTCAAGCGACGACATCATTGGACTCAAAGATGCTTGGATTCGAGCATGTGGTCAAGGCCGCCATCCAGCTCAAGGATGCAACCTCGATATCATTTCGTCAACACAACGGCAAGAGCGCACCCGTGCAACTCTCTATCTTTACACACTCGCTTGAAGCAGCGATCGTCAACCCAGTTCATCATTTTCCACCTCAGCACTCGTTTTTTTTCAGCGACACAAGTGCTTGATCGTGCGGATTGTCAATGCATACGGTGAGTGACATGCACAAGTTCGCGTTTCTGCTCTGCTGGGGTCATGTTCTCTTATTGTCGTGGGTTTTCGCAGTTTGATGCTTCGTCCGTCCCGATGAAGTGCATTATTCGGATACGTTCACGCTTTTTCGCGTGGGAGATGCCAGGACCCCATCGTGATTTGGTGGCTGGCCTGATGAACCATCGATCAGATGATTTCCAGTTTTTGCCGCGCGTGCGTGCGCTCGCGGTGTGCATCGTGCACGTTGAGGAAACTTGCGCCTCGCTCTGCACATATATCGTCGTCGCTGCGAATGTGGCTCATGTCGGGTCGCTCGAGCCCTCTGTCAGGACCCACTCCCGCGTGAGACGAGGCAAGGCGTGGCCGTCACCGTCGCTGTCGTCCCCACGTCACGTTACATCGGTCCGACTTGAGCGCCGTCTGCTGTTGAGGACACGCGGTCGGTTGTCCGGTGACGCGTCGTCACTCGGTTCGTCGTGGTCGTGCTGGTCGTGGGCGAGGTCCGGGAGACCAGGTCAAGGTCCAAATGCCCACAAATTGATTCCCGAAACCCTGTGCATGTGGTAAAGGAGGGAGAGAGCGACCGTGAGAATCGTGGCGTCGTGTGATAATGTGATGTCTTTCGTTGTGCTTTCACATACGTTTGGACGGTATGTTTGCAGTCTCCAGGCTACTTTCGTACAGGAGTTGCATGATGAATTCTTGAGCGTCCATGAAGCTTTTACAACACCATGCCCCGCGTTGGGCCATGCGAAATTTGCATGAGAGAATGAAAAGATTTCCGGCGTCATTGCCAAACCCTTTAACGGAAAAATCTCTGCCTGATGCAGCCATTTCTCTGGATTCCTGTCGTGTCTGTCTTCCTGTACCCATCTGTGTGTCCCGGATCTTTGTCATGTGTTTTGGTTTTGGTGACTCGAGATCCGAATCGTTGTGGTTCAACTGAGTGTGACCCGCTTTGTGTTTTGTGTTTTGTGTTTTGTGTTTTGTGTTTTGTGTTTTGTGTTTTGCGTTTTGCAGGTTTGCGATTCGCGGAGCTGAGGTGAGCTGCATCCCTGAATCCCTCCGTGCTGAAATGCAGATCAACATGCGTGATTGTTGATGCATTCCACCAGCCGTACTGATTGGAATCTTGGAGACGCATTCATGCAAAATGCGAGCATGTATAGCGCTATACAGAACATCAAGGTCGAAACACAAGAAACACACCATCAGGTTTGGATGCTCATCAGGTATCAAGTTGGTCGAAGGGTGGACGGTGGCATCAAGCTGATCCACCATCACACGAGACAGCATGGCGATGACGCGCTGCTCGCTCAACCGCGCATCAATGGATCTCTCTGCGCACACGCGTAGCTCCAGCAGCAGCAGCAGCAGCAGCAGCAGCTCTGCAAGTGCCGACAGCCAGCGATTCGACTGGCTCTGCGTGCGGACGAGCGTGTCTCCATTCTCCATTCTCCATTCTCCATTCTCTCTCTTTCTCTCTCTCTCTGTATCTGTATCTGTCTCTCCCTGTGTGTGTGTGTGTGTGTGTGTGTGTGTGTCTAGCGCTCGTTGTAGCTGCGTAGCGCGAGCTTGCGCTGGTGCTCGTCGACCTTCTCGCGGATCACGCGGTCGAGCAGTGCGCGCGTCACGCGGACGTCCTGCTGCGCGAACACGATGCTCTGCAGGTAGAGCATCATCTTGGCGATCTCCCGCCCGCTCATGCCTTCCGTCAGCTCTCCATACTGGGGCAGCAGCGCCAGCAGCGAGGACGACGAGCGGGTGGTCGGCGCCGTCGTGGCGGACACCGTGGCGGTGGCCTGGCGACGCACCGCCGCACTGCTGCTGGTGCTGCTAGTGGTGGTGGACTTGGCGGTCGTCTTCTTGCCGTCGTCTTTGTCTGGCGTCGGCTCCGTCTTGATGCGCGCGTCGTCTGGCGGCAGTTGCTCCTGCGGCATGTGGCCGACGTACCGCGTAAAGTACATCTCCAGCAGCCGCACGCGCTCGTTGCGCTCGGGCAAATCAAAGTGCAGTGTGTCGTCGATGCGGTCGGTGACCGCCGTGTCGAGGTCTTCGGGGCGGTTGGTCGCGATGACGAGCATAAAGTGGCGCGACTGCGAGCCCGTGTGGAAGAGCAGCGCGTTCAGCGCGTTGCGCATGGCCTCGCTCATGTGCGTCTTGCGCGTCGCGCGGCAGCCGAGGAACGCCTCGGCCTCGTCGATGAAGAGCAGCACGCCGCGCGGCGACGCCTTGGCCCACGCGAACAGCGCGTGCAGCTCGGTCACGGCGTCGGCGCCGAGCGGCCCGACGTCGCCGCCGCTCAGGATCGCGTACTCCATGCCGGAGCTGCGCGCGAGCCGCTTGGCGATCATCGTCTTGCCCGTGCCCGGCGGTCCGTAGAGCAGCAGGTGCCGGTACGGCGCGCCGAACGCGATGGCGTTGCGCACGGACGTGGCGATCTCGCGCACGCGCGTGTCGAGCGCCTCGCGCAGCACGACGTCGTCCAGCGCGTCGTCCGCGTGTGGCTTGGAAGACGACGACCACCACCACGAGAGGCGCTGCAGCCCGAGCGCCGAGCGCACAAAGCCCCAGACGCCGACGCCGCGCGAGGTCTCGCGCACGAGCGACGGCTTGCCGAGCCGCTGCTCGACGAGCTTGCCGACGACGCGCACGACCTCGCGGCTCACGTAGACGCCGAGCGCGAGCGCGACGATGCCGCCGACGACCGCCGCGAGCCGGTCGCGGTCCTGCAGCAGCACGCTCGCGCCCTGTCCGAGGTTGTCGAACGTCGCCTGCAGCGCCTGCAGCAGCTTGACGCGCTCCGCCTCGAGTCGCTGCGAGAGCTGCGCGCGCTCGATGTCCTGGTTCTCGCGCTGCTGCCGGATGCGCCCCGCGACCTCGATGTGCGCGCGCTCGAGCGACGCGTTGTGCTCGAGCGCCATGCGTTCGCGGTCCAGCGCGAGCTGCTTGTCGCGCAGCACGGCCTCGGTCTCGCGCCGCTGCAGCTCGAGCCGCGTGTGCGACTCCTCCTGCAGCGCCACGAGGTCGCGGTTCTGCGCGCGCCGCAGCGCGTCCTCCTCCGCGAGGCGCTGCGTCGCGAGCGCGTGCTTGGTCTGCTCCACCTCGAGCTCGTGCTGCTTGCGCTCCAGCTGCGAGCGCCGCTCTTCCTCTGCGGCCACGCGCACCTCCTCGAGCCGATGCGCGGCGGTCGCGGCCTCGGCCTCCGCGATGCGCCGCTTCTCCACGAGCTGCGCGCTCGCCTCCTGCTCGAGGTACGCCTGCAGCTCGTCCAGCCGCGTGTCATGCGCATCGACGCGCCGCTGCAGCGTCTGCACGGCGCTCTCGCTCGCGTGCGTCGCGTGGATCAGCTCCTGCGTCGCCGCGATGTTGTGCATGAAGAGCGAGTCCTTGTCCACGACGTGGAAGTTGCGCAGCGACACGCGCCGGCGCGAGGGCGCGTGCGTGACCACGCGCTCCGCGACGACCTGCACGCTGTCGTCGGGCAGCAGCGCGCGCGCCTCGTGGCCCAAGACCCCGAGCTGCGTGCGTCCGACGAGCGCGTCGTACTTGAACTCGAAGCGCTTGAGCGGCAGCCGCGTGATGAGCTCGAGGCTGAACGACGTGTTGGCTGGACGCGCGTTCACAAACGCCGCCGCGTGCTCTTCGCTCGTGAGGTTCTGCTGCGAGGCCGCGCCACGGTCGCGGTCACGCGAGTACAACACGCCACCGAGCGACGGCGACGGCAGCACCGCCAGCGCCAGCGCCACCGAGAGCACAAGCAGCAGGAGCAGCTTGTGCAGCGACCGCGTCATGTTGCCGCTGCCTCTGCTGCCGCTGGAGGCGCTGGGCTCGTCATGTTCATGGAGATCATGGAGCTCTCGGTGTCGCCGATCGGCGCACGAGTGGGTTGGGAATGCGTCGTCAGATTTTCCAACGTTGGAAAAGAAATCTCTGGACGCCGGATGGTGGATTCAATGTACTGGATGCCGACTTCCGGATGCCGGATTCTGGACGACGTAAAACGAGGGATTCTGGACTTCACCAGGCAAGGGACGACATGCTGCGCTTTGCTCCGCGAGCAGCTCCCCGTTCTTGGGCCGGCACTGGTCTAAACGATTAGTCGCGCAGCTGCGATGTCGAAGAGAGCGAGACTGGCCGATGATGACGCCAGCTCGTGCCACCCACATAGCTCGGCGCTTCTGACGCGACAGTTGTTCGATATCGGTGCTCTCTGACAACTCGGACGATCGCATCGCCTCTCCATTCACTCATTGCTGCACAGTCGCGGACTCGATGCCGCTACAGGCCACAATTGGATGGCGACAGGAAAAACCATCGTACACAGTCTGCCCAATCAGTTTTCCCGAAACGACACAGTGTAGCCATGTGAGGTGCGAGCTCACGGGTTCAGAATGTAGTTTAGAACCGAAAACCTGGAAAACGTGCCAGCGCAAGTTGAAGTGAATGATGGTCGCCCCCGCCCCCGCCCCCACCGCCTGCTCCAACCGCCGCCCCCGACAGACGCTCTTCGGTCTCTCTCGCTCCCTCGATGACGATGATGAGAGATGAGAGCAGCTGCGCTACCGCGACGCCGGCGGGTTCCTCGTGCCGTGCTCGGGCTGACGCTACGCTACCCCGACCTCAGCCATTTGCCTGTCCCTCCATGCCCCCGCCGTCGTCGCGGCGGTCGTGGGCGTCCGCAGCGGGTCTCTCTGATGGTCGACCCGACCAACCCGACCTCTCTCGCGCGCGCTCCTCTCCCGTTCGAGGCCGACAATCGACAGACCCTCGCATCGCAACGCTGCGTCACTTCGGCTTCTTTCGACGGTCGGCATTCATCGAGGACGCACTTGATCAACGGCAAGTTGCACTGATCAAGCGGCGATCGACGGATTCGTGTGCGCTGTGCCAACAAGGAGCTAACGGGTGATGACGGCGCTGATGACGGCGTTGTCTGAGCTTAAGCGAGGCTGGACCAGACCACAAGGACCATCTGGTGATTGATGATCAGCATCGACACCCCGTTTCCGCATCGGCTTCCGACTCTCCGCCTCAAGCCCCAACAGACCAAGTTTCTGCGTTGGCGACGTCACCAAGCGGATGGAGAGACATGGATCCCAGCTGCCTCCAGGTCCAGCATCTAACTCCGCGTGACGTGCATTGATGCGACCCGTTCTCGAGCCGACCTTGGATTTCAGCAACAGGTGCTCTGGTTGGCGTCGTCGTCATCGTGACCGACTCTGTCTCGTACTGTTCGCTCATCACGGCCACCTTTTCATTCTCAAGAGAAGCATGCGCAGGAATCGGCAATGGGATCAGTAAGCATTTCGATGCTGCCAAAACCACCCCACGATCTCACCGAGCCGATCAGACCGACGCCCTCGATACTAGACGACGTAATGTATCGCGAAGATGCACAAGCGTTGTCGATATACATGCAACGGATGACTGGCGGAACGTATTTGTACACAAGACACGTCACGCCGATCGAAGAAGGTTGCCAAGTATCCCCAAGACGACTACAAGCGGTGACCAGGATGACATGCAGGCAATACCAGCACGCACGAGCACCATATCAACTCGTCTCAGTCGTCGCTGTTAGCTCCATCACGGTAGCATCCGCCCAAATGTTAAGGAAGAGTGCAAGAAGCCACGCGACTTTCGAGATGTTTCAGTCGCGAGCACTGCATGAGCTTCTCAATCGGTATCTGCGTTTTGTGTACACGATGAAGGATGACGGCTGGCACAAGTTGAGAAGGGTACTGTCAAGCGACGACATCATTGGACTCGAAGATGCTTGGATTCGAGCATGTGGTCAAGGCCGCCATCCAGCTCAAGGATGCAACCTCGATATCATTTCGTCAAACAATGGCAAGCAGAGCGCACCCGTGCAACTCTCTATCTTTACACACTCGCTTGAAGCAGCGATCGTCAACCCAGTTCATCATTTTCCACCTCAGCACTCGTTTTTTTTCAGCGACACAAGTGCTTGATCGTGCGGATTGTCAATGCAATACGGTGAGTGACATGCACAAGTTCGCGTTTCTGCTCTGCTGGGGTCATGTTCTCTTATTGTCGTGGGTTTTCGCAGTTTGATGCTTCGTCCGTCCCGATGAAGTGCATTATTCGGATACGTTCACGCTTTTTCGCGTGGGAGATGCCAGGACCCCATCGTGATTTGGTGGCTGGCCTGATGAACCATCGATCACATGATTTCCAGTTTTTGCCGCGCGTGCGTGATCTCGCGGTGTGCATTGTGCACGTTGAGGAAACTTGCGCCTCGCTCACTGCACATATATCGTAGTCGCTGCGAATGTGGCTCATGCCGGGTCGCTCGAGGCCCTCTTTGTCAGGACCCACTGCCCGCGTGAGACGAGGCAAGGCGTGGCCGTCACCGTCGCTGTCGTTCCCACGTCACGTTACATCGGTCCGACTTGAGCGCCGTCTGCTGTGTTGAGGACACGCGGTCGGTTGTCCGGTGACGCGTCGTCACTCGGTTCGTCGTGGTCGTGCTGGTCGTGGGCGAGGTCCGGGAGACCAGGTCACGGTTCAAATACCCACAAATTGATTCCCGAAACCCTGTGCATGTGGTAAAGGAGGGAGAGAGCGACCATGAGAATCGTGGCGTCGTGTGATAATGTGATGTCTTTCGTTGTGCTTTCACATACGTTTGGACGGTATGTTCTGCAGTCTCCAGGCGCTACTTTCGTACAGGAGTTGCATGATGAATTCTTGAGCGTCCATGAAGCTTTTTCAACACCATGCCCCGCGTTGGGCCATGCGAAATTTGCATGAGAGAATGAAAAGATTTCCGGCGTCATTGCCAAACCCTTTAACGGAAAAATCTCTGCCTGATGCACCCATTTCTCTGGATTCCGTGTCGTGTCTGTCTTCCTGTACCCATCTGTGTGTCCCGGATCTTTGTCATGTGTTTTGGTTTTGGTGACTCGAGATCCGAATCGTTGTGGTTCAACTGAGTGTGACCCGCTGTTTTGTGTTTTGTGTTTTGTGTTTTGTGTTTTGTGTTTTGTGTTTTGTGTTTTGCGTTTTGCAGGTTTGCGATTCGCGGAGCTGAGGTGAGCTGCATCCCTGAATCCCTCCGTGCTGAAATGCAGATCAACATGCGATGATTGTTGATGCATTCCACCAGCCGTACTGATTGGAATCTTGGAACGCATTCATGCAAAATGCGAGCATGTATAGCGCTATACAGAACATCAAGGTCGAAACACAAGAAACACACCATCAGGTTTGGATGCTCATCAGGTATCAAGTTGGTCGAAGGGTGGACGGTGGCATCAAGCTGATCCACCATCACACGAGACAGCATGGCGATGACGCGCTGCTCGCTCAACCGCGCATCAATGGATCTCTCTGCGCACACGCGTAGCTCCAGCAGCAGCAGCAGCAGCAGCAGCAGCTCTGCAAGTGCCGACAGCCAGCGATTCGACTGGCTCTGCGTGCGGACGAGCGTGTCTCCATTCTCCATTCTCCATTCTCCATTCTCTCTCTTTCTCTCTCTCTCTGTATCTGTATCTGTCTCTCCCTGTGTGTGTGTGTGGTGTGTGTGTGTGTGTCTAGCGCTCGTTGTAGCTGCGTAGCGCGAGCTTGCGCTGGTGCTCGTCGACCTTCTCGCGGATCACGCGGTCGAGCAGTGCGCGCGTCACGCGGACGTCCTGCTGCGCGAACACGATGCTCTGCAGGTAGAGCATCATCTTGGCGATCTCCCGCCCGCTCATGCCTTCCGTCAGCTCTCCATACTGGGGCAGCAGCGCCAGCAGCGAGGACGACGAGCGGGTGGTCGGCGCCGTCGTGGCGGACACCGTGGCGGTGGCCTGGCGACGCACCGCCGCACTGCTGCTGGTGCTGCTAGTGGTGGTGGACTTGGCGGTCGTCTTCTTGCCGTCGTCTTTGTCTGGCGTCGGCTCCGTCTTGATGCGCGCGTCGTCTGGCGGCAGTTGCTCCTGCGGCATGTGGCCGACGTACCGCGTAAAGTACATCTCCAGCAGCCGCACGCGCTCGTTGCGCTCGGGCAAATCAAAGTGCAGTGTGTCGTCGATGCGGTCGGTGACCGCCGTGTCGAGGTCTTCGGGGCGGTTGGTCGCGATGACGAGCATAAAGTGGCGCGACTGCGAGCCCGTGTGGAAGAGCAGCGCGTTCAGCGCGTTGCGCATGGCCTCGCTCATGTGCGTCTTGCGCGTCGCGCGGCAGCCGAGGAACGCCTCGGCCTCGTCGATGAAGAGCAGCACGCCGCGCGGCGACGCCTTGGCCCACGCGAACAGCGCGTGCAGCTCGGTCACGGCGTCGGCGCCGAGCGGCCCGACGTCGCCGCCGCTCAGGATCGCGTACTCCATGCCGGAGCTGCGCGCGAGCCGCTTGGCGATCATCGTCTTGCCCGTGCCCGGCGGTCCGTAGAGCAGCAGGTGCCGGTACGGCGCGCCGAACGCGATGGCGTTGCGCACGGACGTGGCGATCTCGCGCACGCGCGTGTCGAGCGCCTCGCGCAGCACGACGTCGTCCAGCGCGTCGTCCGCGTGTGGCTTGGAAGACGACGACCACCACCACGAGAGGCGCTGCAGCCCGAGCGCCGAGCGCACAAAGCCCCAGACGCCGACGCCGCGCGAGGTCTCGCGCACGAGCGACGGCTTGCCGAGCCGCTGCTCGACGAGCTTGCCGACGACGCGCACGACCTCGCGGCTCACGTAGACGCCGAGCGCGAGCGCGACGATGCCGCCGACGACCGCCGCGAGCCGGTCGCGGTCCTGCAGCAGCACGCTCGCGCCCTGTCCGAGGTTGTCGAACGTCGCCTGCAGCGCCTGCAGCAGCTTGACGCGCTCCGCCTCGAGTCGCTGCGAGAGCTGCGCGCGCTCGATGTCCTGGTTCTCGCGCTGCTGCCGGATGCGCCCCGCGACCTCGATGTGCGCGCGCTCGAGCGACGCGTTGTGCTCGAGCGCCATGCGTTCGCGGTCCAGCGCGAGCTGCTTGTCGCGCAGCACGGCCTCGGTCTCGCGCCGCTGCAGCTCGAGCCGCGTGTGCGACTCCTCCTGCAGCGCCACGAGGTCGCGGTTCTGCGCGCGCCGCAGCGCGTCCTCCTCCGCGAGGCGCTGCGTCGCGAGCGCGTGCTTGGTCTGCTCCACCTCGAGCTCGTGCTGCTTGCGCTCCAGCTGCGAGCGCCGCTCTTCCTCTGCGGCCACGCGCACCTCCTCGAGCCGATGCGCGGCGGTCGCGGCCTCGGCCTCCGCGATGCGCCGCTTCTCCACGAGCTGCGCGCTCGCCTCCTGCTCGAGGTACGCCTGCAGCTCGTCCAGCCGCGTGTCATGCGCATCGACGCGCCGCTGCAGCGTCTGCACGGCGCTCTCGCTCGCGTGCGTCGCGTGGATCAGCTCCTGCGTCGCCGCGATGTTGTGCATGAAGAGCGAGTCCTTGTCCACGACGTGGAAGTTGCGCAGCGACACGCGCCGGCGCGAGGGCGCGTGCGTGACCACGCGCTCCGCGACGACCTGCACGCTGTCGTCGGGCAGCAGCGCGCGCGCCTCGTGGCCCAAGACCCCGAGCTGCGTGCGTCCGACGAGCGCGTCGTACTTGAACTCGAAGCGCTTGAGCGGCAGCCGCGTGATGAGCTCGAGGCTGAACGACGTGTTGGCTGGACGCGCGTTCACAAACGCCGCCGCGTGCTCTTCGCTCGTGAGGTTCTGCTGCGAGGCCGCGCCACGGTCGCGGTCACGCGAGTACAACACGCCACCGAGCGACGGCGACGGCAGCACCGCCAGCGCCAGCGCCACCGAGAGCACAAGCAGCAGGAGCAGCTTGTGCAGCGACCGCGTCATGTTGCCGCTGCCTCTGCTGCCGCTGGAGGCGCTGGGCTCGTCATGTTCATGGAGATCATGGAGCTCTCGGTGTCGCCGATCGGCGCACGAGTGGGTTGGGAATGCGTCGTCAGATTTTCCAACGTTGGAAAAGAAATCTCTGGACGCCGGATGGTGGATTCAATGTACTGGATGCCGACTTCCGGATGCCGGATTCTGGACGACGTAAAACGAGGGATTCTGGACTTCACCAGGCAAGGGACGACATGCTGCGCTTTGCTCCGCGAGCAGCTCCCCGTTCTTGGGCCGGCACTGGTCTAAACGATTAGTCGCGCAGCTGCGATGTCGAAGAGAGCGAGACTGGCCGATGATGACGCCAGCTCGTGCCACCCACATAGCTCGGCGCTTCTGACGCGACAGTTGTTCGATATCGGTGCTCTCTGACAACTCGGACGATCGCATCGCCTCTCCATTCACTCATTGCTGCACAGTCGCGGACTCGATGCCGCTACAGGCCACAATTGGATGGCGACAGGAAAAACCATCGTACACAGTCTGCCCAATCAGTTTTCCCGAAACGACACAGTGTAGCCATGTGAGGTGCGAGCTCACGGGTTCAGAATGTAGTTTAGAACCGAAAACCTGGAAAACGTGCCAGCGCAAGTTGAAGTGAATGATGGTCGCCCCCGCCCCCGCCCCCACCGCCTGCTCCAACCGCCGCCCCCGACAGACGCTCTTCGGTCTCTCTCGCTCCCTCGATGACGATGATGAGAGATGAGAGCAGCTGCGCTACCGCGACGCCGGCGGGTTCCTCGTGCCGTGCTCGGGCTGACGCTACGCTACCCCGACCTCAGCCATTTGCCTGTCCCTCCATGCCCCCGCCGTCGTCGCGGCGGTCGTGGGCGTCCGCAGCGGGTCTCTCTGATGGTCGACCCGACCAACCCGACCTCTCTCGCGCGCGCTCCTCTCCCGTTCGAGGCCGACAATCGACAGACCCTCGCATCGCAACGCTGCGTCACTTCGGCTTCTTTCGACGGTCGGCATTCATCGAGGACGCACTTGATCAACGGCAAGTTGCACTGATCAAGCGGCGATCGACGGATTCGTGTGCGCTGTGCCAACAAGGAGCTAACGGGTGATGACGGCGCTGATGACGGCGTTGTCTGAGCTTAAGCGAGGCTGGACCAGACCACAAGGACCATCTGGTGATTGATGATCAGCATCGACACCCCGTTTCCGCATCGGCTTCCGACTCTCCGCCTCAAGCCCCAACAGACCAAGTTTCTGCGTTGGCGACGTCACCAAGCGGATGGAGAGACATGGATCCCAGCTGCCTCCAGGTCCAGCATCTAACTCCGCGTGACGTGCATTGATGCGACCCGTTCTCGAGCCGACCTTGGATTTCAGCAACAGGTGCTCTGGTTGGCGTCGTCGTCATCGTGACCGACTCTGTCTCGTACTGTTCGCTCATCACGGCCACCTTTTCATTCTCAAGAGAAGCATGCGCAGGAATCGGCAATGGGATCAGTAAGCATTTCGATGCTGCCAAAACCACCCCACGATCTCACCGAGCCGATCAGACCGACGCCCTCGATACTAGACGACGTAATGTATCGCGAAGATGCACAAGCGTTGTCGATATACATGCAACGGATGACTGGCGGAACGTATTTGTACACAAGACACGTCACGCCCGATCGAAGAAGGTTGCCAAGTATCCCCAAGACGACTACAAGCGGTGACCAGGATGACATGCAGGCAATACCAGCACGCACGAGCACCATATCAACTCGTCTCCAGTCGTCGCTGTTAGCTCCATCACGGTAGCATCCGCCCAAATGTTAAGGAAGAGTGCAAGAAGCCACGCGACTTTCGAGATGTTTCAGTCGCGAGCACTGCATGAGCTTCTCAAATCGGTATCTGCGTTTTGTGTACACGATGAAGGATGACGGCTGGCACAAGTTGAGAAGGGTACTGTCAAGCGACGACATCATTGGACTCGAAGATGCTTGGATTCGAGCATGTGGTCAAGGCCGCCATCCAGCTCAAGGATGCAACCTCGATATCATTTCGTCAACACAATGGCAAGCAGAGCGCACCCGTGCAACTCTCTATCTTTACACACTCGCTTGAAGCAGCGATCGTCAACCCAGTTCATCATTTTCCACCTCAGCACTCGTTTTTTTTCAGCGACACAAGTGCTTGATCGTGCGGATTGTCAATGCAATACGGTGAGTGACATGCACAAGTTCGCGTTTCTGCTCTGCTGGGGTCATGTTCTCTTATTGTCGTGGGTTTTTCGCAGTTTGATGCTTCGTCCGTCCCGATGAAGTGCATTATTCGGATACGTTCACGCTTTTTCGCGTGGGAGATGCCAGGACCCCATCGTGATTTGGTGGCTGGCCTGATGAACCATCGATCACATGATTTCCAGTTTTTGCCGCGCGCTGCGTGATCTCGCGGTGTGCATTGTGCACGTTGAGGAAACTTGCGCCTCGCTCACTGCACATATATCGTAGTCGCTGCGAATGTGGCTCATGCCGGGTCGCTCGAGGCCCTCTTTGTCAGGACCCACTGCCCGCGTGAGACGAGGCAAGGCGTGGCCGTCACCGTCGCTGTCGTTCCCACGTCACGTTACATCGGTCCGACTTGAGCGCCGTCTGCTGTGTTGAGGACACGCGGTCGGTTGTCCGGTGACGCGTCGTCACTCGGTTCGTCGTGGTCGTGCTGGTCGTGGGCGAGGTCCGGGAGACCAGGTCACGGTTCAAATACCCACAAATTGATTCCCGAAACCCTGTGCATGTGGTAAAAGGAGGGAGAGAGCGACCATGAGAATCGTGGCGTCGTGTGATAATGTGATGTCTTTCGTTGTGCTTTCACATACGTTTGGACGGTATGTTCTGCAGTCTCCAGGCGCTACTTTCGTACAGGAGTTGCATGATGAATTCTTGAGCGTCCATGAAGCTTTTTCAACACCATGCCCCGCGTTGGGCCATGCGAAATTTGCATGAGAGAATGAAAAGATTTCCGGCGTCATTGCCAAACCCTTTAACGGAAAAATCTCTGCCTGATGCACCCATTTCTCTGGATTCCGTGTCGTGTCTGTCTTCCTGTACCCATCTGTGTGTCCCGGATCTTTGTCATGTGTTTTGGTTTTGGTGACTCGAGATCCGAATCGTTGTGGTTCAACTGAGTGTGACCCGCTGTTTTGTGTTTTGTGTTTTGTGTTTTGTGTTTTGTGTTTTGCGTTTTGCAGGTTTGCGATTCGCGGAGCTGAGGTGAGCTGCATCCCTGAATCCCTCCGTGCTGAAATGCAGATCAACATGCGATGATTGTTGATGCATTCCACCAGCCGTACTGATTGGAATCTTGGAACGCATTCATGCAAAATGCGAGCATGTATAGCGCTATACAGAACATCAAGGTCGAAACACAAGAAACACACCATCAGGTTTGGATGCTCATCAGGTATCAAGTTGGTCGAAGGGTGGACGGTGGCATCAAGCTGATCCACCATCACACGAGACAGCATGGCGATGACGCGCTGCTCGCTCAACCGCGCATCAATGGATCTCTCTGCGCACACGCGTAGCTCCAGCAGCAGCAGCAGCAGCAGCAGCAGCTCTGCAAGTGCCGACAGCCAGCGATTCGACTGGCTCTGCGTGCGGACGAGCGTGTCTCCATTCTCCATTCTCCATTCTCCATTCTCTCTCTTTCTCTCTCTCTCTGTATCTGTATCTGTCTCTCCCTGTGTGTGTGTGTGTGTGTGTGTGTGTGTGTCTAGCGCTCGTTGTAGCTGCGTAGCGCGAGCTTGCGCTGGTGCTCGTCGACCTTCTCGCGGATCACGCGGTCGAGCAGTGCGCGCGTCACGCGGACGTCCTGCTGCGCGAACACGATGCTCTGCAGGTAGAGCATCATCTTGGCGATCTCCCGCCCGCTCATGCCTTCCGTCAGCTCTCCATACTGGGGCAGCAGCGCCAGCAGCGAGGACGACGAGCGGGTGGTCGGCGCCGTCGTGGCGGACACCGTGGCGGTGGCCTGGCGACGCACCGCCGCACTGCTGCTGGTGCTGCTAGTGGTGGTGGACTTGGCGGTCGTCTTCTTGCCGTCGTCTTTGTCTGGCGTCGGCTCCGTCTTGATGCGCGCGTCGTCTGGCGGCAGTTGCTCCTGCGGCATGTGGCCGACGTACCGCGTAAAGTACATCTCCAGCAGCCGCACGCGCTCGTTGCGCTCGGGCAAATCAAAGTGCAGTGTGTCGTCGATGCGGTCGGTGACCGCCGTGTCGAGGTCTTCGGGGCGGTTGGTCGCGATGACGAGCATAAAGTGGCGCGACTGCGAGCCCGTGTGGAAGAGCAGCGCGTTCAGCGCGTTGCGCATGGCCTCGCTCATGTGCGTCTTGCGCGTCGCGCGGCAGCCGAGGAACGCCTCGGCCTCGTCGATGAAGAGCAGCACGCCGCGCGGCGACGCCTTGGCCCACGCGAACAGCGCGTGCAGCTCGGTCACGGCGTCGGCGCCGAGCGGCCCGACGTCGCCGCCGCTCAGGATCGCGTACTCCATGCCGGAGCTGCGCGCGAGCCGCTTGGCGATCATCGTCTTGCCCGTGCCCGGCGGTCCGTAGAGCAGCAGGTGCCGGTACGGCGCGCCGAACGCGATGGCGTTGCGCACGGACGTGGCGATCTCGCGCACGCGCGTGTCGAGCGCCTCGCGCAGCACGACGTCGTCCAGCGCGTCGTCCGCGTGTGGCTTGGAAGACGACGACCACCACCACGAGAGGCGCTGCAGCCCGAGCGCCGAGCGCACAAAGCCCCAGACGCCGACGCCGCGCGAGGTCTCGCGCACGAGCGACGGCTTGCCGAGCCGCTGCTCGACGAGCTTGCCGACGACGCGCACGACCTCGCGGCTCACGTAGACGCCGAGCGCGAGCGCGACGATGCCGCCGACGACCGCCGCGAGCCGGTCGCGGTCCTGCAGCAGCACGCTCGCGCCCTGTCCGAGGTTGTCGAACGTCGCCTGCAGCGCCTGCAGCAGCTTGACGCGCTCCGCCTCGAGTCGCTGCGAGAGCTGCGCGCGCTCGATGTCCTGGTTCTCGCGCTGCTGCCGGATGCGCCCCGCGACCTCGATGTGCGCGCGCTCGAGCGACGCGTTGTGCTCGAGCGCCATGCGTTCGCGGTCCAGCGCGAGCTGCTTGTCGCGCAGCACGGCCTCGGTCTCGCGCCGCTGCAGCTCGAGCCGCGTGTGCGACTCCTCCTGCAGCGCCACGAGGTCGCGGTTCTGCGCGCGCCGCAGCGCGTCCTCCTCCGCGAGGCGCTGCGTCGCGAGCGCGTGCTTGGTCTGCTCCACCTCGAGCTCGTGCTGCTTGCGCTCCAGCTGCGAGCGCCGCTCTTCCTCTGCGGCCACGCGCACCTCCTCGAGCCGATGCGCGGCGGTCGCGGCCTCGGCCTCCGCGATGCGCCGCTTCTCCACGAGCTGCGCGCTCGCCTCCTGCTCGAGGTACGCCTGCAGCTCGTCCAGCCGCGTGTCATGCGCGTCGACGCGCCGCTGCAGCGTCTGCACGGCGCTCTCGCTCGCGTGCGTCGCGTGGATCAGCTCCTGCGTCGCCGCGATGTTGTGCATGAAGAGCGAGTCCTTGTCCACGACGTGGAAGTTGCGCAGCGACACGCGCCGCCGCGAGGGCGCGTGCGTGACCACGCGCTCCGCGACGACCTGCACGCTGTCGTCGGGCAGCAGCGCGCGCGCCTCGTGGCCCAAGACGCCGAGCTGCGTGCGTCCGACGAGCGCGTCGTACTTGAACTCGAAGCGCTTGAGCGGCAGCCGCGTGATGAGCTCGAGGCTGAACGACGTGTTGGCTGGACGCGCGTTCACAAACGCCGCCGCGTGCTCTTCGCTCGTGAGGTTCTGCTGCGAGGCCGCGCCACGGTCGCGGTCACGCGAGTACAACACGCCACCGAGCGACGGCGACGGCAGCACCGCCAGCGCCAGCGCCACCGAGAGCACAAGCAGCAGGAGCAGCTTGTGCAGCGACCGCGTCATGTTGCCGCTGCCTCTGTGTGCATCGCTTGCGCTGTACGAGAGCGAGCGCATGGTCGAGCGCTTGATCCTGCGTGGTCGGAGCTCTTGAATGGATGGAAAAAACGAAGAAAAGTAATTGATGGAGTTGTGGCACGGTGCGCTTGGATCGCGTCGTTTCGCGACGTTTCCTGTAATTGCAAAAACAGAACCAATGACTGGATATATTGCCCACTAAATTGCATTTTGGGGTAAACGAAATTTGTTTGTGAGCCCGTATAAACAGTCAGCAATTCTTCTGGTTACCGGTAAAAAGGTTTTTCTGCCGTGTGTATGAACTCCACAACCATGCGTTTTCACAGTCAATTACAGTACCGCATCGTTTAAAAACGATATTTGTTTTCACAGTCAATTTCCGCATCGTTTTAATTTAACCGTGGTGCGTCTGTCACAATCGAACGACAGCCTTCAGTATTTCCCGACTGCGAGTTCGACGAGTCAGCGAGTCAGCGAGCCAGCGCCTTGCCTCCCCACCAGATGGCGCTCGAGTCATCGCAGGGACTTTGAACACCGCTCATCCAGAACGATTCTTCTTCTGTCTGTCTGGAATCCGGAGTCCGGAGTCCGGACGGACGGCGCGACCCGAACGCGTGCCACGCTGCCTGAGAGACCGTCGCGTTGTGGCGCCGCAGTGGTCTCGCGCCGTGCTGCGTCTCCTTCACGGCCATCGTCCCCGCCGTCTCTCTCGTGTCGCAGTCGTCTCCACTCGGTTGATCCATCGGACCCGAACGCCACATCCCCATCGTCGCCAGCTGACTCGGCCGCACAGAGACTCACGTCGCCATCTGCTGGTGCGCGTGCGGCCTCTACCTCGACAACCGAGAATAAGTCCACCCCACACCCGCTCTTCCTTCCCCCGCCCAAACCGGAAACGAAACGTGATCGAAACGAAACGAAAGCGAATCGAACCGAAACCAAGGCCCTGCCTGGGCTATTCGACTCGACCCGAACGCATCACGCATCTTCGATCTCCCTTTGCGATGACCGCAGCAGGCGAGTTGCCGTCCTGGCGACGGTCGATGCGGTCGATGCGTTCGATGCTGTCGCTGCTTCTCCTGCTCGCGTGCGCGTCTGCCGCCGAGACCGAGACGCAGGACGCGCTGGCGTTCGCGTCGCCCGCCGCCTTCTGCCGCTTCCACTGCAGTGCGACGCACGTCGCGCGCGTCTATCGCTCGCTGCGCGCGCAGTCGCAGTGCACGCGCGCGCTGTGTCCGACGTCCGTCGGCGAGCGCCGCCGCCTCGCGGACGCCAACGGGCGCCTCTCGTTCGATGCGGATGCCCGCAGCGCCAACGCGTCCGCCGTCGACGACGTGCTGGCGACTGTCGGGGCCCACGGCAGCAGCGGTGTGGATGTGGACGCGGATGTGGACGCGAGCAAGCGCGTGCAGGTCGTGGACGTCGTGGCCTGCAATGGCCTCGACGCCTCGGGCGCCGAGCGCGCCAAGGTCTCGCTGACGCTCGGCGACCCGACGCGCCACGCGTTCGACGGCTTCCACGCGGCGTTCTTCGCGGCGTACGACGCCATGCTCGGCAGCGCCAACGCCACGCTCGACGCCTGTCGCCTGCAGTTTGTGGAGGATCAGCTGCTGCAGCCCGCGACAACGGCGACGAACCCAAACACGACCTCGAACGCGAACGCCACGCGCTCGCCTCAGCCACGGCGCCCGATGCTGGTCAAGCTCCAGCGCGACGCCGACGAACTCGAGTGCCTCGACGCGATCCACGCGATCTGGACGCCCGCGAACGAGAGCCTCACGCCGTTCCTCACGCGCCGCGACAGCGCGGGCGACGCCAACGCCAACGACAATGCCAACGCCGCGACCGTCATGCTGCTGCATCTCCCCAAGCGCGCGGCAGACCGCATCGTGGATCTGCGCTGCGTCGACAGCGTCACGCAGCTGCCCGCAGTGCTCAAGCTCACGCCGTTTGCGCGCGCGTCGGTGGCGCTCGCTCGCGACCCCAACGCACTCGCCGGCCCAGCGCTCGAGGTGCGGCTCGTGCGAGGCTCAAACGCCGCCAGCGTCGAGGCGCGGCTCTCGGACGCCATCAAGCAGGCCACGGGCATCACGAACGCGCTGCGTCGCGCACCGTCGAGCGAGCGCGTGCTGCGGCTCGCAGCCATGGACGATGTGAGCACGTGGACGACGTGTCTCGGGCTGCTGCTTCAGGACGACGCTGTGGAGTGGATCGACCTGCAGACCAGCGTACAGACCGGCTCGCTGCGCCCCGGCCAAGCCTTTGAACAGCGCCTGGTGGAGCTCGAGTTGGAACACCAAGAACCGCTCTTTGGATTTCGGCATCGCCACCATCACAATCGTCGACGCCTGGATGCGTACGTGCAGAGTCTCGTCGGCGTGAGTCAGGTGCGCGCACAGAAGATCACAGGCAGCGGCATCATCGTGGGCGTCACGGACACGGGGCTGTACGTGGACCACGACCAGTTCGACCAGCCATCGCGCGACATCTACGACCGCACGGACCTCTCGGCTCGCAAGGTCGTGCTCTACAAGACGTTCGGCAACCGTGAGGACGAGTCAGAGCAGGTTACATGCGGCCATGGCACGCACGTCTCCGGTATTCTCGCTGGCCAGTCACTCGGGCGCGCAGGTGAGGCCGATCTGGGCATCGCTTCGAGCGCGCGCATCGCGTTCATGGACATTGGGCGCCAGGCGCCAAGCTGTGTGGGCCAGCGCGGCTGTGAGGTCAAGCTTGAGACGCCCGGCGAGGTGGAGGCTCTCATGGGCGACCAGGTGGCCGCAGGCGCGCGCATCTTCTCCTTCTCGTGGGGCACCGGTGGCAACGACTATAATGCACAGTCGCGTGACTTAGACGACTACATCTACCGGAACCCCGACGTGCTGATCGTCGTCGCAGCCGGCAACAGCGGTGACAAGGGGCGGCGCACGATCTCGTCGCCGTCGGGCGCGAAGAACGTCATCTCGGTCGGTGCGTCGCTTAATGACGCCGCGTCGTTCGCCAAGACGCCGTGTGCAAGTGTGCTCAACGCGCAGACCGTGGCATCGTTCTCGTCCGTCGGTCCAACACTCGACGGACGCCTCAAGCCCGACATCGTGGCGCCTGGCATGGTCATCGAATCAGCGCAGTCCGAGGCACCCGGGTCCACGACAAAGTCGAACGCGCTTTGCCCACTGCAGGGCACGTCGCAGGCGACACCCATCGTCGCTGGCATGGCTGTGCTGCTCTACGAATGGCTGCGTGACGGCTGGTGGAAGCACGGCGTCAAGGACCCCAAGTACGGCATCAAGACCGTGCCGGCTGCGCTGCTCAAGGCGCTGATCATTCACAGCGGTGAGCGCATGACGCGCCGGCTCGTGGCACCGCGCAACGGCATCACGTCGTGTGTCGCCATGGAGGCGTCGGCCATGCCACTGCCTTCGTATCCTGACATCCACCAGGGCTACGGCAAGCCCACGATGGCCAATCTCGTGTCGTTCGTGGACGACCAGGGCGCCGGCGTCTACTTCTTTCCCAACGGCTCGGAGGGCTCGGAGCCGCGCGTGACGCAGGGCGCAACCGCCAAGTTCACGTTTATGCTCAAGGAGCGCGCCAACTTGCGCGTGACGCTCGTGTGGACCGACCCCGCGGGCTCCATCGGTGGCCGCATCGCGCTGCAGAACGACCTTGACCTCAGCGTGCGCGTGCCCGAGACCTCGACAGTCTTCTACCCGCTGTCGGGCAACGGCTCGCGCGACGCCATCAACAACGTCGAGATGGTCGAGGTGTCTTACGAGGAGATCAAGGCCGCGCTCGACGCAAGCGGCGTCAAGTACAACGACAAGGATGGTCTCGTTGTCGAGGCCTCGGTCTACGGCTACAGCGTCAAGGCGGGCGCGCGCGCCGGTCAGACGTTCGCGCTGGTGGCGTCGTCTTCACCGTCGTCGATCGAGACGAGCGCGCTCAGCGACGCGAACCGTACGTTCTGGCAGCCGTGGATGACCATCGGTATCGTCGTTGGTGGTACCGTCGCCATCCTGCTGGCGATCGGCGTCGGCTGGCGGTGGCGCCGTGCACGGGCACGCAGCAGCACGAATGGAAGTGGATCTCCAGCGCTACTGGACGGTCGACCACCGCATCGCCATAACAGTGCGTACGTCGGCGGCAGCGCAGCGTCTCGTCCGCATCAGCAGCCGCAGCAACCTTCCCAGCCGCCTCCATCGAGACTCACACAGCTTTGATGAAGGACGAATCTCTCCCGTGAATGTCATGATCGTGTGCTTTGTTTGAATGTGTGGAATCAATAATAAATCTATCGCTAAAGAGGAGGAACTCGTCGCCCTCGCACAACGAAGCAGGGCACAATCTCTTTCTTCATTCGTGCACGTGCCCGTCCATCGAGTTGGTGGAGACTGTGTAATAAAGCGCATCCTAGATTCTAGATCCGAGATGGCTTTGGATGCACGCCACCTTCTTGGCTTCCCTAAAACAAAATGCTGATACTTCTGCAGCGCATCATCTACATGGGCATCCGATATCCGATAGCTGCTGCAAGTCCTATTCGGTGGAAAAAGCCTTTGGTGCCACGCCGTCGCTGGCCTTGAAGACCAAAGGCGAAGAGTCACCGCTCATGGACACGAGACCCAGACAATGCAAGGAGAAACTCGATGAAAAGCGCACTTCCTCCATCCGCACTCGTTAACATATGATGGCTACATTACGTTCCTAACAACAGGATCTGGTTCCTATCACCCCGTATTGTACAAATAGCCTGACTCTATACTATATTACGTATTTACACAGCTGGATGACCGTGGCGCCTGCCACACACGCACACACGCATTGACCGAGGAGCTCCATCGGCGACTGACGATGCGCCGCGTACTGCTGCAGACGCCGCGCTTCATGCAGCCGCAGCAGCAAGCGCAGCGCTCGGCGCCGACGATCGTGCGCTGCATGCGTCCGTCCGCCAGCCGCTCCAGCAGCGAGAGCACGCGTGCGGCCGCCTGCTTCTCGTCGACGCCGGCGGGTCCGTCGCCCTCGATCTCGCTGACGCCGAGCGAGTCGCAGCTCTTCGACTTCCTGCTCTACATCCAGCACCTGTACGCGCCGTCGACGCAGCTGCGCGTGGCCGGCGGCTGGGTGCGCGACAAGCTGCGCGGCGCCGAGAGCGAGGACATCGACATCGTGCTCGACAACCTGTACGGGCGCCAGTTTGCGCAGCTCATCACGCGCTTCCAGCGCGAGCGCCGGCTGCCGCTCTCGAGCGTCGGCGTCGTCAAGGCGAACGCCGACAAGAGCAAGCACCTCGAGGTCGCGCAGGTGCGCGTCGAAGGGCTCATGGTCGACCTCGTGCACCTGCGCGGCGAGCAGTACGCGCCCGACAGCCGCATCCCGAGCCACACGAGCTTCGTGGCGCCGCACGAGGACGCGCTGCGCCGCGACATCACCATCAACGCGCTCTTCTACAACCTGCACACGCGCGAGGTCGAGGACTGGACCGGCCGCGGGCTCGCCGACCTGCGCGACGGCGTCATCCGCACGCCGCTCGCGCCGCTGCAGACGTTCCTCGACGACCCGCTGCGCGTGCTGCGCGTCGTGCGCTTCGCCGCCGAGTTTGGCTTCCGCGTCGACGCCGAGATCGACGCCGCGCTGCGCGCGCACGCCGCCATCCGCGACGCCATGCGCCGCAAGGTCAGTCGCGAGCGCGTCGGCACCGAGGTGCGCAAGATGCTCTCGGGCGCCGACCCGACGCGCGCCTTCGCGCTGCTCGCCGACCTCGAGCTGCTCGACGTCGTCTTCCACAGCGACGACGACAGCGCCGCCGTCGACGGCAGCACGAGCGTCGTCGACGCCGAGACGGCGCGCGCCTGGCGCCAGCGGTTCCCGTGGACGCGCGACGTCGCCGCGCGCGCCGAGCGCCACCTCGCGCACCTGCAGGCGTCGCGGCTCTCGACGCACCAGCACGCCGTGTCGTTTGTCGAGTCCACCGCGGCGCTGCTCGCGCCCTTCTTGCTGCCGACGCACCACGCGCACGCGCTGCAGACCGCGCTCGACGCCGCGGCGCTGACGACGGAGAGCAGCTGCCGCTGGACGCAGCGCGTGACGGAGCCGCAGCTCGCGACGGCGGCGCTCGAGGCGCTCGCGCGACGCGACCGCGTGCTGGCGTCGCTGCCGCTGGACGCCGTCGTCGAGCTGCTCAAGACGAACCTCAAGTGGCCCAAACCGGCCGCCAAGCGCATCGCGCTCATCCTCGAGGCGCTCGCGACGTTCCCGACGGCGTGCGCGAACGACGACGAGAGCGCGTTCCACGTTGAGCTCTTCCTTTGGAGCCGCCGGTACCACGACGTGCTGTCGCCGGCGATCGCGATCCTGCTCACGGAGCTCCCAGAGCCCGAGCGAGTGACGCTCGTCGCGACGCTGGACGCCGTGACGCATGCCATGAGCAAGGGCGACGCCGCAGTGAATGGCACAGCGCGCCGACGGGTCGACGGACAAGCGATTCGGTCGCGACTCGGCGGACAAGCGGGGCGCGCGATCGCCGTCGCACTCGAGGTGCTGAGCGTCTGGGAGTTTGTGTGGCCCGAGGGATCGGTCGAGGACGAGCTCGCGTTTCTTGACGGTCTCAAGCCGCAGCTTGAAGTCGTGGAACGAACGCGGTAGAAGATTGTGCTTCAGAGAGAACGAGGAGAATAGAGAGCGTCCATTCCTTGTCTCGAGCGGCTCTTGCCTCGGTTGCTGTCGACCACCAACGGACGCCAGTCTGAAGCAGGAGCGAGGCTTCCCCCACCCCATGCAAGGCCGTCTCCCGCGACTAGAGCCTCATGGGACGATCCACCGTACGCGGTCGAGATGGCAACCAGAGCACTGCATGTTCGTGTGAGTGTGCCAGTCTGTGGCTCGTGCGACTGAGGTTGCTGATAGTTCCATCGCCTTTCAAGGGACGAAGTGGTTGGTCGAGACAGTCGATCTCCCGCTCATCTCATGATGGCGTGCGAAGGCATTTCGCGGTCGCGCTTCTCACGGAGGTGGCGTTCATTGCTAGTCGAACGTGTGGCCATGGAGACTGCGGATACCACATCTGACATCTGCAACGGTAGAGCGACAGTAGCGACGAAGCCACTACGAGGCAAGATTCTCTTACGCTCCTTCGAGCCAGTTGATGTGGACCTCCAATCGATGTCAACTGTCGTCACGTGTTCGACGGCCAGCGACAGCAATGTCGCGTTGTCTCCTGGCGACATGAAGAACTTGTTGTCGTGGACGTTGAGCGGATCCTTGAAAACGTTCGACTTGACATTCGAGAACGCATCGATGGCTGTCGTGTGTGTCGCCATCTCTGTGTCTGAACAAATCTCAGTAGTTTAGACAGCACAACAACAACAGTTGAGCTTGCTCCTTGTGGCGGCCCTCTCAAATGGCTACATGCTGACGTCACACTTCAACTGCAACCGCTTGGAAACCGGTCTTCGGCTCGGTACCTTCCGCTATTTTTGTTCCACGGAGACCGTCATCATCCTTCTTCACCTCCGTCTCCGTCTCCGCCTCTTGACTCTTGACTCCTCACTGACCACACAGACTCGCTCCTTCTCTCTCTCTCTCTCTCTCTCTCTCTCTCTCTCTCTTCCATTCTTCTTCCTCCATTCACCCATCCAACATGTCGCTCGACGCCGACACGTTGGCTCGCATCCGCCTCTCGCCGACGTGTCTCTGCTGGAAGCGCGCCGCCGACCTCTCGCCGGAGCTCCGCGTGCGCCAGGGCACGTTCAAGAACGACGCGGGCAATGCGCTGTCGTACTCGGCCGTGTTTCCGCCTGCCGATACATCGACGCTTCGCGGTGTCATCGTGTTTCTTCACGGCGTGAACGAGCACTCGGAGCGGTACCTGCACGTCTTCGAGGCGCTGTGTCTCGAGGGCTTTGGCGCGATCACATACGACCTGCGCAGCCACGGCAAAAGCCACATGGACGTCGACGGGCTGCGCGGCCACTACAACGAGTTTGCGTCGCTTGTGTCGGACACGAACGCGTTCGTGTCGTTCGCCAAGAAGGAACTGCTGCCGTCCTTGATCCCCAAGCACGAAGACTCGGCACACGACGTACCGCTGCTGCTCATGGGCATGTCGCTGGGGACGCTCGTCGCGTGCCACGCGGTACTCTCGGCGCAGCACACGTTCCACGCGCTCGTGCTGGTCGCGCCGGCGGTGAGCGTCGAGATGACGCCCGTGCTGCACGTGCTCAAGCTCGTGAGTCTCGTGCTGAGGACGCTCGCGCCGCGTGCGAGGCTCGTGCCGGGCGTCGCGCAGCAGTGGGTCTGCCGCGATCCGCTTGTGAACCTTGACTTTGCGGCCGATCCGCTGACGACCAACGAGAAGATCACCTGTCTCGCGGGGCACACGACGCTGCGCGCCATGGAGCAGCTGCAGCGCGACCCACGCGTCGAGCAGCCCGACAGCGCGCTCTCAGTGCTGCCCGTGCTGATGCTCATGGGGTCGCTCGACCGCGTCACGAGTCTCCCGCTCGCGCGGCAGTTCTTCGAGCGGCTCGCGAGCCGCGACAAGACGTTCGTCGAGATCGACGGCGCGTACCACGTGCTCTTCGACGACCCTGAGCGTGCGCGCGTCCTTCGCGAACTCGTCTCGTGGCTACACGAGCGCTTCCCGGCGCGGCCGCTTTAGCTATTGGAGACGGAACACAGCGATAACTTGGCGGCGATACGCACAGCAAGACGAAAATACCCATCGCATCCTTTGTCTTTCACGCTTTCTCGATTGAGAGCCCTGAGCTTCGCCCTTCGAGTCCTAGTCCTCGAGGAGCGCACACCGTCAGTCAGTCAGACAGACACACACGAGATACACACGCACAGACAGACTCGAGTACACGCTCGCTTGCTCGCTCGATCGTGTCGAGATGGCGACGTGGCGCACGCGCGGCGCAGCCGTGTGGGTCGCGCTGCAGGTCGAGCTGCAGGGCCAGTACTCGCTCGAGCGCCTGCGCCGCGTGAGTCGCTACACGCAGCGAGTGCGTGCGTGGCGCGTGCTTCCGCTCGCCCTGCTCACGCCGGTGCCGTGCGTCGTGGTGACCGCGCTGCTCGACTGCATCCGCGTTGAGCCCGTGGAGCGCGGCGCCACGCACAGCCCGCGGCTCTGGCTGCGCTGCTTCTTGACGTGTCTGCTCATCTCGTTCCTCGTGCTGGAGCAGCTTCGTCGCCTCGCGCCGCAGATGCTGCTTTCGCGCCGCTTCCTCGCCGTCACGACGTTCGTCAGCGCCGGCGCAACCGTCTTGGGGCTCGCGACGCTCGCGCGTGTCGTCACGTACCCTCTGCCCGCGTCGATTGTGCTCGCGCTCGCGCTCTGGGGCCTCGTTCTGCTCACGGGACTGCTGCTGCGCTGGCTCTGGCTCGGGCGTCGTCACGCTGCACTGCGGCGCCTGCGAACGTCCCCGTCCCCGTCCTCGTCGACGCCGACGCCACCCAGCGACTTCGCGTCGGTCGTCGGTCACCCGGTGCTGATCCTGTTCAGCCAAACGGTGCCGACGGTCGCGTACACGCTCTACGGCTACGCGTACGCGTCCAGCTCGGTGGGCGCGCGGTCGGCGCTGATCTTCGTGTTGCCGATCGTGAAGCTCGCGGTGAAGAACACGATCAGTTGGTCGCTTCGCGACATCGACGACCTCAAGCCCGAGACCGTGAGCTTCAACGTCGAGATCTTCCACGCGCTGTTCATCTCGAGCTCGATGCAGCTCTCGACGACGTCGCGCCGCGCGCTGCTTTCGTTCGTCGCCGTCGGACTCGCGCAGACGCTGCTGCTGCTCAACGACGTGCGCCTGCTGGTCTCGCGCCTGCACGACGTGCGCTGCAAGATCGAGACGCGGCCGCCGCCTTCTCCTTCGGCTTCTCCTTCGCCCCTTCCTCCGCCTTCTTCTCTTCCTCTTCCCGCAGCGCTCGCTCGCTCGCCGTCGCCTGCGTCGCTCACCAAGCACCTCACCGCCGCCGAGACGGGGACCGCGACCACGACGGTGACGCTCGCAGCGCTGCTGCAGGTCGCCGGCGACCTCGCGCGCATCGACCGCAGCGTGCGCAGCAACCGCAGCATGCGCGCGTCCACGTGGGAGGCGCACGAGCGCTCGTCTCGCGGCACGTTCTGCGTCGCACCAGCTCCCGCACAAGCATTTTCCCAGGCGTCGTCGTCGTCTCCGAGTCCGGCGCGGCGCCAGTCGCCGTCGTGTCACGCGAGCAGCTCTGCCAGCCAGCCGCCCGCGCCCGAGCCCGAGCCGCCCACGCTGAGCGCGACCCAGACGCGCTCGCCGTCGATCGAGCACCTCGTGGACGCGCGTCCGCTGCCGCGCGCGCCGTCGCGGGGCTCGAGCCGCGTGCTGGCGTCCACGCGCGGCTCCGGCGGGCGCGTGCTCGGGTCGCGGGGCTCGGGCGGACGCGAGGCGCGCGCGGTGCCGACGCAGCGGCTCGTGGCGCGGGCGCTGGGCGTGCTCAACGACAAGGAGCGCGCGCTGCTCGTGCGCAAGACGCTGCAGACGCTGTACGTCACCGAGTACATCGCGCTCGTCAAGTACGTCGAGGTCATCATGCCGCTCACCTTCGGTACGTGGTGCCCCTGTACGTGGTACACTTGGTCCGGTCTCCGATCCGAGGTTGAAGTTGACGTGGGTACACATGCGCGCTTGAACGCAGCGAGTTGCCTCGCGCTGCTCTTCCACATGGCGAACCGCACGTCGTTCCGCTTTCTCGAGGGCATCGCAAGTCGTGAGCAGCTGCTGGACACGGTCAAGTACCTCGTGCTGTACGCGGCGCTCGAGCTCGCAGTGTTTCTCGGGATTGCGCTCTCGCTGTGGCGCGCGCTTGGGATCTCGCTGCCGCACCAGCTCGCGTTTGTGCTGGGCACTCACCCCGTGATGGTGCAGGCCAAGTTCATCGTCTGGGTCGTCTTCGTTATCCACGCGTCGCTCGTACAGCTCGGTGCGTACACTGAGGCTTCTATGGCACTTGCTGTTTGATGACAGTCGCGACGCTCATGCCATTTTGAATGGATATGCTTTTGCCAGGGGCCAACAAGGTGCTGTCACCATTGCCAGTCACCACATGAGGGAGCTTGTCATCCCATTCGGTCACGGATCCCTGGTCCATCCGAAAGAATGGCTGAAGGTGAAGCTGTACCCGGCCCAAGATGGGTGGGGCGAAGATGAGGTGAGTACCGAGATGGCCTCAACTCACTTCCCCATCGCGATCGCACTCTGCTACATCCGCGAAATGGTCTACAAGCCACACAACCCAAGATCTTCAGTACGCAGCAGCGGAGCACCGTCAACGGAATTTGTGCAATACGCACTGGGATGTGAGCACCATCATCGGTTTCTCACACTGTTCTGTTCCCTACTTGATGGTCATTTCGCTGCATCGTGTGTTGGACATGAAGCCGCCTTCAGATACCAAAGGACGAGTATTGCGAAGCTTGTGCCCTTTAGAAGATCAAGGTGCTTTATGCAAGTTGCTAATTTATCACACTTGAAGATAACATGTCGACATGGTTCAGCACACTGCATTCATTCGATTACGACAACAAAAAGCAATAAAAATCGACCTTAAGCAAGACTAATATCGCTCGCCAAGATCTTCCTGCACGACGGTCTCGTCCGTGTTCTCGGCGATGATCTTGACGGCCATGATATCGTCATTCACGTTGCAGACCGTGGCGAAGCGATCTGCGATGAACTCCATCGCCAGCACATACATGAACGTCGGTGGAGGGTCTCGCACATTGAAGATCGTTGTGTAGATCGCTGAAATGACCACAAGACCACCAGCAGGAATCGGGAGCGTGCCCGCGCATGAGGTGAGCGTGAGCACAAACAGCGCGACGAGGCGAAGAGGCGTGAGCTGGTCTCCATTGCCAGAGCTCTCCGCGAGGAACGTCACCGCAACCGGAACGTAGAAGCCCGTGGAGTTGAGGTTGGATGTGACACCAAGCGAAATGACGAAGTTGGCGAGCGATTGCGAGCACATGCGGGCCTTCTTGACACAAGTCAACGTCACCGGAGCAGTAGCAAGCGATGAAGAACAGGCGAACGCGAACAGGTAGGCGCGGACCATCTGACGCATAAGCTTGAACGGGTTCGTGCGTGTCGTAAGGAAAACGATCAGCGGATGCAGGAAAAGAACCTGGAGCAACGCGCCGGTCACACTTGCGACGACGTACATGTAGCCTTTGTTCATCTGGCTGAGTGATTGCTGGTTACTCGCAAACGAGCCCGCGACCAAGAACACCACTGCGACGGGCGTGAGCCAAATGATCCACTCCATGCCTAGGAAAAACGTGTTGCGAAGCTGCAAGAGGATGAGGTACAAGTAGTTGACGCGGCGTGACCTGGTGAAGTAGTTTCGACCAGCAATTGTTCCAAGCACCATAGCAAAGGTGATAACACTGAGAATCTCCGCGCGAGCCATGGAGGCGATGATGTTCGTACTGATCAAGTTGGTGATCTTGCCCATGAGTTCGTCACTGATACTGACTTGCGCGACACCAGAGCGAAGATTCTTCTTAAATGTCTCGGTGAGATCCGTCACGAAGAACGTTTCCGGAGATGAACCACTCGGTCCTGCCACACATGCAAGCGAGGCATTCGCCAACAGAGCGACCGACTGGTTGTTGCTACACCGAAACTGAAGAGCGTTGGGAGCTCCAAGGTTGTCCTGACGATGAAGTCGGAACATGGGTCGGAATAGCTGGCTCAAGCCCAGACCAAACGTTGTTGACGCGAGCCAAAAGAGCACGAACACGCGCAGTGTTTGCATGCCGACGACCGAGACTTTGCCGACGAAGACGATGTCACCAATCGCGACGGCCACGGCGCAGAAGATGTAGGGAATCACCAGACACTTGAGTGCGCGGAGAAACAGATCGCCCGGAAGACTGACCCACTTCGCAGCAATCGGAGAAACCTCCATTACGCTGAGCACAATGCCCAGGATGATGCCGATGAATACACCAACAAGGGTGTAAGTGACAGAGATCTTGAGTCCACTGCTCGTGCCGGCGTAACGCCCTGCGTTGTCGGCGTCGTCTTGCTCCGAGTGGTCAAGCTCTTCAAACGGAGTCGCACCAGGGAACAGCGAGTGTTGCGTGAACTCGTCTGTCGAAAGCATGGGTGTGTCCGAGTGGTTGAACGTGTTGGTCGTCACGGCAGACGCACCAAGGCTGCTGTCGTACGTCGCGACACTTGGCTTGCCACGGCCGCTGATGATCGATGGTGTCGTGAAGTCCGTGCGAGGCTGCATGTGACCCGTGGTGTTGTACCGAGAGAGCGGCGCCGCGCCATTACTTGAGTTGGGTGCAGCAGCGCCTGCATTGCCGTTGTTGCCATTGCCGGAGCTGTTGGACGGCGCGCCGTAGCTGCTGCGCCGCTGCACGTGGTACAGCGACCGCTGTTGCTCTTCGTCCAGCAGTACGATGCCGTTCATAGTGGGTGGGACGAGATCGATCCGAGAGCCTGTGCGTCTCGCGTTCGAGAGAGATGCCGAGGAGACGGAAGAAGACTGGGAATGATGAGCGAGTGAAGAAGCGGAAGGACAGACGGACAAGACACGGAAGCCAACGAGCGACGAGCGAGATGGGAGATGAGACCGACCTGCATGCCGCAGCCTGCAGGTGGTCATGACTGCAGTTGCCTTGGGCGCCACATGGGATGTGTCACGGAGATCAGATGACCTGACCTGGATCATTGGGTGCGGTCTCTTGGGCGCGTCGTCATCGCCATCGACAGAGAGAGCGAGAAAGCTGGTGGCAAGTGCCGCGCACAGGTGGGTCAGCACGGAAAAGGTAAAGGACAAAACGCCCTTGGTTTACCAGCTGATCAATTAGTGGTTGTATGTAATTATATGTAAAGGTAATGATGAGTCCATAAAACGAGGGGCAACCATTGAAGATCTTCACCTGTTTTCTATTCTGGTCCGACCCCCCCTTTTTTTCTTGTTTGATGCCAGCCAGAACAGAACAAACACGAAATCCGACAACAAAGAAGAATCCCTTGTTTGGTTGAGAGAGATCCATCCCAAAATCCCAACCAGGGATATATTCCCTTGAGGGACACCCTCATCCTTTGTTCGGGACACCGTGAGCTTCTAGCTCCTCCTCCTTCTCCTCCTCCTGAAGCATAGCGACCACCATGCACATGAACATGGACCCCAATGCGGCGGGCGGAAGCCCGTGGTTCACGGCCCCCGAGTCGACGTCCTACTCGACGTCCATGTCGATGCCTCCCAACAGCAACGGAGGCATGTACGCGCCGTCCTCCTCCACCATGGGCGGTCCCATGGCCCCGCCCAGCGGCAGCATCGGCTCGAGCGGCTACAACGCGGCGGCGCCGACGTCCGGCGGCTACGTGGATCCTGACGACGAGGACTATGAAAACGAGCCGCCGCTGCTGGAAGGTCAGTCCGCGCTACTGCTGTTGATAAAGCGATGCGGTCTTCCTGATCAGTACCCTGTTGGGATGACGCTACCACAGAGCTGGGCATCAACTTTGAGCACATCTGGACCAAGACGCAGTCGGTGCTCCTGCCGACCAAGCAGATCAACGAGCACATCCTCGACGACGCAGACCTCGCGGGACCGCTCGTCTACTGCTTCGTCTTTGGCTTTTGCCTGTTGCTGGTGCGTTCCATGGTGGATCTATCCTCTATGGCGGGTGCCATACTTATCGAGTCTGTTGTGTCCGTCTGAGTAGGCGGCCAAGGTGCATTTCGGCTACATCTACGGCTTTGGCGTGCTGTCGTGCCTCTTTATGTATCTGCTGATGAATCTGCTGTCGCCCGAGCGCTCGATCGACATCTACCGCGTCTGCTCGGTGCTCGGCTACTGCCTGCTGCCGATCATCGCGCTCGCGGCGGTCAACATCTTCATCTCGGTCAAGGACCTCGGGCTCATCGGCTTCGCGATGGCGTCACTCTGCATCCTCTGGAGCACGCACACGGCCTCGCGGTTCTTCGAGAAGGCGCTGTACATGTCGGAGCAGAAGTACCTCATCGCGTACCCCGTTGGGCTCGTGTACTCGTGCTTTGTCCTCATCACCGTCTTCTAACGACTGCAGCGATCCAGGCGCAAGACACACATGCACACGCACACATAGCAGCAGACGCCGTCAGTCGAACGAATGTAGTCGCAGCATCTAGGTACCGTTCCCCCTCCCATTGATTGATTCAACGCTTTGTCTCAGTCGTCCCAGTCCTCCTCCTCGTCGTCGTTCTCTTCCTCATTATCCGACGCGTCCCACTCGACTGCCTGCAATCGCGTGTCACTTTGGATCGACACAGGTGCAGAAGCGGACGCGGCTGCCTCGCGTCGCCGCGAGCAGTGCGCACAGCGTCCGGTCGTCACGTCCACGAGCCCGAGGCCCCAGCCTTGGCAGTCGCTGCAGCGCCGTCGTAGCTGCGCAGACGCCACGACAAAGTCGAGACGCAGACGATTGCAGTGCGCGCACCAGCCATTCTTCTCGGCGACACCGACGCCGCGACCGCCGCAGTTGTCGCAGCGAGAGAGAATCGGAGGCATGTACGGCGCCAGCGAGGACGCCACCGCCAGCGACGTCTCTGACGAGGCCATCGCAGCAGCAGCAGCAGGAGGCGCTGTCATGACCATACCGACTGGCACGGGAACGCTGGGGTACCCCATGGAAATGGACATGGGTGGCGCAGCGAAGAGCTGTGGCGGCGGCGGAGGTGGCGCCGGCATCGCATACAGGAACGGCGGCGGCGGCGGTGGCGGCGCATACGGAAGCGGCATTCCGTAGGGATATGGAGCATACGGTGGTGGATACGGCGGCATCATTGACGGAGGAAGATGGGGAGGAGGAGGAGAAGTGGATCCCCACGGCGCGTGACGCGCGTGCTCGCAAGCAGCGCACGTACACGCGCCGTGCTGCTCGGGTGGCGGTGCAGCGTCCGTGGCTCTCCGCTCCTTCTCACGTTTCTTCTTGGACTTGCGGGGTCTCGACTCGGTGGCGTCCTCCGCCGAACGCTCTGTGCCATGCATGGACTCATCGACTGTGTCGTCTCGTCGACTGTGACGACGGGATCCGTGCTCTCGCTCTGTCCCCGTCAGTGGCGCGTTCTCTCGACCTCTGGCAGAGCTCTCCACGTCAGTCGCATCGACGACCGACAGCCGATCGTGAAGCTGCTCGCTCAATGGGTCGACGTCCGCTGTCGAAGCAGCGTCGCGAGCAGCGTCTTCCTGTTGACGACGCAGCTCTTCTTTCGCGCGTCGTCGCTCTTCCTTGCGCCGTCGACGAGCAGCCTGCGCTTCTGCTTCTGCGTCTGCATCTACGACGTCCATCTCTGCGTTGAGCTGTTGTTCCTCTTCGTTTATTCTTCCAGCAACTTCCTCTTCTCCCTCTTTCGCGTTCTGCTGTGTGTCCATCGTTTGCTGTCGCGCCCGTGTCTTTTCCTCCTCCTCCTCCTCCTGTTGCTGGCGATCTCGAGCCGCTCGTTCCTCTTCCTCTTTCTCTTTCGCACGCTGCTCTCGCTCGTGTCTCTCTACGTCAGCACGATGCTGTCGTTCCTCCGCCTCCGCTTCCGCTTCCGCTTTCGCCTTCGCACGTGCCTCCGCTTCTCGTCGTTTCTCCTCCTGTGCCTTGCGCTTGGCCTCTTCTTCTTTCGCTTCTTGCTCTGCCTGCTTCCGCCGTCTCTCTTCTTCTTCCTCGCGCTGTCGTCGCGCGATGTCGTCCGCTCGCACTCTCGCTTGCTGCTCCTTCAGGCGGCGCTGCTTCTCCGCGTCCTGCAGCGCGCGCTCCTCCGGCGTCATCCGCTTCGCTCGCTCCTCCTCTTTCTTCTTCATGTTCTGCGCAAACTCTCGCATAAAGTCGTCCTCCTCCACGATCTTCTCCTTCGCCAGCAGCGTCTCCTGTCGCTTGCGTCGCAGAAACCGCAGCCGCTCCGCCGCACTCATGCCAGCAGTCTCGGCCTCATACTGGGCCTCGAGCGCGTCCGCGCCCATCGACGACGATGATGACGGCGGCTCGGCGATGCCTCGGCCCCCTTCGCTGTCGGCGCCGCCACCGTCGAAGGTGGCGTCGTTTCCACGTCGAGGGATCGAGATCATCGGCGGCGGCCCGTTGCCCATGGCCATCGGGTTCAACCGCCCAGCCAGCGACGCCTGCAGGCGCGCCACGATATCCCCTTTGCTGGACTTACTGCTACTGGTACTGCTGGGCGCTGCCTGTGCAGGCTCAGGCTCCGCCGTTGACACGGACGACCCGGGACCCGCTGCAGCCGCGGCGCTGGAGCTCTTGGTCGACGTCGAGCTCTCGCGCCGCCGCGCGCGCAGCTCGCGCGGCAGCTTCCATCGGCTCTCGCGCGTGACCTACGTAGCCGTATCAAAAGTCCATTGACATTACACTACATCTTTTTCTTCTCGCATTTCCATCCAGCAGAGTCATCGCTATCGACGATACCTGGTTGTAGAAGTAGAGCCGTCCGTCGGGCGCCGTGAACTGCTCCCACCCAGCGGCCGCCGCCGCGGGCGACACGCCGCCGCCATGGTCCGCCGGCGCGTCGTCCGCGTGACCCACGCGCTTGCTGCTGCCTCGCCGCTTCTTCCTCCGCACCGTCGCCTCCATGCTCCGTCGAGTCGATCGGGAAAGAAGATGATGATGATGAGGATGATGTGGCGTTCGTCCTTGTCGTTCGTTCGTCGTAATGCAATGACGTGGCACTCCTTAAGTTGACACATCCACCGTTTACTTAAGAGGGACACCGAGTGTACCTATCTCTTCATGCCCCATTGTCGCGAAGAGGCACGACACGCCAGGTGTCGGGCCAGTCCGCCATGGGCAACGGCGCGTCGACGGCAGCGGCGCCTGGAAGCCGCGCGCTCTTGCTCTGCCACAGCAGCATCGAGCGCGACGTCCGTGCGTTCCTGAACGCCACCGCGGCCTCAGCACAGGCAGCAGAGATCGATGTCGCCGACGTGCTGGTGGTGACCGAGTCGTTTCCGAGCGACCGCCAGGCGCGCCATGACGTGCTGCAGGCGTGCCAGTTCGCCATCCTCGCCGTGGACGCGCACTGTCAGACCAGCGCCGAGATGGTCGAGACGCTCTCGTTCCTCAAGGACACGCGCAAGACGGTCGTCGCGGGGCCGTGGGCGTTCTACGCGCGGCCAACCGGCGCGGTCGGCGCGATCTGCACGGCGTTTGGGCGCTGGGAGTCGCTGCTGTTCAGCGACGCGGGCTGCCTCGCGGCGCTCGCTCGGGACGGACCGTTGCTCCTGACCAGAACCGAGCTCGCGTCGACATTGCAGACGGACGGCGACGCGGCGACGGAGCAAGAGGACGCGATCGGCCGCGACGCGGTCCGCTCGGCCGAGCCACCACAGCCTCCCCAGCTTCTGTATGTCTACGCGAAGGGCAGTGACGCCGGTGAAGCGATCGCTCGCCTGTTTGTGGCGCTTGGCTCCGAAAGCGCTGGCCTCAAAGGGACGTCTGTGCTCGTGACGCACACGCTCGACGACGACCTGGCGCGCCTGGCCGCGAGCCACGTCGCTGCGTTTGTGATCACGACCGAATCGGCGGGCGACCACGCGTTCCGGCGGCTCTTTGAGGCGGCGCTGCGCTGGCGCAAGCCAATCCTCCCGATCAACGCGCAGGTGCGACTCACTGGCTGGCTGCAGCTCGCGATGGCCGGGCGGCTCTGGTACGAGGTCGATCCGCACCGCCTGGAGCTCGTGCGCACGCGGTACGCAGACATCCCCAACTGCCCGTGTCGCGTGACCGACTCGTGCCTCGCCTCCGACTTTCTCGCGTGCGCTAATGGGATCTTGGCGTCGCCATGGCAGCCACCGACGCCGGCACAAGCGCGTTGTAGTCGAGAGGAAATGGCGCAGCGAGAGGCGGCCGTGATCGATCTCGTCAGCGAGAAAGCACGCGTTCTCGGCGTGTCAGCAGCCCGCGTCTCAGAGATTTGCGCGTCGGTTTGTGGCATCGTGCGCGACATCGAGAGTGGCGAGCGAGATTTCTCGGCGCTGGAGCCGCTCGGCGTCGCGACGTCCGCGGCAGCAGTCGATCAGCGCGCCGCTGCGAGCGTACCGCCATACCACTTCCGAATTTGCGGCCGACCGCACAAGCGACCCTTCGGCCTCCCCGAACCACGACCCAGCGGCGTTGGAAGTGCGCTATCGCTGGAGCGACCGGTTCGGCATGAGCGCGAGCCCTCTCGCGCGCCCAAGCGACCCAGGGGGCGGTGTTCGCACCACGGATGCCGATGGAGAAGTAGGCGTAGCCCTCGGCTCCACGGCTCCGCGTGTGCAAGAGCACGACTCTGACCCCGATGCGAACCCTGTGGTAGTTCCTGCCCATGCCAGCACAGGATCCGTGCAAACGAACAAGGAAGAGGCGGGCGGGGCGAGACGCGCCCCCTCCACCCCGAAGGGAGAAGATTCTGCGACAGAACCGAGGATCCCAAAAACCACAGTGTGGTCCACTGAAGGGGCACGACGTCTCCGTGAGACCATGACCGAGGAACGTCAAGGAAAGGAGTCCAAGGCGCAGGGACCAGCACCAGCAGCGGAGCCGACAATGGATGGAGATCTTGCCCAGTACTATGCGTGCGCGCTACGCCCTGCCAACATCCTTGCAGATGGCTATCTACGAGAGATGACGGACCTGGAGCTGCACACCTCGTTCCTGTGGGCTACGGGAAAACTGCACCTGGCCAGTGTACCGAAATTCTTTCTGGAAACCTTCGTGACCGACGAGTACGACGAACTGGTGGATTACCACAAGCGACACCTACTGTATCGCTTATACGTTCGCCTTCCACGCGGCTTCATGCTCCCTCGATTTAACGCTAATCGACAGTTCTGGAACCTGCTCCATAAAGGTGCAGAGGCAACGGGAGGCAGCAGGCCAAAGGACACTGTCAACCAACTCTTTGCAGACCATTACACGACTACGTGTGAACCGAGGTATCAGATGGTGACACTGACGTTTACGTCTCCGACGTCGCGTAACAAGTGGAAAAATCGGCTTTTTCCATTCATATCTCGGAATTTGAAGGTCCAACTTCAAGCCTCAGACACGCTGTCGGCCCAAGATCCATCGACAGGATACGATGAGGGCGCCCGAGAACTCCAGTACTCCATAATGCTCCTCGGGCTACAGTCCAAGACGCAAAAAGAAGTTCGAGCGATCGCCAGAGCAGCCTGTGGCACGCAACCGAGTGTTATTGAAGAACTACCGCCGGTCGGTCAGCTCTTCATGCCGCACTTCTGGAAACTGACGTATAGTCAACTCGGATGCCCACCCGACCTCGCTAATGTAAGGAGACTGAATGTCCGTCAAGGTGATGAGTTCTTCTCGGTGTACCTCCATCACCACCTGTCGGCACCTAAATTCCCGTGTGGTGAATGCTTGAGCGTCACCCACACGACAAAAGATTGCTCAACGACGGATAAGAGAGGAGCTCTCAGCTACCACACACGGGACATCTGCATTGGACAGAAACAACCCCCTCCCCTCGCCGCAAAAGTGCACAACAAGAAGGAATTGATCAACAAACTCGCAACGTTGAGAGCGGAAGCTGCCCCTGGATTGGTTGAGCGTCACGTAACTAGAGCCTCAACTCCGAGACGCGACAAATGCACTAGCGAACAAGGCAAGGTTCCCACCGATAAGGCAGGCGGTCAGACCGCCACCAAGCGAGCGACGTTAGGGACAGAACGTCAAGCTCAACAGGAGGCAGCGGCCCACCGCCGTCTTCTGAACGAACGTGCTCGAGCGGCAGTAGAAGCCATGGACACGGCCAAGCGCACGCAACACGAAGCGGAGCTGAACGCCCAAAAAGCGTTGGTCAAACAACTGAGAGCGCGAGACCCTCTCCGGAAGACCGCGGCGGGACACCCCAATGTCCAGGACGCCACCGTCAACCCCTTTGCGAAACAACCCGCACAAGGTTTCCAAGCAGCGGACGAGGCTCCCAATGCCGGTGCCGTCGGATCCGAGGCCACCGGGGATGGTGTGGAAGAGACCGTTACAGCACGCCCGACGTCGACCGTACCTGACAGAGACCAAGATAAAACCGAGACAGGAGATGCCTGCCCAACTCCCACCCCGGACGTCGACATGGACGCTGCGGGCACGGATGAGACAGGACCAG
This sequence comes from Pythium insidiosum, assembly GCA_022836835.1. Classification (NCBI taxonomy): domain Eukaryota; phylum Oomycota; class Peronosporomycetes; order Pythiales; family Pythiaceae; genus Pythium; species Pythium insidiosum. The sequence continues at coordinate 476,523 of JAKVDI010000034.1, read as the reverse complement.
GAGCGGGCGATGCGTCGAGCCAGGCTGCCGTCGAGCCGGACGAACAGCAGTCCGAAGAGGAGAACCACGCAGCGACAGCACGAGGCGGACTCCACATGGATGGTGCGAGGGGAGGACTACGCCAGCCATCAGCAACGCCTGCTTTGCCAAATGCTGAAGAATGCGCGCCACAAACACGACGCGACGAACTGCAGCAACGGCACCCTAGCCGTTCGACGGATTCATCACCAAAGCCCAGGCCATCACGCATCAACACCAAACAGGCGCATGTCACGATTGCATCGCGCCGAGGATCCTCGCCCATTCCCTTTCTACCCCTGCCACAGGCTTTTGCAAAACAAGCGGCAGTGGAAGAGACGAAGCGTGGAACGGCCGCCAGCATGGACACGATGGAGTCACACAAGATCGGGTCTCTTGAGCTACACTCGGAACCGAATACCACGGCCGCCGAAGACAACCAACGCGATGAACAGAAGCAAGGGATGCCACATCCAACGTCGCCGCGAAAGAGAGAACGCCCTGACGATACCAGCAGTGGCAGACGGCCCCAAGCTCACGAGTCTCTGAAGTCCCCACGGACCCGACCTACAAGTTCGCCTGCGTCTCATGTGACCATCTCCACAACGGAAGACCATGCCAGCGACAGCGACGACTTCATGGCGGCAAGTGATCAGCCCTCGATACCTAGCCTGAGAGACAGACGAGGGTCCGGCCCCCAAGATCGGCCTGACCGCCTTCAAGTGCAGTCAGCGGTCACAGAGTTCTTTTCTCCTACAGGGGTAGAGGGAGTGCCATCCTGCCCGGACGTTAACGGTCCTCAGGGGCCCGAACGACCCCAACAGACCAGTCAACCTGACAGCGATGATGACATGTCTAGCCAAGAGCTTGACAGTCTTCTGGCCAAGCCGGAGGAGCAAACAACACTGATCACGTGCCTGGATGATTGGCTCCGGCTATTCAACGGGCGAGTCATTGAGAACAAGGCGGACGGGCGCTGCCTGTATCAAGCAGTTGACGGAACGTTGAGGGCGTCTCTGAAGGTCAAATCCCTGGGGAATGGAAAGTTCTCGGTCAAAGAGGCCCACACGCTCAAACAGATTGCATGCACGTACCTCATCCACTACCTCCCTCAAATGATTGACGACGGCACGGTTCGGCTCGCAGAGCTCCACGAGAGATACTTTGGCGTCAGGGACGATAACATTTCCGATCACGTGAAGTACATTGAGGTGGTGGCGCACGTTTGGGAGACATTCAATTTTCCAGCGGGGGCAGCGCTCCCGCCGGACCACTGGAGTGGAGCAGAAGAGATCTTCGGGCTTGTGTGGTACTTACGCGAGCCGCTCTTCGTGATCGGCGCGGATGCCCACGTCCAAGTCTACATCGTCGAACAGGCAGAAGCCAAATCGCCATATGATGAGCGTATGGTCATCCTCACTCCCACCGACAACGAGGCGTGGGCGATGCTACAGACAATCCTCAACCATGGTGCCGTGCCACGAGTGCTAATCCATGCCTCGGGGCACTTCCGAACGTTCCGGTTCCCTGAACCCACGTACAGTGCGAGCCATGCCTCCCAGAGGCCGGCGGACGACCGTGACACGACGCGGGATCGACTCAATATTGCTCTGGTCAAGCTCGACCTATATGCTGCATTCGCTCGTACACCTCTGGTATTGGCGACTCCTGATGACGTTGTGCTCACACCGAGCCAACTCTCAGGATCTCTCTACACGCCAAGCTCGGGCGACATCGAGACATCGCAAGAGCTGATACATTCGATGTCACCAGAAGGGACGATGCAGCTCCTCGGGTACCTCAACCCACATCAACGCCTCCGCAGCACGGAGCGCAATCTCTGGAGAGCGGCGGAACAGGCCAACCTCACTGCTATGCAAGCGAGGGAAGCGCCGGGTCACACGACAGATGACAACCCGAGGCAAGTTGAGGCCATCGCCGGCGCACTCGAACGCAGACAAACGAATGCCGAACTGGTAGTGGACTTCCTTAGCTACCTGCCTCAGCCACTAGTCGCGTTGGTCAGGGCGCCAGAAGCCATCATCACTCGGATCGGCAAGGAAATTGCGATGGAGGGACGGGCAGCGTTTTTCCGGAAGAAGCAAGCGGAGATGCCAGCGGAGGATGCGACCCGATTGGAGAACCTGAACGTACTCAGTGGGCTTACGACCGATGAAAAATGGAAGCAGGCGCAGGACAAACTCCGTTGGCAGTCCCTGTCCGAACTCCTCGGCAGCGACGTATACCACCGTCGTAGCCTACCGGAGACGGACGAGTCGCGTGTCTTTCGCATGCTGGTTGCTCTCGTGATCACCCTGCCGAAGACTGCCGCCTTTTCGGTCAAGTGCGAAGTCGCACACACCTGGATCTCGACATCTGCAGCGGACGCGAGGCAACTGCTGATCGAGATGCGGTGCCACAATTGGACCAACATCTCACGTGTGAGCGCGGAGATTGGTGGCCGTATCCCCCCTTCAGCCGTCGCTGGAGAGGGTAGCAGGTAGGGCCAGCCGGTCTACAGCCGACGGACGCTTGGTGGCACGACCGTCGACATCTCTGGCATCTCAACTGGCGCCGGAAGACACGCCACCTGCACATACAACCACGGCAAGTCCGACGAAAACCGCGTCGGACATTCGGCGGTTTTTTCATTCACTCAATCGAACAGCATACCATAAACAACTCCGGAGTGACTTCGTACTTCACAAGACACACCGACCTCGACGCGGGAGACCTCCGCGAACCACAACCAAAAGTAAACAACGTGCGCCCGCGGCAACGCTTCTGATGCGCACGCAAAACGTGCTTGGACTGCCGAAGGCCCCCGGCATGCCCGAACGATGGTTCAAACTATTCCAGGGCAAACACCAGAAGGATGTGGCAGCAATTACGATTATTCAAGAAACACACACCACCGCAGACGACGTAAAGGATCTGACACTACGCTATCGAGCGGTGTGGGGCTTCAACCGACACGCTCCTACGATGTCATATTGGTCGAAGCATCCAGCCAACCGAGGTGGAGTAGCGATCCTGCTCAACCCATACAAGATCCGGGAATCTGAGCCGGCCCTGACCGAGCTATGGAGCCCGCACTTCATCGCGATCCGATGCAAGCTGGCAGACCAAGATGTCCTGGTTGTCAACATCTACGCACCGACCGTGCGCCAGGAGCGTGAAGCCTTCTTCCGCTCGCTAGCAGGGTGCCAACACGATCACACAGGCCCTGTTGTGGTCGGGGGTGACTTCAACTGTACCAACCACCCAGACATCGATCGGAGCTACCACCGCGGGGCAGCCAGCCACGTCTCGGTCGGGCTTACGGAATGGATGCGAGCCTGGAAACTGACCGATGCGCTCGTGCCCTTTTTCCCGCCCGATGACGTCGATAGAGAGGCAATGGAGGAGTTCCAGGCGGCGCAACACACATACAGATATCGAGTTGGCGACATGACGGAAACTAGTCGACTAGATCGGTGGTACCTCTCACACGAGCTCGTTGAGTGGACAAACAGTGTCAACGCGATCGTCCTCGGCGGCACGTCGGATCATGCGGCCGTCCATTTGGCACTGCTCAACCCAGCGCACCACTTGGTTAGGTACGCGAGCCGCAAACTCTACCCTCCTAAACCCTGTGCGCGGGAGGCAGTGGCTGCAGTCTCACGTACCTGCATAACCGAGCTCACTGCCGTGTACGCTGCGCTTGAAGAAGCAGGGGCAACGGCAGACGCGTTCATCCAGGAGTGGGAAAGGTTCAAGAGTAAGCTGACACAGAGCATCAAGAAAGTTGCGACGGACGCGATGGCGGTGGTCAACCGGTCGTTCAAATCCAAAGTTGCCCGCATTCGGCGGCGGTTGCGCAGACCGGGCCAAACGGTAGCGGAGACCCAAACCCATGAAATGGAGCTGCAATCCGCGGTGCTCCAATGGCAAGGGCTTAAGCGCCGCCGACAGATCGAACGCCTCATTCACACCGGGGAAGGAGGGAGCAAGCTTCTGTTCGAGCGCGCGGCACTCCCAAGAGCAGCAGCGATCATCACAGCTCTCCGTCCAACACAGGGGGCGCCGCCGCGACTAGCATCGGACATAGCCAATCTAATGGCAGATGGTTGGCAGGCGGTCTTCACGCAACCACCGCGAGCGACGATACCGGCCGAATACCTGCACCCGCCCGGGAACCAGATTCGCAATGACAGCGCGGCCACAGTAGGCGCAGCGATCACGCTCCCTGAGGTCGAGCGCAGCCTCCGGAAGTGTCAGAGAACCAAAAGCGCTGGCCCCGATCAACTTCCGAATTCCTGGTACCGCGACTTTGCCGACAGCTTGGCACCGGTGCTGAGGCAGCTATATAACATATGCTACGCAAGCGGTGAGCTACCACCAAGCTTCCAAGCGGCCACCATTGTCTGTATCCCCAAAGCAGGCCAATCGACAGACCCACTGGGCTATCGACCGATTGCACTGCTCAACACGGACTACAAGGTCTTCATGCGGATCCTCGCGCATCGACTCAAGCCGATCCTCCCGGAGGTAATCGCACCGAGTCAGGCCGGCTTCGTCCCCGGTCGGTTGATCCATGACACGATCGACCTGTTCCATGGTGCGCAGCTTTCCGCCACCCAGAACAGTCTCTCCACCATCGCCGTCCTACTCGACATCAAAAAGGCATACGACTCATTGGACAGGGACTACCTGGCCAGGTGCCTTCGAGCTCGCGGCCTCCCAGAGGTTTTTTGCCTAGCCATCGACGCGGCCCACACGGATACAACAGGAAGATTCCGGGTCAATGGATACCTTTCACGCCCGATCGCCACCACGCGGGGCATCCGCCAGGGCTGTCCGCTGGCCCCTCTCCTGTTTATTCTCGCCATGGACCCGCTGTATCGCCGACTCGAGCACGATGCAGCATTGCGCCCACCGATTGCGTCAACGACGGGAGCATTCCCGATATGTGCAGGGTACGCTGACGACACGGCAATCTACGTCCAAGACGAGTCAGCATTACGCACAGTCGTGGACCATCTCGACGCTTTCGCTCAGGCCTCAGGGCTAGCGACGAATATGGAAAAAAGTGTTGCAGTGCGTCTCAACCCCGCGGCAGCCCCGCTACCGACCGACTGCCCCTTCTCAAGACTCGAAGACGGCACATGCCGATACCTCGGTATACACGTGGGCCGCGCGGTTCAGACGAACGACATATGGAACCTCACACGGACACAGATCCGTCAACGTCTCATTATGGCCAGCGAGAAGACGCACAGCGCGCGCCAACGCGCCATCCTTGCTCGATCCATTGCTCTCCCTAAAATCCTGTTTGTAGCGAGGCATCACTGGCCACCCAAACACTGGAGAACCCAGCTCGAGAGGAGCATCAAGAATTTTGTCTGGGCGGCACAGTTCACCGAGCACGTTCCCATCGGAATGCAAGGACAGCACTGGATGACACAGCCGCTCGCAAGTCTGCCGCATGGAGCTGGCGGCCTGGGCATACCGAACGTCGACCTAGAGCTCCAGACCTTGGCAACGCAAACGGTCGCGCGATGGTGCTACGAGCCTGCGGGTATCCGCCATACAGCTGCCCAGCTACTTTGCAACGATGCAGCATGGGTCCAACCGGAGCTATCACTATCGGCGCCAGCACACAAGCCCAGCCTCGGATCCACCTTGTGGGAGACTGGCCGCAGAAGCATGGCATGGATCTACAGCACGACGCTTGACTTCCCGACCCAGGTCCTGATCCAGGACGGAATCAGAGCCCTCTCCCTTGACGCACGTTGGCGCTGGTGGAGGGGGGAATACGAACGCGACTACCGAGACTTCTACAGGACAGGTGGGAGGGAGATCACGCTCGACCGAGAAGCACAAGACGGCCGACTCACGCCCGAATGGATCCCACACATCGCCATCACACACAAGGTGTCCACCATCCTATGGCAGGACGGCAGTCTCCTGAAACAGAGACATCTGGCAGCCCTTGGCACAGGCCGCTCGGTGGCAGACTTCGTGACATGGACGTGGGTCGCCCCATTCACGCTCCGCTTTCGGCCACAGGCAGCCTTCCCACTTTCGAATGCAGCGGCTGCTACCTTTCGTCTCTTGTGTGACACGATTGTCGCGAACTTTCCCGGCATCCTCGAGCGACCTGGCAACAGCCGCACGATCCGGACGTATAACGTTCCCCGGGAGGTCGACGTCGCATGGGAATGGGACAGGCAAATGGGGCTGCGCCGCTTCTCCAAAGGTGAGCCGCATCCACCTTCCTCGGCCAGCACACAACACTCCATCCAGCGACAGCCTGCAATCGAGCATCACAAGCTCCGCATCGTTCCCCAATTTGAATGCACGCCTCGACTCACTCGACTTGTTCAAGTCTGGAGACGGAAGGCCCCGTGGCGACCAGCGAGAAGGTACTACATACGGCGACTTGGGGAACAGTGGCGAACCAAAGGCCACACGGAACGCAAGAAACGCGAGTGCCGTTGGCGCACATCGAACACGGTGATAGCCGAAGCGCTGGACACGGTGCCTTGGCACACGTACAACAAGGCAGTGGGGATCACAGCGACAGACCAGCAGCTCTGGCATCGCATCAGACACCACCAGCTCAACCTGTGGCCGACCGACGAGAGAGGGATGGCGTGCCCTCGGGCTGGATGCACTCACACGTCGACACCCAACACCGCGCACATTCTCTGGCAGTGCCCGGCTGCGCGTCGGCTGTGGACGCGAGTGGCAGACATGTGGGGCTCCGGGGACATTCGCGACGACGACCTCGCTCATGCGGTTTTCAGCAGGACACCCCCCGAGTCCAGATTCGACTGGCGAGGCCAACTCCAGAACCGAGCGTCCGAGGTGACAGACAGGCTCCTCTACTGGTTAGATCGAGCGTGGCTTCTTCTGGTCACATGTGCCTGCCACCGACTCTGGCATACATGCGCCGATTCGCGTGAGGGAATCTCCCAGGCTCCGACAGACGCCGACTACTACGCAACGACCCACCAATGGACAATCCGGATGCGCAGCCTCCTCGGCAGTCTCCCGTCCGCGGATACAGCACCAAATCCACTCGACGTCCAAATTCTTTGCATGCTGCTCTCGATGACAACGACGACACGACCGCCGATAGTGGAGAACCTCCAGGCCAACGGCTACCTCCTCTTCTTTGACGGGGGTAGCCGGGGTAACCCGGGCCCAGGGGGAAGCGGAGCGGTTATCCTTCGCGTGGCTCCGGAGCCGGCCATCGTCTGGGCTGCATCGATCTCCCTCGCGAGCCCCCACACGACCAACAACTATGCAGAGTACACCGGGCTGTGTCTTGGCCTCACCGCTGCGGAGCGCGCAAGACTCGCTCCACTCGCAGTCATTGGTGATAGCCAGCTCATCATCAACCAAATGCGTCGACGTCTCCGCCCCAAGGATATCCGGTTGAAGACTTTGTACGAGACAGCCCGCTCCACGGCAGACGCGCTGCGCGTAAGGCACTGGCACCATCACTATCGCTCCTTCAATAAAATGGCCGACCGCGCGGCCAACCAAGCGATGGACACGAAGACCAGCTACCAAACGCATGCGCCATCCACACGAGCCGAGCTCTCCGACCTCCGCAGGTGGATCGCCAACGACTTCCACCACTGGGCAACACACAGTTCGGCGACACACTCAGTGGACACACCGGGGTGTCGGCTCCAGAGACCAGCAACAGCGGCAGCCTCTCGCTATGAGGGCTTGAGGTAAGCGCCGTGATACTGGTCAACAGGTCCAGCCAGCCCTGTGCTGACCGGGCCGAAGGGTTATCCTAGTTCAGGTCTCAGACTGGTAACTTAATACACCTCACTCACTCGCGTACCGCCATACCCCGCAGTCGACGAGCTGCTGCCCGAGAAACCGCAGCTCGACTTCAAGCAGATACACTACGAAGTCACACGCCTCGAGATCCGAGCGCCGCCGTCGGTGCTCGACGCCAACGGGCTGCCACTGCTGAACCTGCAGCTCGACGCCATGTTCTCGTACCAGTGGGGAAGCCAGGACGTCGTGCTGGACGTCGTCTCGCAGGGCCACATGGCGAACCTGCGCGCGTGGTTCGACGTCTTTGGGCACATGCAGGGCAACGTGAACGCCGCGATGGCGACGGCCGTCGAGAACGTCGCGTGCGTCGTAGTCTTCCTCACGCCCAAGTACGTGCAGTCCATCAACTGCCAGCTCGAGTTCCAGTACGCCGCACAGCGCCACAAGCCGATGATCCTCGCGTGCCTGTGCGACGTCACGACGCTGGATCTGCCCGCGTGGATGACGGACGTCGTCGGGCCCGCGTTCAACGTGTATCCCACGCACGTGCGGTCCGCTGACGATGACGCTGCCACGTCAAACGACCGCGTGCTCGCTCTCGACATGACCGTCGACGAGATCAACGGCATGCGTCCGATGACTGTGCTGTTCCACGCCATCCGCGTGCTGGCTGCGCGACGCCACGAGGCGCCGCCTGCGGTCGCGCACGACGGCAGTCTGCTGCTCTTCGCCACGACCAGCGCGCTGCACAGCGCCGTGACGACCGCTGGAAAGACCGTCGAGCTCACGCGGTGCTCACGCTGCGGCGCCGCGTTCGACCCGTCGATCGCGTCGTCGCTGGATGGCTGTCGCAAACACTCGGCGTATTATATGGGAGGCACACTGCTCGCGGGGCGCTGGGTGTGCTGCCAGGAGACCAAGGCGGACGGCCCCGGCTGTCAGCCAGCGCAGCACACGAGCGTCCAACGCTCGTGGACACGCGACCCGAGCTACGGTACCTTCACGTGGCAGCCCGAGTGAAAGCAAGACTAGCCGAACAGCTACAAAACAATCGCAAAGCAATACAGTGCGTGGAGAAGAAACTCATCGTAGTGGACTGCATCAACCTTGGGCAGCAAATGACTTCACAATCAACACACGAATCATGGAGAAACTTGGCGAAGGTCTTGTTGCTCTCGAATGCCTCACACATCTGAGACCTCGAGTGCTCAAGGTGTACCACTACGATACACACAAAACCTAACTGCATGTATTTTTGCATATGCGCCTGTCATCAAACAGTCTATTCTTTTCGTCTTGTGTTGTCAGCCTTTGTCGTTCGATCTCAATGCCGCAGTCTGTAGTCTGCGTTCTCCATGACCACGTCCACGCCTCGGAAGGACGCATCGAGAAGGTCACATGCAAAGATTATGGAATCAAACAGACTTCGGCGGCTGCGCCATGTTTTGAGCCGCGTGTGGGTCTCAACACAAGTGGAGCTACAGGGAGACTACTCGCTCCAGAACTTCCAGGATCTCGACGACTATTACAGCCGAACGCCATGGTGGCGAGCGGCCATCGTCTGCGTACTCACGCCGCTTCCAGCGATCGTTATTGTGCTGCTCATTGATCTACTGCCGCTCGACCCGATCTCGGATGGTCCGCACAGCCTTTCGCTCTGGGTGCGACCGCGTTCATCTCTGTTGCGATCCTCGAACAATTTCGACAGCACGTGACGGAGCTTCGACTGACGCGTCGATCGATTTGGATCATTTCTCTACTCACTCCAGCCGTCTCCGTTGGCTCCGCTTGTGGCATGACAATGCTCGTGTGCTATCCATTGCCATTCACGATGCTTTTTGGAACCATCCCCTGGCTCATGACGCTCGTTACTCTGCTGCTTGTCTTCTATCGTCAACAGCTTCAAACAAACACACGCCTTGTGCGAGACCTCGGCAACTACTTCGTTGTGTTTGGCTGCCAAGTGCTCATGACAATCGTGTATCCAATCTACAGTTTTCTGTACTCTCGGCTCACCAGCTTCGAGCAGACACTGAGCATTTTCATCCTTCCGGTCATGAAGATCATCATCAAGAACTGCATCGGACGGTGGCTGCCAGACACCAATGAAGCACGCCCCGAAGCCGTCGTCTTCAATATCGAGATTTTTCACGCGCTTTTTGTTGCGTTCACGATGCAGAAGACGACATCCGTCGTCACGATTCTTGTGCTCATGGCAGTCGACTGTGTACATGCATGGCTCACGTTCCTAGACATCACTAGTGCGCTCCATCGCGTCACCATTACGGTTGCCAAGACCGAGAGCCATGGGCATGCTGCACCAAGAGGAGGCAGCAAACCTCGCGACAAGGGTTTGCGCTGGCTTCTGCAAGCCGCGATCCGCGCGGCTACAAAGTCTCCAGACCTTGTCGCACTGCAGCACACACAGCTACCAAAACACTCGTCAGATATCTCAAAACAGGCCATGTTCTCGACCAAAGTGGTGCCAACGAGTGGCGCTGAGCCCATTCGATCCCCCAAGTCCGCTCTATCGAGTAACCAGGCCACGTTGAGCGCGGAGGAGATGCAAACACTCGTGCAAACCGTGCTCAAGGTGCTCTACATCTCCGAGTTTCTCGCACTCATCGAGTACACCGAAGTCATCATGCCCATGATCTTCAGTACGTACCCGCGTCTAAATTGTCTATCTGTTTGTCCACGTCTTCCTTACATTGCGTTCCGTTCCGCCCGACTAACAACAGACACGTACCTGGTCGCACTGTTCCACATGCCAAATCGCGCGTACTACCCGTTTCTTGACGGCGTCGACTTGCCAGCGCTGCGCTCGACCGTCGGCACCATCACGCTCTATGTGTTGCTCGAGCTGGGTTCGTTCATCATGATGGCGATCGTGTTGTGGTGGAAGCTGCGGTTGTCACTCGTGCACCAGTTGGCGTTCGTGCTGGAGACGCGGCAGGTCAACATCCAGGCGAAGCTCCTGCTCTGGGTGCTGTACATCATTCAAAACTCCATCATCCACTTTGGTACGTCGGCCACAGAAATACTCGATCGTCAACAAGAGAGCACTGTAGTCTAACCAGTGCGCTTCCACCACGTTCGTGGATCGTTAGGCGCGGATAACTCGTTCCGGTTCGAGTGGCTTCGCTCCTCCAACACGAACGCGACATCATCAACACCCAGCCAAAGCGATAGCTAGAACAAACAAGACTAGACTACAGTGTCTCTCTAACTGTAAACATGCGCTTTTCAAGTCCGGAACCAGCTAAAAAAGCGCATTCTAATAGCACCAAGGTTTCTCTCTCACGTCATGGTCTTCTCCCTTGCAGTTGAAGTAAACTGTGAGTTGCGCGCGGCAACCGAACCGAGTGTGTGCGTCCTAATGGGCGACCTCTTTCTCCACGCGCTCGCTACAGATCTCGCGACGACGCAGCGCGTGGTGCCCCCGAATGCGCTTTTCTGTGTGCCTCAGGCGCGCTCGCTCATGGCCGACGCGCCTGTGACGTGGGATGACATCGCGACGCACTTGCTGTCGCCCGCAGCGCGGCCGACGGACGATGTCGCCGACGCGAATGACGAGGACGCCGGCACCGAGCGCCGACCCGGCGAATACGAGACGCTGAACGGCAAAGCGGTGATGATCGTTGGCTCGCATATCCACACGCTCCGAGGGTTTCCAGAGACTCGAAAGGTGCGCGTCCTGCTGTCGGAGCAGCGCGTCGTGCATCATCAGCAGATCGTCGTTCTGCATCTCAGTCGACCGCTTGTCGGCGGCATCGCAGTGCCCGAAGACCCGAACGAGATGGACGTTGCGACGTTTCGACGATACACCGCCATCCTGCGCTCGTTTCCGGAGCATGAGCTCGTGTTTCTTCACTTGGATGAGACCATCGTCGACGTGCAAGCGATGTGCCGTCACAAGCACTTTCACGAACGGTACGAACCGGATCTGCCGCGAATGCTTCAAAGCGAATGGGAGTTTGCGGTCGACGAGATCGTTGGCAGTGGGACGCTCGACGAAAGCAAGCGACATGGGGCTTCGCCGTCAAGCCATTTGCTGCAGATCCAGCAAGTCGTCGAGTGTTATCTGATGGAGCAACTCCATGAAGCAGTCTTTCCAAAGGTTTTGATTAGCTGTCGAGATGATGATGAACGCTTGAGCAAGATTCTCTATCGCATGCGGCACTACGGACCCGCCGACTTTGGCATCCGAAAAGAGTTTCAGGTACGCAGTTTTTGGATATCAAAGTGTTTCAAGTGAAGTTACTTAATTGTATGTCTGTTGCCGGATCAGTGCTACCTTGAAGAAGCACGAGATGAACTCTTGCGAGTTCAGGAAGCGAGAACACCGCTGGAGATGTTGCTAGTCTTTCGAGCTTGCCTCGATCACATCAACGAAGGAGTAACTCGCAATCTCAAGCGCCACCGCCACAGCCTTGGTATGTCAAGTTTGTAGCGTTTAGGCTGTGCTGCGATGGATTGACAATCTTTTAAGCCTCTTTTCAGCTGACTACAGACGATATTCTGGATGAGCTGCTGTTTGTGATCATTCAAGCATACAAAGTGGCACTTCAGCGAGCTGAGCACGAAGACTTTCAACCACCAAGTCGACTACCATTGTCTCGGTTTCCGCTGGTTGCCATCATCAGATATGCCACCGACTATCACTTTATCAACTCCAACACGTCGGCACTTGGCTACACGATGGCAAACTTTCAAGTCGCTGTTGAGTATTTTCTGATGCGATCAACGCATGCAGAGAATTGTCGACAATGCTACAATGCCGGATTAAGTGTTGCAGCTGGTCATCCGATGCATCAAAAGGAGCGCCGGTGTTCTCAGGTGATCGCAGTTTCGCGCGTTGAATCAGCTTTCATGCGCAATCGTGGTGACTGGAAGGCCCGGCGAGAACGAAGCTTAGAAAGAAGAGGAGTGGACGGGGAGAATCGTGAAGACCATACGTGCGTGTCTACATCGAATCGCCTGTACTCGGTGGGCATGTGGAATCCAGTCGATCATAATGATAGTGTCGATGAGAGCAGATGCAACGGGTTTGAGCTGTGCGTTCGCGCTGCAAGCGTTGACGCAAGCGATTCAATCGTGGATTCGAGTATCACGCAAATCGCGGCAGGGCATCGGTTCTATGCTGCTGTAACCGACGATGGAGCACTTCTTACTTGGGGTGATCACACTGCTGGTCGTCTTGGCTATCGCCTGGCTGACGGCGAAAGTCGACAAGTGGTGAAACCTCGTCGTGTCAATGGACTCATCGATCGACACATCCTGCAAGTTGCGTGTGGAGCTTTCCATACGCTGGCGACCGACGTTAATGGTCATGTCTTTGCGTGGGGTCACAATGGTCGAGGTCAACTTGGTGTTGATGCAGAAGAACTGGATCATTCCATAACGATCAAGCCGACACAAGTTGCGTCCTTGAAGGGTGTGTACATGAGCTCAGTAGCGTGTGGAGAATACCACTCGCTAAGCTTATCTTCGGACGGTAGGGTCTTCTCGTGGGGATGCAACATGTATCATAAGCTTGGGCGACGAACAAGGAATCAACGGGACAATACACAGCCTCGAGCAGTGCGATCAGACTGGCAAGGTCGATCGCTGAACCTATCGAGCCGAGTTATTGCTGACATGCCACTGAACTTCGTGCGCCGGATAGCTGCAGGCCGTGACCACTCCGTTGCGATTACATGTGATGGTGCGGTGTTCACGTGGGGTCGTGGCGACGAAGGACAACTTGGGAATGGAAGTTTGATGGACGTCCCAGAACCGCTACAAGTGATGGCGTTGGCCGATGACGAAGCAGCGATGGTGGTGTGGGAGGCTGCTGCCGGCGGGGCATTCACGCTATTTCTCTTGCGTGACGGCACCGTATTTGTCACGGGTCAGTTTGGACCAGCACGTGTTGCTGACGACGAGCAGAGTATCGCTACTCCTTCAATGGTGCAGGTACCCGCAGAGATTCAGGACTGCGCGTTCACAGGAGTCAGCGCCGGCGAATCGCACGCAGCCTTGCTGACCGACACGGGCGATGTGTGGGTGTCGTCTGCAGACAGAGGATTTCTACATGTGGAAGGACTGTGTTGTGCCAAGCGGATTCGAACGGGCGGTTCTCAGTCGTTGGTGCTCGTGTGAAGAAAATGGAGCGCATAAGTCGCGTAACGGTTTTGCTGAACAACTCGTTTTGATTGATTGCCAAGAGCTGCCTGTGAAGTCCTCGCGATCGAGACATCAACGGCTACAAGAAGAAAAAAACAATGGGTCACACAGAGATGCCAAACACCAAAACACGTTAGTCGGCATCCCGCAGCTGTGGTCACCTGTAACTCACATACGGCTGCGCACTCGACAGCCGGGTCGTCGGGCTCGGGATCACCGGTAGACTGCCTGCTAAGGACGACTTGCGCTTGCTCAGCGGCGTCAAGGGCGACGCCGGTGGCGGCGGCACCAGCAGTGACGTCGAGAACGGCCGTGACGTCGTGATGTTTGGCGGCTGCAGCAGGTACCGCCAGCGGCTCGCGATGCGCAGCTGCCACGTGAGCAGTCCCAATAGACACAGCACCGAGATGGTGCTAGACGTCCACACGGAGTGCTCAAACTGGATCCACGAGAGAATCGCGAGGTAGACGAAGAAGAGCACGACGCCGATGACCATGAACTTGTAGGCGCCCATCTGCTCCTGCTCGCAGCGCTTGAGCCACCACGCGCTGAACGGCGACTCGATCTCGAGCTGTGCGACGTCGAGCTGCTTGACGTCTTCCTCAAGCGAGTGCGCGGCGTAGCGCGTGACCGCGAGCAAGAGGAACGTGCAGATCACGGTCGCCATCAGTAGCAGGATGCAGACCGACGTGATCGCCACGACGTACGCCATGAGCAGCCCTTCGTGCAGGTCCTCGGGGATGCCGAGGTTGGACATGGCGACGACCGTGAAGCCGAAGAGCAGCGCGCACTGCTCCATGACCGTGTGGAGCTGCTCGGCGCGCGCCTCGCACAGCAGGTGCTCGTGCTCCATCTTCTCCTTGCGCAGCTCGCGCTCGATGTCGGCGTTGCGCCACTCGTGCGCGCGCACGATGTCGTCGTTGAGCCACTGGATCTCCTGCTCTCGGTGCGCGAGGTCCTCGTCGCGCCACTGCTTGGTGGAGCGCAGGTCGTACGACCCGAAGATGGCGTTCACGACCGCGGCCGCCATGACCGTCAGACCTTCTTCCTTGCTTGCTTTCGCTTGGGACGACGAACTGACTGAGAATGATGCCATGCCAGTCGTGGTCACTTATTTGCCTCGGTATAGTGATAATCCACTGTCACTCAAACGAGGACCTAATGCTGGGTCATTCTGGACAGTAGCCATTCTTCTCTCCAGTTCGACCGCAAATTAAGAGGGGTCGCAAATAGAGGTGTTTTGGAGTTAACCTGTTTAGACCAAAGATAGACTTTGAAATTCCGAGTTAGACTTCGAATCTGGGCGAGAAGCATGTATCGACGAAGGGGCTTAGTCTGTCATCACTGAAGCCGCCAACCTCATCGTTTGTCTCCGCATCCCAGCGTGTCTCATCATTCTCGATGTCAAACAGACGTCGATCAAGCACACTGGATGACGTGCTGTGGCGACGCTTGTCTCCTACTGTCGGACTACGACGTTGCTGAGATGACATCGGCGTGCTGTGACGTCGCATAGCTGTTGATGCTGAACTGTTACTTCTTCCAAAAGCTTGACAAACTTGACTTGGTTTGAAGTCATCTGTCATGTAGTCTTCACCATCAGTATCATTAGTAGCAGTTGGGTTCGTGAGGTAGAGCAGGTTGTTCCTGCGTTTCTCTCCATTCCTCCCCATGTTCGAGTATATAAAAACCATTTTCTCGACCGTCGATGCCTTTAGTTGATTTCTTGTCGGTGAGTGCAAATAATTGAATGCACTCCAAGCGCGTTCACTGGCTGCAGACCACGACGAGACATTCATCATTCTCAACGCCACCGGCCGCAGCGCCTTGAAGTCACGAACAACAAACTTCCACCATGAAATGGGAGAGAGGCGACGCTCCGAGTCGGAAAAAAATGCCTTTTCAACGCCAAACCGATCCACCAATTTCTGGTATTCTTCCTCACTTAGACCCATCATCAGGTTTGCCTTCTTCGCGTACGCGACGGTCGCTGATATGGCGTCGACATAGTCTGAACATTCGAAGTCCTCTGGCGAAGTTCTATGGTCGAGCAAAAACGCCATCCCCATCGCCGCCGTTTGGACGCAATCCCATCGTTTACAGACAAAATCGTGAACTTGGTCGACCAATCTGCGTTTTTGAATGCCATAGTCCAGTCGCTTCGAGGCAATTGTCCTCTGCAATTTCAAGAAGTGCCCGTACACCATCGATGCTGTTGCTGAATCACTCTCGAGGATTGCAATCGCGTCAACAACTGGGTCGAGAATATCCAACGTAAACTTGATGGCGTCCCAGAACACTACATCATCGACGGTTCGCTTTGCCGCATCGAGCTGAGCACGGTTCGTTTCCACTTTGTACCGAGAGAGCAGCTTCTTGTCCATGAAAATATTCTTGAGCACATCTTCGTTCTGAGAAACCGAACGCAAGCATGCTACCGTAGAGTACCATCGCGTGTTCGCTGGTAGCTTTAGACTACACTTGCGGACCATTGGAGCATCTCCTGTGAGAGATATTTCCACCGTATCCCTTACATGTTGATCCGGAAGCTGTCGAAACTGTGCGAGTATGCCTCCGCGTTGACGAACGAACTTGCTGAGGTGCGTAGCTGCATCGAGATGGCTGCGAAAGAATTCAATGTTGAACATATCCTGAATCACCAAGTTGAGCATGTGTGGTGCACAGCCATTTGCAACGATGAGCGGATACTCGGCTTCCATCATGTCGTGCATCTTGAGCATAGACGAACAGTTATTTGTGAGAACCCCAGTGACCTTTCCTTTCCCGATGTCGGCTTCTAGCTTGTTGACGACCTTGGAGACTTCATCGAACATGTACTCTGCCGTGTGCTGCACTCCGCCAGTGTTGATCGAGCGCCAGAACAGAGATTTTTTGCCCGGGCTGGCGATGACGAAGTTGACAATGCTTTCGTGGTTGGGATTGGCCCATCCGTCTGATACAATTGAAATGTGGTCCATTTTGCTGACCTCTTCAATCACCAGAGCTTTCTCCTCCTCGTATATTTCATTCAGAAGCTCCCCGGATACTCGCGCGCGACTCGGAAAAATGAATCCGGGACAAAGCATCCGAATAAACTTTCGGAAGAAGGTTTCCTCGACAATGCTGAACGGACTTCCAGACATCACGATGAAACGGACAAGCGCAAGCTGTAGCTCTCTCATTCTCGCACTATCGATTCGCTCTGTCGGCTGGTTGGCTTGCGTTGGATTGATGTTTTCCTTGCCTGTCGTCGCGAGTCCTTCCAAACACGCAATCCTGATCTCGGGGGGGATCGCTCGACATTCTCGTACATGTGCTGCCAACGTGCGTCCCGGCTGCACGCATTTCAGGTGCGCTCGGCAGTACTTGCAATTGGCATCGGGATGACTCTTCGCGACGTCGATGCGCTCAAACGCAATCCACATAGTCGACGGCTTCCGCCCAAGCTTCATCGTGTCCGCTCTTGTTTTGAGTCTTCAGGAACACGATGGCTGGCGCCCCGACAACTTCAACGCACACGCAGGAATGATTGTTTGTCCTCTCAGATCTTTCTGAGCAACAACCTCTCTAGTACGATACTACATATTTAGGTTTAGAGGATATGCCAACTCTGCGACTCGCAATGGACGTCGCGTCGCGTCCATTGTGAATGAAGCGGTGGGAGCACGTTCGGCTGCGCATTGAACTCTCTTGGATGCGTATGATGAGCTGTCACTGTGAGGCGTGGCTGGACTATCGGCAGCGCCAACACCACGCGCCAGTCAGTAAGAATGCGTCATTCGGCAGAGACCTAGCTGAGCGTCGTCAGAATGACCCCGAATTGAAGGTGCGGAAGGGGATTCGGCGCCAGCATTACGTGGCCAATACGGCCTCCTGCCGGTGACTGCAGTGATGAGACGACATCGATGATGAATGGACCCGCGGTGATTCTATGAACTAGTACTGTATGTGGTGGTGCGCCGGTCGCAGCCGTCGAGGTGGTCGACCGGCGCTCGGCCGCTTCAGCGCAGCCACCAACGCGTCCACGTCGTGCGCTCGCCAGTCGAAACGGAGAGAGCGTCGCATTCTCGTCATCCATGGGAGTTGACGCCTCAAGCTGTACCATCGTGAGCCAATTGTTGTGGTGCAGGGTGCAGCGACAGACAACAATATGGCGCGAGACGCACAGAGTGGAGTGGTTCCATTGCAATAGCCACAGCACCGAGATGGTGTTGGACGCAGGCAAAGCGAACATACAGTGCGCGCACGCTTTGTCTGTCTCCCTCTTCACAAGCACTGCGTCTGTGCGTGTCTCTCCTCCATCTTGCTTGGTTGCGCCATGCGTTCACAAGTCACACACTGCACGCACACCCCAATACATCCACTCTGATTGCACACGTCGCAGGCGCCGGATCGAACGGGCTGGTGTCCTGCCTTGGCGTTCAGTATGTGGCCCAATCAGATCGCGGCATTCTCGTATTCTCGGGTCGCGTGTCCATCATCCTCGTCAGTGTCGATTCTTCCCTCCGTCGCGAACATGACACCGCCACTGCGCGTGCTGTCGTCCTCCATGGCGACGGCGCTTTCTCTCTCCCGCCTGCGCCTCAAGACGGCGCTGCGTCCTCTGACGGCGCGCCACTCGTCGTCGCTCGTGACGCCCGCGTGGCTGCGCGAGAGCGACCGCGCGAGCGGCCACGTGCGCGTCATCGACTGCGACCATCCCGTCGCGTTCCAGCGCGCGCACATTCCGCAGGCGACGTCGTTTCACGCGTATAGTGCGACAAACCTCAAGGTCAGTGGAGCATGAGCACAGCACCCGCGTGGGGGTCGTCTGATCTGATGAGAGAGTGCACGCGGCGCGTACGGTGTGCAGGACACGCGCGGCGGCACTGGCGTCATGAGTGCGGCCGAGTTCCAGCAGCACGTGCAGCAGCTTGGCATCGACAAGGACTCGACGATCGTGTTCTACGACGACGCCATGAGTATCGTACGTGGCGCCATCATGATGTGGAGCTGCGGATGCCGCTCATTTACCCATTCTGTCCTCTCCAGAGCGCGGCGCGAGCGTGGTGGGTCTTCTTGCACTATGGATTCCCCAAGGAAAACCTCAAGGTGATGGGCAGACGAATGGATGTGTGGTATTCCGGAGAACTCATGTCGTCTCAACGGATGGATGTCTATTCGCTAGATCTTGAACGGCGGATGGAAGCAATGGGTGCAGGAGACCAAGGAGGTCTCTACGAGTGTCGATGCCCCGTCGCCAGCCGCACCTGTGTACGTGACCAGCGCCCAGGTGGACTTTAATGCTGCTCTCTATGGTTGCTGATCGCTAGCTCTACACAGCACCCTTGAGGAGACGGGCAAACTCGTTGGACTGGACGCTGTTCAACACGCACTGTTGCGAGGATCTGCGCACTTTGTCGATAGCCGCACGGCCGCCGAGTACGTTGGCGCTCAAGCCAACGGCAACCGCCGCGTCGGTGCGTATTGAGGCATACGCTCGCAGTTGTTCTCTCGGATTTAGTGAGTGATTTGTGTCATTCGTGGTGCCCAGGTCACGTTCCGGGGGCGGTCAACTTGGACTGGAAGGACGCGGTGGCTGTCGAGGCGAACGGTCGGTTCAAGACCAAGTCCGAGCTGGAAGCACTTGTGCAACAGTGCAAGCTCACGACGAACCTCGACCAACCGCTCATCACGTACTGCCAGCGAGGTGTTCGAGCGGCCCACACGGCGTTTGTGCTGCACGAGATTCTGGGATATCGCGACGTCAAGATCTATGAGGACTCGATGCGCCAATATCTTAACCGCGACGATACAGCGATCGAGCACTGAGCACTTGAGTGAGCACAGCCTCGCTACCACGTAGAGAACGTGGAGAGAGAGAGAGCAACATAGAGTGAGTGAGGGAGAGAGAGAGAGCGTCGCCCTCATTATTGTCGGGGGTTGACTATGTTCTATCTCTCTCTCTATCGATATCAACACCAACAATGTAAAGCAACTTTTCATCTTTTCATGATCAGGTTAGACTGACGACAACGATCGTCTACACCACTGTCACGGTCGTGCGGTCGAGTTTGTGTTGGCCGAGCGAAGCCACTCGAACCGGAACGAGTAGTCAGCGCCTACGTGGATGTGCACTGGTTAGACTTTTGCATCTCATCATGATCTTTAGTCGCCGTACCAAAGTGAATGATGGAGCTTTGGAGGATATAGAGCACCCAGAGCAAGACCTTGGATTGGATGCTCGCCTTCCGCGTCTCCAACACGAACGCCAACTGATGTACGAGTGATAATCGAAGCTTCCGCCACAACACAATTGCCATCACCAGAAATGATCCCAGCTCGAGCGTCACGTTGAGCGTGATGGTGCTAACGGTCGCACCCAGTGCTGGTAAGTCGACGCCGTCAAGAAACGTGTAGTAAGCGCGATTTGGCATGTGAAAGAGCGCAAGCAGGTACGTGTCCGTTGTTGTTTGTGCGGTTAGTCGTTAAACGTTAGTCGTCGACCATGTCAATTAGTCGGATTGAAACCATGCGAAGTTAGTGAAATAGACAGATGAATAGACCATGTTTGTGTGGACACGTACTAAAGATCATGGGCATGATGACTTCGGTGTACTCGATGAGCGCGAGAAATTCGGAGATGTAGAGCACCTTGAGAATTGCTTGCACGAGCGTTCGCTTCTCGTCCACGCCCAACACGTCCAAATTACTTGACACACCGGGTTTGGTGGGCTCGATGGATGCTGAACCACTCATTGGCATCACTGTGGCGAAGAAGATGCGCTGGTTTGACTTCTGTGACGACTGTGTTGACGGACTGGTGAGCCCCCGTTTCGTGCGCTGTGCCACAAGCTCGGGATGTTCTGTGGCGACACGGGTCGCGATTTGCAGCAGCCAGCGGAGGTCGCGGTGGGGAGATGCTTGTCGAAAGGGTGACGTCGTGGATAATGTACGCTCTAATTGGGCTGTGATTGTCCAGACGTGACGCAATATGATCGTGATATCAACGAATGTGAGCCACGCGTGCACACAATCGACTGCCATAAGCGCGAGAATTGTGAACAACGACGTCGTCCTCTGCATCGTAAACGCCACGAAAAGTGCGTGGAATATCTCGACGTTGAAGACGACGGCTTCGGGTCTCGCGTCGTCTGAATCTGGTAGCCATTGCACAACTATGTTTCTATTGACGATCTTCATGATTGGCAAGAGGAGAATGCTCAGCGTTTGCTCAATGCTGTTGAGCCGAGAGTAGAGAAAGCAGTAGACCGGATACGCAAACGTCATCAGCAGTTCGGACCCGAAGGTGACGAGGAAGGACTTCAGGTCCCGTACGAGGCCACGGTTTGTTCGGAGTTGCTGGTGATGGGAGACGAGCAGCAAAGCAACGAGCGTCATGAGAAACGGGATCGAGCCGAGCGCCATCGTAAACGGCATTGGGAAGCAGACGCGCATCGTGATGGCGTACGTGACGCTGGTAGCCACCACAGGCGGGAGCAGAGACATGATCCAAATCGATCTACGCGTCAATCGAAGCTCCGTCACGTGATGACGAAACTACTCGAGAATCGCAACAGCGATGAGTGTGGTCGTGACGAACGCTCGTCCCCGAAGTCGCGGGCTGTTAGGCCCATACGAGATCGGATCAAGCGGCAGCAGATCGATGAGCAGCACGATAACAATGGCTGGAAGCGGCGTGAGTAAACAGACAATGACTGCTCGCCACCATGGGGTTCGGCTGTAGTAGTCGTCGAGGTCCTGGAAGTTCTGGAGCGAGTAGCGGCCGTGCAGCTCTACTTGGACTGCGACCCACACTCGACCCACAGCGCATCGCAGTCCTCGTAGCCTCTTGGACACGAGCGATACCATTGTGTGTTGAGCTGTGCTGGACGTGCGGACAGAGCAAGCACTTGAGAAGACGCCCTGTCGACTCATGAACGACGACGAGCTCTCCCTCTCTCGCTATCTCTCGACGTCTCTAAACTTGTCGCACAGAGTGGTCATCACGGACTCCGATGCACGATTTAGTCATGTTCCCTGTCTCACCAGACCAACTAAAAGTAGATTTGACCCGACTGTCTTCATCACACAGGTGTCAAGACTGTCGATGTCGTCCTCATGGTGCAACCGTGATCAAATCTTTTCTCGCACATGCGTCGACGCTGCTGCAGCCAGCACGCGGGGATCTGGATGATCGACCCCGAGCGAGCAAGACTCCGTGCCTTCCGCTGACTATATGACGAAACCAGCGGTCTAACCTACCGTCACGGTCGTGTCGTCGCGTTTGTCTGCGTGTTGGAGGAACGAAGCCACTCGAACCGGAACGAGTAATCCGCGCCTATGCATGCAGTCGTTAGACTCGCTCGCTGATTGATGCAACATGCCAACGTTTGTCGTCCACGTACCGAACTGGATGATTGCGTTCTGAATAATGTCGAGCACCCAGAGCAGGAGCTTCGCCTGGATGTTGACCTGCCGCGTCTCCAACACGAATGCCAACTGGTGCACGAGTGACAGCCGCAGCTTCCACCACAACACGATCGCCATCATGATGAACGAACCCAGCTCGAGCAACACATAGAGCGTGATGGTGCCGACGGTCGAGCGCAGCGCTGGCAAGTCGACGCCGTCAAGAAACGGGTAGTACGCGCGATTTGGCATGTGGAACAGTGCGACCAGGTACGTGTCTGTTGTTAATCGGGTGGAACGGAGCGCAAAGTTAGGAAGACGTGGACAAACAGATAGACCATTTAGACGCGGGTACGTACTGAAGATCATGGGCATGATGACTTCGGTGTACTCGATGAGTGCGAGAAACTCGGAGATGTAGAGCACCTTGAGCACGGTTTGCACGAGGGTGCGCTTCTCGTCCACGGTCAGCGCATCTAATTCACCCGGTGGCACAGCTGAGGAAAACCGAGGCGGTGGCCTTTGTTTTTGATCTTGCATCCCTATTGCGATTGGCACGACTCTTGTGTAGAACATTGCCGTTGGGCTAGACGGAGGTGCTGCAGAGCGGTCGACGGCGTCTCCGAGGACGCTATGTGATGCGAGGTCAGGTGCCATCGCGGCGGCGTGGGTGGCGACCTGCAGGATCCAGCGGAGATCCTTGTGGCGAGGCTTCCTCCGTGCTGTTGGTGCAATGTGCGGTTGACTCTCTATTCTGGAAGTCACCTCAGCGACGCGACGCAGCACGATTGTGATGTCCAGGAACGTAAGCCACGCATGTACACAGTCGACTGCCATAAGCGCGAGGATCGTGAACACGGACGTCGTCTTCTGCATCGTAAACGCCACAAAAAGCGCGTGAAATATCTCGACGTTGAAGACGACGGCTTCGGGTCGTGCGTCGTCGGTGTCGGGCAGCCAGCGTCCGATGCAATTTTTTAAGGCGAACTTCATCGGCGGCAGCATGAAGATTGCGAGCGTCTGTTCCAAGACTGAGAGTCGCGAGTATAGGAGGCTGAAAATCGGATACACGATAGTCATGAGCACTTGACAGCCAAAGACGACAATGTAGTGCATGAGACCTCGCACTAGACGTCGGTTTGTTCGGAGCTGTTGGCGATAGAAGACCAGCAGTAACGCCACGAGCATGATAAGCCACGGGATCGTCCCAACCAACATCGCGAACGGCAACGGATACCCAACCAGGAGCGTCATGCCATACGTGCAGCTCACGGACACGCCGGGCGTGACCAGCGATATGACCCAAATCGACCGCCGCGTCAGTCGAAGCTCCGTCACGTGCTGACGAAACTGCTCGAGGATCGCAACGGAGATGAGAGCGATCGTGATGTACGTTCGCACCCATAGCGGAGGACTGTGCGGACCATACGAGATTGGATCAAGCGGCAGTAGATCGATGAGGAGCACAACAATGATCGCTGGTAGCGGTGTGAGTAAGCAGACGATGGCTGCTCGCCACCATGGCGTTCGGCTGTAATAGTCGTCGAGGTCCTGGAAGTTCTGGAGCGAGTAGCGGCCTTTGAGCTTGAAGCGCGCGATAAATCCACGAAAACGGCACCATTCGTGGACTGTGAATGCGCGCATCCGTCTCAAGAAGCTCGATGCTCAATTTTCTTCGGCTTCGGTCTTCTCTGAACGAAAACAAAATGTCTCGCGTGTTCAAGCCAATTCTCTACTTCAGCCACCACTTGCTATGAATCAGACAGACTGAGCCAACAGCGACCAGCATTGGCAAGAGCCACCACGATCGCATGCGATCCTTCATCCGCGAGGAGTCGGGGAAGATGGCTCCTGTAATTGCGTGCATTTATCTCACCAGTTCAGGATCTCTCACACCGTATGAGTTGAGCGATCGGCAACTGGTAATGGACGTTGCGTTTTCAGCGCTGAGCCTCAATAGCTATTCAATCTCAGCCGTAGCCTACGAGCGAGGCAAGAACGACCCCTCCACCACCACCACGTGCGATCCTTCATTTTTAACCGTCAGGATCTCGTATCTGCTGATGAGATTTACCAAGTCGCTTGGCCCATATCAGGTTCACGAAGCCATTTTTGCTTCAAGATAGCGACCATGAACCGTCTAACCTACCGTCACGGTCGTGTCGTCGCGTTTGTATGCGTGTTGGAGGAACGAAGCCACTCGAACCGGAACGAGTAATCCGCGCCTAAACATGCAGTCGTTAGACTCGCTCGCTGATCGATGCAACATGCCAACGTTTGTCGTCCACGTACCGAACTGGATGATTGCGTTCTGAATAATGTCGAGCACCCAGAGCAGGAGCTTCGCCTGGATGTTGACCTGCCGCGTCTCCAACACGAATGCCAACTGGTGCACGAGTGACAGCCGCAGCTTCCACCACAACACGATCGCCATCATGATAAACGAACCCAGCTCGAGCAACACATAGAGCGTGATGGTGCCGACGGTCGAGCGCAGCGCTGGCAAGTCGACGCCGTCAAGAAACGGGTAGTACGCGCGATTTGGCATGTGGAACAGTGCGACCAGGTACGTGTCTGTTGTTAATCGGGTGGAACGGAGCGCAAAGTTAGGAAGACGTGGACAAACAGATAGACCATTTAGACGCGGGTACGTACTGAAGATCATGGGCATGATGACTTCGGTGTACTCGATGAGTGCGAGAAACTCGGAGATGTAGAGCACCTTGAGCACGGTTTGCACGAGCGTGCGCTTCTCGTCCACGGTCAGCGCATCTAATTCACCCAGTGGCACAGCTGAGGAAAACCGAGGCGGTGGCCTTTGTTTTTGATCTTGCATCCCCATTGCGATTGGCAAGACTCTTGTATACAACATTGGCGTTGGGCTAGACGGAAGTGCTGCAGAGCGGTCGACGACGTCTCCGAGGACGCTATGTGATGCGAGGTCAGGTGCCATCGTGGCGGCGTGGGTGGCGACCTGCAGGAGCCAGCGGAGATCCTTGTGGCGAGGCTTCCTCCGTGGTGTTGGTGCAATGTGCGGTTGACTTTCTATTCTGGAAGTCACCTCAGCGACGCGACGCAGCACGATTGTGATGTCCAGGAACGTAAGCCACGCATTTACACAGTCGACTGCCATAAGCGCGAGGATCGTGAACACCGACGTCGTCTTCTGCATTGTAAACGCCACGAAAAGTGCATGGAAAATCTCGACGTTGAAGACGACGGCTTCGGGTCGTGCGTCGTCGGTGTCAGGCAGCCAGCGTCCTATCCAGTATTTTAAGGCGAACTTCATCGGCGGCAGCATGAAGATTGCTACCGTCTGTTCCAAGACTGAGAGTCGCGAGTATAGGAGGCTGTAGATCGGATACACGATAGTCATGAGCACTTGACAGCCAAAGACGACAATGTAGTGCATGAGACCTCGCACTAGACGTCGGTTTGTTCGGAGCTGTTGGCGATAGAACACCAGCAGTAGCGCCACCAGCATGATAAGCCACGGGATCGTCCCAACCAACATCGCGAACGGCAACGGATACCCAACCAGGAGCGTCATGCCATACGTGCAGCTCACGGACACGCCGGGCGTGACCAGCGATATGACCCAAATCGATCGGCGCGTCAGTCGAAGCTCCGTCACGTGCTGTCGAAACTGCTCGAGGATCGCGACGGAGATGAGAGCGATCGTGATGTACGTTCGCACCCATAGCGGAGGACTGTGCGGACCATACGAGATTGGATCAAGCGGCAGTAGATCGATGAGCAGCACAACAATGATCGCTGGTAGCGGTGTGAGTATGCAGACGATGGCTGCTCGCCACCATGGCGTTCGGCTGTAATAGTCGTCGAGGTCTTGGAAGTTCTGGAGCGAGTAGCGGCCTTTGAGCTTGAAGCGCGCGATAAATCCACGAAAACGGCGCCACTCGTGGACTGTGAATGCGCGCATCTGTCTCAAGTAGCTCGATGCTCAATTTGCTTCGGCGTCGGTCTTCTCTGAACGAAAACAAAATGTCTCGCGTGTCCAAGCCAATTCTCCATCCACCACTTGCTATGAATCAGACTGAGCCAACAGCGACCAGCATTGGCAAGAGCCACCACGATCGCATGCGATCCTTCATCCGCGAGGAGTCGGGGGAGATGGCTCCTGTAATTGCGTGCATTTATCTCACCAGTTCAGGATCTCTCACACCGTATGAGTTGAGCGATCGGCGACTGGTAATGGACGTTGCGTTTTCAAGTTTTCAATAGCTATTCAATCTCAGCCGTAGCCTACGAGCGAGGCAAGAACGACCCCTCCACCACCACCACGTGCGATCCTTCATTTTTAACCGTCAGGATCTCGTATCTGCTGATGAGATTTACCAAGTCGCTTGGCCCATATCACGTTGACGAAGCCATTTTTGCTTCAAGATAGCGACCATGAACCGTCTAACCTACCGTCACGGTCGTGTCGTCGCGTTTGTCTGCGTGTTGGAGGAACGAAGCCACTCGAACCGGAACGAGTAATCCGCGCCTAAACATGCAGTCGTTAGACTCGCTCGCTGATCGATGCAACATGCCGACATTTGTCGTCCACGTACCGAACTGGACGATTGCGTTCTGAATAATGTCGAGCACCCAGAGCAGGAGCTTCGCCTGGATGTTGACCTGCCGCGTTTCCAACACGAACGCCAACTGGTGCACGAGTGACAACCGCAGCTTCCACCACAACACGATCGCCATCATGATAAACGAACCCAGCTCGAGCAACACATAGAGCGTGATGGTGCCGACGGTCGAGCGCAGCGCTGGCAAGTCGACGCCGTCAAGAAACGGGTAGTACGCGCGATTTGGCATGTAGAATAGTGCGACCAGGTACGTATCTGTTGTTAATCGGGTGGAACGGAACGCAAAGTTAGGAAGACGTGGACAAACAGATAGACCATTTAGACGCGGGTACGTACTGAAGATCATGGGCATGATGACTTCGGTGTACTCGACGAGTGCGAGAAACTCGGAGATGTAGAGCACCTTGAGCACGGTTTGCACGAGGGTGCGCTTCTCGTCCACGGTCAGCGCGCCCAAGTTACTCGGTAAAGCGAACTTTGATGGCCCCACGATTCCACTGATAGAGTGTTTGCTGCTGTGCGCTGACAGTCCAATCGGCACCACTTTAGTAGTATTGAACATGGAGTGATTCGAGTTTGCCAATGACGAGTGCTTCGACGGACTGCTGAGCCCCCGCTGCGTGCGCTGTGCGACAAGCTCCGGTGCTTCAGCGGTCACTTGTATGGCGACTTGCAGTAGCCAACGGAGCTCGCGGTGGTGAGAAGCTTGTCGTGAGCGAGGTGAAGGAGAGGTCACGGATGCTCTGCGCTCTAGTTTAGCTGTGATGATGCCGACACGCCTCAATGCGATCGTGATGTCCAGGAACGTGAGCCACGCGTGCACACAGTCGACTGCCATAAGCGCGAGGATCGTGAACACGGACGTCGTCTTCTGCATCGTAAACGCCACAAAAAGCGCGTGAAATATCTCGATATTGAAGACGACGGCTTCGGGTCGTGCGTCGTCGGTGTCAGGCAGCCAGCGTCCGATGCAGTTTTTGATGGCGATCTTCAAAATTGGCAACAGGAAAATGGTCAACGTTTGCTCGATGCTGGTGAGCCGAGAGTAAAGAAAGCTGTAGATCGGATACACGATAGTCATGAGCACTTGACAGCCAAACACAACGTGGTAGTTGATAAGGTCTTTGACGAGTCGTCGATTCGTTCGGAGCTGTTGACGATAGAACACCAGCAGTAACGCCACGAGCATGATTAGCCACGGGATCGTCCCAACCAACATCGCGAACGGCAACGGATACCCAACCAGGAGCGTCATGCCATACGTGCAGCTCACGGACACGCCGGGCGTGACCAGCGATATGACCCAAATCGACCGCCGCGTCAGTCGAAGCTCCGTCACGTGCTGACGAAACTGCTCGAGGATCGCAACGGAGATGAGAGCGATTGTGATGTACGTTCGCACCCATAGCGGAGGACTGTGCGGACCATACGAGATTGGATCAAGCGGCAGTAGATCGATGAGGAGCACAATAGCGATGGCTGGAAGTGGTGTGAGTAAGCAGACGATGGCTGCTCGCCACCATGGCGTTCGGCTGTAATAGTCGTCGAGGTCCTGGAAGTTCTGGAGCGAGTAACGGCCGTGCAGCTCCACTTGCGCAGAGACCCACGCGCGGTCCAGAATGTGGCGCAGTCGTTGAAGCCTCGTTGTCTTCTGTGAAGCCATCATGCTGGCTGTCGTGGCGAATTCGTTGTCCATGACGCCTGTCACGAAGCCAAACGAACTTGGGTTCGCATTCTCGCGTCCTTTCAAGTTTAGATCTCAATTCTGACCAATCCGATCACACAAGGTTATAAAACGTTTAAACTTGGTTTCACGGATGCGAATTTTGGTGGTGATATGCAGTTTACACGGATTTGGATCGTGGTGAAACGAGAATGTTTCTAGAACGAAACACTGGTGTAATTTACAGGTCCGATTCAGGACGCTGGTTGCTGCGGAGGCGAGTGCCTGGCTGAACGGTGTCCATCCAAAGAGTATTCGGTCCTCTTGAGACAGAGGATGTTGTGCTCGATGAGGCAGTCACACTCAAGATGCTTGACCGTCTGCTTTCAGGAAGAGGCATTCCTGTCGCCGAGTTCAACACCGTTATCCGACGAGAAATGAAGTACTGTACCCTAGAGTAAGAAATGCGTAAATTACCGCGAGTGTCCTTTCTTTTTTGATCAAGGTTCGAATCCAGCTGCAATTTTCCCCTCTCTGATCCAGAAAGGAGAGGCGGGGAGAACAAAAAGCAAGGGATAAAAAACCTGCGCCCGTCGTGCTCCCACCACCTTCCATCAACCGCCTCACTCAAGCGAAAACAGGTCGACCCGTGCGCGCCACCAAGACCCGCCCTTCCGCGATCTCGCGCCATTGACCTGCCCCGCGCGCGCGATTATCGACGCGCGAAACCAGCCTGAGGACTTTTCTGATCGAGCCTCGGCACCCTTCAACCAGCTCGTGAACGGACAGGTGCGTGCGTCTAACGGGTTGCCGCATGGCGCATTGCATGGCGCGCATGTCGGTTAGTCTTCTCCTGGTCGTTGGCGGAGAAAATGCGTTGGAGGAGCGGAGGGGGGAGAACACCCAGAACAAGAGACTAACCTGTTGGTTGCATTTTTGTTCTGCTCTGCATGGCGTAGACGTCGTAGAACAAGATGCCGACCGCCGTTTCCCCCATGAAGTCCAAGCGACTCGATGAGAAAGCGTCGCTGCAGGTGCGTCTCTCTCTCTCTCTCTCTGTGTTGATGGAGGTGGCGCTGACTCTCTCTCTCTCTCTCTCTCTAGACGCTCAACTCGCGTCTCGAGCTCTATGTGCTCCGCGTGAAAGAGATGGAGGACGCCAAGAACGTCGCCGAGCGAGAGCTCGAGACGATTCGCGGCCGCATGCAGCAAGACATTGACAACCTCAAGCTGCGCCTCACGGGCGAGCTCGAAGAGACCCGCAAGTACGTGGGGGATGGATGACAAGAGATGGGGGATGTTTCGTTGATGGCTCATGGTGGTGGTGGATGGCTTGGCAGGAAGCTCGATGTCGAGCTGGATCAGAAGGCGCGTCTGCAGGTGCTGGAGCAGGAGCAGCACGTGGAGCTGGTCAAGCTTCGCGCGCAGGTCAAGGAGCTGAGCGAGATCAAGGCTCTCGCCGAGAGCCTCAAGGCGGAGCTGAGCAAGGAGAAGGCGAACGCCCAGTCCTCGAAGGAAGAGCTGTCGAACCTCACGACGCAGCTTCAGGCCGCGCGCCGTCGCATCAAGGACCTAGAGCGCGAGAACCGCAGCCACGAGGCCGCGATCAACGATGCCACCAAGGAGCTCGAGCATCTGCGCAAGAAGAGCGCCGACTTTGATCTGACGCGGGACGCCGAGATCGCCAACATCCGCAAGGAGATGAACCAGAAGCACCAGGAGGCGCTCGCGCAGTGGAAGAAGGACACGGAGGAGCGTATCCAGGGCGTCGAGAAGGAGGTGCGCAACTACTTTGAGGGCGTCGTCTCGGGACTCAAGAACCAGGTCGAGGACCTGTCGACGGAGCTCGACTCGACCAAGAAGGAGCTCGATCGAACGGCCAACGACTACGAGGAGAGCCTCAAGGTGCGCCAGAGTCTGACGGACAAGCTTGCGCAGCTCGAGCGCGAGTACCGTGAGGAGCGCACCAAGTACAAGGAGGATCGCAAGGTGTACGAAGGCAACCTGGAGAAGCTGCGTGCCTGGAAGGTCACGAAGGAGGCCGAATTCAATGACCTCATGGATGTCAAGATCGCTCTGGATGCTGAAATCGAGACGTATCGACGAATCTTGGACCGTGAGGAGAC
The DNA here is from genome assembly GCA_022836835.1 of Pythium insidiosum. Lineage (NCBI taxonomy): Eukaryota > Oomycota > Peronosporomycetes > Pythiales > Pythiaceae > Pythium > Pythium insidiosum. The sequence goes on along the minus strand of JAKVDI010000034.1, from coordinate 445,771 downwards.
GCGCGTGGGTCTGCCGACGCCGCACACTACGCCAAACACCAAGTCTGGACAGCGAAAGCGCAAGAGCGACTCGAGCGTCGGTGGCTCGTCGAAGCGCGCCAAGCGCACGCCGCCGCCGACGTCGGTCCAGATCGTTCACTTGGATCTCGAAAAGGACCGCATCGTCCTGGAGAACACCAGTGACAAGTCGGTCTCTCTTGGCGGCTGGGAGGTCCGCGGCCGTGCAGATAACCAAGTCTTCCGCTTCCCTGCGACCTACGCGATGCGCCCGAAGTCCAAGATGACGGTGTACTCGAGCAAGCGCAACAAGAACGCCAAGGATGAGCGCAAGCCCAACGAGGACTCGTTCCTGGCCACCAAGTTCTCGCTTGACCCATCTGGTGACTTTGCTGTGCTGCTCACAAACGAGGGGTACCCCGTTAGCACCAAGGGCGAGGGTCTCCCTGCAGATGAGATTAAGGCACTGGAGCAGGATGTGTTCGCGGAGCTCGATGATGAAGCTCCTTCCTCGGACAGCGTAAGTCACCGTTGTGGTTTTTTGTCTGGAGCATTGACGAGCTTGTGTGCGTTGACTGACGCTGTTCTGTTCGTGTTGTGTTGACCATACAGTGTGGCGTGATGTAAGCGACTTCGTCGTCCACTAGATTCGCCTTGCGTGTCGTATTTCCGCGAAGAGTTGTGAGTTTGGAGACAGTGTTTCGTTTGTTGCAAAAGCAACGTGTCTGTTGTTGCGATTTACGCATCGGCCATTCTGGTCTCGCTCTCTCGTCTTCGCGGAAGTCTCTTTACTGCGCTGAGCTGAGCCGTGCTCGGAGCGTCTCAAGATTTTGGTTATCTCCCTGTATCCCTTTCCATGCTGAAGTAACACTACAATACATGACCACCATGCTCCGCTCTCCCACCTTTCACACACATACACACCACAACGACAGGAGTTGGGATCCATTGCAGTGATGAGACTCTCTGCTTGGGGATGAAACGAGCGATGTAGGGCACTTCCTCTGCAAAAGAATTGAAGTCAAATCCAACGCTCAACCGAGTTTGAGGGTAGGTAGTGAGTTTTGGTTGATTCTACTGGTGCAAACTGAGCGCTGAATCTCCATCTCCACGCGTCTTTTCCTCTGTTCTACTCCTTCAGGAGATGACTCACGAGATCGATAAAGTAGTGCGGGTCGGTGATCGCAGCGAACGGCTCCACACGCTGCAGGTATCTGCCCTTGCTCTCGACGAACGGCACAGGAGCCCCGGTCGCGACGTCTCGGACGTCGACAATGTGCGCGTGATGCGCCTCGATGTGGTCGTCGAAGAAGATCGAGATCTCGTCATTGTCGCCACGCGTGTCTACGAGCAGTAGCTTGCCGTAGTCGCCGTTCTCCGCGTGCGCGCTCCACCACTCCCAGTAATCGCGGAGAGCGATCGTCGCGTGGCTCTTGGTCATCTCGTGGATCTGCGTGCGGATCGCGTCAAAGCCACGAACGATGTGGACCTCCTGCTGCTGCTGTGCGTCTCGATAGAACGCCGCGGCAGCGTCGATGCCGCTCTGGTGCTCGGACGTGAACGGCACTTTTTGCAGCGTTCCGACCGCGAGCGCAGTGCCATCAGCGCCAAAGCCGTTGCGGTAGAACGTGCCGACCTGCGAGCTGGTGGCGTCGAGTCTGAACACAGCAGGCAGCGGCTCGTGCTCCACGCAGAACGGGTGCGTGCCGTCCACGAGCATCTCGATCTCCTTGGCGACCTCGGGAATGTCGTCACCAAAGGTGCGGAAGACCAGCTTGAAGTCGAAGCGGTCCTGGTGCTTCGCGAGGAACGCGAGGAACTGCATAAACGACGGCAGCAGATAGTAGCGCCCTTCGCTCCAGGCCTCTTGAAGCCGCGACGGCGCCATGGACTTGGCGAGCTCCTACATGAAAAGGAGAGAGGTTGTGTCAGAATAACGAAATTGATCTCGTCACTTGTCCTTAAAGGGAGTTGGTACCTTGGCAGCGTCGCGCTGGGGACCGACGGGGAAATGGAGCTTGTCCATGACCTCCTGGAACGACGCCATCACACGCGCACCGGGTCCGTTCTCGCCGGTGAACGCCGACTGCAGCGCCGTGCGCTGCTTCTTGGCCGCCTTGTTGAACGCCTTGACGGCCTCCAGACTGCCGTTCTCGGTGGTCGCGAGGCTCTTGTACGGCAGCGCGTCGTCCACAAACTGCTTGTACGTGATCAGCGGCACGGTCTCGACGCGTCCACCGGTGATCTCCACGTCGTGCGTGCGCGGACTCGGCGGCTCTGCGCTCGAGCGGTCGGACACGCAGACCCATTGCTCCGCCTGCTGCGGGTGGCGGTACCCCCACGTGCACTCGGAGAGCAGGTAGTTGACCGTGTTCTCCATGGTGCGTCCACCGGCGGCGTCCGACATGAGGATCGTGCGGTTGAGATCGAAATGCAGCACCACGCGGCGCCGGGTCGTCGACGTCATGTTGGAGGCGGAGCTGCTGTTGATGGCGCAAATGGGAAGACTCAGGGTACGAAGCAGTGGATGCAGCGTAACCCGTTCACAAAAGGAGGAACAGGGGTTTACTTATAAGTACTGATCGAACCCCTTCTCTCAGCAGGCTAAGCCAGGCTAAGCATGATGCTTGTCATCCGCCTTGGCGTGGTCGGATGCGGCAGGCGTCTTGCGTCCATCCGCGTGCTCCTCCTTCTTTGCCGCAGGCGCAGCAGCACCAGCGGCGGCGTGCGTATCATGCTCATGAGCGTTTGACGCGTGCGTCGCTGCTGCCGAAGGAGCTGCTGCGGGAGCGTCCTTGGGCTTCTCGGCGTGATCAGCGTGATGCGCGTGGTCAGCCTTCTTCTCGCCCGTGGCGTGCTCATGGTGCTCATGCTTCTCATGGTTCTCGTGGTGGTGCTGGTGTGCTCCGTCGTGATGGTGATGCTCGTGCTGACCCTTCTCACAGTGATGCTCATGCCCTTTCGCGTGACCAGCGTCACCGTGGTCACTGTGCTGCTTCGAGTCGTGGTGCTCCTCCTTCTTCGGCCCCACCTCTTTCTTTTCCGCTGGCGTCTGCGTTGCTGGCGCTGGCTTGTGAGCCCCGGCGTCACTCACTGATGGTCCCTTGCTATGGGCGTCGCCCGATGATGCGTGTGCCTCGGCAGGCGGCAGCTCCTTCACGCTCTTCTTGTGGTCATCGCCGCTAGCACTCGCGCTGGCACCCGCGTCCTTGGCTGGCGCTGGGGCGCCAGACTGTGCATCGACCCAAATGGCCTTCAGCTTGGCAAACTTCTCCGCGTCGTCAGCCGTCGACTCCATGATCGCTCGGGACTGCTGGAACTTGGAGGGGTCGTACTGCGCATTCTCGATGGAGGCGGCGTTTCCCATGGCTGCAAAGGCGTTGCGTGGTCGCTGGTGGATTGTCGACTGCGCTCTCGCACTGCATCGCGCTGTTGCCCCTTTCTTCCTTCACGTTCCTCTCTCTGTCTCTCTCTCTCTCTCTGCTCTCTCGTCTCCGCTGTTGATATGATCCGCTGCAGCCGATAAGAATGGAAGCTGTCGACCAGCGCGCCGCTATATCGAGCGACGCTCGGAAATATCCACCAATTGACCCGCGGTTTCTGACCGTGTTGAGTTCCCTGAGGCTGGAGACGAATCCCAGAGCGGGGTGGTAAGATCAACGCGTCGGTGCTTTGTGGAGCTTTACCAGGGAGAGGAAGAGACACACATACACACATACACACACACACACAGAGAGAGAGAGAGAGAGAGAGAGAGAGAGAGAGAGAGAGAGAGAGAGAGAGAGAGAGAGAGAGAGAGCTACAGACTACAGAGTAGGATGGCGGACAGTGCCGTCAGAGTCAAGGGTCTTCACGGATACATGTATTGTGTGTGTCCATCCAGTCAACTGTTAGATGTCAGTCAATATGGACGGTACTTGTTGCTACCGTCAAATCTCAATCTTTGAGCCCTGGATTCTCGAGTCCAGAGTCCAGAATCCAGAGTCCAGAGCTTCTGTGTCCAGAGTCCAGAGTTCCACCGGACGAGTGTGGCGTGTGTGTGGCGCTGCCACGCTCGACTCGCTGGCTGACGTCGTCAGAGTGATGGTCACTTCAACTTGACAGTGGCTTCACTTGTGCTTGTGCAGCATGGCGCCCACTGATCGCCGCCAGTCGTTTCCGTCCAAGATGCCGCTGTATGAAGGAGAACAGACTCCGCCTGCGCATGGCGACGCTCTCAATGTCTTCCGCTCATCAACGTCCAGCGACGCGCTGCCTCTCAGTCTCCACGAGGTGGTCACGACCGAGACACTGTACGATGCCAACGACACACTCGACCTCAGCGCCACGGACTGGATCGTAGCGGGCGTGTTGACGCAAGACCTGCAGTGCCGCTACCGGAAGGGCAAGTGCGACAGGCCCCGCACGCTCAAGAAGAACGGCAACCTGCACTCGTTCTGCGAGTTCCACCGCCAGCGCTCGATCCGCAACCAGCGCAAGTTCGACCGCAAGCGACGTCTATCGGCAGCGGCAGGAGAGACATGTCGAACGTGCCATGGACCATTACAGCGCTCGAATAAAGATGGCGGTGACAGTCATTCTCAAGAGCTACGGCCAGCGACCTCGGTGCAACGCCAAAACGAAGCAACAGAGAGTGGTGATCTTGAAGGCATCAGTGAAGCAGTGTGGGTGTAAAATCCACAGTTCCAGAGATTACACGACAGACAACAAGCAAGAAAGAGCACAAGAACGCGATGCATTTGCAACGAAAACAATGCCCCAAAGACCAAGAGCATCCATCATTGCTCGACCAACCAAACCAGCTCACGATACCTCCTCATAACGCATTCTCTAATCCACGATGACCGACCACGGGTGCTCCACACGGCCATACTAGAAGAAAGAGCAATCAAGAAACCACAGTCAGTACAACAACGAGCGCAACGATTTCGAAAGAGAAGGAAAGAGAGAGAGAGGGAGCCGCACCTGAATGTCCGTGAGTTCCTTCCAGAAGCGCTCCGCGAGCTTGCCAGCCTTGCCGTCAGTGCCCGACAGCGGGATCTTGAGATCCTATTGAGTTGCATCACGCATGATTTAGTCACTCGAACGCGTCTTCTTGTGCAGGCACACGAAAGCATATCACCAACCTCCTCCATGTAGTTGATCGTCGACACGGGCGACACAATGGCAGCAGTGCCCGAGCCAAACACCTCGAGCACGCGACCCTCGTGGACCGCCTTCTGGATCTGCTTCATCGTGACGTTGCGCTCCGAGACCTTGAACTCCTTCCACTCGCGCGCGAGCGTCAGGATCGAGTCACGCGTGATACCAGGAAGGATGTCGCCACGCGAGAGCGGCGGCGTCGCCAGCTCTTCCTCGCCCTTCTCGTTGATCCAGTGGATGAACAGGTTCATCGTTCCGACTTCGGTGACTTCGTGGTCCGCGCCGAAGATCCACAGGTTCTGCGAGTAGCCCTTGGCGCCAGCAGCGGCTTGCGGCAGGATACCAGGCGCGTAGTTGCTGCCAAATGACGCTATCAGTGAGCCACACGAGGCCAGAGAGAGGGTCTTCATCATATTGTCACTTACGCTCCAACCTTGTACGAGCCAGTGCCGCCCGGCCAGGCACGGATGAACGTGTCATTCGCATAGAGCTTGACCGGGTTGAATCCCTCTGCAGTGAAGAGCTCGTTCATCAGACGCACACCTTCGAGTTGAATTTGAGCACGTTTCGGTAGACGTACCAGGATAGTAAGGACCCACAGGCGAAAGGATGATAAAGATCTTGGCCTTGAGCGAGGCCCCGACGCCAATGTACGGCTGTGTCGGCCAGAGAGAGATCGTCAGCATGCACATCCGAGACACTTCGCCTTTGGAGGAACAGAGTAGCTTACGTGCGTGCTGATACCCGTCGGTCGAATGTACAGCGAGTATCCATCGCCTTCAGGCACCCAATCGCGATCCACGCGCAGCAATTCCCTACAGCAATACCGTTAGTACGATAGCAGCGCGTCATGTCCACCAAGACGACGCACTTGAGGCACTCGGTCAGCTCGTCTTCATCGAATTGCTGTGAAAAGAAGAGTAGGATCAGTGCTCTGGTCCCCATAAAGACATCAACATGATGGGTGGGCGTGCTACATACCGGGAGAAGCAGACGCTTCATGGACGAGTTGAGGCGCTTCATGTTCATGTCCGGACGGAAGAGACGCACACGACCTTCCGCGTCCTTGTAGGCCTTCATGCCTTCAAAGCACTATTGCACTCCCCTTTCAGATCTCTCCCCATTCACCCAAACCGAAATTCTCACTCAACCCACCTCCAACGCGTAGTGCAGGCAGGCGCTGGCGGGGTCCATCGACAGCGGGCCGTACGGACGGATGAGCGGCTTGCCCCAGCCATGGCCCTTCTCCCAGTCCACCTCGAGCATGTGATCCGAGAACGTCGTGCCGAACGTGAGCTTCTCCTTGGGCAGCTTGACCTACACCATGATGCATCCCCCAGCATTGTTAGATACCACCCGACAAACGCGGTTTTCTCTCTCTCTCTCTCTTGTACCTTGGGCTGCTTGGTGAGCTGGACCTCAATATTCGATGCCTAGTAAAGGGAAAACAAGTGGAGTTAGACAGGGAAGAGCTCTCTCCCTCCTCCTTCTTCTTCGCATCGGACCTTGATGTCGGCGCCGACGTCGACCGTGATGGGCGAGAAGAAGCGCAGGCCGACGCGGCTGCTCACGGGGCGAAGCGAGAGCGCACTGCGGGCGAGCATGACGGCAGGACAGCAGCACAGGAATGGAGGGATGGAGGGCGGACGACGTGGGTGCTTGGGCGGGCGCTTTCGTCTACAGCGCGGCAGGCGTCGGAACGGAGAATGACGCTGCCAATCCAACAAACCAAACCAACAAACGCCAACGTTTTGCTTCGCCCCTCCGACAAGATGCATCTCTTTTCGGTTGTTCAACTTCTTCATGATTGGTCATAATGGTGTCATGCAACCCTATCCACCCTTCACCACGTCACACACCGGGTCCGATTTGTTGCAAAACGCCAAGATTGGGCAAGCAATTTGTGACACACATGGCTCCAGTCGCGAGTTCCTGTGGTCATCACCGATGGCATATGCGCAATCAAGCACGAGCCCATGAGCTCTGTTGGCGCCCATTGCTTTGTCTATGCGTAGTGTAGTGTATCTGTGGTGTCTCAGTCAGACAGCGGACTCCGAGATCCTGATCCTGAGGAACGCAGCGAGCGAGGAACACGCGATCTCGTCGCGCCTGCTGCTGCTGCTGTCCGTCTCCTCCTTGTCATGGAGCCGCGCCAAGAGCTCCGCCGTATCTAGTTCTAACGGCTCCTCTTCCTCTGCTTGTTCATGCTTGCCGTCCATGCGGAGAACGCTGCTCAACGCATTGGCATCGATCCTGCCTGTTGCCTGCGGATCCAACACACTGTCGATGGATGCATCATGAGTCCTCGTGTTCTCTCTCTCTCTCTCTCTTTCTCTCGCTCTCTCTTTATTCATACAACACGCACCGCATCGCTTCTAGCAGGAGCTGAGCGTCGCTTCGCTGGCGCGTCGCCTGATGGAATGCAGCACTCGTCCCAGTCACAACCTCCTCCTCCTCCTGCTGCCTCTCTCCCTTTCGATGCTGCCAGTCTGCCACACGTCACTCGCCTGCGCTGCGTAGATCTCTTTAAAGTCGTCGAATCCGATCGTTCCGCTGTCTGCAAAGTCTCTGTCGTGCACGAGCGCCGTTGCGTCCGACTTGGTCAGGCGCATGCCCAGCGCAACGAGGCAGTCGCGCAGCTGCGACGCCGTCATCGCATCGCGTCCGTCGGTCATGACGTCGAACGCCACGCGGCACTCGCGCGTCTCGAGCGGCGAAGCGATGACACTGGCGCTCGAGGCATCGTCGTGTGTCTCTCGTGTGGTGGTGGTCGTGGTGGTTTCCTTGCTGTCTTGCTTTCTACTTTCTATGGGCAGTGACCAGTCGCCATCTCCCAACAAAGACAGAGGCACAGAGAGACAGAGAGACAGACAGAGAGAATGAGTGCGTCTCCGAGTCGCCTTCGACCTGCACGCAAAGACGCCCACGCAGCCGTTCTCCACGCCCCCCACAACGACGAGAAGGACGACGACGACGACGACGAGTTCGCGACCGACAAGAGCCGCTTCGCGGTGCCGCGCAACGACGGCGCCGTCGACGCGATCGTGGTGCTGGCGCACGTCAAGGACAAGATCATCCCCGTGCACTGCGGCTTCGGCACGCAGCAGGTCGCGTGGCTCGGCCACGTCGCCATCGCGCGCTACGACGAGCGCCGGCACGAGGGCTGGCGCACGCTCGGCGTGCCGACGCAGCTGCTGCGCGACGGCAAGCACGCGCTGCGCTTCACGGACCTCATCTGCGACGTGCTGCCCACGCAGAGCCACGTGTACTTGACCACCTCGCTCGGCGGCTGATACGGACACACACCAACACGGTGCACGGTGACGACTACATTTCGCTTGGCGTTGCTCTCTCCTACAGTCTCAGTCGGTCTGGGACGACGACGGCGGCGGCCGCTTGGGTTTGCGCCCGGGCTTCTTGCGCGGCCGTCCCGACTTGGTCAGCAGCACGGGCTTCTCGGGCGGCGCGTCCTCCTCCGTCGCCACGTCCGCGTCGTTCTCCGCGCCCGTGTCCGAGCCAGCAGCAGCAGCCGCAGCCGCAGCTTTGCTGTCGTCGTCGACACCGGCAGCGGCAGCAGCGGCGGCTGCGCGGCGCTTGAGCTGGCGAGAGCTCGCGCGTGTCGCCGGCATCACGGGCCGTCGCTTGCGCGTGCGCCGCTTCACGGGCTCCTCCTGCTCTTGCTCTTGCTCCTGTTCCTGCTGTTCCTGGTCGTCCTCCTGCTCGTGCGCTTGCTCCTGCTCTTGCTCCTGCTCTTGCTCTTGGTCCTGATCGTTCTCCTGGTCTTGTGCCTTGGGAGTCTGCGCTGGCGTGTCCGTCGGTCCCTCGAATCTGCCCACATCGTCCGCTGCGTTCGCCTTCTTCACTGGCGTTCCATTGGGAGACGCAGACGCGGACGCTGACGCCGACGCCGATGCAGACGCTGTGAGAGATCCAAGACGCGGCCGCTTGCGGGTGCCTCCAAGCTCTAGCTCCGTCACCTCCTCGTCCGTTCGTTGGGATCCTTTGGCGCCGCGACGCAGTGACGACGGCGACGGCGTCGGCGACTCAGACACGCTGTTCTCTCGCTGGCGAATGCGAGCAGACACGCGCGCCGGCGTCGCTGTCTCCTCTGCACTCGCCACTTTTGTTGCTGTTGTTGTCGCGGTTGCGGATGGCGTCGGATTCGCATCGGCTCTCGCAGACGACAGCGCTGCGAGCGCCGCCGCCACGTGCGAGTGCACACTGGCAGCAGTCGTGGCACTGTGCTGCGCTGGCGTTGGACCTGCTGACCGAAGGAGCCCCGCAGCGACAGCAGCTCGAGGCGCGACGGCGCGTGGTGTTGTGGTGGTGCTGCTGCTGCTACTGATGGATGCGGTGGCCACTGTCGCCGACGTCTTCTGCAGCAGCGACTCTTCCTTCTTCATGCTCGCCTTGCGCAGCGTCTCGGTCAGCGTCTTGGCAAAGTGCAGCAGCTCGACGCCTTTCTGTTTGGCGTCTGCGTTGCCGTCGCGCTCCGACGCCGCGATCACGTGCTGGCAAAAGAGATACACCTGCTGCGCAAAGTGCTCCCATTCGGCGATCGCGCCGCGCGCCACGTCGCCGTGGATCATCTGCAGATCCACGCGCGTCACTGCCGCTTGCTCTGCTGCTGTGGTTGTTGCTGCTGTGGTTGCTGTTGCCGAAGAGAACATGGCTGGGTCCTACACAATCCACGAGGCAGTCACTCAGTCGGTCAGTCATTGTGCTCATCTATCTCGCTCCGTTCTCACACACGTACCACGCCCTTGGACTTGGCGACCGACACGATCTTGGACAACACGTCCAGCATCATCGTCTTGCGCAGCGCTCGAAGGTTCGACAGCGCCACGTCCGCGTCCGTCGACGACGGCGACGACTGCGCAGACGCAGCGGAGGGCGGCAGCGGAGGCGCAGCACGCGTCGGGGTCGACGCAGCGTTAGCAGTCGCTGCCTTTGAGTCGTCCTGTGCGCTGCGCTGCGCCGCTGTCTCGGAGGCGGCGGTCGATGATGGCGTCGTCGGTCGAGCGTCGACGACCGCCACGCGTGACGCGGCCGAGGCCGCCAGTGGCGAGCGACTCGCGGCGGCGTCCGACTCCTCTGCCGACTCGGCGCTCGTCTCGCTTCGCCCGAGACTCAGCGGTCGCTTCCTCGGTCGTCCACGCGGCTTTCGCGGCTTGCTCTCTGTCTCTTCGCGCGCGACGTCCTCCACACCAGTCGCAGCCGCCGGCTCTTGCTGCTGTTGCTGTTGCTGTTCCTGCTCTTTCTGAAGCTTCTCTTGCTGCTGGCGCAGCTCGTCAAGCTGCACAAAGAGCTTGGACAGCTCGAGCGGCACCGGCGGCAGCTTCCAGACCTGCAGGAGCGCGGCGAACCGCTCGCGCGGCAGCGGGTCCGCGATGAGCTCGTGGAGACAGCCGTCCTTCTCCCCTGCGCGCAGCTGCGCGATCTCGGTCTGCAGGTACTCGATCGCGGCCTCGATCTGCGGCAGCAGCCCGTGCGCCGCCATCGCCGTCGTCGTCTTGCTCGGCGCCGTCGCCATCGTCATCTTGGCGACGGGATCACTCGCGAGCGGGTCCCCAGGCGTCATGGTTGTCGGAAAAGAGGCGTCAACGTTGCAGCTTACGGGGTGCTTAAGTTCGGTTGGTTCGGAGGGACTGCACAGTAGGCTACTGTGCAGTCCCTCCGAACCAACCGAACTTAAGCACCCCGTGCTAGCCTTATCTGCTACTGTCAGTAGCAGATAAGGCGTACTTAACAATTCGGGCTGGTTGAAACTTGCTGTTGTCCACACCAGCATGATGGCGGATCGACCAGCCAAGCGACCGCGGACGAGTATGACGACGACGACGACGACTACGCCGCCTGTGGCGTCCTCTGTCCCACCGCCATCGCTCAGGACCCCATCCACCAGCACCGCTGCACCCGTGGCCGTAGCGCCATCCCAACAGGTGCCCCGCAAGACGACGATTACGAAGGAGCTCGTGGACGCAGAACTGCTGCTGCTCGAAGCACTGGAGCGCGACATCGCTGCGGCGACGGCGTCGTCGTCGTCCTCACGTCCCAGCGTTGCTGCTACTGCTGCTGCCATCGCTGAGGACGATGACTATGATGACTCCTCCTCCGATGATGATGATGATGGTGGTGACAAGAGCCACTCGACAGATACCGCAGCAACGACGACAACGTAGCCACATTGCCTTTGATAACCCACTTGATCAATGTAAACTACTAAACAGCGCGATCCCCTAGACTAGACGTCGAGAATGTACGCGAGCAGCTCGGGCACCTGGCGCTTGACGCCGACCGCGACGACCGACAGCACGACGCAGAGCACGAGCCAGAGCACGCAGAGCACGAGGTGCAGCGTCAGCGCCGCGCGCGCGACCGGCGACGCCTCAACGTCCGAGCGCAGCGCGACGTCGCCCCAGATGCCGAGCGCCAGCACCGCGAGGTGCGCGACCACGAGCCGCTGCACGCGGAGCACGCTGAGCTTGCAGACGCCGAGCTGCGCCTGCCGCAGCTCCACGCGCGCGACCAGCGCCTCGCGCTTGGCCTGCAGCCCGAACTCGCCGCGCTCCGCTTGGTCGAGCAGCTCGTCTGTGACGTCGCCGCGGTGCGTGGTCCGACGCTCGCGCTGCGCGTCCCAGAACGCGCCAGCCGCGGCGACCAAGCGGTAGACCGACGCGCTGATCCAAAGCGCGACGAACGCGGCGACGAGCGACCAGTCGATGCTGGTCGTGAGCCCCGCGGCGTCGCGCTGCACGACCTCGACGCGGGAGACGACGTAGAAGATGTGCAGCGCGGCGACGCCGAGCGCGCTGAGCAGCGCCGTGACCGCGATGGACGGCACGAGCCACAGCAGACGCTGCTGGAAGCCGCCGGGAAACGCAAAGATGAGCACGAAGAGCGCGAGCCCGCGGAAGAGATTGAAGAGCGACTTGGCGGCGAGTCCGAGCACGAGGTCGACGGTGGAACGGTACGTCGCGTGCAGCGCAAAGACGTCGACGCGCAGCGCGAGCGCGTCCAAGTGCAGCCGTCCGTCGGGAAAGACGTCGTCGGGGCGGAAGACGCAGCCACGCTCGAGGCGGTTGAGACACGACGCCAGCAGCAGCAGCGTCAGGTAGCACACGATGAGTGTCGCGCCCATGACGCGCGCAAAGTGGCGCCGCAGCACGCGGTCCTGCTGGTACTCGGCGACGTCGATAAAGCTATCGGACCAGCCCACACGCATCGACATGGGATGAGTCCACAGGGTATCAGGATCGCAGTGCACACGATTCGAATGGGGTGGTCTACGTACTTGTCCTGGAGCGCGAGGATCCTCGAGTGCACCAGTCGGTACGCGAACGAGACGCACGCGAGCAGCAGCAGCAGCTTGAGCACGAGAAACACGACGAGCCACGCGCGCTCGATCGCCATCGGATCCTTCTCTTCTGCACCGGAGCCGACAGTCGCCGTCCGGTTGCAGTGCTGGGCTGCGAGGACGTCCTGCCGCAGCACGGAAGGCGCCGTCTGGCGCAGCACGCGCAGCATCTCGCTGAGCTCGACGAGCAGCCCGAACGCGAGCCAGAGGAACGCGAGCAGCTCGAGCGACAGGTTGAGGTAGACGCCGAGCAGCTCGAGCCACGTGCTGCCGAGCGGCGCCGAGAACGCGGGCTGCCCGTTGACCATGAGCGCGTGCGTCGAGACCTCGGCGAAGACGTCGTTGTGGCCGCCGCCCAGCAGCCGCACGGCGACCTTCTCGTCACGGTGCACCCACGCGACCTCGGCGTCGAGCTTGCTCACCTCCTTGCACGGTCCCTCGACGATCATCTCGACCTCGGTGCCGATGCGCAGCCGTCGCAGCGAGAGCCGCACGCGCTCGGCGGCGACGTGCTTCTCCTTGCGCCCGTCGTCGTAGCGGATCGTGTACGTGCGCTCCGCGTCCTGCGTCGCGACGACGGTGCCGAGGAACACTTGGTGGTCGCGCCGCGGGTCCACGACCTCCACGGCGCTGTGCACTGGGAACAGCGCGGGCGTCGGCAGCAGCGACGTCGGCAGTTGGAGATGCAGCGACGACGGCAGCAGGGGACCGAACGACGGCAGCAGCGACGTGCGCACGTCACGGCGCGGCACGACGACCTCCTCGTCCTTACTGTCGCCCGCGAGCAGCCGCACGACGCACATGCCCTTGGCCTTGAGTCGCACGACGACGCCGTCGACCCAGACCGATGGCACGGGCGCGTTCTCGCTGTTCTTTGCACGCTTGCGGCGCTCGACGGTCTCTGCTGGCACGCGCACGCGGACAGCGGCGCCAGGCCGCAACAGCAGACTCGAGGACCACGCGCTGACGCCAAGCGACGGCAGCGTGGGCAACGACGGCAGCGCTGGCAGAGCTGGCAGTGCTGGAAGCGACGGCAGCCAGGAGACGGGCCGCAGCCGCGACGCCGCGACGCGCCGCACGACGTCGCCTTCGATCTCGTCCTCGATATCGTAGAAGCGCGCGGCGTCGCCGTCCTCTCGGGGCCACACCTTGACGACGAACCCGCGACGCTCCGAGTCGTCCTTGAGCCGATAGTACACGCGGGCGTTGAGGGCGAACACGGCGTTCGGATCGGAGGAGGACGTGCTGTTCGCGGTCGTCGACCGCGTCGTCCGCTTGCTCGCTGTCGACGGTTTGCCGAGCGGCCGCACGTCCGCGACAGGCACGCGCTTGGACACGCGCTCACTGTCGCTCTCGTGCTCGATGTCGCACGACGCGCCGTCGTCGCGCAGCCGCAGCACGCGTCCGCGATGCACGCGCTGCTTGCTGTCCGAGAACTCGACGCGCTGCTGCGGCTGTAGCGACCGGCGGCGTGTACGACGGCGAGCACCACCAGAGCTGCTGCCGCTTTCGTCTGCCTCGTCTTCGTTTGCGTCGTCCTCGTCGTCATCATCTTTCTTCTTCTTCCCTTCCTTCTTCGTCTTCTTCGACTTCCTGGACTTCTCTTCCTCCTCCTCTTCGTCCTCTTCTTCGCGTGGTGCCTCCTTATCACTCAGCGTTGTCTTCTCTTTCGCTGTGCTGCTCGTCTGTCGAGCGCGTCGCAGTCGCTTTAGCGGCACGCTCTTCTCCACTTGCTCGTCGTCGCTCTCGTGCGCCACGTCGAACGCAGCGCCGTCTCGTCGCCGCCGTACGATGCGACCGCGACACCACTCACCGTCCGCCGTCGCGTACTCGACGCGGTCACCCTCCGCCCACGAGGCGGTGCCTTTACCGTCGGCCTTGGCCGTGCTCTCGTCGTCGTCCTTGTCCGCTGTCTTGCTCTTGTCGGTGGGTGGCGGACGGCGGCGCTTGACGTGCTCTCGAGGGACCTTGCGCACGACCTCCTTCGTCGCGCGGTCCACGACGTCCACAGCACCGTCACTGCGCACTGCCTTGGCGACGCCAGGGCGCCAGTCCTGCTCTGACGTCTCGCGATAGAGCACGCGATCGCCCTCGACGACGCTCTCCATTCCGACGACGGACGAGGTGCAGTTGGTGCTTGTTGCGTGGGTCGAGACTTGTGACTGGCGCTGTCAGAGAAAGAGAGAGAGAGAGAGAGTGAGAGAGAGATGGAGCTGAACGAGACATCGCTATTTTAATGTCATTCCCGTCAATGCTGTTTGATATCGATCTACTGATAGATTGAAGATGATGATGAGAGACCCGATGGATCGATAGATTCGGAAGCTGACAGTGACTGATGCATAACCGAACTACGCCGTGCATCCATTGAAGTGCTCCTTGGTGCGTGACCACGTCTCGTAGACAGTTGCGTCGATCCATTGCTCAAGAAGAACATAGCGACCTGGCGGCCTACATTGCATCGTGCAATGTAGCCATGTCTTGTCCCGAATGTAGCCATCAGAGCTCTGGCTGCGGGGTGGGCCACCTCACAGAGAACGAAGCACCTGGACACTCCTTTGAGAACACGAGGCATCACGTCCATAGTGCCTTGAAGCGCGCTCGCGTAGCATTGCAACGTTCACTCCCCTAGCGCCCAACTGTCGTGCTCTAAATATGTAAGGACCCGACGCCTGCGTGGCAGCTAGGCAGCATACAAACGGCTCGCTTCTCTTCGTCATGGGCAGCTTTCCCTCCACTAACCGCGTCGACGCAGAGCCCCCTGCGTCTACACCGGCACCGCCGTTGAGTCGCCCGCATGGCGTCGGCTCCGTCGCGAGTATCCTGAGCTTGGGCGCGTCAGCCGACGCAGCCGACAGCACAGCGTCTCGATCGGCACAGGGACTGAGCCGCCTAAAGTCACGCACGTCCTTCGTGCGGCGCCACATCAAAGGGCGCGTGCTGCTCATCGGACTCGACGGCGCAGGCAAGACGACGCTCGTGCAGCAGCTGCAGCGCTTCGGCAGCGACGCCCGAGCGCCCGTGGACGACAACGAGGACGCCGCGTCCTGTCGTTCAGCGGCGTCGTCTGCGGATCACCACCAACTGCAGCAGCAGCAGACTGCGTCGCCCACGCCGACGCCAGGCGACGAACCGCCGCCTCGCGACAAATGGGCCGCGCAGCGCAACGTCGTCGTGCCAGAGCCCACGCGTGTACCCAGCGTAACGCTGCACCGCATCGACGGCGACCGGTACGTGCAGCTTGTCGACCTCCCTGGTCGCCGTGCGCTTCGTGGCCGCTGGTACCACACGATGCTCTCGAATGGCAGCGAGCTTTCGTCGACTTCAATCGCTCCAGCACCTGCAGTCTCCTCTGCAGAGTCCTTAGGAGGTGCTGCAACGGGAGCAGCGGCGCCGTCCATGACACCGCCAGTGTCATCTGTGCTGACGTCGACGACGCACACCCAGTCAGCGCTGCCGATCGTTGGCATCATGTTCGTCGTGGACGCGTCTGACCGCCTGCGGTTCCCCATCGTAGCCGAGGAGCTCGTGCGTCTACAGAAGCTGACCGAAGCGCGGCCGCATCTCCAGCGCGCTCCGTTCTTCCTCGTGCTCAACAAGACCGACCGCTGGAGCGACCCGCTCGTCCTGCCGCTGCTGCCTGGTGGTCAGCCAACCAGTTCTCCAGCGCCACCGTCGCCATCGTCCGCGTGGTCAAGCGCAGGCGCTCATCATCGTCGACTCGCGCGAGCCGTGCGCCAAGAGCTCAAGCACAGCTTCGACCACCAGCTCCGCATGGACCAGAAGCTGCACCCGCAGACGCGCGTCACGACAGCGCCACCACCCGTGCGGCGCGGATCCACGTCGGAGCCGACGTCCAGTAAGACCAGGGATGCCTCCAATGCCTCACCTGCTGTAGCTGGTGCTGCTACGAAGGACAGCGCGGGAATGGCGCTCGCAGCGACGAGCGGGGCACCGCTGCCGAGCCATTTGCAGGACGCGCAGCTCGTGCAGACGAAGCGCGCCGCGCTGCAGGAAGCCAACACGAACCGCCGCGTGGTCATGATGACCAGCATTATCGAGTGCTGCAGCTTTGACCGCGACAGCGTCCGCGCTGTCCACACGTGGCTCAAGGAAGAGGTCCATAAGCTCTGGGCGGCTTGACAGCCAGACCGCAAGCGAAATGTAGCCATGTGCACCGCCCACATGTACCAGTACTGTACCATCATCAGACGTTGAACTTGCGCACTGGGTACGTGTGTGCCAGCATGTCGGTACATTGTCGTCCCAATGTGGGTGGGGAAGTTGGGACGAAGAGCCAGCACAGTCACACACACACTCGCACACTTGACCCAGTCACCCATCGCTGGTTAGGGGTCTCGACGATCGAACAAAAGGTTCGGTACAGAGAGATGTCACTCGAACGAGGGTCCCGTGCCCACACTCTCTCTCTCTCTGTCTTTGTCTGTCGTCCGTTGTCCGCGTGTGACATCTCCCACCGCCACGACCACGCGTGAAGCCTCGAGCCTGAAGCGGCCATCGCCATCTCGATTCTCTCTCTCTCTCTCTCTCCATCTCTCTCTCTCTCTTGCTGCCCCCTGAGGGATCCAGAGCCTCTAGCCACTCACTCGCGCTTCTGCTCATCACTGCGGTCCCGAGGAGGTCTCCGCCATGAAGAACACCATCCTCAGTGCGTCACCCCATTCCACGGAACTGGGAGTCGAGATGTGGATGGTCTCACTGACGTTGTGTGTGTTGTGGTCATGGCAGCCGTCATCTTCTCGCTCATCTCGACGGGCTGCGCGTTCTACGCGCTCGTGTACCCTGCGTGGTTCCAGCAGCACTACCGGCGCGAAGGCAAGGACGTGTACCAGAGCTACGGGCTCTTCGCGTTCTACTCGACGGCGGCGCTCGAGTCGCCGTTCTACGCGTCGCAGACCACGCTGCAGTACAGCGACTTTTGCAAGCAGAATGGCACGGTGCCCAACTACATGCTCGGTGACGGCGACCAGTTCCGCGCGGCGCTGTGCCACAAGGCCATCAAGTCGGCGCAGGCCGTGACCTCGATCGGCGCGGGTATCTCGGCGGTCGGGCTCATCACGTCCGTCATGGCGGTCTACAACCCGTCAGCGGGCATGGCGGAGCGCGTCGTGTCCTTCACGACGCTCGTCGGCTGTACGTTGGTCATGTATGCCGTTGTCTACAGAATGGAGCCTGTGTCTGACGACGATGATGTGTCTCGTTGTTGCAGCCATCCTGCTCGCTGTGTCGCTGGTCATTTGGGGCTGGGCAGTGCAGCAGCGCCTGTACCAGGTCGACGCCATCAACTCTGCCTACTCGACGTGTAACGCGGACAAGAAGGACTGGTCCTGCTGGTTCTACGGCTACAGCTTCTGGGTCTGTCTTGCCGCCGTCATCATCCTCTCGATCACGGGATACCTCAGCTCCGCCGGTCGCGCTGAGAAGATTCGATACTTCCGGAAAGAATACGAGCGCGATCTCGCGATCGCTGTGCAGCAGTCGATGGAGCATGACGCTGCGGCGCAGTCGCAGCACGTCGTTGGCGGCCCGACGCCCCACGCCGGCTTCTCGCGGGCCAACACGGGCGAGGGGTTCCAGGCGCCGCAGACATCGGCTCCTGTGTATCAGGACCACTACCCCCAGCAGCACCAACAGCAGCAGCAGCAGCCGTACCAGCCGCAGCAGCAGTATGAGACGGCGTACCCTGTGATGAAGAACGAGCGCAAGAACCACACACTGCTGGGGCACCAGACAAGCGGTGGTGTCGTCTAGAGTCGCTCGTCGGGAGCTTTCTTTCGTACCAACCCCATTGCCATCTCACTCAATCCACAGACACACACGCACATGCTCTCCCTCACTTCCGCCATCGCTGCAGGCAGTTGTTTCCGTTGCATGCCTCCCTCGCAATGAGTAGTTGGTCCGTTGCAGAGAAGGATGATCAATTGATGTGTACCAGTATGTACTTCCTCTTATGCTCTCATGACCCCCCACGTGCATCAGTATTAGCTAGTATATTCATACAAAACTGCGCGTCTCTCGAGACTCTAGCGACGAAACCACAGGGACGCGACCTCGTTTACAGCAGAAACTCCAGCGCGTGCGCCTTGCACAGCGCCTCGAGGCCCTCACTGTTGCGCTGCTCCTCAGGCAGCACCGACTGCAGCTCAAACTCGGCGACCAGCGCCTTCGTCTTCTCCTCGTCAGCGACAAACGACAGCGTCGACGCCACCAGCTTGGCGGCCTTGCCTGACGGCACGAGGTGCTCGGCGCTCGACGCGACGCGGGCCAGCGGCAGCGCCGACGACGCCACGCTCGGCGCGATCATCTCCGCAATGTACTTGATCGTGTGCGGGATATCAATCTCCATGTCCTCCGCAAACTCGAGCAGCTCGTGCACCGCCGTCGCGAGCGCATCCGCCGCCAAGAGCTCACGCTCGTAGAGACCCGCGAGAAGCGTGGCCGTCGCCTCGCGCTCCGCGGCGCCCTTGTCCAGACCCGCGTTGAGCAGCTCCGTCGCGAGAATGAGGTCGTGCTCGCGGGTCTGCAGCGCCGTCACGCACTCGACCGCCTCCTGCATGTCGCGCAGACCGACAAACTCCTCGTAGATGCCCTTCACCTTCTTCTTGTAGGCGTCTGGCGTCAGCGACGGCGCCGCGGCGGCCTCGCTCTCGGGCTTGCGCGCCGCCTTGCGCGGCGACGACGAGCGCGGGCGAGCGCTCGACTTGGGCTCGTCCGACGCGTTGCTGCCGGCCGCCGACGAGCGGCGCGGCGCGCTCTGCGCCGACGACGAGCTGTGGCTGCGCTCACGGTCCTTGCGGCTGCTGCGCGGCGCGTCGAGCATCGAGAACGAGTTCTGGCGAGCGACCGTGCCGTCGCTGCTGTTGCGGCCCATGCTCGGGACGCGCGGCGCGCGCTCGACCGTGCTGCGGCTCTTGACGAGCTTCGGGCGCGCCGGACCGACCGTCTCCCAGCCATCCGGGTCCGAGCTGTTGGCGGCCGCGGCCGCGGCGGCGCGCGCCTTCCAGGCAGCAGAGGCTCCACCGCCGCTGCTGCGGCGCTTCTCGAGCGACGGCGGCGTCGGCGGCGGCATCATCATGGACTGGCTGCGCTGCAGGCCGCGCGAGCTGCCGTTCGCGGCCTTGGAGGCCTTCTCCTTCTCCTTGGCCTCGCGCGCGGCCTCAGCGTGCACCTCGGCGATCGTCATGGCCTTGGTCTCCTTGCGGCGCGCGACCCAGTTGTTCTTGCGAAGGTCGAGCAGGTCCTGCAGCATGAAGCGCACACGCGTCGAGAGACGCTTGGCGTCGCCCGAGAGCTGCTTGATCAGCGCGTAGTACTGCTGGATAAAGTCGCGCTCGGCCTGATCACGCGGCGCCGACTCGAGCGTCTGGCCGATCGTCGTGAGCAGCTTGCACAGACACTCGAGCGACTCCTCATCGGGCGCCTCGAGGTCGCCAAAGAGGCGCTGCACGCACTGGTGCATGATGCGCGAGCTGAGCATGCGCTGCTTGAAGAGCTCACCGACGAAACGGATGTGGCCGAGCGTCGCGCGCTTGAGCAGCAGCTCCTTCTCCAGGCGCTCGTCCTCCGGGAGCTCCTCGAGTCCCTCCTTCGACGGCGTCACCTCGAACTCCTTTTGGCAGCGCGACAGCAGCAGCTTGCGGAACAGCTTGTGCGTGTCCTGCGCGACCTCGTTCTCGTCCAGCGCCATCGCCGGCATCTCCGTCTGCGCAATCTTGGCGCACAGCTCGGCGTACATCGTGCTGAAGTGCCACTCCATCTGCGCCTTGGCGATCACCATGTCGATCACGCCCTGCAGCACGTCGAGGCTGCGCACGGCGACCTCGATGAGCTGGTCCGAGAGCTTGTCGAACTTCTCGATCGACAGCTTGTTCAGGATCGACTTGGCTTCCTTCAGCGACGACTCGGTCGTGTCCACGGGGTCATCGAGGCGCGACTTGGCGTGCGACGGCTTCCAGCGCGTCTCCTCGTTGATCTGCAGCGGCGCCACGTCCTCGAGCGGCGGCTCGGGCGCAGCGTTGCGGCTGCCACGACCCGAACGACCACGACCGCCGCGGCCGCGGCCCTCGCCAAAGCTGCTGTTGGAGCGCTGCAGGTTGCGCGACGACTCTCCGCGGCGCGAGCCGCCCTGCTTGCCCGACTTGCCAGTCGCAGGAGCCGCCTCGTCGTCCTTGTCCGACTTGGTCGCGAAGATCGTGAGCGCCGAGACACCCGGAGGCACCGGGAACGTCGATGGCTGCAGCTCCAGGAGCTGCGCGATTGTGTAGCTGAAGCGCGCCGCAACGACCGCATCGGCAGCAGCCTCCGCAGCACTGGCAGCGGCAGCCGAAGCCGAAGCCGAAGCCGAAGCCGAAGCCGCAGCGGCCGGCTCCTTCTTCTCCTCCGTGACGGGCGACGCATCAGCCGCAGTCGCTGGCTCCTGTTCGACGACCGGGGTCTCTTCGGTCGCTGCTGGCTCAGACACAGGCGTCTCCTCGACTTCAGGCTCAACTGGCGCAGAGGACGACGACGACGACGCGCTGGAGGCGTCCGTGTGAGCAGGCTCCTCCTCGACCTTGACGGGCTCCTCAGGCTTGGAGACCTCCACCTCGGGCACCGCAGGCGACGGAGCAGCAGCCGGGGTCGACGGCGGCGGGGCAGCGTACATCTGCTGATGAACGGGCACGTGTGGCGGGCGCGGGAGGTAGGACGACGGCACGTACGGCGTCGCAGAGAACGCTGTGAGTGTGTGGAGGATCAATGGCAAGAGTTAGTCAATCGCTGTCGAGAGACAGAGTCAAACAGAATGAGGATTGCAACGCACAAAGCGGCTTGAACTCCTTAGCGGACGGCTTGAGCGTGCTCGAGACGGGCGCCGGCGCCGGCGCAGCAGGAGCAGCAGCAGCAGCAGGAGCGGCCACAGCCGAGGGCACGAAGGGCTTGGCATCGGCCGCGCTGGCGAGGCTGAACGTCGGCACAAACGTCTTGGCGGTCGGGTTCAGCTTGGGCTTGGCAGCGGCAGCGGCGCCGACGGCTGGCGCGGGGCTGCGGTGCGTGGCGGACTGTGTCGGAGGCAGCGCATGGCTGTCCATTCTGCTCTCAGTCATGGACGCGGGGAGGACGAGAGGACGCCGTGTTGGTAGCTCGGTTGCTGTGGCTATAGATGGATGGAAAGGACGCGCGCGCGGCCAAGCCAATTGCTTTCCGCTTCGAGAGGCGCGTCGGTCGCGAGACGAGCGCGGCAGGAGCCCAGGAAGAAGAGGAAGATGACGGCGGTCGAGCGGAGGATGTCGACGCCCGGCAATGCGAATGGCCTGTTGGCTGGGAGGCCACGGCGTCGGGCACGGTGGGTTGCGGCTCTGGATTGGATATAAATGGATAGTAGAGCTCCATGCGATTCGCTGAAAAGATGAGGTGGAGTTGTAGCCAATAGTCAGCGCCCATCTCTGCAGCTCTGTTTGGCTGGTCCGAAGCAGTCGTGTCGCGGACCTTGAAAGCTGCAAGCGGCCATTGCCAAAACAAGGTGGGGTATGCGAAAGGTTTACATGTTTGGGTATACCGTTTCAAATCGGACGTAACCTGTTGCTGTTGTTGCCTGCTCCTCGTCACATCGCGTGATCTCCCTCGGGAGTCGAACACTCTCTTCCCTTAACGCTTTCTCGCGTGAGGAGACATGGAGAGATGAGAGATGAGAGAGAGAGAGAGAGAGAGATGAGAGAGAGAGAACCAGTGTCGATTGAAGTCCATTTCTTTGTCTGCACTTCCTACTGTACTGAAGCGTCTGGCCCAGACCAGCATGAACCAGAAGCCAGCGCTGCATCCAGACCTGCCTGCTCAGACCTCCCGAGGTCTGGCCAACCCGGGCGAAGCGGCAGAGATGTACGCCGAGTGGATGGCTCCCTGGACAGCTCTGTCGTCGCAGAGCTGGAGAGTCATGCCAGACAGGCAAGTAGACAGACACAACTGAATAATCCTCAACGAGGGAGACAAGTACAAGTTGGAGACTTGGGAGTTCCAGCTCCCACGACGTGTTGCTTTGACACACTACAAAGTATACTTTAGTCGCGAGTGTCTTTGCGACAGAAGACTGGAAGAATCCGGAAAACGACGTCACCGCAGAGATCAAAGACAATGAACGAGGAAGATCAGCAAGAACACCCCGGGGTGCCTCTGTTCACACCGATCGCCCCGCCGAGGCTAACGTCAATAGCCCACGCGGACGTCGTCGTTTTCAACAAGAAGCGTGCCGAGTACGAGGCCCAGGTCGAGGCTCGGTGCGCAGGCAATCAAGAGAAGATGGCTGAGCTGCTCGTGTCAATCAAGAACTCTGTGGACCGTGAACTGCTCAGAACGTGTTGTGACTATGAGTGGGAGGTAGATGAGGACGAGTTGACTGACAGCCAGCTGAAGCAGTTCCTCGACACCATTGTCATGAGTGTGAAGAACGACACGATGCCGGATGTGGATCACGTTTTCAAAACTTACCTGAAGATGGACATGAAGGAAACCGACGTGAAAGCCCGTGTTCTGAAGTATTTCCAGCGATGCAGAGAGCTCATTCTGGACCACGGGATCACCTGCCTCTTCGAGGGTGAAAAGGGCCAGAAAGAGCTGTGCAAGGTGCTAAGGACAAATCTCTTCCCACCAGACCTGCGTGTAGCGGTCGACCAAGCGGTTCGATTCGCAACAAACGATGTGGACAAAGATCCAAAGTTGCTATACAAGGTGATCAGGGAGAAAGCGTTGGAGCAAGACAAGCTTCACCAGCTCCGCAAGAAGGCTGAGCGGCAAGCCGCGACACCTCGGTCGGGCCAGGGGCACCATGGTCGACAGCAACCTGTCTCGCGCGAGAGAGCCCGCAAAGTGACTGCAGTCGGCGCTAAACGGCATGAGTTCAGGAAGATCACGGTGGGTGACAGGTCCGCGGACACGCTGCAGGAGACAGCGCCACAGAAGGACCAAGATCAGGGCACGGGTGTGAAGTGCTTCAAATGCGGTGGGCCGCACTTTAAGTCTGACTGCCCCGAGCTCGACGAAGCAGAGAAGGAACGACTGCTCGAACAGCAGAGGAAGAAGAGAAACAGGAAGTGGCGGAGCGCAAAGCGTCTGCTACCGGATGACGCACAAGGACCGATGGCGTGGCTCAATGGTGTGATCAAGATCCCGTATTGCGCCGATAGTGGTTCAGACTTGAACATGATCGCCCGCTGCCACGTCAAGCAGCTTCAACATGCCGATCCGACCGTGGAGGTCCAGCCATTAGGCAGACCCGTCAACGGGAAAGCAATCGGCGGTCACATAGTGACCGCCACCGAAGGAATCTATGTGAGAATCACGATGGAGACGGCTGCCGGCCCCGTACGATTGCAACACCCCAAGCTCTGCGTGATCCTCGACAACGATGAGGAAGAGTTGATCATCGGTCGAGAGCTGCTCGACGAGCTCGGGATCAGCGTGGACCGGCAGCTGGAGATGTTGGCCACCAGAGAAGTGGACGAAGTGATCCACTCGAGTGTGCTGACGAGATGGAAATTGGCAAGCGGTCGGCGGATGACGTGATCTCCACGGAGCTCGACGAAATGCTGAACAGAGCGCTAACACATGCCTCCCCTCATTTCGACAAGGAGCGTCTGCGCGGTTTGATCCAAATGTATGACATTTGGCGTGTGGCTCTCGGTGACGACCCACCAGCGGATGTGCCACCATTGAAGCTTCGCCTAAAGGACGGAGCGAAGCCGTACAAGTGCCGAGCACGTCGTTACAGCCCCGAGAAGTCTGATTTCCTCGCGAACCTCAATGCCGAGCTGGTGAGCCTCGGCTGGGTGTACCCAAACAAAGCGAGTAGGTGGGCGTGCCCGGCTGTGCCAGTGAGAAAGCCGCGATCTCAAGAATTCCGCCAAACCAACGACTATCGGCCAGTAAACGACCAAACTGACGCCATCGTTGGCGTAATGCCTAATCTCTCCGTGGTGCTGGAGCGATGCCGAGGCAAGAAATTCTACGCAATGTTTGATTTTCTAAAGGGCTTTTGGCAACTGCCTCTCGACAAGGACAGCCAAGAAATTCTAAGCTACATGACCGACAAGGGCGTGTTCACGCCTACGAGAGTCCCTCAAGGGTGCACGGACGCAGCGCTTCATTTCCAATCAACAATGGAGTTGGTGCTTGCTGAATTACTGTATTCACATGTTCTAGTTTGGATCGACGACGTGCTCGTGTATGCGGACACCGCAGAAGAACTGCTAATGGTGCTTGAGAAGCTGTTCGCGCTGCTGAACGAGAGAAGACTCAAGCTCAGCCCCAAGAAGAGCGAGCTGTTTCTGACCGAGGTGAGATGGTGTGGCCGGATCATCAATGCGGACGGCATTCGCCACGATCCGGACAGGATCGAAGCACTGTGTTGCATTCCGGTGCCAGCTACAGCAGGGGAGCTGCAGCAATTCATTTGCGCCAGCAACTGGATGCGCGAGAGCCTGCCGGACTACGCACGAGTTGTTGATCCACTACAACGCAAACTTGACGAGGCCCTTAATGGGCAGAAGAAGACGAAACGGACAGCCGCAGGCATTCCGATCGCAATGACCAGGAGTGAGACCGAGTGCTTCGAGACAGTGAAGGACCTGCTGCGACGCTCAGCCACGCTCGCCCACCCAGACCCAACGAAGCAGATGTGTGTCCTCACAGACGCCTCTGACACTGGGTGGGGCTTGCTCGTCACACAGGTCAGCGACTGGCAAGTGGGTGTAGCCGTGAGCGAACAGCACCACGAGCTATTGCTGTGCATGGGTGGCACATTTCGTGGTGCCGCCCTCAACTGGAGCGTCATTGAGAAAGAGGCGTACCCGATTGCCCACGCATGCGAGCACCTCGAGTACTTGCTGCTCAGGCCACAAGGGTTCCATCTCTACTGCGACCACCGGAACATTGTGCACCTATTTGCTCCTAGCAAGGAGCTGAAGAAGCACGTCCGCGGCAAATTGCTGCGCTGGTCCACGAAGCTACTCGGATATCGATATACGCTAGAGCATATCGATGGCCCGAGCAACGTGTGGGCAGACCTTCTCTCTCGATGGGGAGGGAAGGGGACGGCGCCGATCGCATTCAGACGATTCCGACTCACAACAAGGAAACGATCTAGAGCAAAGACGAAACCAACCAGAGCAACGTGTGCACCGATGAAGCCACGGCCGTTGGACGATGAGGCTTTCGTCTGGCCAACATTGGAAGAAATCAAGACGGCTCAAACGCGCGGCCAGCACCCGCGCGCAGCTGACTCGCGTGCCGACGACGGCTTGGTGAAAGTGAATGGCAAAATTTGGATTCCTAACGACTCAAACCTACTACGGCGCGTCATGATCGTTGCCCACTGCGGGTCTAACGGACACCGTGGACTGAACGTGATGGAGCAGCACCTACGGAAGCTGTTCTACATCGAAGACGTGCGGAACAAAGCTCAAGCATTCTGTCGACAGTGCTTACTCTGCCTTCATGTGAAGGGCGGAAAAACGATACCCAGGCCATGGAGCCAGAAGTTTCGCTGTGCCGAGCGCAACATGGCGCTTCATTGGGATTTCGTCTACATGGGGGAATCGTTTGGTGACCTACGCTATCTCCTGGTGCAGAAGGATGAAGCAACGCACTTCACGGAGCTGACAGCGTGTGATGAGCCGCGAGCAGAGGTAGCCGCAGAAGCCATGTTGGAATGGCACAGTCGCTTTGGATCCCCCAAGGTCTGGATAAGTGACCAAGGATCCCATTTCAAGAACAAGGTCATGACTGAACTAAACAGAAGACTCAAGAGCCGCCAAGAGTTCACACTGGCCTACTCGCCTTGGATGAACGGGACGGTGGAACGTGTCAATCGTGACATAGTGCAAGTTGCGAAAGCGTTGATCCTGGAATTTAAGATCTCTCGAAAGGACTGGGTGTACGTGGTTCCGTTGATCCAGTCAAGCATCAACCACTCGCCAATGGCGTCGCTAGCGAACAAAGCACCCGTGGAGCTCTTTACGGGATTAGAATGCTCGAACCCGCTCGATGTGATCATGGCATCAGACACGAAAGAGAAGTGGATCTCAGGAGACATGAGCAAGCCCGACATCATTAAAGGACTTGAGGGACTCCGAGAGAGTCTCAGGCGGATGCACAAGGAGGTGGTCAAGGAAAAGCAGAAGCAGACACAAAGGAATAAACACGCCAATGAGGGAGCAGCACCAGCAAACTTCGCGGTGGGCGACTTCGTCTTGCGGTCTCGTGTGGACGAGAACCGCCACCTGCCAAAACTGCTAGTCACATGGGTCGGTCCGTACCGCGTGATTAAAGCAGAAGAGTACCACTACGTGCTTCAGGACTTGGTGACCGGCGAGAACAAGGATGTTCACGCCTCACGAATGAAAATGTATGCTGATGACGCACTAAACGTTACCCAAGAACTGCTGGAACATATCAGCGCCCAGGAAACGCTCCTGGCAGTGGAGGCGATCGTCGAGCACAGGCTCAACGCAAACAAGGGCACGTTTGAGATCAAGGTCAGCTGGAAGGGGTTGGAGCCCATTGAAGACTCCTGGGAGGACCTCGACAGCATGAAAAAAGACATCCCACGCCTGCTGCAGGACTACGCCGTGGGCTCAGGCGACGAACGACTTATCGCCGCCGTCAACGCATAATTCGTGGCCACCATGGAGGGCTCCCCGTGGAGGCAGCGCTTGGGGAGGTAGTGAAGCGTCTGGCCCAGACCAGCATGAACCAGAAGCCAGCGCTGCATCCAGACCTGCCTGCTCAGACCTCCCGAGGTCTGGCCAACCCGGGCGAAGCGGCAGAGATGTACGCCGAGTGGATGGCTCCCTGGACAGCTCTGTCGTCGCAGAGCTGGAGAGTCATGCCAGACAGGCAAGTAGACAGACACAACTGAATAATCCTCAACGAGGGAGACAAGTACAAGTTGGAGACTTGGGAGTTCCAGCTCCCACGACGTGTTGCTTTGACACACTACATGTACTCAACTTTCTTTGAGTCGACTGTTTCGTTGTTGGTGCGAGACAGAGCGAGAGTTGGGGAAGGTCTCTGCATTCAGAAGGATGCTGCGGCTCCTTCATGAACGCGCGGGCTCTCTCTCTCTTCGGAAGCCAACGTCGAGATGGGAAGGTGGTGGGCGTTGGGTCGAGTGGGGCGTTCGTTCAATGTCGATGCAGTTCATGAATCACCAGTGCACAAGAACAGAATGGTTGACCCAGAAATGAATGAGCTCCTCCCGTGTGCGACGGTATGGTTGCTGCAACCCAAGTAGGTGCTGTATGTACAAGTGCGACTTGAGCTGTGCAGGAGGAACCGAATGCGCGCACGTCTTGATGCCTCACGGTGAGGCGCACCGGGGGGCGATGTGGCCAGTCACAGAATCCTATGGATAAAGGATGGTAGAACGCCTTCATTGGATCTCGACTGCCATGGAGAGCGTGTCTCCATTGATCCGACCGACACAGCACACATGAATACATCAACGGTACTGTACTCAAATTCTTCGCCGGTGTCTGTCCACGCGCCGACCCGACCCGAACGGACTGCGGATCCATCCAGACGCAGGCTGCCATGGATGAAAGGCGACTGTCCAAACGCTGAGTCGCCTGCAGCTGACGCGAGTTAAACGATTGACGAGCGAGTGAGTGGCCATTCTCGCCACCTGCCATAGAGTCCATGTGGCGACCACGCTTGCCGTGTTCAGTGCCATGGCAACACGACATTGACCACCTGTATTTAACGACCGATATTGCCACAACGTAAGTTTGACAAGGCTCATGTCACTATTGTCCCATGATACTAAACCCAGTCTATTCTCGCGTGTCCTTGGAATCAGATCCGCATGGCACAAGAAGCGGGACCGTCTCGCTCTCGATCTTCATGGCTCTGCTGGAGCGCCTCGCTCATCTCCATGATCAGGGATCGCGTGATGACCTCCGCTCGCTCAGCACTCTGCTCGGCTCCGTCGGGCGGCGCCCTCTCTCTCACTCTCCATTTCTCTCGCATGGCGCCATGAACGGCATCGTTCTGCTCGATGAGGCACAGCACCGCGCACTCACGCAGGCGACGCGCGAGCTCCGCGCCCGAAGCCACGAAGAGCAGCAGCAGCACGCTCGTCAGCAGCGCTCGTCGTCCTCCGCGTCCGCGTCCGCGCAGCGCGCGCGCGTCGACTTTACGACCAACAAGCGCTCCAGCGTCGAGTACCACAGCGGCGGTTGCCCCGTGATCCGCGAGCCGCAGCACACCGCGTCGCTGTCGCTCGACGGCGACGCCTTTGGCCCCGCGTGCCTGCCGTACCGCGCGTCGGAGGACGATGGCGACGCCGGAGACGACGCCGCCCGCGACAACGCGGGGCGCTACGCCGGCGCGAGCAGCGGCCGCAAGGTGTCGGTGACGTACACGATGGTGGGCATCGCGGCCGGCGCCGTGCTCGGACTCGTGCTGAGCCACCTGCAGTGCTCGCCCGTGGCCGCGCGGTGGGTCGCGCTGCCCGGCGACCTGTTCCTGCGCGCGCTCAAGTGCCTCGTGATCCCGTACATCTTCTGCGCCGTGGCCGTCGCGATCGGCGACATCGTGTTCGTCGGCAAGGTCTCGGTCGTCGGCATGCAGACGCTGCGCGTGTTCGTCGTCTTCTGGCTCGCGTCCACCGTCGTGGGCTTCGGCGTCAGCCTGCTCTTCCGCCCGCTCTTCCGCGACCAGCGCGGGGTCCGTGGCGACGTCCCGATCAACGCCTTCTCGCTGCGCTGCGCCAACGACCGCCTGCTGCGGCTCGAGCCCAACGGCACCGTCGCCTGCGCCGCATCGTCGACAACGCACGCGAGCGTCGCGGACGGCACCGCGTTCGTCGTGCGGGATCTGCTGAACGCGTACCGCAAGACGAGCGCCTCGGGCATCGCACAGTTCAGCGTCAGCGAGGAGCTCAAGGGCAAGATCCTCAACATCGTCAGCGCCAACTTGTTTGCGTCCATGGCGCACGCCGAGCTGCTGAGTACGATCACGTTCTCGATGGTGCTCGGCACGATCGCCGGCCGCAGCTACTTCACGCGGTCGCGGCGCGTCAACTACCTGTACCTCACGATGCTGCAGCTCCGCAACACGCTGTTCCTCGCGATGGAGTGGGTCATCTGGCTCTCGCCCGGCGCCGTGATCTCCATGGTCGCCGGGTCGCTCGCCAGCAATCAGGACTCGTGGCAACAGCTCTCGCGGGGGTACGCGTACGTCGTCGCGAGCGGCACCGTGGCTATCACGCTGCTCTTTGTGGTGCACCCGCTGCTCGTGTTCCTGCTCACGCGCACGAACCCGTACAACCACATGCGCAAGATGCTGCGCGCGTACCTCTTCGCGTTCGCGTGCTCGTCGTCGCTACTCACGGCGCCCGTGACGCTCACGTGCATCCGCAAGGCGCGCGTGTGCTCGCAGTCGCTCGCCAACTTTGTCATCTCCATCGGGGTCTGCTCCAACCTCAGCGGCATGGGCTTCTACGTGCCCATCGCGATCACGTTTCTCGCCGAGTCCTCGGGCCACGGCGACCAGCTCACGGCGCCGCGGCTTCTCGCCATCTTCTTTCTGTCGCTCGCGTCCTGCGCGGGCACGCTGCCGATCCCCGCGGGCGGTCTCGTGGTCATCTCGGCGGTCTACACGTCGGTCTTTGGCGTGCGCGACGTGCCGCCGACGTTTGTGTACGTGCTCGCGATGGAGTTTCTCGCCGACCGCTTCGCCACCGTCTGCAACGTCAGCGACGACATCATGGCCGTCAAGATCATCGCCGAAAACACGGACGAGACCGTCGTGCAGGAGGAACTGGGCGAGCGCTCGTGACGTGCTGTGTCAATGTTGTGTGGATGTGTCTGATGTAAGTTCGTTGTCACGCATGAATGAATTCAAGTTCAAGTACTTCACGCTGCTCATCAATTACTCCCGTGCGGACTGTGGACCGGCACCCGCCATCGAAACGTGCAGAACACGGGGCTGTGGTCGCTCTCGCAGAGGCCGTCGTTCACCGCCCGATAGTTGTCCCGCAGTTGGCTCGGGTCGATGTCGTCCAGCATGCTGCGTCGCAGATACTGATCCAGCGGACACTCGACCTGCTCGACCGAGAGCTCGCTGTCGCGCCCAGCCTTCGAGCTGTAGAGAATGCGGTCGCACCAGCCTGGCACGCGGGCCTTCAGCTTGCCGCCCTTGTAGAACGGCTCTCGGAACGCGACGCGATACACGCGCGTCGGCCACGCAGGGTCCGTCGCTCCGTTGGGCTCGACGTGAGGCGGTCGTCCTGGGATCTTCTTGTACGTCGGGAAGAACGTCGGCCACTTGGACGGCTCCTGGAAGAGATGGAGGTCTGGCAGCATCGCCAGGTCGTCTCGCATGCTGTCGTAGCGGTCGTGCACCTCGAGGTGCCGCCCCATCGCAATTTGCTTGAGCACGGACGCGCCGTCGAGCGTGTGGATGCGGTAGTTGAAGTCGCCCATCCAGATCACGTGGTCACTCGCCGTCGTGATCGGCCGCGAGGCGTCCACGCCAACGCCCATGGCTGCCGCGAGATTCGCGGACAGATCGCTCAGCTGCTGGCGACGCACCGACGGACGGTTCGCGTCGAGGTGGCAGTTCATGAATGTCAGCGAGTGGCCAGCGACGCGCAACATCACGGCGACGCCGCCTTTCGAGCCACTCGCGAACGAGAACTTGTGCGTTCCGCTGCGCACGATCTCGACGACCTCCACGAGGTCGGACGCGCAGTACAGCGAGAGGCTCGTGGACTTGGACGACAGAAACGCGCCATCTCCACGACCCGACACTTCGGTGGCGAACGGAGCTTCCTTCGCTGCCGATCGCGACGCGAACAGCGAGTGTCGTGGCCTGGAAGACGACTTGGCCGGCGTTGGCGCTGCTGGCGATCCGTCGTCCTCGGACTTGGAGCTCAACACAGGGATGCTCGAGCTCGCTTCGAACGCGAACGACTGCAGGTACCCAGACATACTGTTGTGGTGGCTACCGTTGTTGCTGGCATCGCTCGGTGCTCGCGAGGATCGAGTCAAGGCAGAGCCATTGTTGTTGTCGTCGTCATCTTCGCTGCTGCGTGTTGCTGGCTTGCGAGACCATCTTCGCGCTCGCTTTCTCGTCGTGTCGGGGCGCTGAAGACACACAAACCGGCGACCGCTGGTCCGCTCGGCCGCGTGCAGTCGCGCCAGCACGGCTTGATGCAGGTGCTTGGACACCTTCTCTTGCGTGCCGAGCACGTAGAGGTCGTATCCTGGTGGCAACAGCCCTGACAGCTTGCTGGCGGCGTCGTCATCGCCGATGTACTCTCCTTTGGACGCGGAGAACGGGTCTTTCGCGGCCATGTTCCACGTCACCACAAAGATCTTGAGATCTGCGACGGCGTCCTCTCTGTTCTGTCGATCGTCTCCGTCTCTTTCTCGCTCTTCCATTCGGCTTGCTTCCTCCGCAAACGCTGTGTCATCGTGCTCGTGCTTGTCTTCGTGTTGATTTGTCACTGCAATCGTATCAACGCTGTCCTCTCCATCATCATCGTCGTCGTCGTCTCGTTCGCTTGCGCTGAGCTCCAGCACCACGTCCATGCGCGTCGTGGCGTTCAGCCCTTCGAGCCGTCGAAGCGGTGGTCCCTCGAGATGCCCGAGCGGCACACTTTGGCGCGGCAGCACGATCTCGCTTTGCGATCGGTACGCGTAGAGTCCGACCTTCTCGCTGCGGCGCAGCTCGCGCCACGAAGCGATGAGCGACGATGGCGTCGGTGCCATGGCGAGGGATTGACTGACGGACTTGTAGAATGGCACCAACGAGCAAACGAGCGAACGAGCGCGAGCCCTCTGCGTGTGCCTGCCTGCCTGCTTGCGTGCCTCGTCGCGCCGTCATTGACGCCGAGGGGATACACTTGTGCATCGTCTCGTACCAGCGGTCAAGATCGCTTCTAATCAGGGACAGCACCCACCATTGATATCATGGCCGCAGCCAGTGACATGAAGCGGATTGTAGCCATCGTGCTCTAAATTCCGCAGACGTATCCGTCGTCACCTGCCTCCTCGCATGGCGTTCGCTCTCTTTCTATTTATCAACGCCGCCATTCACTTGCTCGGGTGCTGGTGGTGCTTCATACTATTTTGAAGACGTGATGTGGATCGGTCGCAAGGGCAACGTCACCATGGGATCTCTAGTGGGGATTCGCTCAACTTGCCATGTACCGTTTATCTGTGATGCCTGCGCTCCAATCGACCCAGGGATCGCACTGTCGTGGCTGTTTTTACTTGAGGGACGGGCGCACCTCAAGCGAAGGAGAGCTCAGGGTTGAGACGCAAGAGCCAAGCGCCGCATTGTCGCGCGCGGGTTCTCTCGCGAACGCAGGTTTGGCACGTGCCCTTGGCCCTGGACAACGCGCTGGCTGTCCCCACTGTCGCGACCCAATCGACCACGATCTCGGTCTAGTTGGCAACGTTGGTCTCCGCTTTCGGCGCAGGCGATGTGGTGAACGCTGACACGGAGCAGGTCTCATCACGTGAAAGTCCGAAGTGCTGCTGATCAAGTCGGGACGGCCGCGCAAGAAGCCCGGGCGCAAGCCCAAGCGGCCGCCGCCGTCGTCGTCCCAGACCGACTGAGGCTGTAGGAGAGAGCAACGCCAAGCGAAATGTAGTCGTCACCGTGCACCGTGTTGGTGTGTGTCCGTATCAGCCGCCGAGCGAGGTGGTCAAGTACACGTGGCTCTGCGTGGGCAGCACGTCGCAGATGAGGTCCGTGAACCGCAGTGCATGCTTGCCGTCGCGCAGCAGCTGCGTCGGCACGCCGAGCGTGCGCCAGCCCTCGTGCCGGCGCTCGTCGTAGCGCGCGATGGCGACGTGGCCGAGCCACGCGACCTGCTGCGTGCCGAAGCCGCAGTGCACGGGGATGATCTTGTCCTTGACGTGCGCCAGCACCACGATCGCGTCGACGGCGCCGTCGTTGCGCGGCACCGCGAAGCGGCTCTTGTCGGTCGCGAACTCGTCGTCGTCGTCGTCGTCCTTATCGTCGTTGTGGGGGGGCGTGGGGAACGGCTGCGTGGGCGTCTTTGCGTGCCGGTCGAAGGCGACTCGGAGACGCACTCATTCTCTGTCTCTGTCTCTCTGTGCCTCTGTCTCTGTTGGGAGATGGCGACTGGTCACTGCCCCTAGAAAGTTGAAAGCAAGACAGCAAGGAAACCACCACCACACGAGAGACACACGACGATGCCTCGAGCGCCAGTGTCATCGCTGTCGCCGCTCGAGACGCGCGAGTGCCGCGTGGCGTTCGACGTCATGACCGACGGACGCGATGCGATGACGGCGTCGCAGCTGCGCGACTGCCTCGTTGCACTGGGCATGCGCGTGACCAAGTCGGACGCAACAGCGCTCGTGCACGACAGAGACTTTGCAGACAGCGGAACGATCGGGTTCGACGACTTTAAAGAGATCTACGCAGCGCAGGCGAGTGACGTGTGGCAGACTAGCAGCATTGAAAGCGAGAGAGGGAGGAGGAAGAGGAGGTTGTGACTGGGACGAGTGCTGCCTTCCATCAGGCGATGCGCCAGCGAAGCGACACACAGCTCCTGCGAGAAGCGACGCGGTGCGTGCTGTATGAATAAAGAGAGAGCGAGAGAGAGAGAACACGAGGACTCATGATGCATCCATCGACAGTGTGTTGGATCCGCAGGCAACAGGCAAGATCGCTGTCAATGTGTTGACCAGCGTTCTCCACATGGACAACGAGCATGAAGAAGCAGAGGTCCACTCGAAAAGGACACGTCTACAAGATCATCTGCACTGAGAGCAATGATACGTACGTTGGGTCCACATTCAACGTTCCTCGAACTCGGTTCGCTTCACATAAGTCCAGTTGGGATGGATGCAAGGCTCTATTGGTTTACGATTGCTTCAGTCGATTCACGTGGAGCGATCTGAAGATGGTTGTGATTGAGACGTATGGCGTTGTGGACAAGATGCATCTTGAGATGTATGAGCAGCTGTGGATCCACAAACTCCGAGCGGTGAAAGAATCTCCCTCGTTCTCGATACTGCGATCGAAGAAGGGTTCCTCACAGGCAGGGATCATTACAATTGCATGTCAACATTCCTAATGACCTCCATCGGATTGACAATTAATAATTCGAAAACACTACACTCCATACTTCACGAGTTGGTGCCGCCCGCTCCGCGGGCGTACTGAATGAGGCAATTCCAAAAGCAAATTCTTTCAATTTAAATGCCGTGCTATCCTAAATTGCAAAACGAAATTAATGTTGGACGGAATCTGTGGGATGGTGTGGGATAACAGTTACAGTGACTTACGTAACCTCTGTAACCTGTGTGATCCGTGTGCGAGTCTGAAGTTGCCGCGCTCGACGGAGCTCATTGACTACCGTCCTCCAACTCAACTGGCTCAACCGCCTCGTGCGTGAGGCTCGAGTTGACGGAGGCAATGCGATGGCGTCTTCGATGGTATCGAACATTTTGCACGCATCCACCACGCCGACTCGACGAACTGTCATCCCCTTCGCTGCAGCTGCATCCTCAAGCAGCCCCATGAGAAAGCGCAAGTCGCTGAACCGCTTTCTCGTGTTGGGATCAGCGATGTCGCATGACTCCACGAAACGCAATGGTGGTGTACGGTCGTCTTGGCTGCCACACACCCACATTGACCACATTTGGCGTGGTGTACCAGCACCGAGTCTGTACTCTGGGGGCAGTCGACGAAAGCGTCCCTCCCAGCGGTACAGCATCGTTCGGGATCCATCGTCACTTGCATCGAGGTCTTGCTCGATCTCATCGGTCTGCTGTCGCTGCAGCGTTGCTGCCAGCGCTGGTAGACCAGTGCGCTCAATCGAGGCGACGATTATGCTCTCGAGCATGGAGCGAGAGACTCCACCACGATCAGCGATCGTGTTCTCGACGCCTGCCACGATCTCACTCACGACAGTGCTGTGAAACTGCTTGACCGAGTCTTCGACATTTTGCATCTTGCCCAACAGTGAACAGTGCGGTGGAACCCCTGACGCTGTCATCGTGTTGCAGTCCTTCTCAAGGCCACACACCACCTTGGCTTGCAACTGCTCCACGATCCGAACACGACTGAAGAGAGCCGACTGGCGGAGCAGGTGCTTTGGCGGCAGGGTATCCGACAGGTAGGAGTAGTGGTAGACGAGCGATGCGAGAGCGAACTCGAGCACATGTCGCAGACTTGGTGGTGCAACACCGAAAGCCAGCTTGAGCCCATCTTCGACTGCTTGATCGACTGTAGCAAAGTGGGGTGGCAGCACTGCAAAACTCTCACTGTTCTGAGGCAGACCACACACTGTCCTGCCAACGTGCATGTCCCCTGCGGCTTCGTATCGCAAGTAGGTGTTTTGCACACCACCAAGCGACCATCCGGCACGAATGTGGATCGCAGTCGCAGACGGGCACGCTGTCGAGCCAGACGAACAGTAAGTTGCTGCACCCTTGCGAATCGAATGCGTGCCGACATCCTTTGGATCGACGCTCATCCGTCGAAGCGTGCTTGCGAGAGGATCCTTCGTCAACAGCACCGCCAAGTGCTTTCTGAAGCGATCATACTGCGACGAACCAGGGAACAATTGAGCACCGGTGCCACTTGTCGAAAACGATGCCCAATATATGCCGAGAGCTAGGATAGGACACACCGACGGGCGGAGAGGGTTCGCATAAATGTGACGAGGGTCGCGTGGTCGCTCACCCATTTGATCGTTCTTCATGTGCGCGAAAAACACACGTAGAGCATCGCCGCGCCATTCGACGTGATCGTGGAGGATGGACACTGTGTTGGATGAGCGGCACATCAGATTCCACGTGATGATGAGAAACGTGCGTACGAATACAGCTTCCTTAGCGTCCATAGCCAGCGTGGCGTCACAAATTGCACTGTACAACTCGAGCGATAACGGATCTTTGCCGACCTTCACCCTCAGTGCCCCGCCAGCAGTACGCTCGGCAACAGTGCGCTTCAGACCGCGAAAATACGTCGACAACTCGCTCTGCAGCGTCCGGCTCATCACAAACTTGTACTCGCGAAAGAGGTTGAACAGAGCCGCGCGATGGCAGTTGTACGTAGAATATCCACACTCGCCGCCGTCGCCCTTGCGGATTGAGAGCAGCCACTGAATAAAGTCGTCGGCTTGCAACTCGTTGAACAGGATAGGAGGACACACGCGATCCACGTCGGCATCAAGGCAGCTGCGAACACTCTTGCGGAGAGTCGAGCACTCTTGGCCAGCTACTGCGTCCTTGAACACCTGAGTCATTCGCTCCGGTTTCATGTCGATCAGCCACGACAAGAATCGCGTCCACGTTGCCTCGTACGCCTGGCGCGACTTCCGCGACACGGTGTTGGCGCGAATTTCAGCCGCACGCGCTCGCAGAGACTCGAGCATATCAGCCATATCGAGGGGGCTCGGATCCCACAGATTCCACGCTGATCGTGCTTAGCCAACGAAACTATCTTGAAGTTTGTATGCATGCTAATCCTTGATTAGTGGAAAAATGAGGGACTCGTGTCCCTCTTCGTCTCATCAGGTGCGACCCGTGTCCCTCAAAAGTCTGAGAATTAGTATTGGAGTTGACGCTCGGGGGAACCGTCGTCAGTGCACTCAGCACAGCGTCAACAGCCCCACTCGATGGACATGCAACAGTTGCTGCAGCGCGCCACGTCAAGTGTGAGCTGTTTGTCTTGCTCTCACCTGAGGTACAGCTGAGCTATCGGCCAGCATGTCCATGATCGAACCCATGGTGTGAGCTAATCAGGGGGATGGAAAAATTCAATACACTATTGATTGGCAGGTCGGTGGGAGACCAATTAATTATTTCCAATTGACGATTGATTTCTGCATTGACGGGTCATGAGCTTGGTCTAGTGGTATGGACTCGACCCTCCCATGCCACCGTGCCGGGTTCGAGTCCCTCCGCGTGAGTAAATCCTGGGTCTATTGACGTTGGGAGGGTCGCTATTCTGTTTCAAGGGATCCAGGAGGACACAAGGAATTTTGCCCCCGAGAGACAAGAAAACTTTTTATATCAGTCACCTTCACACAAACTCTTTCATGTACTTAATAAGTTTAAGACTCCAGCTCAATGTGCGCAACACGTTGGCGCTTGCACCCGTCGATCCGGTGAAGGGCAGCAGACACAGCAAGCACGTCCCAGAGATGCTTGTTGTATTCGAGGAAGATCAGTGTCTCAAGCCTGGGTGGACTCATCGACCGGCGCGTCGGCGTCATCACGCGACCAGCTCTTGAGAATAGCCTCTCAACTTCGTTCGATGTGGGCGGAATCCAGCGAAGATCAATGTACCGAGACTTCTGCTTCGGGAGACGTAGACAGGAATCGGCGAACGACTCTACAGAACTGCGATCGTCCACCTCGAGAAAACGGTTAACTGCGAGCTGAAAGCGATGACTCGCACAACCCAGCATCGGTAGTTGTGCCCTTGTTGCCACAGCACCATTGACGGCTGCATGGTCGCACGTCATGAAGCACAGCTGGCTAGCCGCATCGATCTTGTACTCGTCGAGCATGTTGTCAAACAGCTGAACGAATGCGGCCGCGTTGAGGGACGTCTCGTCTTCAAACGGCGTGAAACACAGGAGGTACTTGTCGGCAACAGAAGGCTCCGTCTTGTTTGGTGTCACAGCGATGACAGCGATGTAATGGGTACACGCTTCCGTCCATGCGTCGAAAACCAACTGGTCTAGTGTGCAGCTCCAGGCGGATGCGATCTTGAACCACGCGCTCTACTTCATCCATCCGTGCCTTCAGCGTCTTCGAACAGATTGTTCCGAGCGACGAGTATTTTCTTGTGCGCTCTTTGTCACAGAAGGACAGCTCTCTTTGGTCCATGACCATCCCGTCCAGCCACCCGTAGGTGTTGATCGATTCAGAGTGCAATGTCCTGACCGTGTAGTTCTTCATGGTGGCAATCGGACGTCGACGCGCCAGGTACTCGCTTAGCCATGTCGAGCTGTGCACGCTCTTCGTGTGGCTCACAGTGTTGGTGTGTCCACCTGACTTGGCAGCAGTTCGAACCTTGCCGCATAGGCGACACTGGAAACGACGGTCTCCAAGTGCGGCCCAGAGCGTTTCGTAAACGTCTGCATTCGCTGGCAGAGGCCGGTCGCTCATCGATTTCGACAATGAGGCACGCGTCAGTGTGTCAGTGTGCGATGTATGTCAACGTTGTTTCTTGAGATATTGGCTGAATTGGAACCTCCATCAATAAATTATTGGCATGATTTTATTGTTGAATACTGGTATTGAATTTTTTTTTCCAACAGAGCTAATGATGCAACCATATTTTTCTCTAATCGGATCTCTCCCATCCACCATATTCAGCCAATCGCATTAGCGTTACATGCGTGACAGTTTGGTGGGTCACTGCTGCCATACTTATCTTTTAGATTCCCATCATTCTACCAGCCTCGTGATCATGTTTTTACCATGTGTCAGTAATTTATGAATCCGTTAGAACGCCAAAAAGACGTCAATAGAACTGCAATTCACAACGCTGAATTGCAGGACATTCCCTGTAACGGGGAAACCCCGTTACAGAACACGTATCCAGGGCCAAAAAGACAAAAAAGACGTTCAATAGGAACATGTATCCAACGCCAAAAACACGTTCAATAGGATCCAACGCCAGTCAATCCATCGCCAAGATATGAAGGTCCTCAATCCCCCGCGGCTCAAACACGAGAAACCGCCAAGAAACGCTGAAATGGTACGTGAGCCAAGCGCACCGTCGCGATTGCACCAATGTGACATGCACCGACAACACCAAAGCAAATCTAACTCGGCGTCGCCACAGCAGGATGACGACCGGAAGCCGCCCCAGAACGCAATTGACCCGTCACGTGAACTCAGCATTGCGTTACAGCATTTGAAGAAACGTGATCGAGACGTCGGACGGTCCCGTGAGCCCGACGCAATCGGCTGACCCAACGGACAGTGTCGCCGCTTAGCAATCGCCTGCCGTTAAGCGCACCTGCGTGTCCAGATATGGGCCAGAGTCGGATACTAACGAGAGAAGCGGCGAGTTTACCTCTTTTGAGAGATCAACAGAGCCGCTCTGCATGGTCCAGCATCTACAAGATCCGGTTTCTGTTCCGGCCATCAAGACGACGTATTCCTGTCAACTTTGGAAACTATCACTGGACGGCAATTTACATCCTAATGGAGTCGAAGAAAGTTGTGTACTACGATCCGATGAATAGCATTGAAGTCCGAAGCGTTCTTGAATATTTGGCAAGCGACATCACCACTTCCGTGTTAACCTCCGTTCCGTTTCGCGCAACGTGTGTAAGGGTTTCGATCCAGTTCGATGGCTACAGCTGTGGAGTGTATGTTTGCCTCAAATTCCTGGCAGCGATCAAGTCTGATTTATCGACCGATTTCTCCCCCAATGGGCTTGTCAAGCATCGATTTCATCTTTCTGATGTACGTGCTACATAGACTGCAAGTTTAAGGTCAACAACAATACACGTTGCATCCCTTCGTCACTAGACATTGCTTTGACATTGTTGATCTAGTTTCACGCAGTCTAAACAATGGGAAAAACATGGTCGAACTATATATGCTCACATTAGCCATAGAACGTCCTGATTCCCTGCTTGTGTCGTAGCTACGTTAGAGCTCCGGAGCTTCGAATACTTCGCGGCGGCAGATTGGGCAACCAACAACTGCAGCCGGCTGGACGTTGACTTGCCCGAAACAAACCTCAGTAGCATCTATGATGACGCGCGCAGACAGCGTATCGTCGACCAAATCTTCAGGTAGCGGGTCCAGCGTCGTGGCGGCGCTGAGGCGAGTGCGACCTCGTACGCGACGCTCAATCGAGAGGGGCTGTCTCTCGAAGTGCGCGATCACCGCGACGAGTCGATCCTGGAGTCGACGAATATACATTCGCGAGAGACAGAGTTGATGAAACTTGTGACCGCAGATCAACAACGCTGGATCATCCGACAGTTGCTCCAAGCAGACAGGGCAGGTCTCAACAGGCGGAGAGACGGGTGCAGGTGCTGGTTCGACCGTTGCTTCTCCACTTGT
Source organism: Pythium insidiosum (assembly GCA_022836835.1). NCBI lineage: Eukaryota > Oomycota > Peronosporomycetes > Pythiales > Pythiaceae > Pythium > Pythium insidiosum. The sequence goes on along the minus strand of JAKVDI010000034.1, from coordinate 405,196 downwards.
AGCCTCCTTCATCTCTTCAACTTGGGTCTTGCGCCACTTTGCGTTGTGCTTCTTGTGCGTTTCCTTGCGCCGCTTGCTCAACTCAATCTTGTAAGCGTCGACTGATGCCGGGTCACGCTGACGGATGCACTTCTTCAACATCCTAACGTGGTTTTCTCAAACGTGCTCGTGCTTGAAATCCTTGTTGCAGAAAGTGCACGTGACCCTGTTGCTCGAACTGGCTTGCTCGGTTGCTGCAGGCGCAGGGCCAGCCTCAGCTGCAGCTGGTGGGGCGGAAGGGTCTTCGCTGTTCATGGCTAGTTGTGAACTGACGACACTTTTTGGTCCAAGCGACCTTTTCCAGCCAATCACTCTCTAAACTACTAGGACACTTGAGCTTCCTCAAAACATCAATTCGTGGATAAAATACTGTAATTTTCATCTATTTTCACGGGGTGCTCTAACACGGTAAATACACGGGAGCGAGACGGCTATGACACGGACTAAAAACACGGCCTCCACCACCGGCCTTAATAATTCCACTGGACCAGCGTCTTCCTAGAGCTTAATTCACGTTCTATCCTAAATTTTAGCTTTGCTTGTTTTCCCGCAGAAATCCTGTGATTTATCGTATTCAGATTCTCCAGAGGTCGCAAGCATCACATCTCAGAGGTTTGCATCGGCAATGGCGGACGACGAAGCGTGGCGTTGATATCTACTTAACCCTTTCGTTGCCGAGAGGTAGTATAATGACCACTTTATCGTCATTTTACGCTTATGTATGGACGCCATATGGGGCCTTTTGGTTGCGAGACTGGGCATTTTGTCTACCGAAAATGAATACAAACCTCTATAAGATAAAGAAATTCCATTTATAGAGGCTTTCATAAAAACATACGAGCCCCATTCCCTTTAATCTTTTATTCCGGTACGGAACCTTATTCAAAAAAGTATGTTCGGAAATGGCCACAATTAGGTCATTATAATAATATCTCCGAAAAATCCGCCCCAAAAAAGCAGAAGGGACGATTGGAAAACAGCCTTAAATAACCACTTTATCGTCATTTAAGCCCTTAACTATGGAAATTGTAGTATGGTAGAATCAAGACAAAACAGTGGCAACGAAAGGGTTAAAGACGGTATCACTTTTAGCATGTTTGGACGTGTCTAAATCTTTAGCAAGGGGGGGGGTACCCCCATCGCCAGATTTGGATTTAGGAACAGGGTGCAGCTGGTCTAAACAACATTTAGAGCGTCGAGAACCGAAATTTTAGCTTTAGGAAGGCTTCTAAATCTCTACGGGGAATGGTTCACTATTTCGCTGCACTGTTGCTAATTTTGCGAAGCGCGACGTCGACGTCATACACGCTCCAAAGCTCCTTGTTTATCACCAAAAACATGATGATCTCGCGAGTGTCGTTGACGAGTCGCTTTCTGAGGTCACTGAAAACGAGTTTAGCTGTTGAAAAGAGACGCTCACAGATATTTGACGTCGGTGGAACCCAATTGACGGGTCCTTTTGCGTCAGCCTCCGCTTTCTGAATGCAGCGACGAGCAACGAGACCGACTCGACTTCGCCTGTCGCGACATCTACACTGACATCAGCTCGAAACGGGGCACATTCGATCTCCTCAGCGGCAGCAAGGCGCTGACCGCGTATGATTTTGACCAGTCCTATCTCGAGCGCTACGTTGTTGACGATAGCAGCTCGCTCGCCGAGACGGGACGGGACCGAAGCTCTGGAAACTCGATTACGGCGTCAAATGCCGCACGAACACCGACGAGCGTGAGCGTCGAGTCCTGGAGGGCGTGCGTAACCTCATCAAGAAGCGAAAGCTGCTCGTTCAGCTGGCGGACTCGCACCAGCTCAACAGGAGTGGGCATCAACTCCAACAGCTGAAGCTGCACAAACGAGTCGTGGTCGAGTGCGCCGATGGCGGGCTCGATGTCGACGAAGCGCCGCACCATTGCCGCAGCACTCGACCACCGTGTGTCGTTTCGTAGAACCGAACTTAGGTGAGTGACCTTCTTCAAGACTGCCCGGCCCTTCAAAGTCCGGAATTTCCGCTTGATGTTATGAATTTTTTAAAATTTATCCATGAGGTTTAAGAAAATCTTGCAATGCGAGGTTGAACCGATGTGACGCACAGCCAATCAGAGGTATGACACCAACGCTCCGACCACTTGATTGGTTGACTGAACAATTGTCACCAGTCATGAAAAGCACACTTTCCCAAGATTTCCGATAGGTTGATAACACATCCGCAATCAAATCAAAAACACTCTGAGCGCCAAGATCGTCTTCTTCCTCTACGGGACAGAACAAGAGAAGTACATGGCGCCGGGTCAGGCACTCGATGTCAGGATCGAAATCGATGCCTCCAATGCGACGCCTCTGGGCTGCCTCAGGGATATCCGTGACGGACGGATCGTCGTAAACGGCAAACGAAATGTCTTGAACTTGAAGTCCAACCATTGATGATGAGTCCAAACCGATCTGGTAGCTACCAAGCTGAGCTGCGATCTTGTCACGCGTGTGCAGATACAACGCGTCCATGTACACAGGCTTCATTGACACATTCTTCCGCACCAAAGGCTTCTCACAGAACGAGAGAGGCAGTCGCTTCATGATTATGAGCTCAAGCCAACGATAGACATCGTGGCTGTGCGATGACAGCATTGCCACATTCACAGGATTTCCCTGCTTCAACAGATCACTTGCGAGTTGGCGGTAGTCAGATTCGTATAGCCATTCCCCCTTTTGTATAGGTTCTTGCATAGGTTGCATCGATACAACTTTTCGTCAACGCTGGCGTACATAACGTGCAAAGGACTTCGTTCGAGTGCATTGTTGCGAGGTGACTTGAACTGAGGTGAGCTGCACTGTGCGTTGGAAGTAAGAACCACAGTGAATCATCGCCAACGAGGTTTTGAAATCGAGTTGAATTCAGCGTGACTGATGCGAAGGAGTGTGTCGACCGTTGCTTTGTTTGTGTGTAGGCCGTCGTTGTATACGGGATAGAATCCGGCCTACTGGTGTCAGACGATGAGGGTGGCGAGGAGATGGCCGAGGAGGTGGAGGATTCGGCCGAGGTGGAGGATGCGGCGGACGAGGCGGTGGAGGCGGCGGTGGAGGCCGTGGAGGAGGCGGTGGATGCTGCAGAGAAGGAGAACGAGGTTCGTGCCTCCCAGATCGACACGTCTGTTGCGCTATCGCAGAACACCGTTACCGCACTCTTCTTCTCGCTGGCGACGAGCAACGACGATGAGGAGCTTTCGCAGGCACCCACCGATTGCGTCCGGTTGGTCGCGGAGCGACCGAATGTCCTCGAGCGCCGACCGGCGGCACAAACCGTCATGGACACGGGCAGCAAGGCGACGCAGTGATGCCGAGAGGTCGGGGTCAGGGGCGAACGATGACTCGATGTCCGCCGCACTCGTAGCCAACCGCTCAGCTACACTGGATGGAGACGACGACCCGGCAGCGGCGTCGTCGGACACCACGTTCACGATCGCGGCAAGAACGCGAGGTACGATGGGCGGAGACAGCGGCTCCACCTCAGTGCCGGATGGTAAGGGTGTTGGGTGCGCGCTGCGAATCAGCGACGCCACGATCGCTTCCTGTCGCGACAACGAGAGAACCCATGGGCCAAGGAGGTCTTCGTAGTAACCGATTTCGGCGGTCATCTCGCGGATGACCGCACGAAGCATCGACTGCTCTGCCTTCGCCGATTCGACGGACACCTTCACCTCCTTGGGAGGCCCAAGCTCCCGATAGGGGCCAAACGTGCGAGCGTCGCGGAAGAGCGCGGCTGGCGCCCCAAGCTCCTCGTACTCAGTGAGGGCCTTCTCCGACGAGTCCAGCTGCTTCTTTAGCTCAGCGATCTCCTCCTCCGCGCTGTCCGCGCGATCACGTTGAGGCGACGCATCAGCGACGTCGGCACGCAGGCGATCACACTCAGCACCCAGCCTCTCGTTGCTCTCACGAAGCTCCGTCTACGGCAGTTCACGGGGTCAGAGCCTGCAGCTAACAAACGCAAGTGACAGCAAGGTTACCGCCGAACGGTCGTCTGCTGGCGACTGGGATGATGACAAGACAGGACGGACCGGCGGCAGCGTCGAGAGGCGCGACGGATCCGCAAGCACCTCGTGGAGGGTCGTGAGAACGGCGACGTACATGTCACTCTCGGGACGCCCGAACGCGGCGGGAAGCGAACTTCGCGACGAACGACGATGAAGCCCATGGCCGAGATCGTCATGGGCAGCCTGAAGCTCGCGAAGGATGCGACGAACTTCGTGTTGACGCATGAACGCAGCGTCGTCGGCGCCTACACATCACGGGGGACGAGTTGGCCAGCGCTAAAACGACCCGCCCGCGCGACGTTAACTCTCGCGTCGAGGTGATCATCAAGGCGTACCGCGGCGATGAGGTTGGGCTGAGCCTGTCTGTACATCACGGCGTCACACCCTGACGCCAGAGCAGTAACCCTGCTCAGCGCGATCTCGCGCGACTCCCGGAGCGTTCACCTCGCTCAGCACGAACGCGTGCGATGACAGCTTCTTGGCGCATGTCGTACGCGGCCAACTAATCTCGGCGTTGGCAGTGGGAATCTGGCCAGAGCCAGCATGAGTCGACTCCGGGCGTGGGCTCCACTCCACATCGGCACACACGTCGACCTGGAGGGTAACATAGTCAAGAGAGGAGGCCTCGCCCGTGTTAACAAACACGGAGGAGGGCTCCAAGACCTCCAAACCTTGGAGGTCTGTACACCCTTCAACAGGATGACAGGCAGTGGCAGCGTCCCAATGGACATCTCACTCTCTCATTTGCTCCATCAAGATGTCGAAGTCTCGTAGCATCTGCCAGTTCTTTTATCAAGCCCCTGGAGATGGCGTCTACGTTTCCAAGCAATGCGGAACCACTCGAAAGCAACAGCCGTCCTCTGGCGACTCCAACCTCCTTAGCCACCTCTCCAGCAAGCATCCGGATTTCATGCGTGTATGGGAAGAGCATCAGCGTGGAGGCTCCGCTACTCTCGAAGACCACGGCTTCGTCGATGAGGAAACCAAGGGCATCTTCCAGTGGCTTGAGTGGGTGGTGATGCGCTACCATTCGCTCACCGAAGTCGACGATCCGCTGACTCATGCTATCGTCAACGTCAAGCCCATTGGATCCCGGAAGCTTCTGGCCTATGTGCATCATGTTGCTGCGAAGGTTGGGACGAAGATCGCCGCCACGATGGGAGAGCAGTTTGGGCTAATGTTTGATGGCTGGACGAGTGGTACCATGCACTTTGTCGCGATGTACGCCGTCTGCGTCAACGAGGGTCAGCGTCAGCAAACGCTCCTGGCGTTCTCGCCTGCTCTTGAAGGTCAGTCTGCTGCGGCGCATGTCGAGATGATCGAGAACGTCCTCGCCGTCTACGAGAAGCGATCGACATGATCGGCTTCATCGTCGGCGACAACTACTCGACCAACAAGGCTATCGCAGACCGCCTGAATGTTCCGTTGGTAGGCTGTGCCATCCATCGTTACAATCTCGCGGTCTCGGTCTTTCTTGATCAGCACAAAGCGGTCATCGCCAAGGTAGCTGAGCTGTGCAGCGCGCTTCGCTAGCCCAACAACGCTGCAGCGTTAGCACGCCACACGCGTCTCGAGGCAATGAAGGCGAACGAAACACGTTGGTCGTCGACGTTTCGCATGCTAGAGCAATACGTTCAGCTCAGGGATGCGATCAAGTTCGTGCAAGAAGTTGAAGACTTGCTTCCGTCTCCATCCTCGCATCGCGAAATCGTCAGTTTGGTCGCCCAGCTTGAGGACATCGCCTCAGTCTGCGTTTTGTTGCAAGACGAAACCTGCAGCATCGCCGACACACGCGTCCTTTTCGATGCTGTAGCTCTGAAGTACCCAGTTATGGCTGAGCGCCTCAAGCCGGATGCTTCGAGTGTGCATTCTCCCGTCTTCGAGACCGCATGCGTCAAGCTCAGCACTGGCCGAGTTCTCAATGCTGCCGAGACAGCTGCTGTCGCTGCTTTCGTGGTTGAGCAGCCCACGGAAGTTGCCACAACGAAGAACTTTGATTGCAGCCATTGATTATGGGCTCCTCAACGACCCAATTCAATAAAGCACTGAGTTTTTATGACCTCATGGCTCGTGCTACATGAGTCATGGCATCCCGAGGCTGAGGTCGTATCGACCGTCCATCTCGAGCAGCACGAAGTGCGCGACCGAGTTGAAGTATGCGTACTTCACTCGGAGATCGACCTCGATCCTCGGCATCGTGACGACCACACCGATCGCCAGCTTCACCGACACTGAGCCACCCTCAGTGCTGGCCACCCGCTCCAGCTGCGCAGGCTCCTCGCAGAGGGTCTGCGCCCGAGCATAATTTTTCGACGCTCTAAGAGTCCACAACGACGTGAAAGGGTCGATTGTACCCTTCAACGCGTCCCTCGAAGACGAGTAAACTAGACTTCGAGTGTGAGGGAGCCCTGCTCCCTTGCGGGGCTGAACACTCAGCTCGCGCCAACTCTCCATCCGCGCGCCGGGTGTTCAGTCGTTCCCCAGTAGGCTGCCCCGCGCCTACTGGGTTCCGTCGTTTCCCGTGCTGGCAGCCGCCTTCGCAGGCGCGCCAGCTCCTCTGCCTCGCCCACGTCCACGTCCACGAGACGCAACGCGTTGCGAGCGACAGAAGCGACGAATATATCAGTAGAGGCCACAGTTGTGGCATTGCACGTTAGCCAAACGCGCCTCCAGAGCATTCAGATGCTCTTCTGACAACGTCAGATCCATCGGCTCAGGCCGGAGGTCGCTTCTTGCGGGCCCTCTTGACGCCCCACTAGGAGGCCGCGGGCGAGCCGATCGTAGTGTTCGACATGCTGGGCGATGTACATCGTCTCTTCCAGCGATCGCGGTTCCGCTTGGAACACCGCGCGACGCGCCTCTCCAATCGCGAGCCCGTTTATAAAGACGGTCACCAAGACCTCTTCGGGCAACGGGTCAGCGGCCATGCAGGCACGCAGCTGACGGAGTTCCTGTACGAACTCGTACAGCTCGCGCTTGTCTTGCTTCGCACGGAGGAACTGCGTCCTCTGCGGATGCGCAACATTAGGCGGCTAGAGGTCGGCATTGCTACTTTGAAGCCCTCCCAGGCGGAGAAGTGCCCTGGGGCATCGGTCTCCCACGTGAGAGCCCTGGAGTGTCGAACGCGTCGACTGAGGGTTTGGCGCTGCCACAACCCGTGGCGGAGCCGCATCCAGGATCTGCGATCAGATGAAGCGCAGGAGGGAGTCCTCATACTTCCGCAAGGACTTGACCCTCTCCTTAACCGCATCCTCACCCTGTGCGACAAGTTCATACAAGTTCGCGCGGAAGCTCCACTCATCGTCATTGAGAGACGAGAGAACCTCTCGTCTCTCAATGACGATGAGTGGAGGGGGCTCCCTGCATTCGCAGCGTCAATCGAAGCGGACATGGCGCTGGATTGACTACTAGTGCTACCAGATGTCACGGGCCACGTGACTAAAAGCACGGAGGAAGCGATCCCACAGCCAGAAATGGCTAAGAGACTAATATCCATCTTGCAAAATGCAGACTGACTGTATTTCCGGTGACTATCCCTGAGACTACCCGTGGGGTCCCAGCCCTACAATTCTAACTACCCTACTTAACCCCTTCGTTGCCGAATCGCGTATAATGACCACTTTTTCGTCATTTTACGAATTATATGCGCATATAAAGTACGCACAAAGACCACTTTTCGCACATTTTGGACAAATATAAATGCACCACATGGTGAAAGATTTCAGTTTGACGAGCGAAGATTGAAAACTACGTCGTATACTACGGAAAACATGGAAAAGTACATGCTATCGAGGTAAGGCAGCCGAGGATGACGTTGCATAAGGTAACCAACTTGCTCTTTGAGATTTGAATCGTGGAGTAACTTGCAGATTTATGTACATCGCACAAGTAGAACAAGGCGCATGGGCAGCTGCCTGAGCACACTGACTCCAAATATCCAACACGATCGTGCAACACAAATGCTTCAAACAGAGGATGTTCGCACCTGATAGCATGGTCATGACGCTGGAGGTGCAATGGGAAGACGGAGGTAGAGATAAAGATGAACGCAGCGAAAAAAGATAATAAATAAAAGCAAATGTGGATGACGCGTAGAGTTGAACGATATACGCATCACTAGCGTCGGATGCATGCGCAATCGATTCGCGTCCCGCAGTGTATCCGCCGTCGAAGTCAGACGAGAAAATACTGGATGCCAACCCCCGTGGACTAAAGATCTCTTGCAGACTTCCCGATTCTTGGCCGAAGCTGTTGTCATGTGCTGACGGGCTGAACATACCTTGTTCGTCTTGCACTGCGTTCGCTGTCAACCCATCGAATGGGCTGAAGATTAGTGTTCGCGGGCTCTCAGGTTGCTGGTTTGACTCGACCTGACTGGTTTCGACAACGGTATCGAGTGCGAGTTGACGTCTCGAAAAATCTTCTACGAGCGCTTGATTCGACCCTTCTCGATGAAGACACCGCGCGGCAAGTAGTAGTCGTGGAACTTTTACCAGCATTTCCAGTCAGAGCGAGGACAGATGACGCAGGAGAGGCTCTCTTTAGGAGGATGCAGCTCTGTGCAAACGCAAATGTTGTGCTGATTGCAGTAGAGAGTCTTCATGGTCCACGGTCGTCCTTCAAACATGCACACCTTGCATTCACGTTTGCCGCGCGTGCCGCTTGGAAACTTGACCTTGGCCAACGTGAAGTCGCACGGCGCGACGTATGGCGACATCACCTTGGGCGAGCTGGTAGACGACTGTGACGATGAATGGCTGATGTCGTCGGCGAAGAGCAAACCATCATCTTCGGCTGTCTCCTTCCACTTCCCGGAGATCCGTTCCGATGCGAGATCGATCATGAACTGCCGATGCTGGTTGCGGAGACTCTTGTCGGTCTCGTCCACCATGCACTTCGTGACATAGGCGTTTACTCGTGCGATGTCGATGAATGCGAGCGCAAGCTTCTTGTGCCACTTTTGCATCGAGTGTCCGTCTGCCAAAGAGTACTTAGCTCGAAGCTGATCGAGTCGATCGACTCCTTGCATGTGCTTGTTGTACTCGGCGACTCACTTCGGTGCTGGGTAGCTGACGTGGTTTTTACCGATAAGCCGAGTCACTTCACCCATTCCTGATGAGTCTGCATTCGACAGGATGTTGACGACCGAGCCATCCATCCAGGACGCCGCAACCATCTGTCCCGACTTGCTCACACCTTGAAGCGATGAGCCACGCGGCTCGTTTGACTTCTTCGCAAACATGTGTGCCTTGGGAAACAGAGCGGAGTTCTCGCGGATGGTGCCTCGACCGTACATCCCAACATCACGGAGACAAATTAGCAAAGTCACAGACGTGTAAAAATTATCCGTGTTTACCACCCGCTTGGTGTTATGGAGGGGCTGAGTAACTTCGAGAACGATCTGACCAATGTTGGACGAGAACTGAAGGCGGTCGTCGAGATACTTGGCCTTGTCGGTGTCAATCACACCCTTCAATCGATCTTCCATATCACTTGCGCAGTGGAGTCGGAAACCAACCATGAGCCAAGTTGTAGCACAACAACACGCGCAGATCTTGAAGTGGAACTTTCACCACAATCTTCCAAAACGCCAACGGCAAATACGCAAGAAAACTTGAGGAAGCTGTTGAGAAGAGATGCTTCTTGTCCTTTATCACCTTAGTCTCTATTGTCCCATCCGAATGAGTGTACAGATCTGAAGGCTCGCTCATCTTCTTCCCGGCTTGGAAGTCCAGTAATCGTCGAGGTTCTCGCAGTCAACCATCGCTTCTGCCGACGGGACCTCACAGATGTGCTTCTATGTCGCCTTGTTGAGAGTGCTTCCGCTGAGGGTTTCGTAGTTCTTGATACCACGTTCGACAACCTCACGCGAGACGCGATGCGTGTACACCTTCGACTGAAACTTGGTGACCGTCCACCGAATCTCGTATGCCGGGCCACCACACTTCTCGACAGACTTTGCTACATGCACGCGACCTGAGAGGAATAGACCACCGGCATCCTTGCAGAGCTTCGTCGGCATCCACTCCTCTTGATCGCAGCAGAACGAAACCATGCATCCCACCAACGGGTCGCGAGTCTTGGCTGGCGGTGACGCCTTTGGCTTGACAGGAGTACTCGTGGGCCTAGGTGGCGGCCATGCTACGCTGCGAAGCTCCTGAACGACCAGAGGCTCCAGGGGCGACTGGATAGACCTTCTTGGTGATTATCGAGGTGATAGAATGGGCTGGGTTGGTGTCTTCCGAGGTGACGGGACGGACTTGTTCGATGTCCGGAGACAATATCGCGAAGCGCATATTTCACATTCGTCGTCGCCCTTGACTTCGCATCATATCGATCTAGCCGCACACGTCATGCTCTCGCTGTCACGTGCCTGTGGCGATCCAGCCGCACACGCCATGCTGCCGCTGTCACGTGCCAGGTCACCGCCACCAGGCCATTGACATGGCTAGAGCGATGGCTCGTGAAGTCGCCGTATACCGATGTCATTGCCAACCCCATGTGCGTCATTGAGGTACTTGCATTCTGTGCTACCATGGAGTGCTCGAGCTTTGGCCGGTGGTTTCCTTGCGCCGCATGAGCGGCACTGGTACTCCCACCTACCCACTCCAAGAAACATCATGTTGCACTGGCCGCCATATTGTCGTGTGCAGGGAGGGCTAGATGTTCTCGCAATGAAGTATCGGCGAGTCCCTGCACGCGACAGCAGACCACACGAAAGTGCCTCAGCAGCGCTAATTGGCGTTGATGCTGATGCTACAACAGAAATGCGAAATTAGCCAGTGATATCAGAGAATGGCAGAATGCAGCTCACCTCACGGGTAAACGGAAAATTCTGAAATGATTTCCAATGTGAAAGATTCGGCAAAAAATCGTTCAGAATTGTCATTTTGAATGGTCACTCCAAATTGTCACTCCGAATTCTGAGTGAATTGAGTACCTGGTCATTATTTGAACCAATAGAAATCGTTTATTTCTAACCGTGAATATATTTCATCCAATCAGCTTCAAACCTCACACATTTTTAATAACCTCGGAAGGTCAGAACGTGTCGCACGACCACACGTTTCTTTTCGGTCATTTTGCGTTTTCTTTCGACCCGCGCAAGGTATGATGAACATGGCGAATATGCGTCGACCATGAGTTTTTTAATCTGCTCTGTGTGTTCAGGATCCTAAATCGACAGCAACGCGTGCCCTCGCTTTCGCTTGCGGTCAATCCACGGGTGCTCGCGGCGTCCGGATCGTTATGCGCTCGCGGATCGGCATTTGCGTGAGGCCTGCCATCACGCGCGGAGACTCGCCGATCTTTGGCGAGAGGATCTAGCCCTCTCAGCGCGTGACGCAAGGGCGGCCAGTGAATCCACTCGCGTTTTTCGTCTTGCTTGTGCGAGTACCAGTGCTGCGTCGCAGTGCAAGGAAAGCGCTCGTCATGGCGAGGGGTACGGGTGTGAATGCACAACACGCCGGTGCCGTGACGCGTGTGCGTAACGCTGATGGCGTTGCGGTTGCAGGCGATCGCGATGCTGCTCGTGCTTCTGCTGATGGTGCTGACGCTGCACCAGCGTCTCGTGATGATACCGGTGACGCTGCTCGTCCGTCCGGCGCTCCAGTCGCAGACGCAGTCGCTGGCGATCCTGCTCGCGCTTCTGCTGATGCTTCTGTATCGAGCGAAGACGACGCGAACAAGAGCTCGGCAGCCGAGAGCGGAGATGACGACGGCGGTGAGGCCAGCGAGAGCGATTCTGCCAGCAAGGCGACCGCCTCCAAGAGCAAAGGAGCTGGTGCTGGTGCGAGTTCAGACGATCAAGGCAACACGTCATCCCGAAACGAGGGCCCAAGTCCGCCAGCAAGAAAGCAAAGGACCGTGCGAAGTACAAGGTGAAACGAAAAGGCACCAAGAAGAAGAAGAAGACACGATCGACCGGAAGTGACTCGAATGCGCCAGCAGCACCGACGACAACGGCTGCATCGCCAACTGCCGCTACAGCGGTCGCTGCAAGGCCCAGTGCACCTGGTAAGCGCCGGAGTGCTCGGCTAATCGAAGACGAAGATGAAGACGAGCAGGATGACGAAGACACTGAGCCTGACAAGCGACGTGTGACGCCGTCGACAGCTTCTTTAGCGCCGAAGTACAATCACCATCATTAACGGCGGCTCCAACAAGACGGTCTGCTGGAAAGCGGCCACTACCTACGCCACAAGCATCGGTCATACTGCCACAGCCGTCAAACGATACCGCTCAGAGGTCACCTGCTGGAAACGAAGTGATCAGTCGAGCACAAACCAGTCAAGCGGATGAAAGCCACCAGCACGCAAGCGGCTCAAGCAGAGAGAGATGCCCGTTGGGTATCATCTCGTGCAGAGAATCGAGGATGTCCGAACAACGAATGGTGTTCGCGAGTGCGCACCCGAAACCCGGTGAAGCAAAGAAAGAGTGGGTCAGACATCTAAACGATCTCACCCACTTCAAGCGCGATCTCGCTGCCATTGCCGCTTAAAAGAAGTTGGGAGCAAGATTCAAGACTCTAAAAGACTTTCTTAGCTCAAGCCAAGGCAAGCAGCACAAGTCACCTAAGGCGCACGGCGCTGGCGATAGTTGGATGGCGTGTGGCTACGCTGCCATCGGTGTTGCCCTCGAGCTGCTCGGTCTTGCGAACCCAGTCAACGACGCGATGATTGAAGAGTTCCGCGAGCGAGGAGCCAAGAGACGCAAGATTGATCCATCAGTTATCGCGGAAAAGGGCGTGACGTGGGCAGCTCTACGCCAGTTTATCAAGCCTATTGGGTCGATCGACATGAGCGTCATCGAGCAGAACATTTTCAAAGGGAACGGTGAGGGTGTCGACGCGCTTGCCAAGTTGTGCTTGGGTGATGGCATCTATCTCGTTGGTACGTGGTCGATTCAGGGCGTCGGACACCGTTTTGTTGTCGAAGTGTCCAGAAATGCCCAAGGCGTGTTTATCCACGAACGCGATCATATTAAGGACGTGAAGTGGTTAGCTACGTGGCTGAAGTCGCTTACATTTGTTCGACATGTCGTTCCGAAAACAAGCTGAATGTTATGTGGTAAGATTTTGATTTTGATTTTTCCGTTACGTCTCAGTCGTTGCGCCTATAGTACGACGCTGGCTCTCTTGTAAATGAAGACCTCCACACCCGCATCTTTGTATGTCACTCCCACTTCGACCGTTTTCACAAGTTCCATTGTTGGCAGAATGCCTTGCTACAACGTGTGCTGTGACGGGCACAGAATTGTTGCGACAAAGCAACAACACGGATTTTTGGAAGCCAACAAAGATCCTCGAGGGCAAGGTTTGCCAATGCTGTAAACAGCGTGTTGTGAGAGAAGACATGAGTGACTGAAGCAAGTTCTGGAAGGTTGCTAATGTCCGTTTGCGACATGTCAGCAGCAACTTTTTTTTAGGGTTTACGCAGGAGATAACATCAAGTTTGCACTTGCGTCTCCATTCGCTTGCCTCAAGCATGTTGCCAATCCTTGAGATAGCTCAAGTTCATTTGTTTTCTGCATTGGGTGTTTGTGTTGCGTGTGTTTTATCAACTTGCAGAAGACTAAGTGATCAAGTACGTTCTTCGATTCAGAGCCTCGATACGTACAAGTCTTCATTAGCGACTCAACAAAACCTCTCGGGTAGATCCGAATGTCACCACTTTTAATCACAACATTGTATGGGCAGGGAAACCAAGCTTCAATGAAGATTGAAATGTCTCGGGGACACGCCCATCAAAGAGTGGTATAAATATCTTCGCGGGACTGTCTGTGAACTTTCGGAGGTATTCCCATCCCGTAATGTACTCTCGCACCATTTTATCCAATCACATCGCTTTCGGAAATCGCCTAAAATGACCAGGATTCGGTCATTATAGAAACATCCGAAAATTATCTGCCCTGGAAAAGCAGAAGGTGCGATGGAAATGGGCCTTTAATGGCCGCTTTATCGTCATTAAAGCCCTTAACTATGGAAATTGCAGTATACTAGAATCAAGACAAAACCGTGGCAACGAAAGGGTTAAATGACCACTTTATCGTCATTTTTGGCCTTAAACACAAAAAACAAGTCAAAACAGCGGCAACGAAAGGGTTAACATGCAGTTCTCTAACTCCTTGTCACCCGTTAGGGTTTGATCCAAACCCTAAACTATGTGGACCACACACGTACAGCTCGTGTGTACCACACGGTGCAAGCGCACCCGAGTAGCGTCCACGTCCTCTCTCGTCCTGCCCTTACCCGTTCGCTTCCACTCGTTTCTAGAAAGAAAAAAAAGCTTTTTTTCCCGAGGACGAGGTTGTGGGTGTACTGCGGCACTTGACCGCTGATCGTGTCCCTAGTAGCAGCCAAACGCAACCTTTGGGACCTAGACTCAGAGCCTTAGCGTCTGAAAATCGGTGGGTGTGAGCGTCTGAGCGTCTGAGCGTCTAAAATCGGTGGGTGTGAGCGTCTGAGCGTCTGAGCGTCTGAGCGTCTGAGCATCTGAGAATGAGAAGCTTTGGAGTCAACAAACACGTTCTATACAGACGCCATACATGCAGCATCGCAGGGAATACAGTGGCTCCTTGAAGCGAGCAACACTCAAAACCACCGCGAGCGAGCAATACGACAATCGACATGCTCATTCGATCTGCCAACGCGCAGCGAGTGAACGAATCTCCCTCCGTGACGTGAAGCAAGATGCAGCCTGCAACTCCGTGCAGCGTGTAGCACACGGAAAGTGCGTGCATTGCCTGAATGACGCAACGGCCACCCCAGCCTTCGACGACTCAACAGTAGCGCGACTTTCTGTCTCTCTCCAGTCTATCTTTTGTGGTGTTGAAAGCGCCAATCGTGCCATCGATCCCGCTCCTGACAACGACGATCGAGACGGCGTCCAATCCGATACAGAAGGAGCTATCGGCACACGAACACAGCGCTGGCTTTGGCGCACGAGAAGCGATCGTGGTCGAGCGCCGCAGCGCAGGACGGCACGGCACGGCACGAAGCGACCATCGACCCCGAACAAATGAACGCGCAAATTGCGATCGCGCCACGCCAGGCGCCGATGCTCGACGGTAGCGTCTGCAGAGATAACAGTGTAAAGCGCCTTTGATGTATATGGCTTTCACATACAATAACTACACAACTACAAAAAACGTAATATCGTCCTTTGATCCATTGCTTGAACGCTCCAAACTCAACAAACAACGTGAAGAATTTCGTGTCTGTTTGTCCGTCGGACCATCAACAACGCGATCTTTACAGCATGACGCAACTTAGAATCCGTCCGCATCAGCATTGTCGTCATCTGCTCGTGCATCTGTGCCAGCATTGCCGCATTCTTGTCGCATTTCGATCGATCGAAGGCTTCATCGTGCACGGAAGCTTCGGCTTCAACTGCATGTTCCAACACGTTGCCGTGCAGGTCGGCGGAGCAGTACACGTCTCTGCCGTCCGACAGCGCAAGTGTTAGCGTTGAGAAGATTCTTGAATGTTCGACATCGTTCTGTAATCTTCAGCAGGGTTGTCGAACAATCTATTCTGTAACTGCGCCGTCCCAGCATCCTTGTCGTGGTCGAATGCAGCTGCCTACATCCAGCAGCAAATATTTAACCAATGAGGTGTCACACTACGATGCCGTCGGGCATCTTTCTCATTAACTCTCAGTCTGACACGCTCTCTCCCAAGGTTTAGGTTTTTTTTAACTTTTTCGTTGCCGAGAGGTAGTATAATGACCACTTTATCGTCATTTTACGCTTATGTATGGGCGTCATATGGGGTGTTTAGGTCACGGGTTTGGGTAATTTGTCTACTAAAAACGTATACAAACCTCTATAATATGAAGAAATTTCGTTTATAGAGGCTTTTATCAATAAAAACAGGCTCCATTCCCTTTATGCACTTATTCACCAGTGAAAACCCATACAAAAAGTATGTTCGGAAATGGCCCAAAATGACCACAATCCGGTCATTATCCAAATATCCTAAAAAAATCCGAGGCAAAAAAGCAGAAAGGATGATCGGAAAACGGCCTTAAATGACCACTTTATCGTCATTTAAGCCCCTAACTATGGAAATCGCTGTATAGTAGAATCAAGACAAAACAGTGGCAACGAAAGGGTTAACATTTCTGGCAGGCGGGGGGAGAGCGTCAGAGTCGCTAGTCTTGGTCGTCTTCATCATCTTCACGACCTTGAGCAGGGGGCGGCCCTTCGTAGACCACCACGACCACGATGGTGCCCGCCTCCGTCTTCATGGTCACGCGCTTGGTCAACTTCACCCGCCCGGACCAACAAGTGCTATCATTTGTAGCGCGGTTCCGCCGTCGGATACGCATGATTTGCGTGCGCCGGCGGCGATGGGGCGGGGGACCGGGACCGGTCGTGACTTGAGTCGCCGTCGGCGAGGCCGACGGGATGCTGGAAGCTGATGATGGGGTCGGAAGCGACGTTCTTGATGAAGAACAAAAGATGGAGTGTATTGTCTTTCTTTAGCGTCCACGTCCTCTCTCGTCCTGCCCTGACCCGTTCGCTTCCACTCGTTTCTAAAATGTAATTCCTCGCCCTCGTTCTCGGTGCCGTCTCGGTCTCCATCTCTGTCTCAGCTACCTCGGCATCGTCGGTCTCTGCCTTCGCCTCGGTCTCGTTATCAAGGCCGGGTTCAGCCATTGATGCCGATGATGTGATGGACGCTGACACGGAGGAGGTCTTGGTTGTCAGCGTCATTCGCAAGGCTAGCCGCATGATCGAGGCTTCCGAAAGCGATAGAATGCTCGGGGCGAAAAAGGACCCGGGCGAAGCGAACTGTCGTCTCGAAAAGCTCGCGATATGCTTCACTATGCTATGTTCGAACGAAAAGAAACGTCCAGGGGACGTAGTGCTTGGCGAAGTTGCCGCGCACATAACGCGTCGAGTACATCCCGAAGTTCACTTGAGACCACCTGCCATAGTAAACTTTGTATGTACCATCACTCACACCCAGAAGTTCATCAACCTCGTGATCTCCAATGGATCTTTGTCGTTAAAAAAAAAACCTTTCGACTTGAGAATATTTCGAAGCACGAGAAGATCGTCCATCTTCTCGAGCACAGAATCTGCGCGGGATCACCGAACAAATCATTGGCTGTTTCACACACACGCCCCGATACCCATTCCAACAACGCAGCAGGCGTTTTGATCGTTTCTGTAGCGTTGTTGGAGCACCTTGGGGCACTTAGCCAAGTCAGCGCCGACGAGAATAGAGTCTACTTCACGTTTGAGGGCCGATGAAATGCCAGATTTCTTGTCGTTACTTGGCTCTTTGCTGTGTTGCCCACTTGTCTCTAATGCGAATCGCTATCGACCAAGCATGTTGGGCTCCTCCAGGTCCACGTCCTCAGCGTCTCTTCTGCGCACGAAACGCATCGTGTGAACAACCCTTGTGCAAGCCATAGATGTAAACGGCATTTCGCCCACGCAACCCATTGTTGTAGAGGAAGCAATAACGATTTCCCTCGACCAGCTCCATCGCAGACAACGCATCCTCGCGGGTCGGATGTACAGACAGTCGCGTGAAGGTGGGTCCTTCTTGATCTAGTCGGACGGACTCTTCGTCGTCGACGACGACGGTGAAACCTTCTGCCATGGTCGCGGCCCGAATCAAAAGCATGAGTGCGTCTCCTCCATGAAAGCTCTCAAAGAAACAATGCTCGTGGAAGCTCACTTCACCAACCATTAGCATCACAATCCAGCATTACCATCCAGCCATGTCGAGAGTGACCAAATGAAGCCACATATGTGTACCACACTATTCGTGGTATCGTCCTAAAAACGGGTTCACATTTCTCCGGGGTTTGTTTATACTGTAGTGTTGACATGTAAGGGCACTCTCATGGCACCTGTTCTGAGTCCAATACTCGCCAACGCATTCTTGCGCTCACAAGTCGTCCACATTTCGTCGGTACTCACACAACAACCCTTTTGTACTCGGACATAATTCGCATTCCGCTGTTGGTTGAGTCTTGGTTGCTGGTCGCTCGGGTGAGCGTTTCTGGTAGTGGTGCCTTCGCACTGCCAACGTGCGGAACCTGTTGCTGGACGACGCGGAGGTCGGTAGCCCCATCCGCATGCGCCTTCCAATTTGCGCTCGAGTCCACGGGAGTGGAGGGATCGAGAGTGAGACGACGCACGACGTGCCGCTCCCACTCTCACAATCCGAGTCGGTTTCGGGCTCGGGCTCGGCCTGGTTCTCGGTGTCGTTCTCCGTCTCTGCAATGTTGGCAGTTGAAAGCAAATAGCAAAGTGAGTTCATTGACGACTTAGAAACGGAGTGTGCAAGTACCGAGCCTGAAGGGGACCTGGAGTACGTGGTCGGATGTGAACGAGATAGATTATGTAGCGCACTGTGGTCGGTGCGGCGTCAATGTTGCAGAATGTAGTGCAGTGTGCAGTGTCTGTGTGGCTGAATGAGTGCATGGCGGCTTCCGTGTGATTGAATGCGTGGTGAGTTGCATCCGTGTGACTGAATGTCCGTGGTCGTGAGTTGTGTAGCTCACCAGGCATGTTGTCGACGGCAAGGCGTCATCGATCATTATATCCTCCCGGGGATACGAGACGACCGACGGCGATTGAACTGACGGCGGAGTTCGGTGAAGTGTGATAGTCTCTTGAGTTGCGTTTCGTCTTCCCACGAATTGGCGTCGTCGGGTAGGTCGGCCCACTGCACTAGAAACTGAATTCGACGATTACGAACACGACGCTGGAGCAAAGCTCGAACAACGTAGACTTGTTCACCTTGGTCGTTGTACATGCGAGTTGCTGTCTTGCCGAAGTCACGGGCGGCGAATCGCTCTGGGTTACCGAGTGCACGTTTCAGTTGATCGACGTTGAACGACGGGTGTCGTCTGGCCATAACTGGTGGGAGTTGGAGACGTACAGCGTTGGGACCGATGGTCTTGATCACTTCGAACGAACCAACCCATCGTGGCAACAACTTGTTGACTTGAGGATCCTTCGCAGAGTCGTAGTCGGGTTGGCCCAAGTCCACACTGACAACTCGTGCGTCGACATACACGAAATCGCCTACTTGCAAACGGAGTGGTGACCGATGCCGGTTGTAGTAGTGAGCTTGGCGTTCCTGGGCAGCCAGAAGATTACGTTTAGCGACTTCAATCACTCGCAGTCTCTCTTGCGCGAATGCTGGACCTCCACCGGCCACGGACGTAGTGACTCTGATGGGATCGACTGGTGTACGGCCAGTATCAATCATGAACGGTGATAGTTGAGTACTGGATTGCACTAATGTTGCGTGCGCATACTCAATAGTCGGAAGGAACGAGACCCAATCGTCACCGTAGTGCGAAACACAACACCGAAGCGCATCTTCCAGAGTGCGAACTTGACGTTCTGCTTGGCCGTCTGCCTGTGCACGTTTTGACACCGTTATCCGCAACTGTATCTTCATGATATCCATGAGTGCGGTCCAGAACGCACTCGTGAAGCAGCTGTCACGATCACTCACGATCAATTCGGTCAAGCCGGAAAAGCGGACAACGTTGTCGAAGAATAGTCTGGCGGTCTCTTCGGCAGTGACTGTCTTCTCTGTTGCAATGTAACACGGTCGCTTGCTCAATCGATCCACGAGTATGAGTGCAGCGTCCTTGCCTTGAGACCTTGGAAGCGCGGTAACGAAATCCACGATACGTGTTGCCAACAACGATCCGGCACTGATAGAATTTGCAACTCTCCATGCCTGCGACTGGTGCTGGACTTGTTTCTGATGCACGTCTCACACGACGTCACGTACTCTTCCACTGTAGCCCGCATCCCTGGCCACATGTACCATTGGCGAATTGCCAAATACGTGCGCTGAACGCCCAGATGTGCCACAATACTGGCGTCGTGAAAATCGTGTAGCACTCGCAGAAAGATGTCATCACTCACTGGCAGTCGCACTCGTGCACTGTGTCCATTGGATCCACGCTCGATCACGAGTCGTTCTTTGACTTCAAAACGATTGTATGCCACGTCCTCGCGTCGGACACCTGCCAGGATCTTCTTGCACGATTCGTCACGCTGGTAGGCCCGAATGATCGACTTAGCAAACTCACGGTCGACTTGAATGGACAGTTGTGCTGTTGCAGCATCCACGGAGTGACACACCACGCTTTTGCCTTCTACTAGGAGTTGATCCGTGCGATCCTCGAACTGACCTGCTGGTGGTCGCGATAGCGCATCCGCCACCACATTAACCTTCCCCGGGTGATGCTGAAGTGTGAAGTCGAATTGCCCAAAAAACTCAAGCCAGCGAGTCGTCTTCGGCGACAGCTCAGGATGATTGTGTAACCACCGACATGCCGAGTTGTCGGTACGCACGATGAACGCCTGACCAAGGAGATACTGGCGCCACTTCCCGAGACAGAGCTTGATCGCGAACAACTCCTGTTCATGCGGTGCCCACTCCTGGGTGTTGTCAAGTTTCTTGCTATAGAAAGCGACTGGGTGATCGAACCCGTCATGTGACTGACTCAGGACGCCACCGACCGCAATCTTGGACGTGTCAGTCGTAACGAGGAACGGTTTGGACAGATCTGGTAGGCACAAAACTGGAGCACGGATGAGAGCCGCCTTGAGCGTATTGAAGGCACGTTGGTGGTCCACAGACCAGCTGAAAGTGACGTCTTTCTCCAGGAGCGACGCCAACGGTGCAACAATCGTAGCAAAACCCGCGACGAATCGGCGATAGTAACCCGCGAGTCCCAGAAAACGCTGTAGTTCAAGCCGTGTTGTTGGTGTTGGATACTCGGCAACGGCATCTGTCTTGGCGCTGTCGACCGCAAGACCGTCACTTGAGAGCACGTGTCCGAGAAAATCTACTTGGTTTTGAGCGAAAGAGCACTTGGAGCGCTTCAGGAACAGTTTTTCCTTGTCCAGCACCTGAAAGACAGCACGCAGATGGTACACATGAGCCTCGATGGACGGCGAGAAGACGCAAAGATCGTCGCGATACACAACAACAAACTCTGTGAATGGCGTTTTCTCGAACAAGCGGCGCATGGGGCGAGACCAAGTACCTGGCATTCCTGCCAAACCCATCGGTGCCACGCACCACTGGTAGAGTTCACCATTGGCACGGAACGCAGTAAACGGTCGTGCCTGCAAACGAAGACGCATCTGGTGGTATCCGGAAAGAAGATCCAACGAGGAGAACACCGTCGCACCGCGCATTCGGTCGAACAACTCTTCGATGTGTGGGAGGAGGATCTTTGGCACGATACTTTGCGAGTTTACATAGCGATAGTCGATGACCCATCTGATGAGTGCCTCGTCAGCTGCGGCGACCCAGTCAATTCGCTTTGGAATTTCACCCGTCACTGGATTACGTTTAGGCACAGCAAACATATCGGCGACCCATGGAAAATTGGACTTCTCAATCCAACCCCGCGACAGAAGATCACGTAGGTACTTGGCGAGTGCTTCCTTTTCAACCAAGGCATGCCGATATGCTGCACGCGCGTTGGGGACCGCCCAGGCTTGAGCTGGATCTCGTGCTCGATGACCCGTTCCTTTGGCAGCTGTGGTGGCAGCTCCGCTGGAAACAGACGTCGGTGATCAGTGCAATGATCGGGACTGGTACCGTCGTGCCACCCTTGTTCGGGCGCATGTCGATCACGTATACTTCCTCATAATCACCACGACGAAGCCCATCTCGAAACGAGTCAACACCGACCTGGTAAATCGCACACAGAGCATCCGTCGACGGTAGTGACATAGCTGAAGGCTCCAGTACCTTCATCGTACAGAGGTTCCTTCCAACTCACGTGATGCTGGCGTGCGTATGATACGACCGCACGCTTACTGACCGAGGTGGTAGGTTGCCCATGCCCATCACTACCCGACGGTTGATCCACCAATAACCCATTTACCCAGTCAACGGTCTGATTGGTCATTCGTAGCCACGGCTGACCAAGAATACCATACGTACTCCTGCATGATTGGCCATTCTAGAAATTGAACCACCGCATCCCGCTGACCTGAGACGTGCACTGTCGCGTCGAACACCTTGGCAAGTCGCGTGGAAACTTGACCATCAAATCCACGTGCCTGGATCTTCACCTCCTCCACACCATCCTGCTGAATATAACCCGGTCTGATAAGGCAGTGGGTGGCACCGGAGTCAATCAGGAAGCGGAGGTTGCGTCCATTGACTGTTTCTTCTTGGACAATGAGTGTGGTGTTAGTAACCATACCAACTCTCACAGTCGTCACCGGACTCAATTCAGCCACCGCAGCGTCCATAGTCCCCACAAGCGTTCTCATTCCATCCTCATTCTCATCATCGCACACCAGAGGTTCTTCAGACTCTGGCTCAGTAGACACTCTGGAAACGTCTACTGAGCGGAGTCGTTTCTCTGGGACTTGCGCTTATTGCATTGACCAATCTGATGGCCAGGACGCTTGCAGTAGAAACACAAGCGATCACGGAGACACTGTTCCCGAGTAACCTCGATGGAGTTCATGGCCGAAATATCCATTGGTGTGGTTTCAGTTGGGGTATGAGTGGACCCAGACGACCGGTTGAAATGGGTGCGGCAGTGAGTGTGGCACAACGTAGATAGTTGACCTCTTGCTGGGTGTCCCGTTTAAGTCCGTCCACAAACCGATCGATCATGTCAATTTGGCTCATCTCCCGGACCTGAGCAATGAGTCGGCGGAACCTGTCCACATAATCCTCAATACCACCAGTCTGGCGACACTGCCTCAGTGCCGCTCGCAAGCGTTGCTGTTGGTCTGGTGGTACGAAATCGCGTTCCAGAGCACCTTGGAAATCGAGTAACGTCTCCGTCTGCGATCACTCGATGATGATATCACGAAGCCACACCATCCTTGAGATTGGAGGACAACATGGCAACCAAACGTGCCTGATTCTGAGCAGCAGTGTAGTCGATGTTCTTGACTTCCATAAACAAACGTGCACGAAAGAAAAACTCTTCAACGCTCTCATCGGGGCGACCGTGGTACACAGGTATGGATAGGCCTTCGACCTTGGCCTCGCGAGATGGCTCGTTACGTGTCGCGTGGGCACTTCGGAGTTCTTCAATCATGTCAGGGTAGCAGTGTTCTGCTGAGTCATGGTTTGCACCATTTGAGCCATGACTTCGGCAAAGTTCTGCAGCATTTGGCCCACTTCAACTTGGGGGCCGGAAGACTGAGTCTGAGACGGATCCATACTGGGTGCTGGGTACGAGAGTCGGAAAGTACTACTGAATTGGTACTGAGGTTCGGGTTGCACAAAACCGGAACTGGACGGAGGCGAGGGAACACGAGGAACACGAGGGACACAAGGGCCAACAAGTGCTACCAAATGCAATGTTGGCAGTTGAAAGCAAATAGCAAAGTGAGTTCATTGACGACTTAGAAACGGAGTGTGCAAGTACCGAGCCTGAAGGGAACCTGGAGTACGTGGTCGGATGTGAACGAGATAGATTATGTAGCGCACTGTGGTCGGTGCGGCGTCAATGTTGCAGAATGTAGTGCAGTGTGCAGTGTCTGTGTGGCTGAATGAGTGCATGGCGGCTTCCGTGTGATTGAATGCGTGGTGAGTTGCATCCGTGTGACTGAATGTCCGTGGTCGTGAGTTGTGTAGCTCACCAGGCATGTTGTCGACGGCAAGGCGTCATCGATCATTACAGTCTCGGTCTCCATCTCGGTCTCAGCCACCTCGGCCTCGTCCGTCTCCGCCTTCGTCTCGGTCTCGTTATCAAGGCCGGGTTCAGCCACTGTCGCCGATGATGTGATGGACGCTGACACGGAATAGGTCTTGGACGTCAGCGTCATGCCAACCACGCTGCGGACGGAAACGTGGCCGCTTGCTGTTGCTGTTGCTGCATGTGCATGTGCATGTGCATGTGCAAATGCATGTGTAGAGCGTCTTGCTGCGATGGCTCATCGCGGTGGCGTTGGTGGCGACGGCAGTCGTGTCGGCGACGACGGAGGTGGCAGAGGCGACGGCGGTGGAAGTAGTAGAGGGGGGGGGCGCTATCCTTGGCGGCGGCCACCCGCGGCGAGCGGCAGACGCTGCTCGATGGGCGCGAAGAGCATCGACACCAACATGGTGGAGATGATCGAGTTCGTGCTGGTGTTGGTGTTCGATTTGGTGTAAGAGTTCGTGTTGGTGCTCAAGTTGGTGTTGGTTCGTGCGCTCTCAGGCTCAGATCGGGCTCAAGCGTTTGAAACGTTTGAACCGAGAGGGGTGCGTTGTCTGTTGCCGGTGATGAAGGATCGAGCGATGATCCCTGTTGCGGATACGGCGCTCACTTGCGTCTATATATAGCGGTCGGTCGGGTTGGCAGCAGCGAGTCACACTCTGTGCGTCGCCCACTCACGTATCCCCCTCATGGTCCACCTATCGTGTCCGTGCAAGTGTGTGGAGCATAGTGTAAGCAAGAGAGAGAGCAAAAGCGATAGAGGGAGAAAGAGAGGGCGAGCGAAGGAGTGGAGAGAGGACGAGATCAATCGATGTTCGGTTGCGGTTTCGATTCGATGCTGCGTTGACTTGATTCGGTTGCCGTTCCGTTTCGTTCCGCTGATCGTGCTCCAAGCTGCCAAACGCATCCTTTCTGCACCTGGACTCAGAGCCTGAGCGTCTGAGCGTCTGATAATTTCTTGGATCTGCCTTGTTTTGTGAAATTGACATTGTGTGTACCACATCATATGATGTTGCTTCTCTCGCTCTCGCTCTCTCTCTGGCACAACCTCTTCCGCATGCGTTCATCACCTCCAGTCGCGACCTTTATTGCTCCATGAAAATGGTCGCGTTCCTGGACCAGATCTGTCTCTTCGGAGAGGGCCACTGCTTCGTCACGCGGTCCGCCGCCGCGCTCTCCGTCTACTGCTACGCGCTGGCGCTGGCGTACACCGTGTCCGTGAGCATCCAGCGCAGCCGCCTCGGCGAGCACGGCCATGCCACGCACCTGCTGCCGGTCAAGCGCATGCGCTGGTTCCCGACGTTCCTGAGCTGCTCGTACCTCGCGCGCATCGGCTGGCTGTTGCTCAGCGACATGCACGCCTTTGAGTGGGTCGAGCGCGACCCCGGATCGACGCGCTACCGGTACGAGCACATGGTCATCAGCGTGCCGCTGCTGCCGACGCTGTCGATCGACATGTACGTGCTCGGCGTCACGGCCTTCGGCAAGCTCGCGACGCTGCTCTACTTCTCGGCCTTCACGCTGCTGCTGCGCTTCTGGGAGGACGTGCTGCACCTCGCGCGTCGCGCCGAGAAGCCGCTCGCGCGCATCGCGGCGAACCAGTCGGTCATCGCGGGCTACACGCGGTCGTCGCCCGAGCACCACCAGCACCGCGCGCAGAAGATCGTGCTCGTGGCCAACGTCTGGATCTACCTCGTCGAGTTCGCGCTGCTCGTGGTCAAGACGCTCTTTCCCGCGGAGCACGACCAGTTCATCTTCCAGGTCGACTACGGCGTCGTCGCGGTCTTCTTCTGTCTGCTCGCGCTGCTACTTGCGCGCTGCGCGTTTCAGCTGCGTAGCGTGCTGCTCAAGATCGAGTTCTCGGCGCTCGCGGCGACGATCGCGACGCGCGTCTCGTGGCTCGGCGCCGTCTGCGCGGGGGTCTTCTTCGTGCGCAGCGTGCTGCTGCTGGTCGCGACGCCCGCGATGGAGGTCTTTGACCCGCACCGGTCGAACCCGTGGATCTTCTACACGGTGCCCGAGATTCTGCCGGGCGTCGTCGTGATCTACATGATGACAGTTAAGAAGACGCACAGCACGAAGCCGTCCAAGCGCCAGACCGCAGCGGACGAAGGCACGCCGCTGCTGTTCCCGCGCCGCGTCTCGGACGAGACCGTGTCGCCATTTGAAGGCCAGGAGCTAAGTATCTAGGGACTTGAGGACACAATCGACGCATTCTGGTGGCGTTCTGCGTGCGTGCTGTTGACATGATGACGAAGCCACTTGAACTGGAACGAGTAGTCCGCTCCTGTGAAATGCCATCGTCAATAGTACGAACGATGAGCCAGAGACCGCTCCATTGATCGTACCCAGCTGCACGATCGTGTTCTGGATGATGTAGATGACCCACAGCAGCAGTTTAGCCTGTACGTTGACGTGCCGCTGCTCCAGCACGAACGCGAGCTGGTGCACGAGCGAGAGCCGTAGTCGCCGCCAGAGCAGCGCGGACATGGCCACCAGCGACGCGAGCTCGAGCGAGGAGTAGAGCAGGATGCTGCCGGCCGTCGGCAACAGATCACCGGCTGAGAGCCCCTCAAGAAACGGGTAGAACTGGCGGTTGGGCTGGTAGAAGAATCCCACGAGGCACGCGTCTGACGAGTGTGTTCCATAGTCAGTCAGTCAGATACTCAGTTAGTCAAAGCGTTCACGAGAGGGGCACGTACTATAGATCACTGGCATGATGACCTCGGTGTACTCGGCAAGCGCGATAAACTCCGTGATGAACAGCAACCGCAGCGTCTGGCGCACGAGCCGTCCTCGCTCGGCGACGCTCAGCGACTGCATCCCGAGCGACGCAACCGAGACGCCGTCGAGCTCTGGCGGTCGCGCTTCGTCTTTTGCGCCCTTGTCTGGTGCTGCGCCTGGAGACAGCGCTTCGCTATCTCGCACCGACTGCAGCACGCTGTCCCTGGACGGACTCACCGACGTGTTGACGCTGGTGCTCAACGGCCCCAGCGGCGCCACGCGCCCGAGCGAACGCCTGGAGAGCCGCGAAATCCAGTGCATCAACCGGCCATCTGCTAGGTGCCCACGCGACACCGAGACGAGGTGCTGCGGCTCGAGTGCCACGAGACGGCTGACGCGCTCGAGCAGGCGGTAGAGTCCGCCGGTGTCTTGTGGGTCGTAGAGCCCTGTGCGCGTGGCGCTTTGGTGGCGGTTGTGGCGCAGCCTCGCGACGATCGGGCGCAGCGCTCGCATGAGCTCGGCGACGTCAAGGAATGAGACCCATGCGTACAGCAGATCGACGGCCATGAGCACCGCGATCGTGCGCAGCGACGTGGTCTGCTGCATAGTAAGCGCGACGAACAGCGCGTGGAAGATCTCGATGTTGAAGATCACGGCCTCAGGCTTGGCGTCGTCGGCATCGGGTAGCCAGCGACTGATCCACTTCTTGCCGACGACTTTGATCACGGGCAGCAGCAGGATAAACGCGGTCTGCTCCAGCGGCGCGAGCCCAGAGTACGCGTGGTTGTACAGCGGGTACACGACCGTGATCGTGATCTGGCAAAGCACGACCGCGTGGTACTGTACGAGGTTACGCAGCAGGGTCGGACTCGAGCGCAGCGCCGCGCGGTGGAACCAGAGCAGACACGTCAGGATCGCGATGAACCACGGCACGGTGCCATATACCATGGCGAACGGCAGTGGGTGCGCGACGAGCACGGACGTGAGGAACGTGAGTCCGACGCTCGTGACGGTCGCGACGCCCGAGATGGTGAGGATGCGGCGCAACGGCAGCGACAACTCGCGGAGATGCTGGCGGAACTGCAGGATGAACGCCACGGAGCAAAGGAAGATCGTGATGAATGTGCGCGTCCAGAGTCGAGGGCTCAGCGCGCCGTGCTCGGGCGCCTCAACGGGGATCGTGTCGAGCAGCAGCACGATGGCGATGCACGGCAGCGGCGTGAGAACGCACACAAGCACGGCTCGCGTCCAGCTCGTGGTCTCGTGGTACTGCTGCAACCGCTGCAGGTGCTCGACCGAGTAGTGGCCCTGCAGCTCCACCTGCGTCGCGAACCAGACATCCGAGAGGTACTGCAGCGCGTGGCGACACCGCGTCATGATGATGGTCGTGGTTGTCGTGGTTGTGATCACGATGAGCCCGTTGAATGCACGCTATTCCTAGCCGAAAGAACGTGGTAAATACGAACGTCTACTCACATATCTACGCTATCGATGACACACATGTCCGCTATGTCGCCATGGGCTGATTGCTTACCGTCCACGACGACGTCGACGACGAGGACGACGACGAGCACGACGAGCACGAGTCCACGCGCGGCCGCCGTCGACCGCTCGCTGCGGCGACGCTGCCATCCGCTGTTTGATGCCACTGTTCCTCTTCATCGTCGGCCTCTGCGTCCGGTTCATCGTGTCGGTCGACGCCGAGGTCAAGTTCGATGTCTACGACTTCGGGGCGTGGAAGCTTGCGGGTCTCAGTTGGCGGCGACCCCAACAGCCGACGGAACGCCGCCTTCACGCCGACCTTGGGCCACACCATTGGCGACGCCAGCGGCAGCGGCGGAGCTGACTTGATCTGTCGGCTAAACGGGCTGTCGTGGCTCAGCACCGGTGGATGCAGCCGCGCGTCGAGGGGCCCGTCTCGATCTCCGTCTACGACAATCTTCATGCGCTTGCGGACCCTCGGCCGTCGAGACTGAAGGGCGAAGAATTGCTCCGGCTCGTGCGGCACTTCATCACTGTGGTTGTGCTGCTCCCGATCCTCTCGCTGAGTTTCACCGTTCTCTCGCCCTTTCCCTTCGTCGTCGTCGTCGTCGTCGTCGTCGTCTTCCGTCGGTTCCTCGCTTGCGACGAGTCCTCGCTCGAACGGGTAGTCGAGCACGGCGGCGTCGCCACCCATCGCCGCTGGCTCTGCATGTCGTAGCCACGCATGTGCCAGCACCTCCTGTGCAGTGAGTCGCTCCAGCGGCTCCACACAAAGCAGCCGCGCGAGCAGACACCGCAGGTCGCTCGGCAGACGGTCGAGCAGGTGCCATCGCCGCAGCAGCGCGTCGACGCCGCGTTGCTGCACGACCTGGAAGCGCGCGTCCTGCTCGCTCGGCGTCTCAAACGGCGGAACACCCGTCACCATGATGAAGAGCATGACGCCAAGCGACCACATATCGGCGCGCAGTCCGTCGTACGTCATCGCGTCCTCCTCCTCCTCGGCATTGTCGTCCCTCTCTTGATCCGAGTCCACGCGGTCCGCATTAACGCCACATCGATAGACCTCTGGCGCCATGTAGAACGTCTTGCCGACACGTCCCGTGCACTCGCGGCCACGCTCGGTCGCGAGCCCGAAGTCTGCGACGCGGCATTGCCGTCGCGCGTCCACGAGCACGTTCTCGAGCGAGAGATCGCGGTGCGCGATGCCCTGTGCGTGGATGAACGCAAGCGCCGTCGCGATCTGCACAAACAGCCGCTGCGCCGTCCCGACAGTCAGCGAGCGGCTCGGCGCGTGCTGGATTTGATCGTACAGCTCACCGTACGGACAGTAGTCGAGAACCAGGCATCGTGACTGCGAGCGGGCGTCCACAAAGTCGGTGTGTAGTGTGAGTACGTGATGGTGCTGATGCTGATGAAGGTGATGGTGATGGCGGTGGAAGTCCCAGAGCGGATGCGCGCTCCACGAGGCGTCGGCGAGATCGCTGGGCGTCTCACTGCCGTAACCACTGAAGACGAGATTTCCAGAGAGCCGCCGGAGAATGCGGAGCTCGCGGTCGCCGTCCTCGCATACCCTGGGACCCGTCACAGCGCGCTGCGCTGCCATGTGGGCGAGGCTCATGCGCTTCATCGCGAAGAGCGCGCCCGAGTGCCGGTGTCGAACGAGGGCGACGTGGCCGTAGATGGCGCTGCGAAGCGTCCGCAAGACGACGAAGTCTTCCATCGTGACGAAGAGTGAGTGACTCGGCTGTGCTGGCGAGTGTGTGTTCTCCCATCGTGTCGCTTCAGGATGAGCACATGTCATAGTTCTGTATCTGAGTACACGACAACGGATCAGACGTGATTCTGTATCTGAGTATATACATTGTGCGAGTCAGATAAAATAAAAAAAATAAACCTGTACCCTAAGCCCACAGCAACATGGAGAACGCATGGATGATTAAAACTTGATGAATTGGTTGGGTCCTGGGTGGTCGGTATCGTCGGGCTCCTCATCAGAGCTGCAACTGTACTGCTATTCAAAGAGACCTTCCCAATCCGAGTCGGATGCATCGTCATGCGCAGACGTCAGTCTGCTGTTGGCATCGTCGGCGTCGCTCATTTCACAGTCGTTGCTCTTCGACGAGTGGTGACTCTTCGATTATTAGTTTTTTTGGTGACAAAAGGGTTGTTTCCAATAATGTTTTAAACGCTTTCATAGAGTTGCTCGTCCTGGCAAACTCGCATTTCGTACCTGATCGAGGTGTCAACCTTGCTCCACACGATCTTGGTGACGCTAGACATGTTGCCACAACAGCCTCACTTGTGGTGAAACCTTTGTCACGGAGCCGCGAGATGAGTGCGATGAATCGCCTGGGCCTTTGTCCGGACCTCTGTCCGCGATCGCGCGCGATCCCGGCTCACTCGGCTCCTTCGTCAAGAGGGAAGCCTCAGTGATGGTCAGGGTAAAAACTCCACCGCGTCGAGGCCTCTACCTCGCGACGCTTGGGGCCGATGCCCAGTAGGATAGACTGACTAGTACTACAAGCTTGTTCTTGGTCTGGACCCCGTCCGTGTCTGTTGTCGATGGACTCGCCTATGGACCACTGTCCGCGAGTCGACAATGGCCGCCGCCCAAGAACCTCTGTCCGTACATGTTGTTAGTTTCCATTGAACACCTCTGTGTGCGCGCGAACGCCAAGCAAATGACGCAGCGCGCAGAACTTCTGTGGTGACCTGGCCTTGGTCAAGATGTCAGTAGCCATGTCTTGCGTCGGACAGTAGTAGAGATCGATGTGTTGAGCTTGGATGCGTCCTAGAACGAAGAAGAATCGAATGTCGATGTGTTTGCATCTTCCATGGTGTTCTGGATTCTAGCTGATCTTGATTGTGGCCTGATTGTCCTCACCGATGCGAGTTGGATCTGTCTACGTGAACCCAAGTTCGTGTAGGAGTTGTCGCAGGTAGATAACTTCTTGGATACACGCTGCCAATGCAACGTACTCGGCCTCTGCCGTTGATAATGTCACGATCTTAGAGAGCTGCGCCACGAAATCGGCGAGTGCTGGAACAGGTATGTCACTTAGCCGGAAACGGATCGACGTGTGTCAACACAGTTGGCGAAGTCTGCGTCGCTGAACGCATGGAGCGTGGTGGCTAGCCCCTGCTGAGTAACTGCCGCGCTACCGAGGACAATTCCATGTGTGCGCAGGCCGCTCAGGTACTTCAACCCTCGTTATACGTAGTGCCAATGACGTAGACCTGTAGCCTTGAGGTGTCTGCTCGCTTGTCGAACGAAGTTCGCGAGATCGGGTCGTGTTCCCATCATGAGGTACATGAAACTGCCGACGGCTTCACGATAGGGGACGTTGGCCATTGCCTGCCCGACGGTGTCCGTTGACGCAGTGTCGTGTAGCGACTGTTCGTGCGATCTTCACGCAAGTCATCGTACGTCGAGCAACAATTCCCTTGATCAGAGCTTTTCTGTGTGAATCTTGAACGGCAATGGCAACGCCTTCTCCGATGCAGAGTCGAAGAATTGCTGGATATGTTCCTGCATGCCAGCTGCACTGTTCCTGAAGTTGATGCCTGGCAGCATAGCAGCGCCATTCAACTGATACAGGTAGTTCACTGCCGTCTCATCCGGCTTCTGTGTGAGCTTGTAATATCTGACTCGTGCTGGTGTGTGGTCAGTGCAGAATCTCGCGACAAATGTCTCCTTCCAGCTCTTGCAATTGGAGGTAGTTGTTTGAACCAGTGATTCATGGCCCCAACAAGCTGATTGGAGAACACCTCGAGACGCTGCTGTGGAGTCGAATTCGACAAATTCGCCGAGTGAAGAAACTTCGCGATCCTTTGGCGTGCTTCCTCTGTGCTTCGACGTTGATAATCAAATGTGCGAGCTTGGACATTCTGAATAACCGTGGTGATATGCCGATCAGATAGACGAGCAGAATGGGGAATGTCACGAGCGAGCAGCTCCCTTTCTTCTTCGGAGAATCCTCGGTCATCAACTGGATGAGTCACTCAAGCTGTCTCGGGAGTCTTCGTCGCCTTCAGCCCTTGCGCCATCTCCGGCGGTGACATTTTCCCGTCTGCAACAAGCTGCACTAATCCTTCGGCTACTGAGTGTGTCGGTTGATCAGGAAGCGATCATGCTGGTGAAGAATCCGAACTCGTCGTATCAGAATCGAGCTTCTTCTGGATACCTGATACATCACCAACGGCTTTCTTCTTCCTCATTTTGAGAGACTGTTCGACAGAGTGCATGAGTGCATGATCGCATCGATATCAGCCTCAGCTCGGTCGAACGCCTGAGAATCGTCTGTCTTCACACGTCTCGTGGCCACTGACGGGGTATACACACTGTCATCAACAATGGCATACTTGGGCTGAGTTCTCTCAGCCCAAGTATGCCATTGTTGATGCGCCCTCCTGATTGATAGCATCGGATGGAACACTCCCATCCATATGCTCCCATCAGCAGTGACACCATGTAGCTGACATCTTGTAGCATTCGATCTAGGTATGCCGTAGCAACAATATCGAAGTTATCTCGTCGGGCAGCTTCATATCCCATTGACCGTAACAGACGTTCCACGCACTCGACCACTTCCTCGCAGTTGGAAAACTGCATCCGGTTGATTTGTTCCCGCGACAAGATGGTAATCCCTTCATTCGCGTATGTGATCTTGTGCAGACGATAGAGCGCAAACCAATTATTCGGGTCTCCTGTCATCTTGACAACCATGCGGCTATACGTCTCGCAGATCTCGCATGCTTCAGACCACTTGTAGACGCGTTTGGCATCAAGATCGCCACCTTCCGCAACGAGTCGCACGACTACATTCGCCGTCAACTCTCTGACGTCAGGCTTCATTTCCTCACCCCTTCTACCTTCATGTCGACCTTGTCTTCAACTATCGGCTTCGATCCTGGCATACGCCCCAGTTGTCGTGCAGCGACTATTCTTGCGATCTTCACGCAAGTCGTCGTACGTCGAGCAACAATTCCCTTGATCAGAGCTTTTCTGTGTGATTCTCCAAGTTGTTTGAATCGAAGCTCAGAAACTCTGAGACCGACCCTTCTCTGCGCCTCACACACAGAGTGACACTGAAGGCTTCTTAGGTGCTTCCACACTTGACACTAGATTCGCACCTTGACACTGTTCAAGTGACTGCTTCCGGAGTCAGGCATGGAAATCCATCCACTTCATCACAGCAGAGTCAGCATCGTTGACCATGTGGTTGATTTCCTCTGGGGACTGAACCGGTCGGCAGGATCCCAAGCCAAACCGGTCCAACACCTTCGTGATATATTTCTCCTGGTGGATGAAGATCTGGCGTTGTTCACGATGGTGTTCGATATGACACCCAAGTAGAAAACGCACGGGACCCATGTCCGACATCTGAAACCTCTGTTTCAAAGATGTTTTGTGTGTTGGACTAGTTGTGGTGAGCCGATGACGAGCAAGTCATCCACGTACACGCTGACAATACATGTTTGCTGTTGTTTTGATGAAGACGCAATGGTCTTTGACGAGGCGCGTGAACTGTTGATCTTGCATGTTCGTTGCGAACGTGTGATACCACACGCGCGGCGCCTACTTGAGTCTATAAAGCCTCTTGCGTAGCTTGCACTCTTTGGCTTCCCTCTGGCTGTTTCATGTATATCTCTTCGTCGAGTTAGTCATTCAGGAATGCTGTTTTCACGTCCATTTGCTCGGTCTCCCAGTCGAGTGCTGCGGCCAATGCCAGCAGGACGCGGAGCACCTCCATGCGAACGACTGGGGAGAATACCTCGTTGTAGTCAATGCCATGTTTTTGCAAGAAACCTTTGATGACTAGTCTCGCTTTGAAGCGATCGACTGTCCCGTCGGGTTTGTACTTCACCACGAACACCAATCGGTTGTCGAGAGGCTTGCGGCCCTTTGGCCTGTTGACAAGCTCCCATGTGTTGTTTTCGTTCAGCGAGTTACACTCGCTGTCGGCTGCCTCCTTCCACGCCTCTGCGTGTGGGCTCTGGATGCTTCTCTGAACGATGTGGGTTCTGGGATGTACTTGATCGCGAGCAGCGCGTAGACAAACTGTTCGTAAGCGGGGATATCCTTGTCGGCAGTGATGATGTCCGTGTCGTGTTCGATGCCGCTCTCCCGGAGATAGCGCAGGATGTCGTGAGTGTCGTCAGGCATGATACACTTGTCCACAGTGTGGTGCTGGAGTTTTCCGTCATGGGCGAGAAATGCTCTCTCCGAGGTGTTCGTACAACACGTGCATTGGTCTGGTACTCGCGAGGCAACTGCACGACGGGACTGTTCCCTGATCTGTGCGCTTCGAGTTGTCGGTCACGTCGTCGAGCCTTCATTCATACCCTTCTGCTCTCAAACACGTCGGGAGATGAACGCCAATACCGACACGCATGGGCCTCGTGAGCGGCACTCTGCCATTGACAATACGTACATCGAGTTGGCCCTCCGCTTCGTTCAGACAAGCGGTCCATGGACGCAGCCAACTGGCCTAGCCTTCTGGGGTCATGTCCAAAGAGCGTCTCACACTCACTCGGAAACGTTACGAGTTGTGTGTGGTGACGTGTCGAGGTTGGATGGTGATGTGTGCGATGATACGTATCGAAGCGGGAATCGAGATAGTCATGATGATAGCATGTGTAGTCCTTCATGAGGTAGGCATGCGGGCCTCTGCCCGTTGCATCGCCACTCTGGGAGTATGCGCGTGGTCGAAGGTGTGGCGCAGTCTGCTCTGCTGCGAAGAACCCCATCGTATTATTCCGCATTGCCTCTGCTGGTGTACCACCGAATCGCTTCGCGAGCTCCCCTGTGAATTGGTCGAGTGCAATGTTGCCAGTGCTCATGTTTGGGTGTGCCGTTGGCATTGTGTTGGCTCTCTGCATTGCTCACCCCGCGTGTGTTTCTCGATGCTGTAGTGCGTCCACTGAGCCCCTCGATGCGTTCATCGAATGTGGGTCCAAGACATCATGGGGGTTTCCTCTGCTGTCCATTGCCTCACTGTTGCACAAGTGTGTGCAGTCAGGGTGGTCACGCCGGCCGCAAATATGTGTCCTCTGGTCTTCAGTCCTTTGACTGGCAGTCCTCTGTCCGTCGTTACTCTCACCGTTGTGAGCTTCACTTCGTGTGGTCGTCTCCACCCTCTGGTCGTTTCTGCCGTTGCAGGATGGATGCTCGTTGGGCAGATGAGTCATCTGGCCCCTTGCCTGTCATCCATTGTCAGCATCCTTTTATGATGGACCGGTGTCCACACCATTGCCTGATGGGTGTTGATGCTTGTCGTGTGACTGGTGTCCACGGACATCCGCATCCTGAGTCCCGCTGGACTGTTGACCTGTGTCGACTTCGCTGCTCCGGTCTTGCTGAGCTTTACCGTCTGTGGTCTTGCCGCTGCTGCCACCGCTGTCCCTCTGGACGCGCTCGCGATACGCTGCGGTAGGTTGGTCCATACCTATGGGACTCCGTTGAGTATTAATTGCATGAGGTGCGTTGCTTGGAGGTTGCCGATTGGCTTAACGCTCATGAACAGCTTGTTGTGGCCCTTTGGCCTCACTGCTTGAGCGTTCTCTCGGTGCCTCTGCCCTCTCGAGTTGCTGCAGATATCGCTCTTCTTCTTCCGCAACTTGTTTGGCGGTGGCAAGAGCTTCCTGTCTGCTTCTGTCGCAGTGATGACACCCACATTGTCGTTGGAGACCTGGTGTTAGCTTATCCAGTGCTTCTTGCGCAATCTTATAAAACTCGTTCGCTTTGAATGTGACGTCGCGGGAGTACAGGACCACTGTTGTTGACAGGTGGAGCAGTCGATAGCCGCTTCGGTCTTTGTTGTATCCCACGAACATGCACTTCATGGATCGCGTTTCAAAGTTGCTGCGTCTGTCCTTTGGGATGCGGACGAATCCCGTACATCCAAACGTCCGGAACTACTCGATGCGTGGCCTCTGCCCGTGCCACCCCTCATGAGGTGACCGCATCTCGAGCACTCGTGTTGGTGTGATATTGATGAGATCGGTTGCTGTCATGACGGCTTCGCCCCACAGTGCACATGGTAGATGCCGTGTATAGAGCATACTGCGGGCCTTCTCCATGATCATGCGCATCCGCCTCTCTGCAATCCCATTATCTTGCGGGGTATACGCTTGCGTGAACCGGAAGTGGATTCCATGCTTGGCCCTTGCCAGCGTTGCCAACTTCTCGTATTCCTTCGCGTTGTCGCTGTTGATCTGGCGAATTTCCTCATCATGCATCTGCTCGTTGTGGTAGATGTACCTGATCTTCTCTCTCACGTCCCGTCGCAGATTATCGAAAGCGTGATAAAGTTCATCTCGGCGTCGCAGTAGGTACGTGAAGATGAATCGTGTGTACTCGTCGACGAAGACCAGGTAGTACCTGAATCCTGGAAATGTCGGAATCGGTAGCACACCGATATCAGTATGAAACACTTCACCCGGTCGTGCTGCAAGTCTCACGGCAGCCTTACGGAACGGGAGGCAACTAGATTTGGCATAGACGCAGGCATCACACGTGAAATGACGTAAATTTTCCAGCGAGAACGTACGTTTTCCGTTTTCGCAGAAGTAAGTAAGCTTCGTGAAATTCCGTCATCGCCTTGATGCCTGGGTGCCCTAATCGCCTGTGCCATTGCACGATCCCGTCAGTTCCGTCCCCCTGGACGCCTGTGGCTAGGAGAGCTCGCTCCTTACCGGTCGGTCGCAGCACGTACAAGTCGACACTTCAACTTATCGGCGCGACTAGAGTGTGGTCTTCACCTCTGTGGTACAGCTCACACGTTTTATCTTTGAACCGAATGTCGTAGCCGTCTAGGTTCTGGGTCTTTGCCACAGATAGGAGGTTGCATGACACTCGCGGCACATAATAAACGTTCTTGAGCTCGACGAGTTGTTGAATTCCGTCCTCGTCTGTCGCGTAGAATCTCACTGTGCCTCTCTGCCCAGAATGTTGAGTGGATTCGAAGCGCTGACGATCTCCCCCGACCATGTCGAGACGGTGACGAAAAAATTCAGCGTCTTGCAGAAGTGCGATGAGCAGCCCGAGTCGATGATCCACTCCTCTGGATTGTCATGCTGCAGTCTTTCAACGCTCATCATCCCGGCCCCGCATTCGCGCTGGCAGGTGGTGTCCTCTGGCATCCTGCCCGTTTCATTCTCTTTCGCATTCGGGGCGAGGACAGCAGAAATTCTCGTATTGTGCTTAAAGCTCGAGATCGTCGTCGCTTCCCGATACATCGGAGTCTGGACTTATGGGACCGAGCACTGACTGCAGTTCATGCTTGTTAACACCTCCCTTGTAACCCTGGGTGATGGTCCCCTCCAAAACAACGTGGATACTTCCGAATGACACTTCTGGAACACGTTTGGCTCTTCGTTGTGTCAAGCCGCAGAAGTTGGTACATCGACATCATCGACACATCATCAATAAGCAAGCAGTCCAGATCTTGCAGCATAGTGCTGGTGCGGGAAGACCTCATCGGCCGCTGCCAGCTGCTGCAAAAATGCTCAAGGGCTACAACTCTCCTTATCCCTGTGTCGCCTTCGCCACCGAGGAAAAACAATATTTGCTTGTTTTTTATATATTGCTGTGGTATAAGAGCATCCGAGTCGGAATTGTAACCTTTCCATCGTCGCAGAAGCTTGAAAGCAACGATGCTAAATGCAGTCTGTTGTAGGGCATTCAGTGTAAACCTGCGCCCAATTGAAATGATTCCTGCAAAAGGTGGGATGTTTTGTTTGTCTGAGTGGACAAAATCTTGCATTTGCAGCCGCTCCTAAAATTGCAGCGCTCGCTCCATCAGATCAATGACTCGTGTTGGCACGAGTTATGCGCAACTGCCATGCCCAATTTCTTCGTTCGCGCGCTGTAATCTCGTAGACGAATCGAATCTTGAATCACCAGCCCATGCTTTGAATTGCGGCACTGTGAAGATCCTTGCCGTCGCATTGAGATCGACGAGAGAATCATTTTATAGCGCACTACATATGATCGGGATACACAACCGAGTAGTGTGTACTCCTCGAAATGTCGGAGTGTATGTTGAATTCGACTAGTAAACGTAGCTGGTATTGGGAAGACATTGACACGAAGCAAAAAGCTCGAGTCGAAGCTCGAATCGCTGATCTCTGCGCATATTCCAACGTCATCTTCGCTTGAAGTGCCCGACTAATCGCAAGTTTCTTCCCCATCGCTTTCGTCGGCGCTGGCACCAATGGTCATTTCCTCCTGGGCACGACCAGAAAAATAATCTTCCAAGTTCCACATAATCCTGATAACAAAAGTTGCTCCATGTCCTCCACAAATAAGTTGGATGTCGTTGTTGCACTTGACATTTGCTATGATAACTGGGCTGTATCCATAAATGCATTCGCTGCCGGGCGGACGTCGTAAGGAAACAATCGAGTCTGCGACAGTTGTTGCATAAACGCGTTCTCTTGGAAACCCGTATCGGCAAATTGAAGAGATGTGTCCTCCAGTGTTGGCTGAAGGCTGAAACTAGTGTTGCCATCATAAAGGCGTGTTGAGATGGCTCCACTCTGTTGGCGGGCCCATTTGGATCAGTCTGCTCAATGTGTTCTGGTTAAACAGACAATCGTCGGGATTCGCAGCCATCGCTTGTGGTTCTTCCTCTTGTGCGACAAGCCATTCGAATTCGACTTCATCATCCCCCTCTCCCATCGTTGCTTGAATGAGTTCTCGATCATGAATGATCTGAGCAGCCTCCAGCAAAGAATGCCTTGACGATGACTCATAATGCACACTTGAGGTGGAGTGGATCAAGTTTTGTCGAAGTCGCATTTGGTACCTGAGTGTTGTCAAGTTTCCATTTGGCGTCAACCACTCAGAGCCGGGAGTCAGATTTGGTACTTGAGCGTTGTCAAGTGTCTATTTGGCTTCAGCTGCACGCAACTCAAGCATTTGGTACTTGAACATTGTCAAATTTCGGTTTGGCTTCAGCTGCACACAACCCCAGCAAGTCTCAGGTGCGAACTTTGGCACCCACGTGAAGCGTCAAGTTTGAGCGTTGCCAAGGCGAGCTTATGGAAGGATCCAGTGCATTAGTGTAGTTTTGTTATTTTATAGATTCTCATAGCTCATATCCTTAATTTTGGGGGAGGAATAAAACGCCCCCCCCCCCCCCAGAGGACAGAGACAGAAAACAATAACTCGCTCCATAACCACGGAACTCTCAGGTCAGCGTCTCAACATCAGCAACACACCCAAGGAGTCACTCACTATAGTGAAGTTACGTGAGTGGGGTGTTCAGTCGACTGCGGATTGGAAAGTAATTCGGTTTGTTTTCCGGTCTATAGTCTACCTCTGGACTACCTCTCTAGGCTCTCCACTCACTCTAGCCATAACTGCTCTTTCAGCCTTTGCTTCCATCGCAAGGGTTCGATCTAGTGTTCTAGAATGTCTAGCCTGAGTTCGTCTTGCTTCGATTGCTGGTGTCTGTCCCTTGCCTGTCATTCCCGTTGTCGAACCTGCTGACGTCACATACTGACTCAGCCAGTTTGACAATCAGGGACGGGTCGTCGACAGCACACCGACGGTGCACCCTCCAACACTCCCACTCACTGTCGTGGGTGTGTCGATGCACCGGACTTGACTCCCATGGCCAAGCGCAAGTACTGGAGTCGCTTGTTGTCGAGCGCCTTCGTCAGCAAGTCCGCGAGCTGGTGCTCGGTCTCTTTGTACTTGACTTGGATCTCCTTCGAAACGATCCGCTCACGATAAGTGGTGTCGGATGTCCACGTGTTTCGTTCGCGCGTGGTACCCGGGGTTCGAAGCCAACGCAATCGCACCTTGGTTGTCCTCCCACACAATTGTCGCTGCGTTCTGCTTGTAGCCGAGATCCGCCATCATGGCCCGAGCCCAGAGCACATCCTGAGTGCACATGCTGAGTGCCATGTACTCAGCCTCCGAAGTACTGTGTGCCATAGTGCGCTGGTACTTCGACTTGAACACGACTGGTCCACCGTTCAGCATCAACAACACGCCAGACACCGATCGACGATCATCGACGTTGCTGTCCCAGTCCGCGTCACTGAATGCCACGAGTTCGTTCGGCTTGGTCCCTGTACTGTAGTTGAGTCCGTGGGCACTCGTCGACTTCAAGTAGCGTAGAACCGTGATCGCCGCCTTCCAGTGTTGTTGTCCAGGGTTCGCAGCAAACCGACCGAGTTCGCTCACAGCAAAGGCCACATCAGGACGCGTGCAGGTCGACACGTACAGCAGTCGACCGATTAGTTGGCGGTACGGCGTACGACTCATCGCTGCTTTCTCTTCGTCGGTCTGTGGGCCGTTTGCACTCGACAGCTTCACACTCTGGTCGCATGGCTTTCTTTGCATCTTGATCTCGTGACACTCAATTTTTTATTCGAGAATCGTCTGAAACTCTCATGCGCAATCTTCAAAGGTCATTTAGAGGCAGTGTTGGTAAGTGCGCTTACCGCACTTAACGGACAGCGGTTAACTCGTTGAGATTTCGAAACGTGAAGCGTTGAGACAAAAAATACCAACATGCAAATCTGGAAATGTTTTTACGATTATAACAGTGCGTCCGCTGGAACGTAACTCCGTGCTTTGAGATAGCTCTTGATGTCACAAGATAGCATACCTTGGATCTCTTCCTGAAAACCGTGGAGCGAGTCCTCAGAGCATTGATGCCACTCACCCATGTCAGGATCCATCGGGATGCACTTCTTGTTGGGGTAGAATCTCCCAATGCAGTGCGAGGTGCCATCACGATGCTTGTATGGGCGGCCGATTATCAGCACACGCCGGAAACTTGTAGACGCGAGACGCTTGTGCCACTCCTTTCTCGACGCTTTGTGGAGAAAGCTCATGCGATTCAGGAAAATCAGGTTATACCCTTTGGCCTGACGAGCCTGTTGAAGCGCCATCACACTGTAGTGACCGTAACGCTCATCACCATGGTCTTCAGTGGGATGTGAGACCTTCAAGCGTTGAAGGTAAAAGCGCATTTCCTAGAAGCAATCGTTAACGAGTTCAGATTGCATCATGCGACGTTTTCAGTGAGATACTTACCGTTACGGAGATAAAATTGTAAATCTGCATGGCGTTGTTGATCGAGTAGAGGCCGCAAAATGCCCCTTTGTTGCTTTCGGTCACTTGAGACTGAATCACGAGACGGTTACGCCGGGTGCCCATTCTGCTAATGATTTACGCTACGCTCTCAGAAGGGGGCGGTCTGCAGCAAAAGGGACTCCCGAGGGTATACAATGTCGGACTCAGCTCGATGGCGAGCATGCAAGAGGAGAAACGAGCACAGTTTAGCAACATGAAGAGCTCCAGACGTAGATGCTGTGTTTGTGTCGCTGTAGTTGGGAGATGGAGCGTTTTACAGATTGCCCTAACCCAGTGGGGGCCCGTCTGCATGCGTCACGTTCCACACAATCGCAGGGGGGGTGGTTGATGCAGCAATGGGCGCTCACAAAATCAAAATGTAGGAATCGTCCAGAGGAGAGAGGGCGACGTTGCTCATGGAGATGCACGCGCAAGCGCGCACCGCTTGAAATGACAGTCTGCGTTGCGACAGCCCGTGTAGGAGGAGTAGATAGATACGACTGAGACCTTTTGTATGCACGTTTCCGTTTGTGTTGACCTGCTCTGTGTGAAGAGATCCCGCTTCTCGAGTGAAGCCAATTTTTGGTCGAAAATGGACTCAAAACAAGCTCAAGAAAAAAAATGACAGGGATTCGCTGTATTGAGGTTAGCTTTCCAAACTCTACAGAGGTGGCCCCCCCCCCCTCCTCCCATTACATGCTTGATGCTGCCCGCGGGCAGCGCGCTGCCGTCGGGCTTGTCGAGCATGCTGGCGCTGTCGGGATGATCTCGCTGTGAGCAAAGTGAGCGGTCGTTCCGAAGATGGACGCGAAATTTTAGCCAAACATTCGAAGGTAAGCTTACGTCAGTAACATGTTGCCCTTGCGTGTCAAGAATAGAGTGGAACCTCTCGTAGTCTTTTTTTTAAAACTACGAACAGACTTGGAGGCAACACTCTAGTTGCGCCGAGGAGTCGAAGTGTCGACTAGTACGTGTTGCGAGCGATAGGTAAGGAGCGAGCATCGACAAAGACGGCCACGTGGATGGAACTGACGGGATTGTGGCACAGGCGACTAGGGCACCTAGGCATAAAGGCTACGATGGATCTCCACGAAGTGAAAAAAAGGAAAACGTACGTTCTCGCTGGTAAAAAGACGTCATTTCATGTGCGATGCGTGTGTCTACCCCAAATCTAGTCGCCTCCTGTTCAGTAAGGCTGCCGCAAGACTTGCACCACGGCCGGGCAAAGTACTTCACACCGATATCGGTGTGCTACCGATCCCGCCACTTTCAGGATTCAGGGCAGCTTGCTAACTGACGCGTGCATCCCTTGGAACGTCAAGGCTCTTCTCTGCCGATCAAGTATTGCTTTGTCGTTCGCTTCCAAGGCAGTTGTCCAGAACTTGCTTAAGGACATGTGTCTTTAAGGGCGATCGCAAAGTCCGCCTGAAAGCTCTAGATCACCGAAAGCATCACACCCCTTCACGATCGAAGGTGTCTCGACATGCCTATCTGATGCTGTCCGCGCCGCATGTATCGAGAATGGGTCGTGTTGTGGTGTTTTTTAATGCGTCAGATCCAGTTGACACTTGTGCATCGACCGCACAGCACGCGAGCCGAAGAATCAGGGATCGAAGCAACGTCCTGGTCTCCAAGCAAGTTTATCTTATCACGAGCAGGTCTCAGCTCGGCTGAAACATGATCTGTGATCCGCTTTAGCACTTGGCCACAACGACGTTCTGCAATTTGGACGCCAACACTGACTTAGTTCCTGACTGATTTAGGCATCGCCTTCTTGTGTTGGCTCCACACGTGAGCAACAGCAGCGTTCACGCCCTCGTCCAGTTCCTGCTCGAGAGGATGATCGTGTTGTACTTTGCCGCCTTGCTCA
The DNA here is from genome assembly GCA_022836835.1 of Pythium insidiosum. Classification (NCBI taxonomy): domain Eukaryota; phylum Oomycota; class Peronosporomycetes; order Pythiales; family Pythiaceae; genus Pythium; species Pythium insidiosum. Next base: position 362,286 of record JAKVDI010000034.1, on the reverse strand, counting down.
TGAGCTTGGTAGTTGATGGGTTTCCTCCAGAATGCGTCGCACACTTGCATCGAGATGTTCAGCAAAAGACCGTTCCAGCCTCACCGTGAGCTCATTTGCTTTTCCATCACCAACACCGTTGAAATGCTTTTGAACAGCGATGGGCGCTTATCAATTCCGCTCTGTATGTCATCCATTAGGGAGCGATTGAGTTCTGCTTCGAGCTCTTCACACGTTTTAGCAGCCGTTGTAGTTAAATTCTCATCAACACCAATTATTGCACGCTCATTGACAACAAAACTTGACGTCATCAATCACGCGACGCACACTTGCGTCGAGACTGTCAAAAAGTGATCGGTCTAACTCGGCATTGACCTATCTAGTCATGATTTTACCGACCATATCGAGATGCCCATTAACTGCAAGAATTGCTCGGTCGTCAACAACACGTTGGATATTTCCAAGAACACTCAGCACGCGTGAATCGAGAGTTTTGGTGAGGGATTGTTTGAGTTCTGCTTTAAATCAATCCATCGTTTGCTGACTTTCCGAACGGCCCATTCACCGACGCAACTGCTCGCTCATCCAATGCACGCTGGATGTCCTACATAACACGGTGTATACTTGATTCAAGACGAACGGCAATTGCATCATCGAGATTCGAAGCTAGCTGCCCTGATCTCAACCCATCGGCTGCATGTAGACGTTCGTCTAGAGCGCTTGTGGCAATCTTGGATATTTGAACACCCAGTGAAGCGACGATGTTTTCTATCTCGCTGTTAACGATGTGCAACAAGCTTGTATGCTTCTTCAGCCACATACTGGCTGTCGGTTGCGTTCAATTGTACTCGACCTTGCTCAGCTTCATTGGCTGTAACATGAACGGCGTCTGGATTCGACGACGCATAGATTCAGCCAACCACCGGCATCGGGTAAGCAATTGGCGAATCAGGTGAACTTCGCAAAGAAAAACACCAGCTTCAGCTGAGAACAGGTGAAGCTGAAAAATCCCGTGAAGAAGCTTCACGATAAAACACTCTTCACTGTTTTAATCGGGAAGTACAATTCGTGTTTGCTTCGTCCGGACTGTGAGAACATGTGGGTGTGGTCACCGGCACATACGGCGCATATGGTTGACGTCTCCGTTTGCGACATGGTACACCATGAGTGTTGGTGTAATCAGAATCCTGAGGAGCGGCAGCAAGCGAGCCTTCGACGAACTTACAGCGCACCAACCGTTGATTTGCATTGCGGCATATATGGCAACCGGATCGCGGAGTGTCCGTTTCCGCAGCGCAATCGGCATCGGATGCTCCGCCGGCAGATGGCGTCAAGCAACTCTCGGGTGTAAAGCGCCACATCCGATCACACTCGCTCGAACAAAAAAGAAACTGAAACACGCCTGACCAAGCACCCAAATGACTGCCGGCGTTGGGCTGTGGAGAAGTGGGCCAGGGAACGAGGTTAGGGGGATCTCAGCAAGGCAATCTCTCATCTGAGGTGGACCACCTTTCGGGACCCCTGAACCGTCACGCTCTGGAGTGACCCACACTGTGTGTGTGACGACGGTGGAAGGCTAACTAGTAGAAGTCACCTACGTCAGTAGGTCACCTCGCTTGGGAGGACCGGTCACTTTGGTCACCTTGGATCGTCTGTAGACGAATCCGGGTCACCTCAGTCACCTCCAGGTCGCCTCCGGCCACCTCTAGGTGACCGACTTAGGGGGTCATCTGAACGTCACCTCGGGTCTTTTGGGGTGGATTGCATGGGAGTGTCACCTGGGTATCGCCCGAAGTCGCTTTGGGTCACGTTGGGGTCGCCTTGTCAGCGACCCAACCGCCCGTATGTGGCATCCCGAAGGTGTTACATCGCCGGGTCACTTCAGGGTTATCTAGGGCTTAGTATACCGCCTGGAACGGTTGGTCATGAGATAGGGTAGACGGGATTGCAGACATAAGCATATTAAAACAGAGTTCCGATTTTGCCGTGACAAGAACAAGTCGAGCATCTTCACGGGCCACCGGGGCTCTCAACCACTCAGCTCACCGTCGTGAACAGGACGCGACGTTAAAGGACCCGCCCGCGCGAAGTTAACGCTCGCGTCGAGGCGATTTTCAAGGCGTACCGCGGCGAGGAGATTTGGCTGAGCCTGCGTGTACATTCGCAGAGATATCAAGGCGCTCGTGGTTGGGAGATTTGGCCCACCACGAGCTGCGATCAAAGGACACCAAGCGTCCCTTCATCGCCTACGGTCACCGCGTTCCCGCGTGACCCAAGCCGCCCCGCGTCGACCAAGAGCTGACCCGGCGCGCACATCGACACCGACAGCTCGCGGAGCTCTTCTTCTCCGCGTTCAAGTCGCGACAGCCGGCCTCACAACCCGGCAGTCGACCCCCCTTCTTGCGTCGCCATCGTCCGACCCGGTTCACCTCTCAGCGAACCGAGGTACGAGGTGTAAACGTCAGGGTCACCTTCTAGAGCCAAGAATTTGGACCCCGAAAGGGTTCTGTGCGTGTGTGGGTACGGTGCTATCTAAAGGTTTCGCTGCCTTAATTTAGCCACCCGCGTCACCACAGGACGAATGAGTAGTCAAACAACCGACTCGTACACGAAACACTCAAGCAAGTCAAACTCCCTCGACGATCTCTCCACACTCCACGCTGCTCACGTCGCGTTTTCAGTGGGAGAAGTGGCCAATTCGTTCAAAACGCAACAGAAGCCAGCGACGCAAACAAGTGGCGTGCTGCATGCGACTCGGAGTAGCATTGCTTTTTAGTTGGTCCAATTCTGAACGTACAAATACGTCCTGGAACTTTCTGAACAGTTCGTCGACAAGGTAAAACCGAAGTTCACTGACCTCTGACATCTCAAACCAATCACTCAGCGCCGCTTTGATCGACTTGAGCAGCGGCACGGAACTACATGCGATGATCAGATCGTCGACGTAGGAACGGCGAGTGTCAAGCCTCTCTGACGATTTCCAGCAGCGCCACTGGTGTTGAGAATGGTACAAAAGGTATCACGCAGCGCACCGTGGTCACGAACAAAACGAGTCAATGCAACTGTGTGTGTGTGGATATCTGCTTGAGGGTCAGATACTTAAACAAGTCCTTCATTAGCAGGCTCAGCTTGGGGTTGCTCCTGATGGAGGTCGTGCTTGCCGTACGTACCGTGAGGCCTTCTTGCAAATAAGGATATACGCAAGCATGTTCCCACTCGGCTTCGGGTTATTGATTTGCTGGTTGCAGTATCTGCAGCAAGCAATTCGTTTGCGGTTTGAGAGTGGTTCCTAACGCAGCAAGTGCCTTGCCACGACGCCACGGGTCGTCACGTTGTTGTGGCACAGGTGGCACTTCTCGGTTAGAAAAGAAACTGCCATGGCGCTGAAAGCTTCCCGCGAAGCAACCGGAAAGTTGAACCTGACCTCGTGGGATTTGACGCGGTTCTCGACATTCATTGCCACCATGTCCACAGGACTTGGTGTAACTCGCGTGTGAGGCACCCGTTCTTGCTGCTGCTGCAAGACACGACCGAGCGTGCGCTTTACGCGAGCCTTGATCCAGCATCGACCGACGCTCCGTTCGACGTGCTCTTGAGCCGACTGTCGCTGGCATTTCACGCAGCACCTTGCGTCACTCGAGAAGAACGAGACCGTGCGCATTTTTGTATGTTGCGTGACGACTGGGTGGTTAACGTGCTTGCGGCGTCGCTCAAAATCGGAATGCTCGAACAGGTGACTTCTTCTCGTGGCGTTATACACGCTTGTGATCCGAGAGCTCGCGGGTGAAAAACGCAACGTTTAACACGTTGTGCACCGCAAAAGTTCGTGGCAAACTGGGGCGTTGCTGGCTCCGATCTTGGTGTAACTCCACACTGGGCGAAAGCTCCACCACCTGTGGCGCGTCTTTATTAAAAACCTGTCAACGCGTCGGATCTCGTCGGCAGCAACGATGAATACGACGATAACAAGGACGAGGATTAGGGTTCGCCAGAACCCAGATTAATTGGGCTGTGTGGGTGGTTTGTCCAACATTGGTGGAGTTTGGATTTATCCTTTTTTGTTGATTGAACCTTCAAATGCAATAACCGGCGTGAAGCCTGCACAATGCACCAAACATTCACAAGCTTGTAATCTGCTCATCTCGGCGCTCAGAAAAAGTTGCTGGGATGGCAACGGAGCGAGCACCACGCCGAGAACGCCGTTTGGGAGGAAGTCGTCGTTTTTGAGGAAGAATAGGATGTTGTTTGCAAGAAATGAAAAAAATCATTCTTTGGGGTACGCACATTTTGAGCGAGTTCGTAAGCACATCCTAGAGAAAGGCCCCAAGCGTCTGAAAACAGCGAAGACCAGCCTCTTTCAACCAGCTTTTGGTGATTCTGCAGCCCATTTCCATCGCGCGCTAGTCCAGTGGGTATTCAAGACAGGTGTCTCGTTTAACGCTGTTCAACACCCGCTTCGGTAGCAATCTCTCCAGATTTTTCCTAAATGCTGCGGCTCCAAGCGACAGGGCAATGCGGAATCGCCTGCTCGATCAGTCCTATGACTCCTCCATCAAGCGCCTGCAGGTTGCACCGCACGGCAAAAGGTGCACCCTCACAACCGACGCTTGGACTGATGTCAACGAATACCCAGTGGTCAACGTTATGGCGAATGCTGGCGAACAATCATTCTTTCTCGAGTCGGCATTGACGGGTTCAACTGCTCATGACGCGTCTTTTTTGGCAGATGACGTGGAGCGCGTTATCACAAAATATTCTTTCATCAACATCGGTGCGGTTGTAAATTACAACACCAGCACGAACAAGGCCATGTGGTCCTTGCTCGAAAAAAAAATGGTTCCTCGTGTGTTGTTTCATGGCTGCATATTGCATGTTATTTATCTGATGTCTGTCTGCACGCCGATTGGCTGGCTGCGAGACCTAGCGACAGAATGCAAGGCCCTCGTGAATTATTTTAAGAAAACGCACCACCTAAAGAAGGAGCTCATTGGTCAATTGATAAGAAACAGTAAGCGCGCGAGAGTCCGAGCTGCCAGCTTCGTTCCGAATTTACAAAGTGCTCAGGAGCTCCTCAGTGTCCTGAGTTGGTTCACGCGTCGTTTCGAAAGGAACGAAACTCCGTCGTCGGAGGTTTACGACATGTTTCAACGGCTGTACGAATGGTGGGAGATGTTGACTTTTCAGCCGAAGAGAGAAGAACGTTCGACAGCATCGTCCACGAAAAGTTCGATTTCGTGTATGGTGATGGTCACGGTGTCCGCCTTCTATTGGATCCGAGATTTATTGGTTGGGAGATGGACGCGGAGGCACGCGCCGAGGTGGAGGACCTCATTTCGCGTTCAGAAGGCGACGAAGGAGTTAGCACAGAATTGCCGTCTTTAGCGCTACGTCTTAGCGTTATTTCTCCGCTCATCGTTTCCCCCACTCCAAGTTACGCAACCGGCTTCTTCACAACCGAGTGAAGCTAGTACACGTATTCTTGAACGGTTAGGTCCAGGTTAGAGACGATGAGGCGATTTTTTTATGAGCTTGGGAAGCTGTTGGAGCCGAGCGACGACGAGGTACATCAAAACGACGGCGAATACGTGCGATGGTATCACTAGTACATGAATGCCTTTCATGTTGTTAATGCTTGTTGTCTGATTGTCCCAATACTTGTGTTGTCCAGGTAGAACATTGGAATATTCCATTTCGGAATACTCTGGGTTGGTGGTGTCCGATCCCTGACGGCGATTCTTCTGCGGTGAAGCTGTTTGTGGTCGCATTTCCGTTTGCGGGTGGGCCGCGTCTCTCAATCGCCGATCGCCCCCCCCCCCCTCCTCCAGAGCGACCTTGATCGATTGATCGATCGCTATAGTCCAAACGCAACCTAAACAACGTCTGGATCGCGTCAATCAACACGATTCACGATACCATCAATTCTCAATCAACCGTATCGATCCAGTGGTCAATGCTGTCTCCACGCGAGACCCCTCAAAAAGCATCACTACGCCAAGCAACTCAGTCAAAGCGAGGGTTGACATCGCTCTGAGTCGAGAACCATTAACGCCACGTCGACCGCCATGACTGCCTCAGATCGGCCAATCAGCGAGACAGAACGCCGATGGTCTATTGTGCACCGCCTCGTTCTGCCGCTCTGTCTCCCTTGCGTCGACGTGCCTCGCCGTCTGCCGCGTCGTCTCTCTCGCCTCGGCGTGGCCCACTGCGTATCGCACGTTCTCCCCGTGTAATCAGTGGCTCTCCGTGTCATGAACCGTTCTACAATCGTGCAAAGACAGAAAGGTCACCGACGCCAATGTGGGCTCACCTTACGGTGGGCTATTCAGGGTGGTTTCTAACCCAGTAAGTGCCTTGCCATGGCTTCCGATCGGATAGCGAAATATTTGCGGGTAGGTCCTCCATGGCAGCGTGGCGAAGCCTTGCCACTATTACAGCTCATCGCCATGGCGTGAACTGCGTGCCAGCACCTGTAAACTACGGGACTCAGATGTCACTCGCACAAGGCGAATAGATTGTCACTATATGCCAGCCCACCAGGTGAGAAAATGCAACCCTCCGGCCACCATGAACGCGGACACTCGACGGCTACTCGTGCTCCTCGAGCTGCAGGGGTCGCTTTAGCAGTGCTAGGCAGCAGTACGTGACAGCCTGCTCTCCACCGCCTCGGGAGCGACTTCGTGAGTGACGCACAGCTACTCCTCAACGATGGTCAATTTGTTCGCTGCTACAAGATGTCGATGCGACCGTTTCAAGAGCTGCTCTCTCTCATCGCACCATGTCTTGAGTGTGACGAGTACCAGTCACGTCAACACACTGGTACGGACCCTATATCCTCTGTCATGAAGCTCCAAGCTGCTTGCGGTGGCTCGGGGGTGGGTCTTATCAACGTCAGCGATAGCACAATTGCATTCTATAATATCGCTTACGAAGCCATGCGGGCGATGATAAATCATACAGACCTTCTGCTTCGCTTTCCCTCCAACGACCACGACTTGCGGCGCAGCACACGGGTATTCTGACGTCTCAGCGACCATGGCGTTATTCGAGGCTGTGTAGAAACAATGACGGTTGACTTTGCCAAACAACCGCACCACGGAGGTCGGAGGTGCGAAGTGTGCTCTCGTTTTACTCTGGGTTTTGGTGTCAATGTGCAGGCATGATGTGACCACCACTCAAGGTTTGCTGGACTGTCAATGTCGAGTGAAGGGGGCACGCGTGACGCACTAGCGTTTCTTCGTTGGGGGCTTTCTGATGTCGCAGCACGTCTTCCCATGGCACGTTCCAAAGCTTAGGCGCAGCCTCTTCTCGGTTGCACGCTTTGTGAAGGACGTCGCACCGATCACATACACACGTGATCGGTGTGTTGTGAGTCTGCAAGGTTCGACGTGGACCATCGGCAGGCAAGCACGTTGGCAAGGGTCTGTTCAAGCTCGACATGACGCCTGTCATGGCCGGCAAAAGTGGTGCGAACGCGCACACACTTGTGTCGAGTGACCCGAGTTCGAGAACAAAGGTGTACTTTTGGTACCTTCGACTCGGGCAAATCGGTCACTCCGGACTCGAACTCTTGGTCAAGAACCGCCTCGGATCTGGTGTTGACATCGGCTCAGCGAGCAAGTGGGAGCAGTATGAAGGCTGTGCAATCGGCAAGCAAACACGTGCTCCATCTCAAGACTCGACCACTGCGCGTGCTACGAGCCTGGTTGACGTCGTGCACAGCGATGTGTGCGGACCGATGCAGACATCCACGTTCGCAGCAAGAAGTGCTTCGTGACGTTCATCGATGACAAGTCGCGATTTGTCGTCGTCCACCTCATAGACCACAAGTCGGAAGTTTCAGGAAAAAATGAGACAAGAAAAAAGAAATAGATCACCTTCAAAGACGAAACGGAGCAGTTCGAAACGACGCCCACCCAATCCGAGGTCGCTCATGTTTGTTGGGACGTTCGAGTCCACATGTCGCCACATCTTCAAGCAAACAAATAGCCCGCAACTGTACGAGTCGAACTGCAACGGTGAGTTGACGGAAACAACAGAGAACGAAGGCGCTGCGCGGTCCTGAATGTCCTTGCTCATCCTGTCGAGCGCGGCCCTGTAATGGCGGCCGTTTAGAGAGTCGTAGTAGCGGACAGCCTTGCGAGGCACATCTACGACAATGCTGCACCAGTGATTGTTGCCAAAGTTAACGGGAAGCAAGATTGTCGTCACGTTCTGTGTCAAGAAATGCGCCACTCTCGACACGATAACGTCTTCTACACAGTGTGTCAATTGCGTGCGCGCACCGCTACACTGGTCTCGCGGCATCCCTCCAAAGCGTTTTGTAGGATGTCTGCTGCAGATTCGATCACAAAGAGCCAAGATCAGTGCGTCGTTGAAGCGGCGGCTTCAGGTTGTAGAACATATTGTAGTGGTAATCGTCGATGTAGCCAGCGAGTTTGTCGTATGGGAACTTCCTTTCTATCATGTCAGCCATGATTTGACGTTGTCTTGCATGTCGGCGCGTAGAGTACGGACAATATCAGTACGCATCCACTGGCAAAAAGCCACACCTCGGTTGCACATTGTCCGTAGCTCGGTGATCAGTTGCATCACCTCGATTGTTTCACGTGAATATGACCCAATACCAGCAATGCTGACCACTTCAGTAATACCAGCGGACGCGCCGGACGTCTCGTTCTGGCTTGGCTGAGATGTCTGACTCTGACTTCGGCTGTACACGGAAATGGCGTCTTCCTCTCGATTTGCTATAGGTAGCTTGTTCACACACGACTGTGTGGTGACGCGGGTGGCTAAATTAAGGCAGCGAAACCTTTAGATAGCACCGTACCCACACACGCACAGAACCCTTTCGGGATCCAAATTCTTGGCTCTAGAAGGTGACCCTGACGTTTACACCTCGTACCTCGGTTCGCTGAGAGGTGAACCGGGTCGGACGATGGCGACGCAAGAAGGGGGGTCGACTGCCGGGTTGTGAGGCCGGCTGTCGCGACTTGAACGCGGAGAAGAAGAGCTCCGCGAGCTGTCGGTGTCGATGTGCGCGCCGGGTCGGCTCTTGGTCGACGCGGGGCGGCTTGGGTCACGCGGGAACGCGGTGACCGTAGGCGATGAAGGGACGCTTGGTGTCCTTCGATCGCAGCTCGTGGTGGGCCAAATCTCCCAACCACGAGCGCCTTGATATCTCTGCGAATGTACACGCAGGCTCAGCCTAATCTCCTCGCCGCGGTACGCCTTGAAAATCGCCTCGACGCGAGAGTTAACTTCGCGCGGGCGGGTCCTTTAACGTTGCGTCCTGTTCACGACGGTGAGCTGAGTGGTTGAGAGCCCCGGTGGCCCGTGAAGATGCTCGACTTGTTCTTGGCACGGCAAAATCGGAACTCTTTTTAATGCTTATGTCTGCAATGCCGACTACCCTATCTCATGACCAACCATTCAAGGCGGTATACTAAACCCTAGATAACCATGAAGTGACCCGGCGATGCAACACCTTCGGGATGTCACATACGGGCGGTTGGGGCGCTTACAAGGCGACCCCAACGTGACCCAAACCGACTTTCGGGCGATACCCAGGTCGCGCATGCAATCCACCCCAAACGACCCGAGGTGATGTTCAGATGACCCCCTAAGTCGGTCACCTAGAGGTGGCCGGAGGCGACCTGAAGGTGACTAAGGTGACCCGGGTTCGTCTACAGACGATCCAAGGTGACCAAAGTGACCGGTCCTCTCAAGCAAGGTGACCTACTGACGTAGGTGACTTCTAGTAGTTAGCCTTCCACCGTCGTCACACACACAGTGTGGGTCACTCCAAAGCGTGACGGTTCAGGGGTCCCGAAAGGTGGTCCACCTCAGATGAGAGATTGCCTTGCTGAGATCCCCCTAACCTCGTTCCCTGGCCCTAATCCGTTGGGGCACAGAATCACCACAAAACCTCATGCACTTCACCACAAGTGCAGCAGCTTTGGTGGCAGCAAATATAACGCGTCGTCGACGACGACGGGATTCTTCTGTCTGGTGTATTTCGGCTGCTTGTTGTCCGCCTCTGCGTACTTGAGTGGAACGACGTCCAGTCGACGCAACGTCTCCTCGATTGATGGCTTGTCGTTGAGCAGAGAGTCAAGCAAGCCCTTGAGAGACACCACTCCGAGAAGTTCTTTGGCTGCTTGTGCAGCTCTGAAGAAGACGCGTTGTTGTTTTTCATCCGAGTCTCTCATCTTCCTGTCCAACTTTGGTTGTTCGGTTTTGCTGCTCGCGGGTTGAGACGGATCTTGGGAGCAGAAGGAGCAGGGTCAGCGTCATCAAAAGCGTCTGCGTCATCAAAAGCGTCTGCGTCATCAAAAGCGTCTGCGTCATTGAACGCGTCTGCGTCTGCGTCCGCAACAGCAACTGCGTCAGCTTCCTCAACTGCGTTACGTTCACCAGGAGCCACAGTGTCCTCGCTCTCTGGTTCGTCTCCGTCCACAATCGTGTCTTCTGCATTCGGCTTGTCCGCACCACCCGCAGTAGTCTTCTCGTGATCCGTCGCCTCGACGACGGCAACAGTCGTCTTCACTTTGACTGGAGCAATCGGGACGTCGGGAGCAATCGAAACGTCGCCCACGTTGCCCTTGACTTCTCCATGATTGTCCATGTTACGTCATGTTGTGCTCGCCCGTCAGAGCAGATGCCAAGCCCACGTCTTCAGCCGCTGACAACAGGCTTGATCTCGCGATGTCTTCACGACTCGCATCTTTGTCGACTTCACATTCTCGTCGATTACTTGGACAGTGACTTGGCACTTTGACTCAGGGAGGTGAACTCGATGAGGATCGATCATGACCACATCGCCAAAATCGGAGCAATAGAGACTGTTCGCCTGCGAACGCTGGATCTGAGATTGCTGCGCTTCCTGATAGTCCGCGCACTGGATGGCGGGTTATACCAGCTTGCGTTGCCGCATGTTACGCCACTGCTGAACCATGATCTGAAGAAACGCATCGTACTCCCTCTCGTCCTCTATGTCCGCCAGCTCGGATGCCATTGCCTGTGACACGCTGAGCGCTGCTCGCTTTGCTCCACTCTTGTTCGCTTCGATACGATTGATGTCGTGAACTCGTTGTACTGAAAGGCACGCACGGGTGGGGCATCGACGTGAATCTTCGTCCACCTGTTCAACACAAAGATGGAAGATCATGGGTGAGTCAAGGAAACATGGGAAACATGGACAGAGAAGCACGGAACACGATCATATTTACCGGTGATTGATCGCGCTTAGCGGAATCACACTAGGATACTGACGTGAATGCTTGCGGAAGGCCATGACATGTCAGCAAGGCAGCTTCATGCTGCTTGCAAATGCCCAGCCACACGACCAAGTGCTCAGATCGACGGAATGCGAGTGACCACCGTGGTGAACAAGCACGAGTTCATCGCCAATTCGCTCGTACGTGTAGACCTCGCACTTCTCCACGGCAGCAGCATACTCCATCTCAATCTGCTTGGCAACGAAGTGTGTCGACGCGAGCAGAACGTTGCACATTTCTTCGTCGTAGCTGATAGTTGAGTTGCAACCGACTGTGTTTCTTCGTTGCTTGTACGCTTTACAATCACGCCGCGCAGATACAATGATCGCTTCAATGCACGCAGTCATTTTATACTGTGAGCTCAGCCCATCCTTGAACTTCCCGAAAATCGACTCAAGACGGTTGTTTGTATAATTCTTGAAGTGCGGGAGCTTGCTGCGTTTGTGGTGAACCCACGTGTCCTTGCAGCTGTTCCAATTTACTTGGACGTACTCGTAGAAGCTCTGGAAACCCACGCGATCACACAAATCTTTGAGCTGAGTCATGGCCGAGGCATAGGCCACGCTGTCACGCGCGTACACCAATGCGTAGACCAGATTATCGATCGCAGTGTGATCTTGAGATGCAATCTTGCCGAACTCGGGCTTCCGAGACACCAGCTTCAAGAACTTGATGACGTGGAACACACGCCGAAAAGGATCCATACGCTCCGGATACTCGACGATGGGCATTCCTTGCTTCGCAGCCTTTGTGTTTCTCGCACGCTCGTTGCGCGTCTTGATACGCAGCGTCTCCGACACACGGATCACCTGGAACGTCGTGTCTTCGTATTCCTTCTTGTATGCCCACCACGCGTCCCAATCCTTGTGGAAACGCCGCGGAGCCTCGACACTGACCCCACCATCCACGTTCTCGACCATACCAGAACGGATCACGGATGAGTCACGGACCACGCTGCCGTCGCTGGTGTCATAATTATCAGCGGCATCACTTGCATCGTCTTCTTGCCCTTCTGATGCGACTGATCCACTGCCCTCACTTCCTTCCGACGGACGCGCCCCACTGCCCTCATGACCGTCGCCGTCGTCAAGGTCGAACAAAGCCTGCAGCTGACGATTCGCCTCACGGCTTGCCCGTTCTTCTGCTTTGCGCATTCGAGTAACGTAACGAACCGCAGGCTTCGCTGGGATGCGTGGGCTACGTCGTAGATGAGCGTCATCAGTCGTTCTCGCGTGCCGCGGGCTGTCATTAGAGCTACCGCGTGCGCTCGTTGCAGGGCTAGACGTCACCGAAGACGCACTCGACCTGTTACTGTGAGGTGAAAACGGAGGCACTGGCCCATCAGACATTGGGTATCCCTTTGCACAAACGGCCTTCCTTCCGATCAGGACTGGTGATGGCGAACGGGTCGGTGGTGGAGCAAGGGAGCGCGACGTCGCTGGCGTCGGATTCATCGAGTCTGTTTTGCGACTTTCTGGAGACGTCGCTGCTGACGATGTAGGCGTTTTGACTGAATGGGGCCGTGGGGACCACGGAAGGAGAGTTGACTGGATATCAAGGCCATTGAAGCTAGTGATGGCTTCCACTGCTGGAATAGACGCGAGTTGAAACACTTTGTAATGCAGTGGTGAGTAGGAATGCGGCTGCAGTTGAATGTGAAATCGTAGAGGGTTGGCGTGAGACGCGTTGGGCATGGGAGACTGATGCGCTGTTGCAATCTGTTGTCCTGCTGCATGAGCTGCGCGTATCTCGAGTGTCGAGAGCGGACGGACTGCTGGTCTGATGACGTCAGGACACTCAAAACGACAAATTGCGACGGTGGAAAACTTTTTTACGCGTGGTTTCCCTCTGAAAACCCCGTACAATTTCCTCTTGACAACAGACATCCTTTTCAGCATGACACAAGCGAAATACCTCGTCCTCATGAGAAGACACCGCCTGTCGCCGGCTCTCGACTGAAGACGACTGCACGCGACTTGAAGCGAGCGTGTGAGAATGAGCTGGGGACGCCGTGGCACCCCTACTCGTCATCTACGCCATGGCGGCGCACGCTCTGCTTCCAATTCTCCGACAACACGGTGGACCACGAGAGCACCTCCGTTCAGCCGACCTGTGGGAGCTCCCACAGGACCCACAGAGCAGCGTGATCGCAGAGGAGCTGCAGCGATGTCTTTCAGCGTGCGACCGCCAGCTCTTCCGCGCAGTCTGGCGCTTGGATGGACCTCAACTGAGCAAGGGCTTCGCACTCGCGCTTGGGGCGACTGTGCTCCGAATGCTGTACCCGCTTCAATTGTATCGGCTGCTCAGCTTGGTCGTGGCAGAGAAGCGTGCAGCGTTGTCCAGCCTGGTCAGCCACGTAGCACTGGTGTTTGGTGTGTCCATGGGCCACCGCATTCTCCATTGCCACTCGCAAGCGCAGACGAAAGCCGTCGCAGCTCACGTCGGCAGCGGGCTTCGCGTGCCGCTGCTTCGAGAGCTACTTTACCACAGCGCTCAGCGCTCGAGTGTCCCAAGCAGTCGCTCCGGTCAAGACAAGCAGCGCCTCGGTGCGCTGGCGATGCTCTACGAGGACGACTACCTATCAGTCTGCGTCATTACCTCCAACATGAACCTCGTGTGGACCGACGTGATCGAGGTCATGGGTGACGTCGCCATCGTGTTGCTCGTTTTATCTGTTCCTTGGCGAGTTCTCATTGTCGACGCCCTCGTCTTCGGAGTGATCTGGGCGTTTGAGCAGTGGGACCGTGGACCGTCAAGCTGGCGACCCGCGTGAACGTCATCCACGAGTGTTTTAGAGGCATCCAGAAGTCTTGAGCAAGATGTCGCTCTCCACGAACCTCCGGCTTCATCTAAAGAGACGACGACATGTGAGCCAAGCAAATCTCTTCCAGAAGTTTTGAGCAAGATGTCGCTCTCCATGAACCTCCAGCTTCATTTAAAGAGACGACGACATGTGAGCCAAGCAAATCTCTTCCGGCCACTCACGCCAATATTGTCGTCGGTCTCATGCCGGGATACAACGAATCGGAGACTGCCCCACAGACAAGCACAGGAGGTTGTGATGACTGTCTCGAGCCTAGAAGACCGTATGAAAACACAAGCTTCCCGAAGCATGCGGCTGATGATAGGCTCCACCCAGCGGGAGACTACGGACAGCCTCCCACCCTACTGAATGTTATCGATGGAATGAGTGAGTCGGGTGACGAAGGGTCGAACATGGATCTGGAATCCACAACAGACTCACCTCTGAAGAAGCGACGACGATACAATGAACTGCCCGTTCCATCGTTCGGTTCGGACATGTGGGAGATTTCACAGGGGTGATTGAAGCGATCAAAAACACCTTATGCTGTACACGATGGTGAACCCGCCGATGCCTGTGGTCAAGACGCGTGCTCGACCCCGTCAACTTTGACCACGTGTCGGGCGCACAGAAAGCCAGGGTCGTCGTCATAGGCTACTCGGCCTACGATAATAAACGCCTACGATGTTAAACGCCATCGCGCTGAACCAGGCGTCGCTCGACCACAGCTTTAGGTCCTGCATGGACTTCAAGAAGTACCAGACCATGATCAAGCAGCACGCCAACGGCCCATACGACCGCATCGTCGGCCGCCCAACTTTGACAGCGTGTCGGCGGAATGAGCTAAGTACGCGTCGGCGGCGTCGTGCAGGACGGCGCCATCATGATGAACAAGAAGCAACCGTCGTCGTTCAACAATTCGGTCGACGGCCCCAACCAGCTCGACGTGACGTACGCGCCAGCGCCGATGACGCTACCGTGTGCTACTCACGTCGCCCATTTTCTCGTCAAGGTGCCCAACCACGAGACGCGTTGACACGAGGTCAGCGACATGGTCAGCAGTCACCACGGCCAGATCTACAACCAGACGCTCAAGCACATGGTCATGGACAAGATGCACACACAATGCACACGCGGCAGCCGACCGAGGGCCGCTCGCGCGTCGTCGGCATGCATCTCAGCGAGATGGAGCGCTACTGTCTGATCGACTAAGGCGCGATCATGCTGCTCATGGAGCAACTCTCGATCTCGACCTACATGTTCACGGCGGACGTGTGCCAAAGCTACCGCCTGCTCGGGTGCGAGGGCTGGTGCCAGAAGTGCAAGTCGGAGGAGAAGGTCGGTAGCATCCGCATCATGGATGACTTTATGAGCAAGAGGACTCGCTTGCTGCAAACACATGGCCTTCATCGTTGCTCATGCGCCACGAAAACGCGACCCATGCACGAAAACGACAGCGCAACACGCTCGAAGACATCGCGGAAGGCGTCGACAGTGCCCGCCATCAGATGAGACGTCGGCAAGTTTAGGACGGTGGTAGGAAGGCGAGAGACAAAGCAACAAGATTGCTGTGTACAATATACACGGAATCCTCATGACCTAATCAGCCTCTTCTGATACCTCGACGTCGAAGAACGTCGACTCGGTGATTGATCGCATCCGGCGCTCGAAACACATCAATATGAGCGTCATATCAATGTGAGCGGCAGATTAGCTGCAGGCTCCCAGGTGGCCTCCCACTCGACTTCGAAAAGAGGCTGCCCAGTCGAGTCCTTCGACTCGGCCAATTGCCACGTTGTTGGCGCCTGGAGGGAAAGATTCGGCTCGAGATGCCATTCCGCCTCATTATCGTGGATGAATGGCAGATCGTTGGCAGTGATAGGATTACTCTTGATGTGGTCGAGCACATCATGGAGATATTTGCGCACTGAAGCTTTGGTCAGTACCTTCAAACATTCATGTGCATGTTGCCACAGGCGGCGACATGCTTCGTCGTTGATCCTTTGTCGTCCATTCCCAACTCGCTTTGAACTGCGCTCGCGTCATGCGCGGCTCAGTGCGGCGATGAATGTTCACGACGGGGCGTTGCTTAATTCGCTTGAAAACCTTCCTCGCCATGGAGAATCTGAATCTAGAAATTGCAGGCATGGTGCCGTACCAACGTGCAGTCAGCATCGAAAAAAAAACAGCCCCAGGTCCGCCCACTCGTTTGGAATGTCGAACGGTCGGGTCATGTAACGATTGAGAATAAATGCGACCAGTCGCTCTCAACTTAGCGGATCTCGTGTCCGACAGGGTGTTGGTCCGTAAAAAACTCCAACGAAAATATGTCCGTTCAGGATGAAACGATGCGACATCATTCGCGGAAAGTTTTGAATCCAACGGTCTGCATCTCGTTTTGCGGCCACACGCCCGAGGAAGACGTTTTGACCGATACATCCCTTCCCTTCTTCGCTAGTCGTGATCCGATGCTCGCCGGGTGAGCCTGCGTATGCGGGAATGAAGTCGGACGTGGAGCTTCGTGAATGCGACAGTGGGGTACAGGGAAGTGTGATCAAGCATTTTCAGGTTTTTTTTTTTTTGCTTTATCTCGTCACTGCGTGGGTGCTACCGCTTATGTGCGCCTGCCAAGTGTGTCGTCGGCTCCGACCGGTTGCTTCATCACGTCGCTGCGTCGCTGTTGCCACTCGTTTGCGTCTGCCCAGAGTGTGCTCGCTGCCACTGGTTGCCTCGTCACCTCGCGGCGTCGCTGCTACTGCTCGTGTACAACGCGTCCATTCTCGCAGTTTTCGTTGCTTTGTCCACAAAATGTGAAAAATTTCTGCCTCAGTTGAAACTCGAATCGTGAGGTCAAAACGACAAAGATGGCCCAGGCTGAACGTCATCATTTTGATTGTGGCTGCGACTGTTATGATCCCTTCAACATTGGAGGAGTCAATTCGCCGACTGCCCGTCGTTCGTGTTGCAAATCGACGCCGTTTCCAGAAGCGATTTGGAGCCTATTGTCGAAAGGAAAACGCTAGTTTCGAGAAGCTGCTTGCGCTGATCGGTCCCCAAATCGAGTACAACAAAACGCAGTCCATGAGAGCTTGTGGCCATGCTAATCCCTCCGCGCTAATGCTCCACTGTGCTTTTCGCTGGCTGGCTGGAGGTCAATGTAGCGACTTGACTCGCGTGTTCAGCATCTCCAGTTCAGCATTCTATCGATATCTCCACCGTGTTATCGATGTATTCAACGCAACAGCCGATCTGAAGCCAAGCTCAAAGTTGCAGCAGCTGGATTCCGCAGTTTGAGCACTGATGGTGTTATTTCGGATTGGGTTGGGGCTATCGATGGATGGTTGTGCCCAATACGTGTTCCGAATAAGAATGAATGCGGAAGAGTGATCTCATTTCTCTCAGGCCACTACCAGCGCTATGGATCAATTGTGCAAGCGTGTGTGGGTCATCAATAAAGATTCACAGCTTTTTGTGTTCGAGCGCCTGGTGGTATAAATGATACTCTCGCATACAAGCAATGAAACTTGAGTAACGTTCTTCAACACATGAATGCGCCGTATTTCGTTGTTGGTGACAATGCCTACACACAACGAGCATATCTAATGACTCCTTATAACAAGGCATAGCTTGGAGCGAAAGTCGAGAACGACAGTTCCAATTTCTATCTCAGTCAGCGACGAATTCGAGTGGAAATGGCTTTTGGCATACTCGCAGCAAAATGGCGTGTCCTGAAGGCACCGCTTGCGGTCTCGCTAAGTCGTGCCCCGCAGTCATCGCCGCATGCATCCGCCTACATAACTCCAGCAATCCTGGAGATCCATGGTACTAAGCTTGGTGATTCCATGAGAGAGGTCGCTCGAGAGAGACGTGAAAACATATCGAAAGCAGGAATTTGGTTCGAGTGGAAAGAAACATAAAGCAAAAAGCACAAGAGCTCGATTCATCAGATTTACAGATGGGATCTTGAGCCACCTATACTGTGTTGTCCTGGAGTAACTTGGTGATCTTGTTCCGCTCGTTCTCATACAACGCCAAATCCTCACGAAGGTATTCACCGTCATCACCACTCGCAGTTTCTAGGTCTTCACTATTTTTGCAATGATATCTCGAAGTGTATTGTGAAGCTTGATCGCTGCGGAGCGCTCATCAGGTCGCATTCCTTGTCTGGACGACAGCGATCCCAATTACGTCTGGGACTCCATGACAACTGGTACCAGTTGCTTCGTTGGTGTCTGCGACGGGCGCACTTTGGTTGCAGACGCGTGCTTAGTCTTGCGTGATTTGCTCGACGGATGTGTTGTGAATCGATCTGGCTGAACGCGTTTACGCGAACGTCGTGACGGAGTTTGTGACAGATCTGCTCTACACGTCGCGGTGTTTGATAGCTGGTCGGTGATCGAGTCGAGTTGATCAGATGCGAACAAACTACTCCGGCAAATCGGTCAACCCTGGGCTCTACCGAAGTAACACTCCCGCAGACACATAACAAACGTACTTATCCGAACACTAATGTACTGTACGTTAGTTAATTACGGACTGCTGTCACAAGTCCATTAAAGTAGTGCTCGGGCTCGGCACCTGGACTAAAGAACCAACTGCGCCACAGACACTCGTCGAGCACGCATGCAACTTGCTCCATCGTCCGCGTGCCTCGCATTGCCTTAATCTTCGACCTCAACTTCGCCTCCCAGCATCCTTAGATGCTGTTCGTGTGTGCTCCGGTTTTCGGGTCGACAAAGTTCTTGGAATGATTCACCCAAGTATGCTTGTACTCGAGATGCTTCAAGATCTTGTTGTTTGCCAGTGTGTGTCTCTCGTTCGACGACACGTACGATGCGAGTTTGTCGCTGATGATATGCGTGCTTAGTGGTCTGTCAGCAATGCAGGGAACATACAATCAACCACACAACCAACACACTCACTGTGGCAAAATCATCTCGGCAATAACCGCCGACAGCGTCGCTTTGGTCCTGTCGTGGAATGTGATCGCCGCGAACCACTTCTTGCTTGTCCGATCGTAACCTCCAAACACCCAGAACTCAGGGTGCTTCTTGTCACGTCCATACTTCTGCTTCTTGGCCACGGACGTCTCGTCAATCTCTACGACGTGCCCTGGCCCACCGACGCGCATGTCGATCTTCAGTAGCTCCTTTGAACAGTAGCCCCTGCACAGGTCAAACCACTCTGTAACCGTCTTGTCACCTGGTGCGCTTTGTGGCTGACTTTCCAGCAGCGAACATGAACAGCAACATGACAGCTTTCGACAGCGGCAAGCGTGAATGCAAGAAGATGCTGTCGACTCTCACACTGAGGGTGACGTCAGAAGAGCGCTTACAACAACGCCACTGCGTTCCTTTCCGCTTCAATCCCATCCTTTGTGCACATTTGGAACAGAACATCTCCTGTCGTAGGAGACTGACCCTCATCGCATACGCAGTCGCCTTCTCTTCGTCGCCACCAACACACGCGTCCATAACAACTGTGAACGTGAGCAATGACGAATCTCGAGTATCGTGCTCGTGGCCGGTCGTAGTCGCAGCAGTACACTCTCCTGGCATAGTCGTCGCTACTGGAGTTTACTCCAGTTGTCGAATCAAATGGCGGTCCCAAAGTGCTGGCGAGTTTTGAATAAAAAGGCGGAAAATCCTGGGTCTGCGTGGGCGCGACGTTCGACAAGCTCAACCCTACCGGGTAACAAATCACATCGTTGCCGAGTGTGTTGCGGTCGATCCAGCTATTCGTGCAGCCTGGCAAATGCGCACGGAAACTCGAAAGCGCAAGGATCCATTTGAGGGCCCGGCGATTATCGTGGCACTAATGCACCATAGTTAACGTTCTGAGTTAGCACCACCATCATGAAAACTTTATTCGCTCTCTACGAAGGTCTCTTCAGCTTCCTCTGACCATTCCTGGTTGCTGAGAAATCAACATAAAAAATTTGCGCCTCGTGAATTTCACTTAAGTACGAATTTAGGAAATGGCGGCAGCAGAGACTATGTTAACAGAGCTACCCGTTACTGCTTCCAGATTTGCCAAAATCGCACTAGAACACCTCGAAATTGAGCGATTAAAAACTTTTCTCGGGGCTGGATCGGAGTTTTCGACAATTTGGACGTCGAAAATTCTTTCGTGCCAAATTGATCGCCGCTTATAAGCATAAGTGCCAAAGTCAATTACGCCTAACATTCATCATCACTCTTCGTGCGAAGCGGGGCTTGAGGTCCTGTTGTCCTTGCGAGAGCGTTTCTTCGATCGCGCGACCTCTGACTGCTCTTCAGAAGGCTTCGCATAGAGGGGATGCGTGCGATACTCGACAGGGAGGTATGGAACGACGTGTTTGTGCAGATCGAAGACCTTCTCCGGGTTCATAGCAGGAAGGGAAAGTGGGGCGATTCGATCAAGAAGCTCGCTTGCTCTCTCTTCATCCACTTCTTTTCCGTCGTAGCTGCGACTCAAGTAGAACACGACAGGGGGGCCAACGGCGATTCACGGCACTCCAGTTGTCCAGGGTACTCGTGCGACATCTCGAAGATCTGGTACTTTTGCAAGCCCTTCACATTCATGTACAGCTCATTGACAACGGGTTTGAAGTCAAATAAGGGTACGTCTTCTTCTTCAAGCGATACTGCGTCTGACGAGGACGCCGCTTCCGACACAATCGTCGTCACCTGCTCCATCGTCCAGCAGTCTGACTTGACAAACCGTTTCTTGATGTGCCCGATGCCACGATCGCAAGCATTTTTCGTGTGCCCCTTGACAAAAAACTTGTAGCTCACCTTTTCGAAGTAGCCGATATGTGCGAGGAGCAGAAAGTACTTGATCACGAAGTTGTTCTTGTTTTGGCCACCACAATTGTCTGCGTACACTGTTAGATGCTTGCCCTCACCGTCGTATGTGTTTCGAAGATACCGATTCACCATAGAGATAACCTCATTCGACCCTTTGCCGCCCTTGCGCTCGCTGTAGAGGAAATGCGTGTGTCGCTGGCTGTATGCGTCGTAGATCCCGAACAGCGACACACTGATGAGAGACATAAAGTAGAACTGCGACGGCGTGTCCGCCCGCGTGTGACCCACTCCTCGTCGTCGAAGGGGTCAGGCTCGTACTCACTCCCGCTCGACATTTTCGACAATGACTTCGTGGCAATTTCCTCGCTTCCCGTTTAAGTACGAAAACTGGTGGTCAACTTTCAACTGCCTTTTTCTCGAAATCAGCTTGGTTAGCTTTGTGCCATTTTGAATGCCGGGCTCTCATTTGGATCCCCTGAGTTGACCCCTCGCAAGTCGCGTCGCCTCAGTCTCCGTGGCTCTGGTCTGATCAGGCAAGAATAACAAATTCGATTTGCTCTTAAGGTTGCTCAAATGTTATCAGCATTAACGAACGCCCCATCCAGGGCTGTCGAGAATCCGGATGTCAAGGACTTTTTCGTAAATTTCTACCTGGCTACAAGTTGCCAACACGACAAGCGACTAGCTCAACCCTTCTGGGCGACATGTACATCGCCGAGCGCGGAGAAGTAATCGCTGCTCTCCGGAAGCAACGATTTGTCGTCATCGTCACGAATAGTTGGACCAGCCCTGGCGGTGAGCATGTAATGAATTACATGATTACAAGCCCGATGCTTCGACCGCTTTTTTGGATCTCGCTCGTCACAGCCGACGAGGCTTCGACTAAAGATCTAATCGCGAACAAGCTACTCGAGGTGATTGCGGACGTTGAGTCGGCTATAGGCGCACGGAGGGTGTCAGGGTGTGTGACCGACAATGCACCCAGCATGGCAAAGGCCTGGCGACTCAAGGATACTCGTGCTGATATAACCTACAACGGTTGTGCTGCTCATGCAGTCAATCTAATAATTGGTCCGATGTTTAGCGAGATTCCAGAATTCGTCGACGTGATCAGGAAGTGCAAGTCGTTGGTCAAGTTTGTCCGAAGCTTTACTCGCCCGACTTCGGCAGCATCGAAAAATGATGCTAGCGGACGAGAATTGGCGTCGTGGACTGTCACTCCCTGTCGCGACTCGCTGGTATTCCAGCGAAAACTGCGTCCGCAGTGTTCTCCTTTATCGTGCTGTGTTCAAGGCGACATTTGCTGACAGTGCGTTCATATCACGATTTGAGTGTGGTAAACTGCTTCGTGCCCAAGCCACTGTTGATGATCCTTCCTTCTGGTCGATGTATTCCCGTGTTGTGTCTCTCTCTCACAGCACCAATAGCGAAGTCGACTGGTGTGCTTGAAAGTGATGGAGCCCTCTTGTCGCCAGTGTATGATCACTGTAAGGCAATGCTCGAAGACGATATGTACAAGCCAACTGCATCGGACCGAACTATAGGCCCCATGATCACAAGAGCACAGTGGTCGACGTTTCGGCAGCCCTCGATGCTAGCAGCATTTCTCTTGGATCCAACGAAATCCATGGATGACTTCATGCCATCCGATCGACGTGCTGCGATCATCGCCGTTCACAGCCTTTTGCAACAATGGGGTTACACAGCGGTGACATGATGGACGCGCTGAAGACCGAACTGGACTCGTTTGTGGGTGAGAAAGACCAGTGGCAGCCACCCGACTTCTCAGCAAACAAGGCCAATCACCTATCATGTGGTGGGTGTCGTCGGACTACTCGATACTGAAGGTCGTCGCACAACGCATGCTGAGTTCGCAAACGTTGCCTACGTCGAGTGAGCGATCTTGGAGCATACACGGGTTCATGAAGAACAAACTTCGATGCAAGACCCACACCAACACAATTCGAAATTTGGCGTTTGTGTGCTCCAATCGCGGCAAGAAGACACCAGTGACAGTAGCGTTCTATCGGGTGCGAAGACTTGAAGAAGCCGAAGCAAGTGAAGATAGTCGTGATGAGAGCGTCGATCCTGTGTGGGACAGAGAGCTTGGTGAGTTCCAATTCGATATGCTGACTGATGGAGCAAACACTGCGGGAGGCGACCGTCCACCGTCATGTCTGTACATGCTGCTGAACTAGCTGGCACAACCTGATGTTTAGCAACAAGCGCAACTTCGAGAACAACGGCGAGAGCGATGCTGGACCACTCGCTCATCTAAGCCAGCGCGCGGGCAAGGCGGGATAAAGCTCTGGCAACACAGCGCTCGCAACGTGGGGTAGGGATCAAATAAATCGCGAATAGCATGATGTCGAATGAACCTGCTCTCCTTCTCCACTACCGTCTTGCTCGACTTGAGCTCTTGCACCTGCAGCGACAGAGCTGCCTTTGTTCCGCCAGGGACGCCATCGCCGCGTCCTGCTCGTCGCTCGTTGACGTCGTGCACAGCGATGTGTGCGGACCAAAGCAGACATCCACATTCAGCAGCAAGAAGTGCTTCGCGACGTTCATCGACGACAAGTCGCGATTTGTCGTCGTCTACCTCATAGAGCACAAGTCGGAAGTTGCAGACAAAATGCACTACTTGGCACAATTGGTTGACGATTCAGGGTGGGGGGGGGGGATATGCAAGCTGTTGTTCTACTAATTCGCCCAATTTGACATGCGTTGGGGAAGTTGGAGTCGGACACAGAACATATTTCCGGTGTGTACGAGTGGTTCCAAAGCTTGCTGACACACGATTGCTATCGTTCAAGATCCTGCAGTTTGCAGCGTTCTGGTTGTGCAGTTGGCCTCGTTGAGACCCGCATCCCGCTGTCCACATATGTTCAATCTACGGTGGCCGAGCAGCTTACAGCTTACGTGGTAGGAAGTTGATGAATCCGATGTCCGACAGTACGTTCCAGCCTCGACCAGGTACGCTCGCTTCGCTGGCCTTCCTTCTGGCGAGCTCGAGACGTTTTTCCATGCGAAGATCCGCGAACGTTGGCTGTTCGTGCACACAGACGCGATGAGCATCGCATTCTTTCTCGATCATCGGACTGACTCGAACGACGTTCAGCACGGTGACGAGCGCGCAGCCCGGAATGCTGCGGTTGAGTTCGCTCGAATGACAAAGGAATCAGCAGTGAGAACGATGTCGCCACACTGACGCGTGAGCTTTTTGACCTCGCCAGAGTGAAACGTGATGAGTTTGGAATGCAAGCTACAAGATCTTCCAGCTACTGGGCGTCAGTGCGCATTGAGTTTCCGACGTTGGGTAAAAGCTTGCCGACATTGTCTTCGCCTTGCCACCATCATCGGCTGCAAGTGAACGTGCGTGGAGTATTTTCAATCATATACACACCAAGAAACGCAATCGTCTTTCGCCGGGCAAGGCTGAGCTGCTGGTATTGATGTTCATCAACCACGGCGCAATCTCAAATGAGCCCGAAGATCTCCTCGATTTCATGTTCGGAAAGTGTTGAGAATCATCACGGTGCAGAGGTCCCCACAGTGTAGCAATAATCCTTTTCATCTGTCCGTTACTTCATACTGTCCGGCGCATCGCGATCATTGACAGCACTAGCGACTGCACACACCGCGGTCGGTGCCTGCATTCGCTTTTCTGACGTGCTTCGCGGCCCGCATACCATATCGAGATCAAGATCTTAGTCATCAGCTGCCTCGATCGCGAGTCGTTTTTGTCGTCTTGCTGCAGTGGACGCGTCTCGCGAGATAGCGGGCGAGATGGTGGTGGTCGCGCTTCGCTTCGTCTGCAGCCTGCTGTCGGAACGCGGTTTGACCCCATGATGCCGCACACACGGCCTTGCAACCGTTCACAGCGACGGGTGCTGGTGCTGGATCTCGTTGAGCAGCACGTCAGATTCTGAAAATGACTATATGAAGCCGCACGTTGGTGACCAAAGACGCACTCGCTAGCGCACAGATACACGCCTCCAACGCCACATAGTGTCTCTAAAAACGGTCACCATGTAGCAGTACGGGGGCCGCACAAAGAAGCCGCGTGCTACCGCTCGTTGGCGACGGCGTTCGATCGCTCGCGCGCGAGTCGTCTTCTCCAGTGACGCAAGGCGCTGCGTGAAATGCCAGCGACAGTCGGCTAAAGAGCACGTCGAACGGAGCATCGGTCGATGCTGGGTCAACGCTCGCGTCAAGTGCACGCACGGTTGTGTCTTGCAGCAGCAGCAAGAACGGGTGCCTCACACGCGAGTTACACCAAGTCCTGTGGACATGGTGGCAATGAATGTCGCGACGCCTGTGTGGTTTCTTTCGAGAACCGCGTCAAATCCCAAGAGGACAGGTTCAACTTTCCGGTTGCTTTGCGGGAAGCTTTCAGCGCCATGGTAGTTTCTTTTCTAACCGAGAAGTGCCACCTGTGCCACAACAACGTGACGATCCGTGGCGTCATGCCAAGGAAGGCACTTGCTGGGTTAGGAACCACTCTCAAACCGCAAACGAATTGCTTGCTGCAGATACTGCAACCAGCAAATCAATAACCCGAAGCCGAGTGGGAACATGCTTGCGTATATCCTTATTTGCAAGAAGGCCTCACGGTACGTACGGCAAGCACGACCTCCATCAGGAGCAACCCCAAGCTGAACCTGTTAATAAAGGACTTGTTTATGTATCTGACCCTCAAGCAGATATCCACACACACACAGTTGCATTGACTCGTTTTGTTCGTGACCACGGTGCGCTGCGTGATACCTTTTGTACCATTCTCAACACCAGTGGCGCTGCTGGAAATCGTCAGAGAGGCTTGACACTCGCCGTTCCTACGTCGACGACCTGATCATCGCGTGTAGTTCCGTGCCGCTGCTCAAGTCGATCAAAGCGGCGCTGAGTGATTGGTTTGAGATGTCAGACGTCAGTGAACTTCGGTTTTACCTTGGGACGGATGCAGATCATCGCAGACCAGAAACAAGGAGGCAGGCACTTCGACGGTCTCACAGACCAAGTTTCTCGAGTTTCTGGGGTCGATACAACTTCAGCATGTCGGACTCGAAGCCCGTCAAGATGCCTCAAGCTTACCAAGTCCATGTGCGATGGCGGCTACAAGCATGACTTGACGATGCAGACCGTGTCGTATCGAAGTGCTGTTGGTTGCTTGCTTCATGGACCTCATCTCATGGTCAGCAACGCGCTCAGACCTTCCTTGCCGCTGCAGTGGGAATTCTAAGCCAGTTTGCCGCAGATCTGTGTCCGACGCACTGGCAAGCACTGAAGCGTGTACTTCGGTATCTCAACAGAACTTCGACGCATGGACTCGTGTTTGGTCGACGAGTTTATTCCAGCAACAACATGCTTTGCAGCTACTCACTCGGACGCGGACTGGGCGGGTGATGTTGAGTCACATAGCTAGCTGTACAAGTGGTTTTGTGTTCTTGCTCCACGGCGAATGTGTGAGCTGGCAGAGCAGGAAGCAGCGCTCAGTCGTGCTGTCATCAACCGAAGCCGACTATCCCTCCCGACTCAAGTCACGGAAGGCGTTTCCCTCCAGGACTGGAATCAGTCGGAGGAAATCCCTCCTCACCGGCACCAGGAGTCGTGATGGACTCACCTTTGGCGTTTTGCATTCCACCGATCAAGTGCTCTGACCAACATGTCTCGCGATGGAGAAGACTCGCAGCTACCACTCGTTCGTTCGGCCAGCGGTGCGCAAGATGCATGATCACGGCTAGAGTCACACTTCGAGAAGAAGACTCTCGCCAACAAGCTCTTTCTTCGTCGCACTTCTTCAGCGCGATGATGGAGGATGGCGACGACGTGCTCCAGCACATCAACAAGCTCAAGACGCTGGCGGAGCAGCTCGATGCAATCGGCGCTCCGGTCAGCGAGGATGATCTCGTGATCACGCTGCTTGGCGGTCTGAACGAGTCTTACCAGCTCCTGATCACAGCTCGGATGCGTATGCTATCCTTGGGAGATGGTGACGTCTCGCGACTGATACACGAGGATCTCAAACGAAAAGAGCAGCACATCAGGCGTTCGTGAGTGCGAGCGCCCGTGCGAGGGGACGTCCGGCGAAGAAGGTTGGCGCGTGTCGGCATTGCGGCACACGGCCACTGGATCGCGGAGTGTCCGTTTCCGCAACAAGACAACAACAGTGATGGCGACCGTCGGGGTACCGTGCACGCGCATGTTGCACGCGATGTATCGCGCAGTGACTCGAGTGTCGCTGGCGACGACTACCTCTTCATGGCACAAGGTCGAGATTTGATCGTAGCGACAGCTCACGATGAAGACAACATGTGGCTGGTCGACTCGGGTGCGACGCAGCACATGACTCACTCGAAGTCGAGTTTGCTCAAGTATCGGTCGATCAAGCCCGTCAAGGTACACCTTGCCGACGATGGCACCGTCGAAGCGATCGGATGCGGCGACGTCGAAATGCTGATTCCGACTCCACAAGGCCCACGCAAGGGTGTTCTCAAGAATGTGTGGCACGTGCCGAAGCTTAGCCGCAGCCTCTTCTCGGTTGCACGCTTTGCGAAGGACGTCGCACCGATCACATTCACACGTGATCAGTGTGTTGTGAGTCTGCAAGGTTCGACGTGGACCATCGGCAAACGTGTCGGCAAGGGTCTGTTGACAATATCGACAGTCGTGTCGACATTGGTTTCAAGGCGCCTCGCCGAGCGACCCAGTAGTACGAAGAGCTGATTCATGTCGCGCGCATGTCAAGTTTGGCTGCGGCAAACATTCCCATGCTAGTCGCAGTCACTCCTTTGATTGCGACATCCGGTGGGTACATGTTTATGGCATGGTGCGACATGGTTGTGGGTGAGGACCAACACTCAGTGACACATGTTTACGAAATCGTGTACCGTGAGTGTTGGTATCAACTGCAACCCAGAGTAGAGACAGCAAGTGAGGCTTAGATGTAGTTGCAGCACACCGACCGCGCAAGCGAACTAAGTCCCTCAATCGAATCACTTTGCATTTTGCATTCCACCGATCAAGTGCTCTGACCAACAGGGTCTGTTCAAGCTGAACATGACGCCTGTGATGGCCGGCAAGAGTGGTGCAAACGCGCACGCACTTGGTCGAGTGACCCGATTTCGAGAACAAAAGTGTACTTTTTGGTACCTTCGACTCGGTCAAATCGATCACTCCGGACTCGAACTCTTGGTCAAGAATCGCCTCGGATCTGGTGTGGACATCGGTTCAGCGAGCAAGTGGGAGCAGTATGAAGGCTGTGCAATCGGCAAGCAAACACGTGCTCCATCTCAAGACTCGACCACTGCGCGTGCTACGAGCCTGGTTGACGTCGTGCACAGCGATGTGTGCGGACCGATGCAGACATCCACGTTCGCAGCAAGAAGTGCTTCGCGACGTTCATCGACGACAAGTCGCGATTTGTCGTCGTCTACCTCATAGAGCACAAGTCGGAAGTTGCAGACAAAATGCACTACTTGGCACAATTGGTTGACGATTCAGGATAGGGGGGGGGGATATGCAAGCTGTTGTTCTACTAATTCGCCCAATTTGACATGCGTTGGGGAAGTTGGAGTCGGACACAGAACATATTTCCGGTGTGTACGAGTGGTTCCAAAGCTTGCTGACACACGATTGCTATCGTTCAAGATCCTGCAGTTTGCAGCGTTCTGGTTGTGCAGTTGGCCTCGTTGAGACCCGCATCCCGCTGTCCACATATGTTCAATCTACGGTGGCCGAGCAGCTTACAGCTTACGTGGTAGGAAGTTGATGAATCCGATGTCCGACAGTACGTTCCAGCCTCGACCAGGTACGCTCGCTTCGCTGGCCTTCCTTCTGGCGAGCTCGAGACGTTTTTCCATGCGAAGATCCGCGAACGTTGGCTGTTCGTGCACACAGACGCGATGAGCATCGCATTCTTTCTCGATCATCGGACTGACTCGAACGACGTTCAGCACGGTGACGAGCGCGCAGCCCGGAATGCTGCGGTTGAGTTCGCTCGAATGACAAAGGAATCAGCAGTGAGAACGATGTCGCCACACTGACGCGTGAGCTTTTTGACCTCGCCAGAGTGAAACGTGATGAGTTTGGAATGCAAGCTACAAGATCTTCCAGCTACTGGGCGTCAGTGCGCATTGAGTTTCCGACGTTGGGTAAAAGCTTGCCGACATTGTCTTCGCCTTGCCACCATCATCGGCTGCAAGTGAACGTGCGTGGAGTATTTTCAATCATATACACACCAAGAAACGCAATCGTCTTTCGCCGGGCAAGGCTGAGCTGCTGGTATTGATGTTCATCAACCACGGCGCAATCTCAAATGAGCCCGAAGATCTCGCTCGATTTCATGTTCGGAAAGTGTTGAGAATCATCACGGTGCAGAGGTCCCCACAGTGTAGCAATAATCCTTTTCATCTGTCCGTTACTTCATACTGTCCGGCGCATCGCGATCATTGACAGCACTAGCGACTGCACACACCGCGGTCGGTGCCTGCATTCGCTTTTCTGACGTGCTTCGCGGCCCGCATACCATATCGAGATCAAGATCTTAGTCATCAGCTGCCTCGATCGCGAGTCGTTTTTGTCGTCTTGCTGCAGTGGACGCGTCTCGCGAGATAGCGGGCGAGATGGTGGTGGTCGCGCTTCGCTTCGTCTGCAGCCTGCTGTCGGAACGCGGTTTGACCCCATGATGCCGCACACACGGCCTTGCAACCGTTCACAGCGACGGGTGCTGGTGCTGGATCTCGTTGAGCAGCACGTCAGATTCTGAAAATGACTATATGAAGCCGCACGTTGGTGACCAAAGACGCACTCGCTAGCGCACAGATACACGCCTCCAACGCCACATAGTGTCTCTAAAAACGGTCACCATGTAGCAGTACGGGGGCCGCACAAAGAAGCCGCGTGCTACCGCTCGTTGGCGACGGCGTTCGATCGCTCGCGCGCGAGTCGTCTTCTCCAGTGACGCAAGGCGCTGCGTGAAATGCCAGCGACAGTCGGCTAAAGAGCACGTCGAACGGAGCATCGGTCGATGCTGGGTCAACGCTCGCGTCAAGTGCACGCACGGTTGTGTCTTGCAGCAGCAGCAAGAACGGGTGCCTCACACGCGAGTTACACCAAGTCCTGTGGACATGGTGGCAATGAATGTCGCGACGCCTGTGTGGTTTCTTTCGAGAACCGCGTCAAATCCCAAGAGGACAGGTTCAACTTTCCGGTTGCTTTGCGGGAAGCTTTCAGCGCCATGGTAGTTTCTTTTCTAACCGAGAAGTGCCACCTGTGCCACAACAACGTGACGATCCGTGGCGTCATGCCAAGGAAGGCACTTGCTGGGTTAGGAACCACTCTCAAACCGCAAACGAATTGCTTGCTGCAGATACTGCAACCAGCAAATCAATAACCCGAAGCCGAGTGGGAACATGCTTGCGTATATCCTTATTTGCAAGAAGGCCTCACGGTACGTACGGCAAGCACGACCTCCATCAGGAGCAACCCCAAGCTGAACCTGTTAATAAAGGACTTGTTTATGTATCTGACCCTCAAGCAGATATCCACACACACACAGTTGCATTGACTCGTTTTGTTCGTGACCACGGTGCGCTGCGTGATACCTTTTGTACCATTCTCAACACCAGTGGCGCTGCTGGAAATCGTCAGAGAGGCTTGACACTCGCCGTTCCTACGTCGACGACCTGATCATCGCGTGTAGTTCCGTGCCGCTGCTCAAGTCGATCAAAGCGGCGCTGAGTGATTGGTTTGAGATGTCAGACGTCAGTGAACTTCGGTTTTACCTTGGGACGGATGCAGATCATCGCAGACCAGAAACAAGGAGGCAGGCACTTCGACGGTCTCACAGACCAAGTTTCTCGAGTTTCTGGGGTCGATACAACTTCAGCATGTCGGACTCGAAGCCCGTCAAGATGCCTCAAGCTTACCAAGTCCATGTGCGATGGCGGCTACAAGCATGACTTGACGATGCAGACCGTGTCGTATCGAAGTGCTGTTGGTTGCTTGCTTCATGGACCTCATCTCATGGTCAGCAACGCGCTCAGACCTTCCTTGCCGCTGCAGTGGGAATTCTAAGCCAGTTTGCCGCAGATCTGTGTCCGACGCACTGGCAAGCACTGAAGCGTGTACTTCGGTATCTCAACAGAACTTCGACGCATGGACTCGTGTTTGGTCGACGAGTTTATTCCAGCAACAACATGCTTTGCAGCTACTCACTCGGACGCGGACTGGGCGGGTGATGTTGAGTCACATAGCTAGCTGTACAAGTGGTTTTGTGTTCTTGCTCCACGGCGAATGTGTGAGCTGGCAGAGCAGGAAGCAGCGCTCAGTCGTGCTGTCATCAACCGAAGCCGACTATCCCTCCCGACTCAAGTCACGGAAGGCGTTTCCCTCCAGGACTGGAATCAGTCGGAGGAAATCCCTCCTCACCGGCACCAGGAGTCGTGATGGACTCACCTTTGGCGTTTTGCATTCCACCGATCAAGTGCTCTGACCAACATGTCTCGCGATGGAGAAGACTCGCAGCTACCACTCGTTCGTTCGGCCAGCGGTGCGCAAGATGCATGATCACGGCTAGAGTCACACTTCGAGAAGAAGACTCTCGCCAACAAGCTCTTTCTTCGTCGGCTTCTTCAGCGCGATGATGGAGGATGGCGACGACGTGCTCCAGCACATCAACAAGCTCAAGACGCTGGCGGAGCAGCTCGATGCAATCGGCGCTCCGGTCAGCGAGGATGATCTCGTGATCACGCTGCTTGGCGGTCTGAACGAGTCTTACCAGCTCCTGATCACAGCTCGATGCGTATGCTATCCTTGGGAGATGGTGACGTCTCGCGACTGATACACGAGGATCTCAAACGAAAAGAGCAGCACATCAGGCGTTCGTGAGTGCGAGCGCCCGTGCGAGGGGACGTCCGGCGAAGAAGGTTGGCGCGTGTCGGCATTGCGGCACACGGCCACTGGATCGCGGAGTGTCCGTTTCCGCAACAAGACAACAACAGTGATGGCGACCGTCGGGGTACGTGCACGCGCATGTTGCACGCGATGTATCGCGCAGTGACTCGAGTGTCGCTGGCGACGACTACCTCTTCATGGCACAAGGTCGAGATTTGATCGTAGCGACAGCTCACGATGAAGACAACATGTGGCTGGTCGACTCGGGTGCGACGCAGCACATGACTCACTCGAAGTCGAGTTTGCTCAAGTATCGGTCGATCAAGCCCGTCAAGGTACACCTTGCCGACGATGGCACCGTCGAAGCGATCGGATGCGGCGACGTCGAAATGCTGATTCCGACTCCACAAGGCCCACGCAAGGGTGTTCTCAAGAATGTGTGGCACGTGCCGAAGCTTAGCCGCAGCCTCTTCTCGGTTGCACGCTTTGCGAAGGACGTCGCACCGATCACATTCACACGTGATCAGTGTGTTGTGAGTCTGCAAGGTTCGACGTGGACCATCGGCAAACGTGTCGGCAAGGGTCTGTTGACAATATCGACAGTCGTGTCGACATTGGTTTCAAGGCGCCTCGCCGAGCGACCCAGTAGTACGAAGAGCTGATTCATGTCGCGCGCATGTCAAGTTTGGCTGCGGCAAACATTCCCATGCTAGTCGCAGTCACTCCTTTGATTGCGACATCCGGTGGGTACATGTTTATGGCATGGTGCGACATGGTTGTGGGTGAGGACCAACACTCAGTGACACATGTTTACGAAATCGTGTACCGTGAGTGTTGGTATCAACTGCAACCCAGAGTAGAGACAGCAAGTGAGGCTTAGATGTAGTTGCAGCACACCGACCGCGCAAGCGAACTAAGTCCCTCAATCGAATCACTTTGCATTTTGCATTCCACCGATCAAGTGCTCTGACCAACAGGGTCTGTTCAAGCTGAACATGACGCCTGTGATGGCCGGCAAAGTGGTGCAAACGCGCACGCACTTGGTCGAGTGACCCGATTTCGAGAACAAAGTGTACTTTTTGGCACCTCCGACTCGGTCACATCGGTCACTCCGGACTCGAACTCTTGGTCAAGAACCGACTCGGGTCTGGTGTAGACATCGGATCAGTGAACAAGTGGGAGCAGTGTGAAGGCTGTGCAATCGGCAAGCAGACGCGTGCTCCGTTTCAAGACTCGACCACTGCGCGTGCTACGAGCCTGGTTGACGTCGTGCACAGCGATGTGTGCGGACCAATGCAGACATTCACGTTTAGCAGCAAGACGTGCTTCGCGACGTTCATCGATGACAAGTCTACCTCATAGAGCACAAGTCGGAAGTTGCAGACAAAATGCACTACTTGGCACAATTGGTTGACGATTCAGGATGGGGGGGGGGATATGCAAGCTGTTGTTCTACTAATTCGCCCAATTTGACATGCGTTGGGGAAGTTGGAGTCGGACACAGAACATATTTCCGGTGTGTACGAGTGGTTCCAAAGCTTGCTGACACACGATTGCTATCGTTCAAGATCCTGCAGTTTGCAGCGTTCTGGTTGTGCAGTTGGCCTCGTTGAGACCCGCATCCCGCTGTCCACATATGTTCAATCTACGGTGGCCGAGCAGCTTACAGCTTACGTGGTAGGAAGTTGATGAATCCGATGTCCGACAGTACGTTCCAGCCTCGACCAGGTACGCTCGCTTCGCTGGCCTTCCTTCTGACGAGCTCGAGACGTTTTTCCATGCGAAGATCCGCGAACGTTGGCTGTTCGTGCACACAGACGCGATGAGCATCGCATTCTTTCTCGATCATCGGACTGACTCGAACGACGTTCAGCACGGTGACGAGCGCGCAGCCCGGAATGCTGCGGTTGAGTTCGCTCGAATGACAAAGGAATCAGCAGTGAGAACGATGTCGCCACACTGACGCGTGAGCTTTTTGACCTCGCCAGAGTGAAACGTGATGAGTTTGGAATGCAAGCTACAAGATCTTCCAGCTACTGGGCGTCAGTGCGCATTGAGTTTCCGACGTTGGGTAAAAGCTTGCCGACATTGTCTTCGCCTTGCCACCATCATCGGCTGCAAGTGAACGTGCGTGGAGTATTTTCAATCATATACACACCAAGAAACGCAATCGTCTTTCCCCGGGCAAGGCTGAGCTGCTGGTATTGATGTTCATCAACCACGGCGCAATCTCAAATGAGCCCGTAGATCTCGATTTCATGTTCGGAAAGTGTTGAGAATCATGACGGTGCAGAGGTCCCCACAGTGTAGCTCTAATCCTTTTCATCTGTCCGTTACTTCATACTGTCCGGCGCATCGCGATCATTGACAGCACTAGCGACTGCACACACCGCGGTCGGTGCCTGCATTCGCTTTTCTGACGTGCTTCGCGGCCCGCATACCATATCGAGATCAAGATCTTAGTCATCAGCTGCCTCGATCGCGAGTCGTTTTTGTCGTCTTGCTGCAGTGGACGCGTCTCGCGAGATAGCGGGCGAGATGGTGGTGGTCGCGCTTCGCTTCGTCTGCAGCCTGCTGTCGGAACGCGGTTTGACCCCATGATGCCGCACACACGGCCTTGCAACTCGTTCACAGCGACGGGTGCTGGTGCTGGATCTCGTTGAGCAGCACGTCAAATTCTGAAAATGACTATATGAAGCCGCACGTTGGTGACCAAAGACGCACTCGCTAGCGCACAGATACACGCCTCCAACGCCACATAGTGTCTCTAAAAACGGTCACCACGTAGCAGTACGGGGGCCGCACAAAGAAGCCGCGTGCTACCGCTCGTTGGCGACGGCGTTCGATCGCTCGCGCGCGAGTCGTCTTCTCCAGTGACGCAAGGCGCTGCGTGAAATGCCAGCGACAGTCGGCTAAAGAGCACGTCGAACGGAGCATCGGTCGATGCTGGGTCAACGCTCGCGTCAAGTGCACGCACGGTTGTGTCTTGCAGCAGCAGCAAGAACGGGTGCCTCACACGCGAGTTACACCAAGTCCTGTGGACATGGTGGCAATGAATGTCGCGACGCCTGTGTGGTTTCTTTCGAGAACCGCGTCAAATCCCAAGAGGACAGGTTCAACTTTCCGGTTGCTTTGCGGGAAGCTTTCAGCGCCAGGGTAGTTTCTTTTCTAACCGAGAAGTGCCACCTGTGCCACAACAACGTGACGATCCGTGGCGTCATGCCAAGGAAGGCACTTGCTGGGTTAGGAACCACTCTCAAACCGCAAACGAATTGCTTGCTGCAGATACTGCAACCAGCAAATCAATAACCCGAAGCCGAGTGGGAACATGCTTGCGTATATCCTTATTTGCAAGAAGGCCTCACGGTACGTACGGCAAGCACGACCTCCATCAGGAGCAACCCCAAGCTGAACCTGTTAATAAAGGACTCGTTTATGTATCTGACCCTCAAGCAGATACCCACACACACAGTTGCATTGACTCGTTTTGTTCGTGACCACGGTGCGCTGCGTGATACCTTTTGTACCATTCTCAACACCAGTGGCGCTACTGGAAATCGTCAGAGAGGCTTGACACTCGCCGTTCCTACGTCGACGATCTGATCATCGCATGTAGTTCCGTGCCGCTGCTCAAGTCGATCAAAGCGGCGCTGAGTGATTGGTTTGAGATGTCAGACGTCAGTGAACTTCGGTTTTACCTTGGGACGGATGCAGATCATCGCAGACCAGAAACAAGGAGGCAGGCACTTCGACGGTCTCACAGACCAAGTTTCTCGAGTTTCTGGGGTCGATACAACTTCAGCATGTCGGACTCGAAGCCCGTCAAGACGCCTCAAGCTTACCAAGTCCATGTGCGATGGCGGCTACAAGCATGACTTGACGATGCAGACCGTGCCGTATCGAAGTGCTGTTGGTTGCTTGCTTCATGGACCTCATCTCATGGTCAGCAACGCGCTCAGACCTTCCTTGCCGCTGCAGTGGGAATTCTAAGCCAGTTTGTCGCAGATCTGTGTCCGACGCACTGGCAAGCACTGAAGCGTGTACTTCGGTATCTCAACAGAACTTCGACGCATGGACTCGTGTTTGGTCGACGAGTTTATTCCAGCAACAACATGCTTTGCAGCTACTCACTCGGACGCGGACTGGGCGGGTGATGTTGAGTCACATAGCTAGCTGTACAAGTGGTTTTGTGTTCTTGCTCCACGGCGAATGTGTGAGCTGGCAGAGCAGGAAGCAGCGCTCAGTCGTGATGTCATCAACCGAAGCCGACTATCCCTCCCGACTCAAGTCACGGAAGGCGTTTCCCTCCAGGACTGGAATCAGTCGGAGGAAATCCCTCCTCACCGGCACCAGGAGTCGTGATGGACTCACCTTTGGCGTTTTTGCATTCCACCGATCAAGTGCTCTGACCAACAGGGTCTGTTCAAGCTGAACATGACGCCTGTGATGGCCGCAAGAGTGGTGCAAACGCGCACGCACTTGGTCGAGTGACCCGATTTCGAGAACAAAAGTGTACTTTTTGGTACCTTCGACTCGGTCAAATCGATCACTCCGGACTCGAACTCTTGGTCAAGAATCGCCTCGGATCTGGTGTGGACATCGGTTCAGCGAGCAAGTGGGAGCAGTATGAAGGCTGTGCAATCGGCAAGCAACACGTGCTCCATCTCAAGACTCGACCACTGCGCGTGCTACGAGCCTGGTTGACGTCGTGCACAGCGATGTGTGCGGACCGATGCAGACATCACGTTTAGCAGCAAGAAGTGCTTCGCGACGTTCATCGACGACAAGTCGCGATTTGTCGTCGTCTACCTCATAGAGCACAAGTCGGAAGTTGCAGACAAAATGCACTACTTGGCACAATTGGTTGACGATTCAGGATGGGGGGGGGGATATGCAAGCTGTTGTTCTACTAATTCGCCCAATTTGACATGCGTTGGGGAAGTTGGAGTCGGACACAGAACATATTTCCGGTGTGTACGAGTGGTTCCAAAGCTTGCTGACACACGATTGCTATCGTTCAAGATCCTGCAGTTTGCAGCGTTCTGGTTGTGCAGTTGGCCTCGTTGAGACCCGCATCCCGCTGTCCACATATGTTCAATCTACGGTGGCCGAGCAGCTTACAGCTTACGTGGTAGGAAGTTGATGAATCCGATGTCCGACAGTACGTTCCAGCCTCGACCAGGTACGCTCGCTTCGCTGGCCTTCCTTCTGCGAGCTCGAGACGTTTTTCCATGCGAAGATCCGCGAACGTTGGCTGTTCGTGCACACAGACGCGATGAGCATCGCATTCTTTCTCGATCATCGGACTGACTCGAACGACGTTCAGCACGGTGACGAGCGCGCAGCCCGGAATGCTGCGGTTGAGTTCGCTCGAATGACAAAGGAATCAGCAGTGAGAACGATGTCGCCACACTGACGCGTGAGCTTTTTGACCTCGCCAGAGTGAAACGTGATGAGTTTGGAATGCAAGCTACAAGATCTTCCAGCTACTGGGCGTCAGTGCGCATTGAGTTTCCGACGTTGGGTAAAAGCTTGCCGACATTGTCTTCGCCTTGCCACCATCATCGGCTGCAAGTGAACGTGCGTGGAGTATTTTCAATCATATACACACCAAGAAACGCAATCGTCTTTCCCGGGCAAGGCTGAGCTGCTGGTATTGATGTTCATCAACCACGGCGCAATCTCAAATGAGCCCGTAGATCTCTCGATTTCATGTTCGGAAAGTGTTGAGAATCATGACGGTGCAGAGGTCCCCACAGTGTAGCTAATCCTTTTCATCTGTCCGTTACTTCATACTGTCCGGCGCATCGCGATCATTGACAGCACTAGCGACTGCACACACCGCGGTCGGTGCCTGCATTCGCTTTTCTGACGTGCTTCGCGGCCCGCATACCATATCGAGATCAAGATCTTAGTCATCAGCTGCCTCGATCGCGAGTCGTTTTTGTCGTCTTGCTGCAGTGGACGCGTCTCGCGAGATAGCGGGCGAGATGGTGGTGGTCGCGCTTCGCTTCGTCTGCAGCCTGCTGTCGGAACGCGGTTTGACCCCATGATGCCGCACACACGGCCTTGCAACCGTTCACAGCGACGGGTGCTGGTGCTGGATCTCGTTGAGCAGCACGTCAATTCTGAAAATGACTATATGAAGCCGCACGTTGGTGACCAAAGACGCACTCGCTAGCGCACAGATACACGCCTCCAACGCCACATAGTGTCTCTAAAAACGGTCACCACGTAGCAGTACGGGGGCCGCACAAAGAAGCCGCGTGCTACCGCTCGTTGGCGACGGCGTTCGATCGCTCGCGCGCGAGTCGTCTTCTCCAGTGACGCAAGGCGCTGCGTGAAATGCCAGCGACAGTCGGCTAAAGAGCACGTCGAACGGAGCATCGGTCGATGCTGGGTCAACGCTCGCGTCAAGTGCACGCACGGTTGTGTCTTGCAGCAGCAGCAAGAACGGGTGCCTCACACGCGAGTTACACCAAGTCCTGTGGACATGGTGGCAATGAATGTCGCGACGCCTGTGTGGTTTCTTTCGAGAACCGCGTCAAATCCCAAGAGGACAGGTTCAACTTTCCGGTTGCTTTGCGGGAAGCTTTCAGCGCCATGGTAGTTTCTTTTCTAACCGAGAAGTGCCACCTGTGCCACAACAACGTGACGATCCGTGGCGTCATGCCAAGGAAGGCACTTGCTGGGTTAGGAACCACTCTCAAACCGCAAACGAATTGCTTGCTGCAGATACTGCAACCAGCAAATCAATAACCCGAAGCCGAGTGGGAACATGCTTGCGTATATCCTTATTTGCAAGAAGGCCTCACGGTACGTACGGCAAGCACGACCTCCATCAGGAGCAACCCCAAGCTGAACCTGTTAATAAAGGACTTGTTTATGTATCTGACCCTCAAGCAGATATCCACACACACCAGTTGCATTGACTCGTTTTGTTCGTGACCACGGTGCGCTGCGTGATACCTTTTGTACCATTCTCAACACCAGTGGCGCTGCTGGAAATCGTCAGAGAGGCTTGACACTCGCCGTTCCTACGTCGACGACCTGATCATCGCGTGTAGTTCCGTGCCGCTGCTCAAGTCGATCAAAGCGGCGCTGAGTGATTGGTTTGAGATGTCAGACGTCAGTGAACTTCGGTTTTACCTTGGGACGGATGCAGATCATCGCAGACCAGAAACAAGGAGGCAGGCACTTCGACGGTCTCACAGACCAAGTTTCTCGAGTTTCTGGGGTCGATACAACTTCAGCATGTCGGACTCGAAGCCCGTCAAGATGCCTCAAGCTTACCAAGTCCATGTGCGATGGCGGCTACAAGCATGACTTGACGATGCAGACCGTGTCGTATCGAAGTGCTGTTGGTTGCTTGCTTCATGGACCTCATCTCATGGTCAGCAACGCGCTCAGACCTTCCTTGCCGCTGCAGTGGGAATTCTAAGCCAGTTTGCCGCAGATCTGTGTCCGACGCACTGGCAAGCACTGAAGCGTGTACTTCGGTATCTCAACAGAACTTCGACGCATGGACTCGTGTTTGGTCGACGAGTTTATTCCAGCAACAACATGCTTTGCAGCTACTCACTCGGACGCGGACTGGGCGGGTGATGTTGAGTCACATAGCTAGCTGTACAAGTGGTTTTGTGTTCTTGCTCCACGGCGAATGTGTGAGCTGGCAGAGCAGGAAGCAGCGCTCAGTCGTGCTGTCATCAACCGAAGCCGACTATCCCTCCCGACTCAAGTCACGGAAGGCGTTTCCCTCCAGGACTGGAATCAGTCGGAGGAAATCCCTCCTCACCGGCACCAGGAGTCGTGATGGACTCACCTTTGGCGTTTTGCATTCCACCGATCAAGTGCTCTGACCAACAGGGTCTGTTCAAGCTGAACATGACGCCTGTGATGGCCGACAAGAGTGGTGCAAACGCGCACGCACTTGGTCGAGTGACCCGATTTCGAGAACAAAAGTGTACTTTTTGGTACCTTCGACTCGGTCAAATCGATCACTCCGGACTCGAACTCTTGGTCAAGAATCGCCTCGGATCTGGTGTGGACATCGGTTCAGCGAGCAAGTGGGAGCAGTATGAAGGCTGTGCAATCGGCAAGCAAACACGTGCTCCATCTCAAGACTCGACCACTGCGCGTGCTACGAGCCTGGTTGACGTCGTGCACAGCGATGTGTGCGGACCGATGCAGACATCCACGTTCAGCAGCAAGAAGTGCTTCGCGACGTTCATCGACGACAAGTCGCGATTTGTCGTCGTCTACCTCATAGAGCACAAGTCGGAAGTTGCAGACAAAATGCACTACTTGGCACAATTGGTTGACGATTCAGGATGGGGGGGGGGGGATATGCAAGCTGTTGTTCTACTAATTCGCCCAATTTGACATGCGTTGGGGAAGTTGGAGTCGGACACAGAACATATTTCCGGTGTGTACGAGTGGTTCCAAAGCTTGCTGACACACGATTGCTATCGTTCAAGATCCTGCAGTTTGCAGCGTTCTGGTTGTGCAGTTGGCCTCGTTGAGACCCGCATCCCGCTGTCCACATATGTTCAATCTACGGTGGCCGAGCAGCTTACAGCTTACGTGGTAGGAAGTTGATGAATCCGATGTCCGACAGTACGTTCCAGCCTCGACCAGGTACGCTCGCTTCGCTGGCCTTCCTTCTGGCGAGCTCGAGACGTTTTTCCATGCGAAGATCCGCGAACGTTGGCTGTTCGTGCACACAGACGCGATGAGCATCGCATTCTTTCTCGATCATCGGACTGACTCGAACGACGTTCAGCACGGTGACGAGCGCGCAGCCCGGAATGCTGCGGTTGAGTTCGCTCGAATGACAAAGGAATCAGCAGTGAGAACGATGTCGCCACACTGACGCGTGAGCTTTTTGACCTCGCCAGAGTGAAACGTGATGAGTTTGGAATGCAAGCTACAAGATCTTCCAGCTACTGGGCGTCAGTGCGCATTGAGTTTCCGACGTTGGGTAAAAGCTTGCCGACATTGTCTTCGCCTTGCCACCATCATCGGCTGCAAGTGAACGTGCGTGGAGTATTTTCAATCATATACACACCAAGAAACGCAATCGTCTTTCCCGGGCAAGGCTGAGCTGCTGGTATTGATGTTCATCAACCACGGCGCAATCTCAAATGAGCCCGAATCTCGCTCGATTTCATGTTCGGAAAGTGTTGAGAATCATCACGGTGCAGAGGTCCCCACAGTGTAGCAATAATCCTTTCATCTGTCCGTTACTTCATACTGTCCGGCGCATCGCGATCATTGACAGCACTAGCGACTGCACACACCGCGGTCGGTGCCTGCATTCGCTTTTCTGACGTGCTTCGCGGCCCGCATACCATATCGAGATCAAGATCTTAGTCATCAGCTGCCTCGATCGCGAGTCGTTTTTGTCGTCTTGCTGCAGTGGACGCGTCTCGCGAGATAGCGGGCGAGATGGTGGTGGTCGCGCTTCGCTTCGTCTGCAGCCTGCTGTCGGAACGCGGTTTGACCCCATGATGCCGCACACACGGCCTTGCAACCGTTCACAGCGACGGGTGCTGGTGCTGGATCTCGTTGAGCAGCACGTCAATTCTGAAAATGACTATATGAAGCCGCACGTTGGTGACCAAAGACGCACTCGCTAGCGCACAGATACACGCCTCCAACGCCACATAGTGTCTCTAAAAACGGTCACCATGTAGCAGTACGGGGGCCGCACAAAGAAGCCGCGTGCTACCGCTCGTTGGCGACGGCGTTCGATCGCTCGCGCGCGAGTCGTCTTCTCCAGTGACGCAAGGCGCTGCGTGAAATGCCAGCGACAGTCGGCTAAAGAGCACGTCGAACGGAGCATCGGTCGATGCTGGGTCAACGCTCGCGTCAAGTGCACGCACGGTTGTGTCTTGCAGCAGCAGCAAGAACGGGTGCCTCACACGCGAGTTACACCAAGTCCTGTGGACATGGTGGCAATGAATGTCGCGACGCCTGTGTGGTTTCTTTCGAGAACCGCGTCAAATCCCAAGAGGACAGGTTCAACTTTCCGGTTGCTTTGCGGGAAGCTTTCAGCGCCATGGTAGTTTCTTTTCTAACCGAGAAGTGCCACCTGTGCCACAACAACGTGACGATCCGTGGCGTCATGCCAAGGAAGGCACTTGCTGGGTTAGGAACCACTCTCAAACCGCAAACGAATTGCTTGCTGCAGATACTGCAACCAGCAAATCAATAACCCGAAGCCGAGTGGGAACATGCTTGCGTATATCCTTATTTGCAAGAAGGCCTCACGGTACGTACGGCAAGCACGACCTCCATCAGGAGCAACCCCAAGCTGAACCTGTTAATAAAGGACTTGTTTATGTATCTGACCCTCAAGCAGATACCACACACACACAGTTGCATTGACTCGTTTTGTTCGTGACCACGGTGCGCTGCGTGATACCTTTTGTACCATTCTCAACACCAGTGGCGCTGCTGGAAATCGTCAGAGAGGCTTGACACTCGCCGTTCCTACGTCGACGACCTGATCATCGCGTGTAGTTCCGTGCCGCTGCTCAAGTCGATCAAAGCGGCGCTGAGTGATTGGTTTGAGATGTCAGACGTCAGTGAACTTCGGTTTTACCTTGGGACGGATGCAGATCATCGCAGACCAGAAACAAGGAGGCAGGCACTTCGACGGTCTCACAGACCAAGTTTCTCGAGTTTCTGGGGTCGATACAACTTCAGCATGTCGGACTCGAAGCCCGTCAAGATGCCTCAAGCTTACCAAGTCCATGTGCGATGGCGGCTACAAGCATGACTTGACGATGCAGACCGTGTCGTATCGAAGTGCTGTTGGTTGCTTGCTTCATGGACCTCATCTCATGGTCAGCAACGCGCTCAGACCTTCCTTGCCGCTGCAGTGGGAATTCTAAGCCAGTTTGCCGCAGATCTGTGTCCGACGCACTGGCAAGCACTGAAGCGTGTACTTCGGTATCTCAACAGAACTTCGACGCATGGACTCGTGTTTGGTCGACGAGTTTATTCCAGCAACAACATGCTTTGCAGCTACTCACTCGGACGCGGACTGGGCGGGTGATGTTGAGTCACATAGCTAGCTGTACAAGTGGTTTTGTGTTCTTGCTCCACGGCGAATGTGTGAGCTGGCAGAGCAGGAAGCAGCGCTCAGTCGTGCTGTCATCAACCGAAGCCGACTATCCCTCCCGACTCAAGTCACGGAAGGCGTTTCCCTCCAGGACTGGAATCAGTCGGAGGAAATCCCTCCTCACCGGCACCAGGAGTCGTGATGGACTCACCTTTGGCGTTTTTGCATTCCACCGATCAAGTGCTCTGACCAACAGGGTCTGTTCAAGCTGAACATGACGCCTGTGATGGCCGGCAAGTGGTGCAAACGCGCACGCACTTGTGTCGAGTGACCCGATTCGAGAACGCGTACTTTGGTACCTCGACTCGGTCAATCGATCACTCCGGACTCGAACTCTTGGTCAAGAATCGCTCGGGTCTGGTGTGGACATCGGTCAGTGAGCAAGTGGGAGCAGTGAAGGCTGTGCAATCGGCAAGCAGACGCGTGCTCCGTTTCAAGACTCGACCACTGCGCGTGCTACGAGCCTGGTTGACGTCGTGCACAGCGATGTGTGCGGACCAATGCAGACATTCACGTTTAGCAGCAAGACGTGCTTCGCGACGTTCATCGATGACAAGTCTACCTCATAGAGCACAAGTCGGAAGTTGCAGACAAA
Source organism: Pythium insidiosum (assembly GCA_022836835.1). Classification (NCBI taxonomy): domain Eukaryota; phylum Oomycota; class Peronosporomycetes; order Pythiales; family Pythiaceae; genus Pythium; species Pythium insidiosum. Next base: position 318,824 of record JAKVDI010000034.1, on the reverse strand, counting down.
ATGCACTACTTGGCACAATTGGTTGACGATTCAGGATGGGGGGGGGGATATGCAAGCTGTTGTTCTACTAATTCGCCCAATTTGACATGCGTTGGGGAAGTTGGAGTCGGACACAGAACATATTTCCGGTGTGTACGAGTGGTTCCAAAGCTTGCTGACACACGATTGCTATCGTTCAAGATCCTGCAGTTTGCAGCGTTCTGGTTGTGCAGTTGGCCTCGTTGAGACCCGCATCCCGCTGTCCACATATGTTCAATCTACGGTGGCCGAGCAGCTTACAGCTTACGTGGTAGGAAGTTGATGAATCCGATGTCCGACAGTACGTTCCAGCCTCGACCAGGTACGCTCGCTTCGCTGGCCTTCCTTCTGACGAGCTCGAGACGTTTTTCCATGCGAAGATCCGCGAACGTTGGCTGTTCGTGCACACAGACGCGATGAGCATCGCATTCTTTCTCGATCATCGGACTGACTCGAACGACGTTCAGCACGGTGACGAGCGCGCAGCCCGGAATGCTGCGGTTGAGTTCGCTCGAATGACAAAGGAATCAGCAGTGAGAACGATGTCGCCACACTGACGCGTGAGCTTTTTGACCTCGCCAGAGTGAAACGTGATGAGTTTGGAATGCAAGCTACAAGATCTTCCAGCTACTGGGCGTCAGTGCGCATTGAGTTTCCGACGTTGGGTAAAAGCTTGCCGACATTGTCTTCGCCTTGCCACCATCATCGGCTGCAAGTGAACGTGCGTGGAGTATTTTCAATCATATACACACCAAGAAACGCAATCGTCTTTCCCGGGCAAGGCTGAGCTGCTGGTATTGATGTTCATCAACCACGGCGCAATCTCAAATGAGCCCGTAGATCTCGATTTCATGTTCGGAAAGTGTTGAGAATCATCACGGTGCAGAGGTCCCCACAGTGTAGCTAATCCTTTTCATCTGTCCGTTACTTCATACTGTCCGGCGCATCGCGATCATTGACAGCACTAGCGACTGCACACACCGCGGTCGGTGCCTGCATTCGCTTTTCTGACGTGCTTCGCGGCCCGCATACCATATCGAGATCAAGATCTTAGTCATCAGCTGCCTCGATCGCGAGTCGTTTTTGTCGTCTTGCTGCAGTGGACGCGTCTCGCGAGATAGCGGGCGAGATGGTGGTGGTCGCGCTTCGCTTCGTCTGCAGCCTGCTGTCGGAACGCGGTTTGACCCCATGATGCCGCACACACGGCCTTGCAACCGTTCACAGCGACGGGTGCTGGTGCTGGATCTCGTTGAGCAGCACGTCAATTCTGAAAATGACTATATGAAGCCGCACGTTGGTGACCAAAGACGCACTCGCTAGCGCACAGATACACGCCTCCAACGCCACATAGTGTCTCTAAAAACGGTCACCACGTAGCAGTACGGGGGCCGCACAAAGAAGCCGCGTGCTACCGCTCGTTGGCGACGGCGTTCGATCGCTCGCGCGCGAGTCGTCTTCTCCAGTGACGCAAGGCGCTGCGTGAAATGCCAGCGACAGTCGGCTAAAGAGCACGTCGAACGGAGCATCGGTCGATGCTGGGTCAACGCTCGCGTCAAGTGCACGCACGGTTGTGTCTTGCAGCAGCAGCAAGAACGGGTGCCTCACACGCGAGTTACACCAAGTCCTGTGGACATGGTGGCAATGAATGTCGCGACGCCTGTGTGGTTTCTTTCGAGAACCGCGTCAAATCCCAAGAGGACAGGTTCAACTTTCCGGTTGCTTTGCGGGAAGCTTTCAGCGCCAGGTAGTTTCTTTTCTAACCGAGAAGTGCCACCTGTGCCACAACAACGTGACGATCCGTGGCGTCATGCCAAGGAAGGCACTTGCTGGGTTAGGAACCACTCTCAAACCGCAAACGAATTGCTTGCTGCAGATACTGCAACCAGCAAATCAATAACCCGAAGCCGAGTGGGAACATGCTTGCGTATATCCTTATTTGCAAGAAGGCCTCACGGTACGTACGGCAAGCACGACCTCCATCAGGAGCAACCCCAAGCTGAACCTGTTAATAAAGGACTTGTTTATGTATCTGACCCTCAAGCAGATATCCACACACACACAGTTGCATTGACTCGTTTTGTTCGTGACCACGGTGCGCTGCGTGATACCTTTTGTACCATTCTCAACACCAGTGGCGCTGCTGGAAATCGTCAGAGAGGCTTGACACTCGCCGTTCCTACGTCGACGACCTGATCATCGCGTGTAGTTCCGTGCCGCTGCTCAAGTCGATCAAAGCGGCGCTGAGTGATTGGTTTGAGATGTCAGACGTCAGTGAACTTCGGTTTTACCTTGGGACGGATGCAGATCATCGCAGACCAGAAACAAGGAGGCAGGCACTTCGACGGTCTCACAGACCAAGTTTCTCGAGTTTCTGGGGTCGATACAACTTCAGCATGTCGGACTCGAAGCCCGTCAAGATGCCTCAAGCTTACCAAGTCCATGTGCGATGGCGGCTACAAGCATGACTTGACGATGCAGACCGTGTCGTATCGAAGTGCTGTTGGTTGCTTGCTTCATGGACCTCATCTCATGGTCAGCAACGCGCTCAGACCTTCCTTGCCGCTGCAGTGGGAATTCTAAGCCAGTTTGCCGCAGATCTGTGTCCGACGCACTGGCAAGCACTGAAGCGTGTACTTCGGTATCTCAACAGAACTTCGACGCATGGACTCGTGTTTGGTCGACGAGTTTATTCCAGCAACAACATGCTTTGCAGCTACTCACTCGGACGCGGACTGGGCGGGTGATGTTGAGTCACATAGCTAGCTGTACAAGTGGTTTTGTGTTCTTGCTCCACGGCGAATGTGTGAGCTGGCAGAGCAGGAAGCAGCGCTCAGTCGTGCTGTCATCAACCGAAGCCGACTATCCCTCCCGACTCAAGTCACGGAAGGCGTTTCCCTCCAGGACTGGAATCAGTCGGAGGAAATCCCTCCTCACCGGCACCAGGAGTCGTGATGGACTCACCTTTGGCGTTTTTGCATTCCACCGATCAAGTGCTCTGACCAACAGGGTCTGTTCAAGCTGAACATGACGCCTGTGATGGCCGACAAGAGTGGTGCAAACGCGCACGCACTTGGTCGAGTGACCCGATTTCGAGAACAAAAGTGTACTTTTTGGTACCTTCGACTCGGTCAAATCGATCACTCCGGACTCGAACTCTTGGTCAAGAATCGCCTCGGATCTGGTGTGGACATCGGTTCAGCGAGCAAGTGGGAGCAGTATGAAGGCTGTGCAATCGGCAAGCAAACACGTGCTCCATCTCAAGACTCGACCACTGCGCGTGCTACGAGCCTGGTTGACGTCGTGCACAGCGATGTGTGCGGACCAATGCAGACATTCACGTTCGCAGCAAGAAGTGCTTCGCGACGTTCATCGACGACAATTTGTCGTCGTCTACCTCATAGAGCACAAGTCGGAAGTTGCAGACAAAATGCACTACTTGGCACAATTGGTTGACGATTCAGGATGGGGGGGGGGGATATGCAAGCTGTTGTTCTACTAATTCGCCCAATTTGACATGCGTTGGGGAAGTTGGAGTCGGACACAGAACATATTTCCGGTGTGTACGAGTGGTTCCAAAGCTTGCTGACACACGATTGCTATCGTTCAAGATCCTGCAGTTTGCAGCGTTCTGGTTGTGCAGTTGGCCTCGTTGAGACCCGCATCCCGCTGTCCACATATGTTCAATCTACGGTGGCCGAGCAGCTTACAGCTTACGTGGTAGGAAGTTGATGAATCCGATGTCCGACAGTACGTTCCAGCCTCGACCAGGTACGCTCGCTTCGCTGGCCTTCCTTCTGGCGAGCTCGAGACGTTTTTCCATGCGAAGATCCGCGAACGTTGGCTGTTCGTGCACACAGACGCGATGAGCATCGCATTCTTTCTCGATCATCGGACTGACTCGAACGACGTTCAGCACGGTGACGAGCGCGCAGCCCGGAATGCTGCGGTTGAGTTCGCTCGAATGACAAAGGAATCAGCAGTGAGAACGATGTCGCCACACTGACGCGTGAGCTTTTTGACCTCGCCAGAGTGAAACGTGATGAGTTTGGAATGCAAGCTACAAGATCTTCCAGCTACTGGGCGTCAGTGCGCATTGAGTTTCCGACGTTGGGTAAAAGCTTGCCGACATTGTCTTCGCCTTGCCACCATCATCGGCTGCAAGTGAACGTGCGTGGAGTATTTTCAATCATATACACACCAAGAAACGCAATCGTCTTTCGCCGGGCAAGGCTGAGCTGCTGGTATTGATGTTCATCAACCACGGCGCAATCTCAAATGAGCCCGAGATCTCGCTCGATTTCATGTTCGGAAAGTGTTGAGAATCATCACGGTGCAGAGGTCCCCACAGTGTAGCAATAATCCTTTTCATCTGTCCGTTACTTCATACTGTCCGGCGCATCGCGATCATTGACAGCACTAGCGACTGCACACACCGCGGTCGGTGCCTGCATTCGCTTTTCTGACGTGCTTCGCGGCCCGCATACCATATCGAGATCAAGATCTTAGTCATCAGCTGCCTCGATCGCGAGTCGTTTTTGTCGTCTTGCTGCAGTGGACGCGTCTCGCGAGATAGCGGGCGAGATGGTGGTGGTCGCGCTTCGCTTCGTCTGCAGCCTGCTGTCGGAACGCGGTTTGACCCCATGATGCCGCACACACGGCCTTGCAACCGTTCACAGCGACGGGTGCTGGTGCTGGATCTCGTTGAGCAGCACGTCAATTCTGAAAATGACTATATGAAGCCGCACGTTGGTGACCAAAGACGCACTCGCTAGCGCACAGATACACGCCTCCAACGCCACATAGTGTCTCTAAAAACGGTCACCATGTAGCAGTACGGGGGCCGCACAAAGAAGCCGCGTGCTACCGCTCGTTGGCGACGGCGTTCGATCGCTCGCGCGCGAGTCGTCTTCTCCAGTGACGCAAGGCGCTGCGTGAAATGCCAGCGACAGTCGGCTAAAGAGCACGTCGAACGGAGCATCGGTCGATGCTGGGTCAACGCTCGCGTCAAGTGCACGCACGGTTGTGTCTTGCAGCAGCAGCAAGAACGGGTGCCTCACACGCGAGTTACACCAAGTCCTGTGGACATGGTGGCAATGAATGTCGCGACGCCTGTGTGGTTTCTTTCGAGAACCGCGTCAAATCCCAAGAGGACAGGTTCAACTTTCCGGTTGCTTTGCGGGAAGCTTTCAGCGCCATGGTAGTTTCTTTTCTAACCGAGAAGTGCCACCTGTGCCACAACAACGTGACGATCCGTGGCGTCATGCCAAGGAAGGCACTTGCTGGGTTAGGAACCACTCTCAAACCGCAAACGAATTGCTTGCTGCAGATACTGCAACCAGCAAATCAATAACCCGAAGCCGAGTGGGAACATGCTTGCGTATATCCTTATTTGCAAGAAGGCCTCACGGTACGTACGGCAAGCACGACCTCCATCAGGAGCAACCCCAAGCTGAACCTGTTAATAAAGGACTTGTTTATGTATCTGACCCTCAAGCAGATATCCACACACACAGTTGCATTGACTCGTTTTGTTCGTGACCACGGTGCGCTGCGTGATACCTTTTGTACCATTCTCAACACCAGTGGCGCTGCTGGAAATCGTCAGAGAGGCTTGACACTCGCCGTTCCTACGTCGACGACCTGATCATCGCGTGTAGTTCCGTGCCGCTGCTCAAGTCGATCAAAGCGGCGCTGAGTGATTGGTTTGAGATGTCAGACGTCAGTGAACTTCGGTTTTACCTTGGGACGGATGCAGATCATCGCAGACCAGAAACAAGGAGGCAGGCACTTCGACGGTCTCACAGACCAAGTTTCTCGAGTTTCTGGGGTCGATACAACTTCAGCATGTCGGACTCGAAGCCCGTCAAGATGCCTCAAGCTTACCAAGTCCATGTGCGATGGCGGCTACAAGCATGACTTGACGATGCAGACCGTGTCGTATCGAAGTGCTGTTGGTTGCTTGCTTCATGGACCTCATCTCATGGTCAGCAACGCGCTCAGACCTTCCTTGCCGCTGCAGTGGGAATTCTAAGCCAGTTTGCCGCAGATCTGTGTCCGACGCACTGGCAAGCACTGAAGCGTGTACTTCGGTATCTCAACAGAACTTCGACGCATGGACTCGTGTTTGGTCGACGAGTTTATTCCAGCAACAACATGCTTTGCAGCTACTCACTCGGACGCGGACTGGGCGGGTGATGTTGAGTCACATAGCTAGCTGTACAAGTGGTTTTGTGTTCTTGCTCCACGGCGAATGTGTGAGCTGGCAGAGCAGGAAGCAGCGCTCAGTCGTGCTGTCATCAACCGAAGCCGACTATCCCTCCCGACTCAAGTCACGGAAGGCGTTTCCCTCCAGGACTGGAATCAGTCGGAGGAAATCCCTCCTCACCGGCACCAGGAGTCGTGATGGACTCACCTTTGGCGTTTTGCATTCCACCGATCAAGTGCTCTGACCAACATGTCTCGCGATGGAGAAGACTCGCAGCTACCACTCGTTCGTTCGGCCAGCGGTGCGCAAGATGCATGATCACGGCTAGAGTCACACTTCGAGAAGAAGACTCTCGCCAACAAGCTCTTTCTTCGTCGGCGCTTCTTCAGCGCGATGATGGAGGATGGCGACGACGTGCTCCAGCACATCAACAAGCTCAAGACGCTGGCGGAGCAGCTCGATGCAATCGGCGCTCCGGTCAGCGAGGATGATCTCGTGATCACGCTGCTTGGCGGTCTGAACGAGTCTTACCAGCTCCTGATCACAGCTCGGATGCGTATGCTATCCTTGGGAGATGGTGACGTCTCGCGACTGATACACGAGGATCTCAAACGAAAAGAGCAGCACATCAGGCGTTCGTGAGTGCGAGCGCCCGTGCGAGGGGACGTCCGGCGAAGAAGGTTGGCGCGTGTCGGCATTGCGGCACACGGCCACTGGATCGCGGAGTGTCCGTTTCCGCAACAAGACAACAACAGTGATGGCGACCGTCGGGGTACCGTGCACGCGCATGTTGCACGCGATGTATCGCGCAGTGACTCGAGTGTCGCTGCGACGACTACCTCTTCATGGCACAAGGTCGAGATTTGATCGTAGCGACAGCTCACGATGAAGACAACATGTGGCTGGTCGACTCGGGTGCGACGCAGCACATGACTCACTCGAAGTCGAGTTTGCTCAAGTATCGGTCGATCAAGCCCGTCAAGGTACACCTTGCCGACGATGGCACCGTCGAAGCGATCGGATGCGGCGACGTCGAAATGCTGATTCCGACTCCACAAGGCCCACGCAAGGGTGTTCTCAAGAATGTGTGGCACGTGCCGAAGCTTAGCCGCAGCTCTTCTCGGTTGCACGCTTTGCGAAGGACGTCGCACCGATCACATTCACACGTGATCAGTGTGTTGTGAGTCTGCAAGGTTCGACGTGGACCATCGGCAAACGTGTCGGCAAGGGTCTGTTGACAATATCGACAGTCGTGTCGACATTGGTTTCAAGACGCCTCGCCGAGCGACCCAGTAGTACGAAGAGCTGATTCATGTCGCGCGCATGTCAAGTTTGGCTGCGGCAAACATTCCCATGCTAGTCGCAGTCACTCCTTTGATTGCGACATCCGGTGGGTACATGTTTATGGCATGGTGCGACATGGTTGTGGGTGAGGACCAACACTCAGTGACACATGTTTACGAAATCGTGTACCGTGAGTGTGGTATCAACTGCAACCCAGAGTAGAGACAGCAAGTGAGGCTTAGATGTAGTTGCAGCACACCGACCGCGCAAGCGAACTAAGTCCCTCAATCGAATCACTTTGCATTTTGCATTCCACCGATCAAGTGCTGACCAACAGGGTCTGTTCAAGCTGAACATGACGCCTGTGATGGCCGACAAGAGTGGTGCAAACGCGCACGCACTTGGTCGAGTGACCCGATTTCGAGAACAAAAGTGTACTTTTTGGTACCTTCGACTCGGTCAAATCGATCACTCCGGACTCGAACTCTTGGTCAAGAATCGCCTCGGATCTGGTGTGGACATCGGTTCAGCGAGCAAGTGGGAGCAGTATGAAGGCTGTGCAATCGGCAAGCAACACGTGCTCCATCTCAAGACTCGACCACTGCGCGTGCTACGAGCCTGGTTGACGTCGTGCACAGCGATGTGTGCGGACCAATGCAGACATCACGTTAGCAGCAAGAAGTGCTTCGCGACGTTCATCGACGACAAGTCGCGATTTGTCGTCGTCTACCTCATAGAGCACAAGTCGGAAGTTGCAGACAAAATGCACTACTTGGCACAATTGGTTGACGATTCAGGATAGGGGGGGGGGGGGGGGATATGCAAGCTGTTGTTCTGCGTTGGGAAGTTGGAGTCGGACACAGAACATATTTCCGGTGTGTACGAGTGGTTCCAAAGCTTGCTGACACACGATTGCTATCGTTCAAGATCCTGCAGTTTGCAGCGTTCTGGTTGTGCAGTTGGCCTCGTTGAGACCCGCATCCCGCTGTCCACATATGTTCAATCTACGGTGGCCGAGCAGCTTACAGCTTACGTGGTAGGAAGTTGATGAATCCGATGTCCGACAGTACGTTCCAGCCTCGACCAGGTACGCTCGCTTCGCTGGCCTTCCTTCTGGCGAGCTCGAGACGTTTTTCCATGCGAAGATCCGCGAACGTTGGCTGTTCGTGCACACAGACGCGATGAGCATCGCATTCTTTCTCGATCATCGGACTGACTCGAACGACGTTCAGCACGGTGACGAGCGCGCAGCCCGGAATGCTGCGGTTGAGTTCGCTCGAATGACAAAGGAATCAGCAGTGAGAACGATGTCGCCACACTGACGCGTGAGCTTTTTGACCTCGCCAGAGTGAAACGTGATGAGTTTGGAATGCAAGCTACAAGATCTTCCAGCTACTGGGCGTCAGTGCGCATTGAGTTTCCGACGTTGGGTAAAAGCTTGCCGACATTGTCTTCGCCTTGCCACCATCATCGGCTGCAAGTGAACGTGCGTGGAGTATTTTCAATCATATACACACCAAGAAACGCAATCGTCTTTCGGGCAAGGCTGAGCTGCTGGTATTGATGTTCATCAACCACGGCGCAATCTCAAATGAGCCCGAAGATCTCGCTCGATTTCATGTTCGGAAAGTGTTGAGAATCATCACGGTGCAGAGGTCCCCACAGTGTAGCAATAATCCTTTTCATCTGTCCGTTACTTCATACTGTCCGGCGCATCGCGATCATTGACAGCACTAGCGACTGCACACACCGCGGTCGGTGCCTGCATTCGCTTTTCTGACGTGCTTCGCGGCCCGCATACCATATCGAGATCAAGATCTTAGTCATCAGCTGCCTCGATCGCGAGTCGTTTTTGTCGTCTTGCTGCAGTGGACGCGTCTCGCGAGATAGCGGGCGAGATGGTGGTGGTCGCGCTTCGCTTCGTCTGCAGCCTGCTGTCGGAACGCGGTTTGACCCCATGATGCCGCACACACGGCCTTGCAACCGTTCACAGCGACGGGTGCTGGTGCTGGATCTCGTTGAGCAGCACGTCAGATTCTGAAAATGACTATATGAAGCCGCACGTTGGTGACCAAAGACGCACTCGCTAGCGCACAGATACACGCCTCCAACGCCACATAGTGTCTCTAAAAACGGTCACCATGTAGCAGTACGGGGGCCGCACAAAGAAGCCGCGTGCTACCGCTCGTTGGCGACGGCGTTCGATCGCTCGCGCGCGAGTCGTCTTCTCCAGTGACGCAAGGCGCTGCGTGAAATGCCAGCGACAGTCGGCTAAAGAGCACGTCGAACGGAGCATCGGTCGATGCTGGGTCAACGCTCGCGTCAAGTGCACGCACGGTTGTGTCTTGCAGCAGCAGCAAGAACGGGTGCCTCACACGCGAGTTACACCAAGTCCTGTGGACATGGTGGCAATGAATGTCGCGACGCCTGTGTGGTTTCTTTCGAGAACCGCGTCAAATCCCAAGAGGACAGGTTCAACTTTCCGGTTGCTTTGCGGGAAGCTTTCAGCGCCATGGTAGTTTCTTTTCTAACCGAGAAGTGCCACCTGTGCCACAACAACGTGACGATCCGTGGCGTCATGCCAAGGAAGGCACTTGCTGGGTTAGGAACCACTCTCAAACCGCAAACGAATTGCTTGCTGCAGATACTGCAACCAGCAAATCAATAACCCGAAGCCGAGTGGGAACATGCTTGCGTATATCCTTATTTGCAAGAAGGCCTCACGGTACGTACGGCAAGCACGACCTCCATCAGGAGCAACCCCAAGCTGAACCTGTTAATAAAGGACTTGTTTATGTATCTGACCCTCAAGCAGATATCCACACACACACAGTTGCATTGACTCGTTTTGTTCGTGACCACGGTGCGCTGCGTGATACCTTTTGTACCATTCTCAACACCAGTGGCGCTGCTGGAAATCGTCAGAGAGGCTTGACACTCGCCGTTCCTACGTCGACGACCTGATCATCGCGTGTAGTTCCGTGCCGCTGCTCAAGTCGATCAAAGCGGCGCTGAGTGATTGGTTTGAGATGTCAGACGTCAGTGAACTTCGGTTTTACCTTGGGACGGATGCAGATCATCGCAGACCAGAAACAAGGAGGCAGGCACTTCGACGGTCTCACAGACCAAGTTTCTCGAGTTTCTGGGGTCGATACAACTTCAGCATGTCGGACTCGAAGCCCGTCAAGATGCCTCAAGCTTACCAAGTCCATGTGCGATGGCGGCTACAAGCATGACTTGACGATGCAGACCGTGTCGTATCGAAGTGCTGTTGGTTGCTTGCTTCATGGACCTCATCTCATGGTCAGCAACGCGCTCAGACCTTCCTTGCCGCTGCAGTGGGAATTCTAAGCCAGTTTGCCGCAGATCTGTGTCCGACGCACTGGCAAGCACTGAAGCGTGTACTTCGGTATCTCAACAGAACTTCGACGCATGGACTCGTGTTTGGTCGACGAGTTTATTCCAGCAACAACATGCTTTGCAGCTACTCACTCGGACGCGGACTGGGCGGGTGATGTTGAGTCACATAGCTAGCTGTACAAGTGGTTTTGTGTTCTTGCTCCACGGCGAATGTGTGAGCTGGCAGAGCAGGAAGCAGCGCTCAGTCGTGCTGTCATCAACCGAAGCCGACTATCCCTCCCGACTCAAGTCACGGAAGGCGTTTCCCTCCAGGACTGGAATCAGTCGGAGGAAATCCCTCCTCACCGGCACCAGGAGTCGTGATGGACTCACCTTTGGCGTTTTGCATTCCACCGATCAAGTGCTCTGACCAACATGTCTCGCGATGGAGAAGACTCGCAGCTACCACTCGTTCGTTCGGCCAGCGGTGCGCAAGATGCATGATCACGGCTAGAGTCACACTTCGAGAAGAAGACTCTCGCCAACAAGCTCTTTCTTCGTCGGCGCTTCTTCAGCGCGATGATGGAGGATGGCGACGACGTGCTCCAGCACATCAACAAGCTCAAGACGCTGGCGGAGCAGCTCGATGCAATCGGCGCTCCGGTCAGCGAGGATGATCTCGTGATCACGCTGCTTGGCGGTCTGAACGAGTCTTACCAGCTCCTGATCACAGCTCGGATGCGTATGCTATCCTTGGGAGATGGTGACGTCTCGCGACTGATACACGAGGATCTCAAACGAAAAGAGCAGCACATCAGGCGTTCGTGAGTGCGAGCGCCCGTGCGAGGGGACGTCCGGCGAAGAAGGTTGGCGCGTGTCGGCATTGCGGCACACGGCCACTGGATCGCGGAGTGTCCGTTTCCGCAACAAGACAACAACAGTGATGGCGACCGTCGGGGTACCGTGCACGCGCATGTTGCACGCGATGTATCGCGCAGTGACTCGAGTGTCGCTGGCGACGACTACCTCTTCATGGCACAAGGTCGAGATTTGATCGTAGCGACAGCTCACGATGAAGACAACATGTGGCTGGTCGACTCGGGTGCGACGCAGCACATGACTCACTCGAAGTCGAGTTTGCTCAAGTATCGGTCGATCAAGCCCGTCAAGGTACACCTTGCCGACGATGGCACCGTCGAAGCGATCGGATGCGGCGACGTCGAAATGCTGATTCCGACTCCACAAGGCCCACGCAAGGGTGTTCTCAAGAATGTGTGGCACGTGCCGAAGCTTAGCCGCAGCCTCTTCTCGGTTGCACGCTTTGCGAAGGACGTCGCACCGATCACATTCACACGTGATCAGTGTGTTGTGAGTCTGCAAGGTTCGACGTGGACCATCGGCAAACGTGTCGGCAAGGGTCTGTTGACAATATCGACAGTCGTGTCGACATTGGTTTCAAGACGCCTCGCCGAGCGACCCAGTAGTACGAAGAGCTGATTCATGTCGCGCGCATGTCAAGTTTGGCTGCGGCAAACATTCCCATGCTAGTCGCAGTCACTCCTTTGATTGCGACATCCGGTGGGTACATGTTTATGGCATGGTGCGACATGGTTGTGGGTGAGGACCAACACTCAGTGACACATGTTTACGAAATCGTGTACCGTGAGTGTTGGTATCAACTGCAACCCAGAGTAGAGACAGCAAGTGAGGCTTAGATGTAGTTGCAGCACACCGACCGCGCAAGCGAACTAAGTCCCTCAATCGAATCACTTTGCATTTTGCATTCCACCGATCAAGTGCTCTGACCAACAGGGTCTGTTCAAGCTGAACATGACGCCTGTGATGGCCGGCAAGAGTGGTGCAAACGCGCACGCACTTGGTCGAGTGACCCGATTTCGAGAACAAAAGTGTACTTTTTGGTACCTTCGACTCGGTCAAATCGATCACTCCGGACTCGAACTCTTGGTCAAGAATCGCCTCGGATCTGGTGTGGACATCGGTTCAGCGAGCAAGTGGGAGCAGTATGAAGGCTGTGCAATCGGCAAGCAAACACGTGCTCCATCTCAAGACTCGACCACTGCGCGTGCTACGAGCCTGGTTGACGTCGTGCACAGCGATGTGTGCGGACCGATGCAGACATCCACGTTCGCAGCAAGAAGTGCTTCGCGACGTTCATCGACGACAAGTCGCGATTTGTCGTCGTCTACCTCATAGAGCACAAGTCGGAAGTTGCAGACAAAATGCACTACTTGGCACAATTGGTTGACGATTCAGGATGGGGGGGGGGGGGGGGGGGGATATGCAAGCTGTTGTTCTACTAATTCGCCCAATTTGTACGAGTGGTTCCAAAGCTTGCTGACACACGATTGCTATCGTTCAAGATCCTGCAGTTTGCAGCGTTCTGGTTGTGCAGTTGGCCTCGTTGAGACCCGCATCCCGCTGTCCACATATGTTCAATCTACGGTGGCCGAGCAGCTTACAGCTTACGTGGTAGGAAGTTGATGAATCCGATGTCCGACAGTACGTTCCAGCCTCGACCAGGTACGCTCGCTTCGCTGGCCTTCCTTCTGACGAGCTCGAGACGTTTTTCCATGCGAAGATCCGCGAACGTTGGCTGTTCGTGCACACAGACGCGATGAGCATCGCATTCTTTCTCGATCATCGGACTGACTCGAACGACGTTCAGCACGGTGACGAGCGCGCAGCCCGGAATGCTGCGGTTGAGTTCGCTCGAATGACAAAGGAATCAGCAGTGAGAACGATGTCGCCACACTGACGCGTGAGCTTTTTGACCTCGCCAGAGTGAAACGTGATGAGTTTGGAATGCAAGCTACAAGATCTTCCAGCTACTGGGCGTCAGTGCGCATTGAGTTTCCGACGTTGGGTAAAAGCTTGCCGACATTGTCTTCGCCTTGCCACCATCATCGGCTGCAAGTGAACGTGCGTGGAGTATTTTCAATCATATACACACCAAGAAACGCAATCGTCTTTCGCCGGGCAAGGCTGAGCTGCTGGTATTGATGTTCATCAACCACGGCGCAATCTCAAATGAGCCCGAAGATCTCGCTCGATTTCATGTTCGGAAAGTGTTGAGAATCATCACGGTGCAGAGGTCCCCACAGTGTAGCAATAATCCTTTTCATCTGTCCGTTACTTCATACTGTCCGGCGCATCGCGATCATTGACAGCACTAGCGACTGCACACACCGCGGTCGGTGCCTGCATTCGCTTTTCTGACGTGCTTCGCGGCCCGCATACCATATCGAGATCAAGATCTTAGTCATCAGCTGCCTCGATCGCGAGTCGTTTTTGTCGTCTTGCTGCAGTGGACGCGTCTCGCGAGATAGCGGGCGAGATGGTGGTGGTCGCGCTTCGCTTCGTCTGCAGCCTGCTGTCGGAACGCGGTTTGACCCCATGATGCCGCACACACGGCCTTGCAACCCGTTCACAGCGACGGGTGCTGGTGCTGGATCTCGTTGAGCAGCACGTCAGATTCTGAAAATGACTATATGAAGCCGCACGTTGGTGACCAAAGACGCACTCGCTAGCGCACAGATACACGCCTCCAACGCCACATAGTGTCTCTAAAAACGGTCACCATGTAGCAGTACGGGGGCCGCACAAAGAAGCCGCGTGCTACCGCTCGTTGGCGACGGCGTTCGATCGCTCGCGCGCGAGTCGTCTTCTCCAGTGACGCAAGGCGCTGCGTGAAATGCCAGCGACAGTCGGCTAAAGAGCACGTCGAACGGAGCATCGGTCGATGCTGGGTCAACGCTCGCGTCAAGTGCACGCACGGTTGTGTCTTGCAGCAGCAGCAAGAACGGGTGCCTCACACGCGAGTTACACCAAGTCCTGTGGACATGGTGGCAATGAATGTCGCGACGCCTGTGTGGTTTCTTTCGAGAACCGCGTCAAATCCCAAGAGGACAGGTTCAACTTTCCGGTTGCTTTGCGGGAAGCTTTCAGCGCCATGGTAGTTTCTTTTCTAACCGAGAAGTGCCACCTGTGCCACAACAACGTGACGATCCGTGGCGTCATGCCAAGGAAGGCACTTGCTGGGTTAGGAACCACTCTCAAACCGCAAACGAATTGCTTGCTGCAGATACTGCAACCAGCAAATCAATAACCCGAAGCCGAGTGGGAACATGCTTGCGTATATCCTTATTTGCAAGAAGGCCTCACGGTACGTACGGCAAGCACGACCTCCATCAGGAGCAACCCCAAGCTGAACCTGTTAATAAAGGACTTGTTTATGTATCTGACCCTCAAGCAGATATCCACACACACACAGTTGCATTGACTCGTTTTGTTCGTGACCACGGTGCGCTGCGTGATACCTTTTGTACCATTCTCAACACCAGTGGCGCTGGAAATCGTCAGAGAGGCTTGACACTCGCCGTTCCTACGTCGACGACCTGATCATCGCGTGTAGTTCCGTGCCGCTGCTCAAGTCGATCAAAGCGGCGCTGAGTGATTGGTTTGAGATGTCAGACGTCAGTGAACTTCGGTTTTACCTTGGGACGGATGCAGATCATCGCAGACCAGAAACAAGGAGGCAGGCACTTCGACGGTCTCACAGACCAAGTTTCTCGAGTTTCTGGGGTCGATACAACTTCAGCATGTCGGACTCGAAGCCCGTCAAGATGCCTCAAGCTTACCAAGTCCATGTGCGATGGCGGCTACAAGCATGACTTGACGATGCAGACCGTGTCGTATCGAAGTGCTGTTGGTTGCTTGCTTCATGGACCTCATCTCATGGTCAGCAACGCGCTCAGACCTTCCTTGCCGCTGCAGTGGGAATTCTAAGCCAGTTTGCCGCAGATCTGTGTCCGACGCACTGGCAAGCACTGAAGCGTGTACTTCGGTATCTCAACAGAACTTCGACGCATGGACTCGTGTTTGGTCGACGAGTTTATTCCAGCAACAACATGCTTTGCAGCTACTCACTCGGACGCGGACTGGGCGGGTGATGTTGAGTCACATAGCTAGCTGTACAAGTGGTTTTGTGTTCTTGCTCCACGGCGAATGTGTGAGCTGGCAGAGCAGGAAGCAGCGCTCAGTCGTGCTGTCATCAACCGAAGCCGACTATCCCTCCCGACTCAAGTCACGGAAGGCGTTTCCCTCCAGGACTGGAATCAGTCGGAGGAAATCCCTCCTCACCGGCACCAGGAGTCGAGTCGAACCGGATCAAAGTCGTGGTGAGTCGACTCGAGTCGAAAACAGCACATAGCATTGATTTCGCACGGCTTATAGCTTTTCAGAGTGAACGGAGCGGCGGGGGGGGGGACAAATTGATGATGAATTGCCGACAACTCCTGGGCATTTCATCGTCGGTTGTTCTTGGCGAGACAAATTCAAGACAGGCAACCACTCGGTGGTGTGTGGAGGGGGTGGACGAACAGACGCAGGGACAATGACTGGCTCCACTGACTGGTTCAGCCTCCACGGCATGCTCGCCTGCTCATTCCACAAGGTCGACACCTTTTCAAGCGATGCCGTGTACACAGGTTTCGTAGTGGGCGAGCTGCTGGACGCAGCGCTATGTCTACACGACACGTTGCGACACGAGTTTATGCGCAAGGACTGCTCGACGAACCGAATGGAGCTGAAGGAGGCAGCCGAGCGACTGCAGGCGGAGCGCGATGGCAACAGTAGCGACAGTAACTCAGCACCGACACTCGCTCGCTGTTCTCGCTGCTGAGCACGATGCTGAGCACGCTGATCGTTCGCGACAGCACTACGTGGCGATCTCGAGCCTCCTTGCGCTACGTCCGCACCCGAAGATGGCGCCGAAGAACTACTCAAGCGCATCCAGCGGTTCACCAGTTTCTTCGAGTCGTGCTCGGTCGAGACGCTGCCGAACGCGCGTGGGCGATGCGAGAGCATTGGGGACTTACGAGCTCTTAGCTCTCATCGCAATAGCACGCCGCCCAGCATGGTACCGTTCCTATTGTCCTCTGCAGAAATGAGCGACCCAAGATTTGCCCATCCACAGAATACCCAATTTTCACAAAACCTATAGTGACTTTTAGATGTATGGGGTAATTTTCGATTCTGAGTTTATTTTTGACGTCTGTTTTGCCTGAATCGGCGTCGTTGATGAGCTGTGACCGTTTTCGTGGCGTGTCTCGCCCACTCGAAATTGTCAGCGAAAAGAGTTAGTCAAATGGAGCCTTGTCATTGGTCGATTGGGCTGTTTAAGCTGGCTTGCATGGGGCAGGCGCCTTTCTGAGCCTGTCACTGAGCGGATCTAATATAACTTGGAATGGTGCCAACGACCAAAAATATTTGTTTATACAGGTTCTACCTATGCGAGGGCAGCGAACTCGTCTTCTTCTCCTTGCACGTGGCGGTATACTGACAACCACGCATCGTGGTGCTCCTTCAGTCCAGCAACAATTCTTTCGACCAAGTTAGTTAGTTGCGTTCTTTGCTGGGCGGCGCGCAATACCCGCCTTCACCCCTGCCCAAATCAGCTTGATGGGTTGCAGGGTGGTGTGGTAAGGCGGCGTAAAGAACACAATGTGCCCGTGGGCCGTGGTGATCGTAGTCGCTGCGTAGATCGGGGTCTCTGCGTGGAGACCCACGATCTCCACCAGCTTGTCCTTGGTGGCCTTTGGGTTGAAAACACACCCGACTTCTAATCGACACGTTAAAGTAAGAATGGATTCACAACTGAAACAGAGATACGTACGAATAATCCACTCGACGATCTGGCCCTTGCGCCACGACTTTGCCAGCGCCTTGTTGGTCACTCTCTTGTGGTAGGATGCACCATCCATGTGGATGTTGCACCCACCGTACTTGTCCTTAAGAGTCTTGCAAAGACGTTCAAACCAGCGTTCAAACTGGGGTGCGTCAAATTTGCCGTGGTAGTCGTCCTCCTCCCAGTGTTTCCGCTTGAGAGACGAGTTCCACACAGTCATGGAGCCCTCCACAAACGAGCCACGGGTCACAGCACCCTGGGTGCGAATGACACCGGCAGCAACGATGCACGCACTACGTAAATTGGAGCAATCAGATTGGTAAAATGTTGTTTAAATATCACCAAAGCAAACTGACTCACCGCGGTCCCTTTCCAGTTTTGCTGTATCGCACTTTCTCAGACGTCAACCATGTCTTGCCAGTGACATGGTGCAATATGATTCGTCCAAGTACACTCAGGTCTCTCGACCCCCCGCGACACCCCATGACGTCATTGCTCTACCACTCGGTTTGCCAGTTTCTTGGCAAGGTAGCTCGCACGGAAGGCGACGTTGCCAGGCGATTCGGCGTGGATGTGCCGTTTCTCGCCTTTGGTGTAGTGATAACCTAGCTCTTTCAGCAAACGGTTCATGGTATCAACATCTAGATGAACCTCATGAAGGTCGTAGATTTCATCACAGATTTGCTGTGTGGTCGTTGGCTCGCCCGAAAGCTTCTTGCGGTCGACGAACTCTTCGATGGTTGGTGCTATCTCAAGGATATCATACGCGCGAGATCGCCCACGCCGAGAAGGCCTTGACTGGGTGAAAAAAAACTTGTAAGAGTTAGCGGGTAGATAACAGTTACAAACGAAAATGCAGATCCAATGCAACCAGGCACCTCAAAGTTGGTGTTGTTGTCGGCTCTGTAGACCTTCATGATCGTGGCCGAACACTTCATGCTTTCTGCTCTCAATTTGCTCGTACGCTATCCGAGGAAGAGGCCTTGTTTTTTCTGCAGAGCGAAAAATGCGTGTGCGCTCACCATCTGATTCTTCTCAGCCGGGCTGAATTCGTGCCGTTTGGACGCCATTGCTGGACGAATGAGAACGAAAACTGATAGCGCTAACACAACCAGCGCACACCGTGCGATCTTCTCCATCCATTGAGCCCAGGCACGGCTCAAACCGTTCAGTGTACGGTCCGCAGTTCAGTGTATGGTCCGCAATCTCATTTTTTTTCTAACCGGGCAACCCATTTTGGGTCGCTCATTTCTGCGGAGGACAATACGTGCTTACTCTATCATCCTGCCGCCTGCCTAACTCGATTACCTGACGTTTACTTAGCAGTTGCCAGCGCTACTTGTGCTTCCGCTTTGCGTCTGCTTCTGGTGCTGTTTCGTGCTGCTGTGGTTTGCGCCGGGTGGTCCGCTTGTCTCTGCGTTGTGTCGCTGCTCGCTTGGCTCTGCGTTGCGGATCTGGTACTGTTGGCGTTGTTGAGAGTTCGTCTCGTGAGACCGCAGTGAGGACTGGCGCTGGATGCATCGGACCGAGGCCAAAAGCACGACGATAAGAGATGTACAATCAGTCTCACAAGCGATATGTATTCAGCGTATACAAGTTGTGATCAATTGAGAGCATTGATCTCAGCGTTCGTCTTGTTGAGGCGAGGAAAGAGGCGAGGAAAGAGGCGAGGAAAGAGGCGAGGAAAGACTCAAGCTCACAGATCGCGCTCACGGACTCGCTGCCGAGCCCGTCGCTCAGTGACATCGCAGCCGGCCTTTGTAAAGGCGCGCTCACTAGGCACTGAAGTTGCAGGGATTGCAAGAAAGTCCCTTGCCATTTGCTCAATGCGAGGATACACCGTCTTGTTCGCACGGAACCACGCGGAAACGTCCGCATGCTTGGACTGAGTCAGCCGGTTTCGTCGCGGGTATCGAACCATCGCTTCACTTGACTCCAGAACCGCTCGGGAGCAACGCCGAAGTCGTCGCCGGCGGTGTTCTCGTCAATAAGCGACTGGAACAACGGTAACGGAATAGTCGCACCGTTCCGCTGGGAAGCTTATTGCAGATCCTTCTCATAATAGTGCAGATTGGATTCGTCAATCAGCAGCTTCTCGACCAGTTCTCTGTCAATCTCGAAAGTCGAAAGACGTCCTTTCAGACGGGGGTCAAGCGCAGCGGCGATGATGACCTCTCGTGAGAACAACCTATCCTCGTGCGAAAGCAGTTTTTCATAATCCGTGGAGGCAAATTGCTGAAAGTCATCATTGTTGTCACCGCGCATTGCCTTCGCGACGTGTGCTTCGACAACATAAAACTCTGACACGGTCATGCTTAGAGTCGGATACAATGCGCCCGAAAGATGCACCGTCGCTTCCTGGAACGGACGCAGAAAATCACACACGTTCTTGATCGAGTTCCATGTAAACAGAGCAATCCCTTCTGTGATCTCGTCATTTGGTGAGATTGTTAGGTCTGTGAACCCTTCTGTCCTTGTCCTGATGAGACACAACTGATGTTCGAGAGGCCTCTCCATCTCGAGCGCACGTGGCAACATGAGCCACGTACTGTTGCTGCGCGTTTCCACGTCGAGCATGAGCTCAAAACTGGAGCAAAACGTGTTGAGCGAAGCTTTTCGAGCGTGCTTAACCCTCGGTGTGCCGAAGTTCTCAAGTCATTTCTCTCCCATCTTGTGCGAAACCGGTCTGGACGAAGCTCTCTGAGCGTGCCTGACACTACGGTGTACCAAATTTGGATCCATATCCGTCGCTACATCTCTGTGGACACTCAATTCTGAACGATTTGTTCCGCTGCCCATGGTAGGCATCTTTCCTTGGTCCGATGCGGTGTTCAAACTTCGAAACTTTGCGACGACTGGCTGCATGTCAATTACATTCGAAAAATCGAACACACCAAAAGGAAACACCCCAATAAAAAAATCGAACACTTTAAAATTTATTAGAAAAATCCACCTGAGCATGAACTCCGACGAGCAACGTCAGCCGAATCTAATCGAAGTGATGCTACAAAGGCTCCAGGAGCAACGCAGCTTCATCCAGGAGCAGTCACAAGTTCAGCAGAACATGCTTCAAGCATTGCAACATCCACCACGACCTTCTCCGCAGCCGCAAGTCTTGGACAGAGAGCTGCGTGCTGAACAGCTGACACCAGAACCAGTTCCGCTCGATCAAAGAGTATATTGACGCATACAGACGCATCATCGGAAAGTCGGAGAGATGTCAGACATTGACAAGGTTATCTTCTTTACCCGTGGCTTGATCACTGAGATAAGAGAAGAGGTCAAGCTTCGGAAGTTCCGCACACGACAGAAGCACTTACGTTCGCAATAACCTACAGTCGCACGCACGTCGCGTCATTGAGAAACCAGCGACAACGCTGCTCATCGCTAGCAACAAACGCGTCGTTTGACCGGAGCAACACCAGCATCCGCACGTTTAACGCCGCATCAGCAACCACACCATGGCCCCACGCCAATGGAGATCGGTAAAAAATGAAATGTTAGAATGAGTAAACCAAGATGACTAATAAAGATCCCTATATTGAGTGTTAAGTCTCTTTTCCTATGCCCTTCTCTAGACGTGCTCAGTCTGAGGCAAATTGAAAAGTGAAGACCACTTCCTCGCCCCCTGACGATCATCGCACTGATTGGCTGATCCTGTACAGCAGGATCAGTGGTGGTGGAGATCCCTCCCACCTGTTGACCATCCGGTCGAGGTCCAGCGACCTCACGGTCGCTTTCCTTTTGGTCGTCTTCATGCGACCTCCAGAGGTCGCATGACGAGGCAGGAACGTACACAAATCTATTCTAATGTGCACGTCCTAACACTCCCACTAAGCGGCCTTGTGAAGGTCGTGGACCCCAATCCTCTCTCTCAGTTTGTGGAACTGTTTTGTTGGTAGTGGTTTGGTCAGTATGTCCGCAGCCACCTCACTCGTTGGACAGTAGCTGATTGCGATCATCCTCTGTTTCACTAGTTCACGTGTGAACAGATATCTGATCTCAATGTGCTTTGTTGCTTTGTGATTCCCAGGGTTCCTGACAACGCTGATAGCGGAATTACTGTCACACCAGACTTGCACATGCTTTGTCTGTTTGAAGCCCATCTCTTCAAGTAGGTGCCAAATCTACTCGCTCTCTTCTCACTCAGTTTCAGGTAGTAGTTGCTCTCCGGGTACCTGAGGTGTTTGGACTGTCTTCTGAAGTCCAAACTTCTTTGCCTTTCTTGGCATAACCAGGGGGTTCGTGCCAATCGCCAGACATAATCGGAGTGATTCGAACCGTGCAACGGGTGCATAGACCTCGTTGACATCTACTCCATGCTCTTGATGATTGCCTTGGGCTACAAGGCGGGCTTTGAAACGCTCAACAAGCCCATTTGCGTGATACTTGATCACTAGTACCCAATGACATGGTAGTGCCCTTCTACCTGGTGGCAATTGAACAAGTCGCCACGTACCATTGTCTACGAGTGAGTCGTACTCATCGTCTAGTGCTATTCGCCACTGTACGCTGTGTGGTCTGTTGAGCGCATCGCGTAGTGTTCGCGCTGGACGTATCTTTTGCTCTAATGCGTCAGCTGTTTGCGATATGTTCACGATTGTCTGAAGACAGTTATACTCTGTGTATCGCTTTGGGGCGCGTCGCAGACGTTGTGGGCGCTGGTTCTACGTATGACTCTCGCGTGCCCTCTTCCGAGTCTCGTAGACGCTGGGTGTATTCTGATCTCCCACTGTCTCAGTCGTTGCCGTGTTGTCTGCTCCCACTGGCTCACTAGACGCCTGTATCCTTTTTAGGGTCTAGTGTTGTTGTACGGACTGTTTATTTTTCGTGGGGCCAGAACCCGGTGCTTTCGGAAACGCTCTCTTAATGATGTCAGCACAGTGCTGTGAGTCGAGCAGTACATCTCTTGCTTCCATGAACTTGTTTTCGTGAACATCGAGCAGCCGGTATCCCTTTGTGGTTTCTGACATTCCCAGGAAACGAAACTTTGTCCCCCCGAGCTGAGAGTTTCTTGTCACTCCTCTGCTCCTTTGGGATGTGGACAAAGCAGACACTTCCCCAGATGGGCAACTCACGAAGGTCGGGTTGCTCGCCATAGACCAACTTATATGGTGTCCGATTCCCGAGTCTCGTCATGGGCGTTCGATTCTGTACGTACGTCATGTACATCAGTGCTTCTGGTCACCAGTGAGGAGGCATTCCAGAATCTCGTAGTGCGCACCGAACTTTACTCATCTTAGTTTGGTGATCTCTCTCTGGAGCACCGTTCTCCCCTGGACTGTATGCGTTTGATTTCTGAAAGACTATACCCTTCTAGGCGCAGAAGTGTCTAAACGCTGCGTTGACAAACTCAGTCCCACCATCGGACCGTATTCTCTTGATCTTGAACTTTCCCTCGCGTTCCAGCTGTAGGAGAAGTGTCTTTACTTTGTCGTTGACCTCTTTCTTGTTTCGAAGTACAGAACTCCAACGCCAAGAGGTATTGTCATCGATGATGCTAAGGAAGTAGCGTATGGTGCCGTTGGACCCAAAAGGAAAAGTTTCACAGTGCCCAAATGTGTATTGTGTAACTTAGTACCCTCTCCAAATGTGAATGTGTGAGATATTGGGTACTCTCTTCACGAATGGTGACTCACTCCCTGTCAACCCGAACCCGCATCCTGAGTCAAGCACCCAGTCATTGTCAGTTAACCTGCCCAGGGGTTGTAATAGAATTGGGTAGAGTTGTCTTACCATTTGTTCCATGTCCATGGATAGTTCCGCGATGCCGGCGGCAGCCGTTGAGATGGACGTGGCGTCCAACACATTAAAATCAGCCAGATCATCATCGCTGATGTCGATATCAGGGCTAGGGATGGGTGGCTCCTCGGTCGCCTCTTGCGCATCCTCAGCTGGTCCAATTCCCAGTCTCTTGAGCGTGGCAGCATCCACAGGAATCTGCTGAGCTAGCGCGGCTGGCTGCTTCACCGGTCTCTGCACGCGCATCTTCGAAAGGTGCTTGGGTTCCGAAAAGATGTTGCGGCGGTACGTTGAGATCAT
Source organism: Pythium insidiosum (assembly GCA_022836835.1). Taxonomy (NCBI): domain Eukaryota; phylum Oomycota; class Peronosporomycetes; order Pythiales; family Pythiaceae; genus Pythium; species Pythium insidiosum. The sequence goes on along the minus strand of JAKVDI010000034.1, from coordinate 295,230 downwards.
GCGCGCGCTTAGGGCAGTCCTTTTTCGCGTGCGGCACGCCATCTACGTTGTGCTCAGCAGCACAATAGAAGCACTGGCCGTTGGCGATCTCAGGCTCAGGCGTGTGCATGCGCTTGCCCGTGACACGCGTCTGCGCCTGGCTCTTGACGCGGTTCACCGCCTTGACCTTACCGACTTTGCTCACTTAGAATGGACTCCTCATATAAGGGACAGTGCCAATTCGGCCAATGAAATCGCGAGGATTTTTGTACCACTTTGTTTCTCATATGGTGGACACCTGGTAAAATACCCCTGGCCACCACCCATTCCGTCCCCACTCCTCAACGGCGGACGCACCACTTGCTGTAACAGGGCATGCTGTTACACGAGAGTGATGTGTGTGTGTGACACATCACTCGGGTGCATCTGCACCGTGTGGCACACACGAGCTGTACGTGTGTGGTCCACGTAACTTAGGGTTTGGATCAAACTCTAACGGGTGACACGGAGTTATATAACTCCGTTACATGTTATGTAGGGTAGTTAGAATTGTAGGGCTGGGATCCCGCAGGGGATCCCAGGGATAATCACCCGCAATACAGTCAGTCTGCATTTTGCAAGATAGAGATTAGTCTCTCTGCCATTTCTGGCTGTGGAATCGCTTCCTCCGTGCTTTTGGTCACGTGCCCCGTGACATCTGGTAGCACTTGTAGTCAATCCAGCGCCATGTCCGCTTCGATTGACGCTGCGAATGCAGGGAGCCCTCTCGGGCTCAGATGAGAGGACCTCTCGTCTCTCAATGACGATGAGTGGAGCTTCATGCGGAAGCTCGAGGCCATCGTCGGCCGCGCGAGCTTGTATGAGCTTGTCGCGCAGGGCGAGGATGCGCTGAAGGAAGGATCAAGTCCTTCCGGGAGTACGAGGACTCCCTTCTGCGTTTCATCCGATCGCAGATCCCGGATACGGCTACGCCACCGGTGGTGGCTGTGCCAAGCCCTGTGTCGACGCCTCCGACACTGAAGGTGAAGGTGGCGTCGTACCACGGACTAGAGATTGAGAACCTCACAGTCAGTCTGCATTTTGCAAGATAGAGATTAGTCTCTCTGCCAAATGGCTTTCTGGCTGTGGAATCGCTTCCTCCGTGCTTTCAGTCACGTGCCCCGTGACATCTGGTAGCACTTGTAGTCAATCCAGCGCCATGTCCGCTTCGATTGACTCTGCGAATGCAGGGAGCCCTCTCGGGCTCAGATGAGAGGACCTCTCGTCTCTCAATGACGATGAGTGGAGCTTCATGCGGAAGCTCGAGGCCATCGTCGGCCGCGCGAGCTTGTATGAGCTTGTCGCGCAGGGCGAGGATGCGCTGAAGGAAGGATCAAGTCCTTTCGAGAGTACGAGGAGTCCCTTCTGCGTTTCATCCGATCGCAGATCCCGGATGCGGCTACGCCACCGGTGGTGGCTGCGCCAAGCCCTGTGTCGACGCCTCCGACACTGAAAGTGAAGGTGGCGTCGTACCAGGGACTAGAGAGTGAGAACCTCACTTTCTGGTTTCGCGAGTTGGAAATCGCGATGTCCGCTGCGCGGATTTATGACGAGCGACTGCGCGTCACCTATGCGATGTCGCATCTCCAGGGGCGTGCACGCTCCTGGGCTCTCACGTGGGAGACCAATGCCCCAGGGCATTTCTCCAGCTGGGAGGGCTTCAAGGCAGCCATGCTTGCTGCCTTCCAGCCGCCGAATGTCGCACATCGGCAGAGGACACAATTCCTCAGTGCGCAGCAAGGCAAGCGCGAGCTGTACGAGTTCGTACAGGAACTCCGTCAGCTGCGTGCCTGCATGGCCGCTGACCCGTTGCCCGAAGAGGTCATGGTGACCGTCTTCATGAACGGGCTCGCGATTGGGGAGGCGCGCCGCGCGGTGTTCCAAGCGGAACCGCGGTCGCTGGAAGAAGCGATGTACATCGCCCAGCGTGCCGACCATTACGATCGGCTCGCCCGCGGCCTCCCAGTGGGACGCCAAGCGGGCCCGCAAGAAGCGACCTCCGGCCCTGAGCCGATGGATCTGACGTTGTCAGAAGAGCATTTGAATGCTCTGGAAGCGCGCTGGGCTAACGCGCAATGCCACAACTGTGGCCTCTACGGACATATCCGTCGCTTCTGTCGCTCGCAACGCGGCGCGTCCCGTGGACGTGGCCGCGGGCGAGGCAGAGGATCTGGGCGCCTGCGAAGGCGACTGCCAGTACGGGAAACGACGGAACCCAGTAGGCGCGGGGCGGCCTACTGGGGAACGACTGAACACGCGGCGCGCGGATGGGGAGTTGGCGCGAGCCGAGTGTTCAGCCCCTCGAGGGAGCAGGGCTCCCTCTCACTCGAAGTCGAGTTTACTCGTCTTCGAGGGGAGTTGAAGGGTACAGTCGACCCTTCCGAGTCCTTGTGGACTCTGGAGCGTCGAAAAACTACGCTCGGGCGCAGAGTCTCCGCGAGGAGCCTGCGCAGCTGGAGCGGGTGACCAGCACTGAGGGTGGCTCAGTGTCGGTGAAGCTGGCGACCGGTGTGGTCGTTACGACACCGAGGATCGAGGTCGATCTCCGAGTGAAGTTCGCTGACTTCAACTCGGTCGAGCACTTTGTGCTGCTCGAGATGGACGGTCGATACGACCTCATCCTCGGGATGCCATGGCTCACGAAGCACGAGCCATGGATCGACTGGAAGACCAAGTCGATTGGGAGGACCTCCCGTGTTGGGCACGGGCCTTGGAGGTCTTGGACCCCTCCTCCGTGTTTAATCACACGAGTGAGGCCTCCTCTCTCGACGAGGTCACTCTCGAGGTCGGCGTGTGTGCCGATGTGGAGTGGAGTCCACGTTCTGAGTCGGGGTCGACTCATGCGGGCTCTGCCCAGACTCCCACTGCCAAAGCCGAGGCTTGTGGGCCGCGCAGGACATGCGCCAAGATGTCGTCGTCGCACGCTTTCGTGCTGAGCGGGGAGAACGCTCCGGGGCAAGGGACTGCCTCCGTGACGACGGGTGAGTCGCGCGATATCGCGCTGAGCAGGGCTACTGCTCCGGCGTCAGGTTGTGACGCCGTGATGGATGAAGAAGTGCACGAAGTCGTGCCGAGCGGGGGCTCCGCTCTGGCGTCAGGACCTGACGTCCCGAAGGAAGATGCGTCGCACCTGCCGGTGCTGAGCGGGAACGTCGCTCCGACCCCAGGACCTGGGGCCGTGACGGGATGTACGTCGCGCCGCGAGGCGCTGAGTGGGGTGACCACTCCGGTGTCGAACCACACCGTGACGGGAGACAAGGACCGTCTTGCGCAGTTGTCGCTGCGCGGCGCAGGGATTGGACCAATCCCTGCCGCCACCCGCGTTGTTCACGCGCTGACAGGGGAGGAACTCCACCTGTCCGAACTGGATGTGGATCCAGGGCCACTCGATGGCAATCTCGGAGAGATGGAGGTACTCTCTCTCCCAGAGTTCGAGTGGGAACTCAAGGCTGGCGCCTACTCGGAGATGGTCGTACTGCTACCTCCGAGGGTTGAGCTAGAGCTCAACAGCTCGTCCGTAGTCGACGAGACGGTCGCGGAGGACTTCCGCCAGCGCTTTGAGTCGCGCAGGGGTGCCGAGATCATGAAGAACCCCAAGGATAGGTACTATCCACTGCTGAAGCGCTTTTCGTCGCGCTGCCTGAGCGCCAAGCCACCCGATGGGCTGCCTCCAGACCGAGGCGTCAGACACGAGATCGATCTGAAGCCCGGCTCGGGCTACTGTGTCTTGCGGCAATGGCCGCTGTCGAAGGAGCAGTCCGACATCATCGATGACTTCTTCGAGAAGAAGCAACGAGCAGGGCTCGTGCGGGAGAGCAAGTCTCCCCACAGCGCACCGACGTTCTGTGTGCGCAAGCCAAACGGCAAGTGGCGAATTGTACATGCGTACAATAAGCTGAATGCAGCAACGGTGCCGGCGCAAACGCCCATACCGAGGAAGGATGTGATCCTTCACCGCATGGCGGGCTCCAAGAAGTTCAGCGTCTTGGATCTGGTAGATGGATACTACCAGGTGCTGATGCGTGAGAAGGATATCCCTCTCACTGCTGTCAGCACGCCCAGCGGTATGCTCTGGGAGTGGCTTGTGATGCCACAGGGGCTCTCGAATGCCCCGGCGACGTTTAATCGCCTCGTCGGAGCACTGTTCCGACCTCTACGCGACTTCGCGCAGACGTACTTTGACGATATATTCGTCCACACGAAGCCTGCGGCTAATCGTGATCTCGATGATCTCCACATCGAGCATCTCGAGAAGGTCCTCGAGTGCATGAGCGAGAATTGGCTCTTTGCCAATCTCGACAAATGCATCTTCGGCGCCGAAGATGTCCCCGTGCTCGGGTGTTTTGTCGGCACGGAAGGAGTCCGTGCCGACCCCGCGAAGATCAAGGTGATCGCGGAGTGGCCAGTGCCACGATCGCAGAAGGACCTGCGCCGTTGGCTCGGGGTGGCCAACTACCTACACAGGTACACGGCTAACTACGCCGAGATGGCGCGACCGCTGTCGGACCTCCTTAAGAAGGACTCCGAGTGGGTGTGGACACCCGAGTGCGAGCGCGCGTTTCGCACAATCGCACTGAGTCTGCAGGAAGCACCCATTCTGGCGCTTCCTGACGACTCACGCCCGTTCAGCGTCGTCTGCGACGCCTCCGATTACGCCATCGGCTGCGCTCTCCTGCAAGAGGATGAGCAAGGACGCGAGCGCGTCATCTCGTTCCAGTCTCGGCAGCTGAAAGGAGCCGAGCGCAACTAACCCATGACAAGGAGTTGTTGGCGATGAAGTTCGCCTTGGTGAAGTTCCGCGTTCACCTGCTCGGGCCGAAGCCTTTTGTGGTCTACACAGACCATGCCTCGTTGAGGACTGCGACACAGTCGCCACACTTGTCGCAACGGATGGCCCGTTGGTTGTCATTCTTTGCAGAATACAACTTCACGGTTGTCTATAAACCGGGCAAGCTGAACGTACTTGCAGACGCCTTGTCGCGTCGACCCGACTATGAGCTTCCTCATATCTCGGTTGCGAGCTCGGACGTCTTCTCGCTCACCCGCCGCTTGTACGCGGAAGACAGGCAGTGCAGGGCACTCCTGTCCCACCTGTCTGGCGATGCGTCGCCCAAGGAGCTCTCACCGAAACTCCGCGCTCAGATACACAGGTATCATGAGCATGACGGCCTGCTGTACTACAGCGGTGTCGTCGGCGAGGACTCTCGCGTTGTGGTGCCGTCCAACGAGGACCTGAAGCACCAAATCGTGTTCGAGATACACGATACGCCCGTTGCCGGGCATCTGGGTCGTGACAAGACGTTCGCCCAGCTTGCCCATAGGTTCTGGTGGCCCAAGATGTACAACTGGGTTTGCACCTACGTTCGCACGTGCGAAGTGTGCCAGCGGGTGAAAGCAAGCCCGCACACCCACGCTCCCTTACAGAGCCTGCCGGTGCAAACCGACTGCTGGCGGTCCGTCAGCATGGACTTTGTGTTCGGGCTTCCCCGCAGACATGCATGGACGGTCAAACGTTCATGTATTTCACGAAGGTGATTACGTGCTCCTCAGCACTAAACACTTGGCGGGCGACGCCGTGAGCAGCTTAGGCAGCTCGAAGCTGCTGCCGAGGTTCATCGGCCCCTTCAAGGTCTTGAAGAAACGCGGCTCCGCGTACACGCTCGATCTGCCGAGCTGGCTTCGAACGCACCCGACGTTCTACGTCGGGTTGCTGAAGCCGTATCGGCCCCCTCAAGCCGAGGACGACTCGGTGAGCGAGAGCGAGAGCGAGCACGAGCGTCGTCTTGATCGCGAGGCGTCGGATACGTGCCCGTCTCGTGACGACGATACTCGTCGTACGAGTGCGGGAGCTCCTCGCGACGCGCCGAGCGCGAGTACGAGTCACGACTCGAATACGAGTAGCCCGGTTGCGGGTAACTCGAACGCGGGTAATCCGCCGACTGGTAATAACCAGATGAGTGACGAGAGTCACTGCGAGACCAACCCACCGCGGCGGTCGGCCCGAATTGCGGAACGGGCAAGGTCATCTGCTGCAGAGCAGCGGTGTACCCTTGCGTCTGGTAGAGCATGTGCTAAAGACGATCAAGGTGCTGACCCAGCCGCGCTTGCTCGCGCTGGGATTCCTCCCGTGCCGCCTCAAAACGGTCTCGCAGCTGACCCAAGCCCACCTGGGTTTGCGACTGCGCCGCGTCCACCGACACCACCATCTGGCGGAGCTGGCGATAGCTCTCAGCCAGCTGAGCGTGTTGACGCTCAAGCTCGCCCAAGCGAGCAGTCAGCTCGGCCGCCGACGCGACTGCAACGGCCGAGCCGCGCCCCTCCCCCGGTGATGGACCGGAACGGGGAGCTCCACTACCCCGTGGAGGCGATCGTGGACGCTCGGCGTCGCCACGGGAAGCTCGAGCTACTTGTGAAGTGGCTCGGCTGTCCCGCGTCGGAAAGCCAGTGGCTTCCGCATGAGCAGCTGCTCGTGGACTGCCCGGATGCGGTCCAGGCCTTTGCCAGGGCACAACCGCGCTGGTTTCTCTAGCGCGGCCCGACGCGTCGTCGGCTACAGAGGACGAACCTCTCGCGGAAGCAGATCCGCTCGCAGCATAGCTGCTCTCGCGATGGAGCGCCAAGTTCTGGCCCAACTGGTTTGTGACATCCAGGGTCACGAACTTGAACCACATGTCGCGCATCCGCTGAGCGGAGGCCCGGTTTGCTGACGGGCTGAAGGTGTACGTGTCCACCCTCGTTGTCGCTCGGACCCACGTCCAGAAGCGATCCTCGTACTCTGCTGCGGTCTCGCGACCGCGCAGAGGGTACGGGAGCCCGTCCATGTCGTCACGAGGACGATTGCTGCGAGAGCAGATCTTGCGGAACTCGCGGAACTGCGCCACCGTCATGACGACAGGCCGCAACGCGTCAGGGATCGTCATGGCGCGACCGTTGAAACGGTAGACCATCGTGGTCAGTTCCTCCACCGTCGGCGACGGTGGGGCCTCGCGCACACGCGAATACGACTCCGGGTCGTGATGGCGACGCCGCGCCTCTTGCCCCTGGCTGGGACTGCCCTGCATGCGATCAGGGCTGTCCTCAATTCAGAGGGTATTGCTCGGCGCGGGTGCGCGGGCCTGGCGAGGCGTACGCGGTGTATCCGCAGCCGCAGCCGCGGTCTCTGCCTCCGCTGCTTCGCACTCGAGCGGCAAGGCGCGGCGGGCGCCCGGCGTGAGTCGACTCACGACACGCTCGACAGCCTCGGGATCGGGAATAGAGGCAGCACGACGAGGGTCGTCAGCAGCAGGTGCTGCACGCGCGGGGCGACTAGCGCGCGGATTTGACGTGGCGGCAGTCGCTCCTTCGGTGCTCGACGCGGCCATCTTCTCGTCGCGCTCCGCTTGGCGACGGCGCCACTCGGCGGCACTGATGCGCTGGCGCTTGGGCTGTCCAGCCACCTTGCGCTCACAGTCCGAATCGTCGGACGGCGGCGAGTCGCCGTGCGCGCGTGCAGGCGACGCTTCGGGTGAGCACGGCGCGTCGCGCGCCGTAGGCAGAGCGGTCTGCAGCGCGGCAGGGCGACCAGTCGCAGCGCCAGCGGGCGCAGGAGGTGATTGCATCGCCACGTCTTGGCTCGACGTCGCGCCAGCGGGCGCAGGGCTTGACGGCGCCGACTCCTCGGCAGGAGCGGCGGCCTTCTCCTCCGCGTCCGACTCGTCGTAGTCGACGCACTGGCTTGGTGTCGGGCTGGCACTCATTGTGCGAAACCGAATGTGATAGGTAGCGGGGGATCCCGCAGCGATATTAGCTCGCGTTCCAGAAGGGCGATTTTCTCGCCAGCACGACACGTGCACAAGAGGGCTAATTCCTCTTGATCCCTTCGACGGAAATTCTCTTCCGTCACGAGAGAATCCCCGAGAAAAGTCGGCCACTTCCGACGGCTGGGTTGCCCCAACAGACGACAGGTGTCTTCTCCCCCTCTGGCGCGCCCACGTGGTGGCTCGCGTCTTGGGAGGGGGGTGGTGTAACAGGGCATGCTGTTACACGAGAGTGATGTGTGTGTGTGTGACACATCACTCGGGTGCAGTTGCACCGTGTGGCATACACAGGCTGTACGTGTGTGGTCCACGTAACTTAGGGTTTCGATCAAACTCTAACGGTTGACACGGAGTTATATAACTCCGTTACATGTTATGTAGGGTAGTTAGAATTGTAGGGCTGGGATCCCGCAGGGGATCCCAGGGATAATCACCCGTAACACAGTCAGTCTGCATTTTGCAAGATAGAGATTAGTCTCTCTGCCATTTCTGGCTGTGGAATCGCTTCCTCCGTGCTTTTTGGTCACGTGCCCCGTGACACTTGCAAATTTGTTAACATGTCGAGGCCGCGCGGCGAGAAGCGTGACGCCGTTCCAGCCGAGCACAAGTTCGAGGTGGTGGCGTATCTCAAAGGCCACACCATGAGGGACACGATGCTCCATTTTTACAGCAACTTGGAGGGTACCAAGTACAACAGCAAACGAAAACAGATGTACGGCTGGCAGAAGCAAGAGAGCACCATCGAGCAGCTGTGCAGGACGGCGGCGGGGCGCGAGAAGCACAAGAATCGGCCGCGTGATGTGGGGCTCTCCCTCACCCTTGAGATAGAGCTGCGCATTGTGCGCTGGGTTAACCGGCTGATGGGTGAGGGAGTGCCCATATCCACCCTAATGTTCGAGCTCCATGCGCTGGAGGTTGCGCGCGAGGCCGGTGTGGCGGCGTTCACTGCGTCGCAAACGTGGCAGCGGCGCTTCAAAAAGCGCCATCGGCTTTCGATGCGCACTCGCACGTGCCAAGGCCAGACCCGACCAGAAGACGCCGAGGCCCAGGCAGCCGCGTTTGCCGCCATGGTCCACGCGAAGATGCAAGAGTTGGGTGTAACCGTGGTCTACAACGCAGACCAGACTGGTACGTGTACAGTCTCAGAGCCTACTTTCATTATACGGACCACAACTATGCTGTTGTTTTAGCCGTGTTTTTGGAGTATTTGCCAAGGAAAACCATGGCCCCCACCGGGAGCAAGACAGTATGGATTCGTTGTGCGGGCAAGGAGAAGAGGCGCTGTACCGTGATGCTTCTCGCTGATTCTACGGGGAGGAAGTACAGCCCCACTGTTGTTCTAAAAACTCAGCCGTCGAAAGTCTTGCACGTCTTGGAAGAAAACGTCCTCGAGCGACAGGGATTCGGCCGCTTTTTGTGGAAGCGCATCCAGCCGATTGAGGGAGCGACAGGGATGAAAATCCACACCAACCCTGCTGGTTGGTGGAACGAGTACCTTCACCGCCAGTTTCTGCGTACCCATTTCGGCAGTCGCGCGACATGGGTACGCCGATCCTTTTGCTACTCGACGAATTTTCTGGACACTGGACGGAGGAGACGAAACAGTATGCCGAGGAGATCAATGTGCAGTTGATGGCCGTTCCTCCCGGTCTCTCGTCCGTCTGCCAGCCTGCGGATGTGTCGTGGATGAAGCCATTTAAAGATTGTATTAGATTTGAATGGATTTCGTTTTTGCGGTCCCAGGTCGGCCGCCTCGTCCCAGGACAGAAGTTCAAGATGACGGCGCCAGTCTACGAGGACGTCTGCGACTGGGTTCGGGTCGCATGGGACAAGGTATCCCATGCGACGATCCAGTCAGGATATACGAGAGCGGGCATCAACCACCACGCCAACGATGTCCTTGACCATCTTGAGCTGGATGGTCAGATCGGTGAGGTCAGTGAAGACGCAGAATTTGATATTTGATAATAAAATACGGTTTGTTTTCGTCATGGTCGTATTTTATCTGCAGGTGAGAATGGGGCTGAGGGTAGGGTCTGTGCAGATGGGTGTCCATTATAAATGAGCGAAGTCGGTAGTTCTCACATGGCTGACGTGGACAGCCTTGGTCATGGCCAAGATTTGCGCCTTGCTCTTGTCCCCCAAGATGTTGCGCATCTTTTCTTCCAGTTTCTCCAGTGAAGTCACGCCTGTTCGCCGTCTTTCGACGAGCGAGCCTTGGACGTATCACTCGACGGACGAGCACATTTGTCGACACGCGAGGCGTCGGAACCCGCGACCGAAGCAGACACGTCACGCTTCTGACCAGTCGCGACGCGGGCACCTTCCAAGACTGAAAGCCGATTCCTAGTCAACGTCACCTCCACTGGCCCAGAAGCAACAGAAGACTTACCGTGAGGAGACCCACGAGAAGACGTCTGCGACTTCGACGGACGAGACGGTGTAGTAGCCGGCTTGACAAACTTCGTCGTGGGTTGTGGTGTGCAGGGGGTCGAAGCAGAAGCAGAAGACGGAACCTTGGCCTTGGTTTTGGCTTTAGCCCCGCCAGATGACGAATGAGGCCCTCTCACCGCAGGCAAGTGGCCACGACTTGGCACGATGATGTCGAACGGGAGACGACGGAGCGGGAACGCCCGGTGGAGCATGGCATCACGCATATCCTTGCCCCGAAAGAAGAGACGCTCCGGCTGCTGGTCATCGACAAAACGACAGTGTGTCTCCAAACTGGTGCCCTCGTCTGGCGTGATAGTCATCACGCCGTAGAACACCTGCCCATGGCGTTTATACAGCAAGTGTGTGTTGTTGTACAACACGTCGAATCGTCGATCGCGCTTGTTGAAAGACCTTGGTTCGGGAGGCGGGTACAAGACGCGCTACGGCTCGGTCGCGTAGAAGTCTTCGACATCGCAAATGGTGACTTGACGTGCGTCAGCTTCGGTAGTGAGCATCGCGTATTCTTGGACTGTCGGCGTGTTGCGCTCGCCCTCGAAGAAGCCGAGGAACGAAGTGAACTCGCGCGTATGAGTGACCATCTGGGTCCTCTCATCGTCAATGGCAGGGCCGACCGGCCACAGCACGTCCTTAGGAATCGGCAGCTTCTGGCGCTTGGCAACCACACGCTCCAGAAACGATTGAACGACTCGCGTGCCTCCAAGAACCCTTTCTTGGACATCTTGGTCGTTCGGGCTTCGACTTGAGGAGATACGAGACCGACGGGCGCGCACGAGCCTTTGGTGGAGGCACTTCGATAACGTCGGAGTCGTCGCCTCCACCGTCGGAGGCTGCCTTCTTAGTAGTCACAGGGGCGAGCACGATCTCCTCATCAGACGCAACTTGATCGTCGTCGCCATCAGCCGCGCCAGCCTCTGCGTCCGACACCTCGCCTTCCGCATCATCCCGGTCGTCACCCTCGTGGTCGTCGCTGCTGCTGACGACATACTCGTCGTCGCTCCCACCCGGGAAGTTGTCAACCTCACCCGACTCCACCTGACTCGAAGAATCGATATCCATCGCACAGGGGCGGCATCGGGAGACGCACCGGACGCAGCAGACGACGGTGGCACACAGCGAGCAGTGACTGATGCCGCAGCGTCGAGAGGAACTCCTGAACCGACAGCCTCCACCTTGGCGACCTTCTTGGTTTTCTTGTCAACGGAGCCTTTACGGAGTTTCTTCCAGTTGCCGCGCAGAAGACCTTCCAACACGGTACTCTTGTCGGGATGATCGAACAGCGGACAAGTCGCTAAGTCGACAGGCAGTCGCGCAGAACGATCCTTCAGAAGGCGGCGAACCTCAGTCGACGACGGCAGCTGATCCAACCCGAACGAGCGAGGAGACACACCAGCAGACGACCCGTCAGACGCCTCCACAGCCTCAAGCGCGGAAATCAAGCCGCGAAGGGCGTCGTCTTAACTGATGCCTCGACTTAACTCGGTCTTCAAGTCGGGAAAGACGGCACTCAGGGCACGAGAGCGACGGCTGTCGAGATCAGGCGCCTCTCCTTTGGCCAGCTGGAAGAGCGACTCGATCACACGCCCACGACGGTCGTAGCTGAGAAGGACACTGCCAAACACAGCCTCGTACTCGCTGCAAGAACGCTCGTACACTTGGGCGACGGTGACGGCGAAGCCCATCAGCGCAAGCAGACGCTCCTCGCGCCCGCGAATGTCGTCCGACGTGCCGAGCGCCTCGAAGCCAGCCAACCTGTCGCGGAGAGTCTTTGAGAGACGTTGGTCGACAGCCTGCTGCGTTGCGTCGATTCCAGCAGACGCAGAGGACGCCGAGGCGACCGGAGCAGCGGCAGCCGAGAGAGGAATGGCCGCCGAAGGACGCGCCTTATCTGGGACACGCGCGGTCGACTGTGCGGGTGCGGAGCCCGATGTGCTGACGGTCGACGCGCTGACGGTCGACGTGGCGACGGACGACGCATCAACGACGACTGACGACGGAGGCGACTTCTTAGATAGCGGAGCAGCCACAGCAACGCCATCCGGCACCGGCGGCTGAGCCGGTGCCACCTCAGCAGGCGGCACGGACGACGTCGACGCCGGTGACGCACTGGGAGCCGCAGACGACGCAGGAACATTCACTGAAGAAGACGCGGGCGACGACGATGTCAAAGGCGAGGGATCCGTCACCTCTGGAACATCGCGCTGAGGTGCGGGCGCATCCGCAAGAGCCGACGTGGCGGGCGTATCGGCAGAAGACATCTTCGGCAAGGCCACTTCACGAATGGTTTTAACGGTGAAGTCGTCTCCACGACCACACCGTTGAAAGGGGCGCTGTGGTGAAGGGATTGGGAGAAAATCCAGTCACCCAAATCGCTCTCCTTTCTCAACGTCGAGAACAGCCAAACCAGAAGACAGGCCGACCAGCTGTCAGGCACGAGGTACCAACCTGCTGGCACAAGTGTATCCACGCCGGTTGAAGAAGACGGAGAGTTGGACGTTGGACTTCTGATTAGGTCCAAAAGGACTTCTGAGGAGGTCCAGGAGACTGAACCGTCAGCTAACAACAGGACTTCTGGTAGAGGCCGTGGATAGGCGACACCTAGGTCTTTGGACAGGGAACTGCTAAATGGTGAAAAGACTCTTCATTTTGCCCTCAAGTACACAAGTGCCTCCGAGGCGGAGAGCCGAAGACTCCGTCGCGCATTCGGCGCGCGACGTTAAACCATCCCGGGAAGTCGGCAAACGCTCGAACTATCGCGTGGTGCTGCCCCGAAGACAGTAGAGGCGTCGCATCTGGCTTGGAGTTTTGGCCAAGTCAGTGCGACAAAAAGGCACGTGGTTGTCGACGCGCGGGCTTCTAGAGAAAGGAAGCCGACGAAGCAAGCGGCTTCTCAAGGCAGGAGACTCTCCTTCGCAAGGAACTCTTAAGACAAGCTGTCGCCCACGCACCTCGCGCAACCAATCACGCCTCGGTTGCTGGCGGGCGTTGCGTCAAGATACCGACCGTCTTGCGGGTACCGAATCTTACCCGCGGACTCTGCAGGGTAGTGAGGGATTCACGACCCCTCCCCCAACCTCAGACTTCTGGTCAGAAGACCGCCCTCGGCTCCCTCAGCGTCTTACAGGGGACCGCTGCGCTGGCAGCTAGCTCAAGATCCAAAAACCCAAGGTCTGTGCGTTGGCGACCACGCGAGGCAAGCTTCGCTGGGCGCTTTTCGCCGGCCACTACACCACACTTTTGCAGCACGAGCTCGAGCTCCAGCGTGTGGCTAATATCCTTCGTGAAACGCACGATCTCGCCGTCCAGCGACTCCTACTCGCGCCAGAGCTCGTAGAACTGGTGGATGCGCTCTCCCTGTGGCGCGGGCAGCTCCAGCTTGCCCATGACCGCGTAGACCGACTCAATCTTGCGCTGGTAGCCCGTTGTTTTGGCGTTGAAGTTGGACGTGAGGATCGCGACGTGGCCGAAGACGACAGCCACCTCGACCGACTTGATGACCACCGCGACCGCCGCGGAGTGTCGTGTGCGTCGCAGCCGTGCATTCGTCGCCACAGCTTAGCCACTGCCCAAGCTACACGCGACGTTAGATCGTTGGCTGCTACGCTCCAGTTGCAGGCTCGTGTGGGCACTGTTGTGTCGGACGGCTCTCGTGACCCACCACAGATTCTTGATCTGTACTTTTGCTTCGCGATGATCCCGTCGGCCACCTTTACTCTCTAAGCGACTGGAAGACCCCCTTCACTTACTCACCCTCGCAGACCGCTCGCTGTCCATGCCACTCCAGTTCGCCATCGCTGTTCGTCACGCGTGTGTACGGCTGCACCCGTGTTTAGTCATGCGCCGTTTTGTCCGCTCGAGCGAGATCAAGATCGCGAGTGTCGACGCCGGCTGTCGCGGTCCGAGATGCTGTACATGCACACAACGCCACCGCTGCGGTGGATGCCTGATCGTGTGCCGTCATACTACCAAGTTAGAGTCGCACATAGTATTGTTTTCAGCTCAAAGAACTCCGTCAACAACACTGTCATATATGATTCACTTCTGCCATGCACGTCACCTCTCGTCCTCATGTCTTTGCTCCTTTGCGTTTCAAAGTGGCGCTACCTGGAAGCGACCAATGTATGATAAGCGAGCGTTCAGTGCGTAACAGCTAAAGAGCCACGCACACACACAAAGCGGCAATAGATTTACAAGAGCCACGCACACACACAAAGCTGCAATAGATTTACATATGATGGTTTTCGGGTAGCTTGAAGACCTACATCAACCCATCGACGGAAAAAGTGCTTGTCGACGGTGTTCTGCTCACCGTGACTGCGTTTGATGGGACAGTTAACTCCACTGCTCTGCCAGCATACGGTACTGTCATTTGGGTCCAAAATCCCGAAAGAGACGGACTTACGATGGCAAGAATCGGCGTGACCGAATCTTGACTTTGCCTTCCGCCATGAAGAGGTAGTAAATCGTCGCCAGCGACACTCGAGTCACTGCGCGATACATCGCGTGCAGCATGCGCGCGCACGGTACCCCGACGGTCGCCATGCCTGTTGTTCTCTTGTTGCGGAAACGGACACTCCGCGATCCAGTGGCCGTGTTTGCCGCAATGCCGACACGCGACAACCTTCTTCGCCGGACGTCCCCTCGCACGGGCGCTCGCACTCACGGACGCCTGATCGGACGCAGCACCATCGCCGTGCTGCCCTTTTCGTTTGAGATCCTCGTGTATCATACCATCTCCCAAGATAGCATACGTATCCGAGCTGTGATTAGGAGCTGGTAAGACTCGTTCAGACCGCCAAGCAGCGTGATCACGAGATCATCCTCGCTGAACGCCCATTGCATCGAGCTGCTCTGCCAGCGTCTTGAGCTTGTTGATGTGCTGGAGCACGTTGCCGCCGTTTGATCGTCGGCCTGCGCTCGATGCGCGGTGGTCATCGCGGCCTTGATTGTCATTAAATTCAACAACGCAGCCCAGAAGTTCGAGGTGAACTTCGGATCACGATCTGAAATGATTGTCGCGGGGATGCCATAATGTCGAATGACGTGATTAAAGGAGAGACGAGCCGTGTCTGCAGAAGTAGCGGTGGTATGTGTTGGCACGTAGACTGGTCGCTTGGACAACTTGTTGACGACAACAATAATGGCGTCGTAGTTAGGTTGGTGATGAAGTCGACTGAGACAACTTACCAACATTCGCTCGGCACTGGTATCGGAACCATTTTTCCTAGCTTGCGGCCTGTGGCGGACTTAAAGCACATGCAGGCCTCGCAGCTCTACACATAGGCACGGATAGCGCCGTCCATGGTTGCCCAGACCTTCCATTGGGCGGCTGCAAGCTTGTTAGGATGTGCACATTAGAATAGATTTGCGTACGTTCCTGCCTCGTCATGCGACCTCTGGAGGTCGCATGAAGACGACCAAAAGGAAAGCGACCGTGAGGTCGCTGGACCTCGACCGGATGGTCAACAGGTGGGAGGGACCTCCACCACCACTGATTCTGCTGTACAGGATCAGCCAATCAGTGCGATGATGGTCAGGAGGCGAGGAAGTGGTCTTCACTTTGCAATTTGCCTCAGACTGAGCTCGTCTAGAGAAGGGCATAGGAAAAGAGACTTGACACTCAATAAAGGGATCTTTAGTAGTCATCTTGGTTTACTCACTCTAGCATTTCAAGTACGATGAGCACCGCAACCAAGAAGGAGTCCTTCGCCGACATGGCCTTTGACGGCGACAAGCGAGCGTTTGCCGCTTGGAAGGATGTCATCATCGGCCACCTCCGACAGCTCAGCAGTCAGAGGGCCGTCGATGATTTGACCGCTGGGAAAGACCCACCTGCTGACGTATGAGACGAGGCTCGTTCAGAGTGTCTCACTCACGTCGCCAGGTGATGAGGCCAGCGATGAAGAGAAGAGAAAGTACAAGCTGCAGCAGGCAATGCTCAAGCAGCAAGAATTGTACATCAAGAATCTCTTCAACAGGACTCTGCCCAAACCCTACCGCAGTCAGATGACTGTGAGTTTGAACGACCAGAAGGTCAACGCCATTTGGCGTCAGCTCGACGCTGACTATGGGCAGAATAGCGCTCTTGGCATGGTCGAGATGGTGCAAGAGTTTGAAAAAGCACTGTCTCTCGACTTCGACAACGTGACGCAGCTGTTTCAACGGCTCAAGGGCATCCGCAACCGTGTTAATCGTCACTCGGTAGAGGCGGTGCAGCGTCAGCTCATTCCGTCCCATCTGATGATGGTGAAGTTGTTGTCGCTGTTGCCAAGCCTGTTCTGGGGCTCAGCTGTGACCTTTTCTCCGGAAGCGTTTACTCTGATGACTTGATTCTTCTCGTGATTCGTTTTCTGTTCCTCGTCACCTTCTAGTCATTCTTCGTTCACCTTTCGAACCCACTCTTGTCTTCTTATGCTGAGGTCGCCGTCTTCTAGTCTTCTGCTTGTCGACTTTTTCATTCGACCTCATATCAGTGGCCTGTTAAGTTTCGGCGCTGACCTCCCGCACTTTGACGTTCTTCCGGCAGTTGGGTGGTGGCCCGAGTTCCCCCCTTTTTGCTTGGCGCCTCTCCCTCGATCCCTCTCTCATGCGCGACGTGCTCCACGCTCACCTGTGCGCCTGAGGCGGCGGGTCCCGCGTCCTTCGCATACAGGGTCACCCCTTCGCGGTCTCTCAGTTGCGCGTCGGCATGCGCGGCGCCGTCTCCGCACTGTCGCTTCCCTTCGTTCGCGCGGCTTGCGCGCATGGAGCACGCGTGCAGCGAGACCGCTGGGTGCAGGCTGCATGGCGGTGTTGTGTGGTGTTCGGGCGTTAGATGCGTGGCGGGCTGTGCCGCCGTCTCCCCGTCATCTCCCTCGCGGCCTTCTTCCGTCTAGTGCTCCCTGCCGACTCTTCCCCCGTTTTCTGGTAAACGCTACTGACATGTAGGTGCTCTTCCTGTGGCAGCTCAGACTGAACACACTGACTCTGTCCAACAGTTTCGAGTCTGGTGAACTTTCCAGTGTCACCCTACTCCTCCTCGACCTCCATCACCGAGAATCTGGCGCGCGCGCGCGTCTGCGATATCCGCTCGACTTCGTAATCGCCTGCCTCGTGGTCGGGCTCGAAGGAGTCCTCGGGCCGGATCGCCTCGTCGACGTCGAATCAGGCTTCTGGGGCCACTTCGAGGTCTTCTGATGGCCGCGTCTGGAACTCCCGTCGGAGCTTCAGACTCGACACGTGAACGAGAGGGAAGAACCTGTAGTCCGTGTCTTCAGTCTCCAGCCTGGCTAGGTACGTTTCTGGCTTCTCGAGGACGCGGAAAGGGCCGTGCCACATGTGCGCTAAATTCCTTGCGTAACCAGGCTTAACCTGATTGATGTAGAGCCAAACTTGGTCTCCTGGCTGGACATCTTCTGCGCTTCCCTTCTCGTTCGCATTCGCGCCAGTTCTTCGATCCTCGACGGCTTCTTCCGGAAGACGGGTCGCGTCTTCTCTCGCTTTTCGGTAGTGGGCTTGGAGTTCCGCTCGCCATCTCGTCGCTCGAGAGTTCTTCCGACCGCCGTCTTCAAGCGTTGTCCTCGGTTCCCAACCCTACAGCAAGTAGAACGGCGTTTCCTGACGTGTTCTGTCGAATGACAGGTTGAGTGCGAAGACCAGGCGCTCAGCGTAGTCATCCCAGTCTCGCTGATTTGGGTCGGAGACGTACAGCTTCACTGCTCTCATGACCGTCTGCACCATTCGCTCTGTCGTTCCATTCGCTTGAGGTCTGTAAGCTAGCGTAGCTTTGCTGCGCTGTCCAATCATGGTTGTCGAGTGGACGTCAGCTGGATGGGTGTGTAGGTCCTGGCGCTCTTCTCGTAGGTTCCTCTAACAGGTTCGTCATCCTTGTTCAGGACTGCTGCCTCAGCGGTTTCAGCGTTCCAAAAAGAAGTTCCTCCATCACCAGCCTCATCGTCGTCACTGTCTTCGCCACATGATCAACCGCGGCGTATGCGAGCTCGTGAGCTCGCCAGACAGCGTCGAACCCGCTCTGCACGATCGTCGCGACCACGATGCGCCGCAACGACAGCTCGGGCTTCGCGTGTATACTGCGCGAAGAGATAGCAATGGTGATGCTGCGGTTGGCGCCGACGCCCGACGCGTCGATCGGGCGACACGAGACAGAGAATTCAAAGTGGACACTCTGCTGCGCGACGACGCCTCCTCGGGACACGAGACGATGAGCTCAGAGATGGCTGCACCCAAATCTTTAATGCCGGTAGAGAGGTATTCACAATGAAAGGAATCTCAATTGTAGTTGTTGGATTGTCTCACAAGGCTTCTCCGGCCGCGAAGCGGTCGGTGCCCGGCCAGTGAGATCAATTCTAACGAAAACAAACTCGACAGGCGTACCTCCGCAAGCTCCTCAAATGTGGAGCCGCGCGAAGTTTTTTATCACCATATGAATGCCCGGACTTCCAAATTGGAGTTCCTGTAACGATGACGGCGATATCTGGATTGACGGCTTGATTTGTTTCATTCCTAGGGTTTACGTGTGAACGAAAAGCTGCAAAGCTTGTTATGTCAATTAGAGGCGAACTTGATGGCATTCGATTTACATACCTTCACCAGTTAAAGGCACTAGCTCTTCCTGAACTATTCGAGCGGTGACTCGCTGGTGAATTGCTGATTTGACACGCTTGAGTGGTGAATTGAGTAAGACAGACTCGCTGGCACTGCGCTTCGCGCTTGAGCGTGCTTCCTCCGATGCTGTTCCTCTCTTACTGACACCCATGTTTGACTTTTTCGCAATGAAGGAAGTCGAGAACAGACGTCAGTGAGCAATCTCGATGTGAGCTCACTCATAACGCATCAAATTGTGTTTAAACGAACGCCTGCAGCGGACGGTACAAAGAAGGCACGACAATGGTACAACAATTGCACACTGTACGACAAAGGATGAACGCCTCACCCGCCTTGCGGTACGGATCGACTTGCACATTGCACGGTGCGTGCAAACCCTCGTGCAGTGGAGTGCAAACAGTGCAACTGTGTGCAATGCACCAATACCAATACGCAGTACAGTTTGAAAATGTCGAATCGGTCGCCAGAGGCCACCCAGATGTGATTGGCAGAAAAGCACACAATGCTGCCACAAATTGGAGGATCTTGTTGCACAACCAGACAGACTATTGCACGTGCAATGATGGAACGCGTGGCAACCGCACCTCAAGCTTGGCGCGAACTCACTGTTAATGATCACTTCCGCACACTTAAGAAGCAAGTGTACGGGCGCGACACGATGGCAGCATTTCCGCATTCATTTCATTCTCCCGGGAAGGCAAAAAAACACCGCTCGTCCCCCAAGAAGCCGCAACGAAGGTCGCCACTAAAGGCTTGTCGATCGCCGCAAAAGAGCCATCGCTCATCACCACATAGAGCACATCGGTCACCATCGAAGACGTCACGCCATTATGGGCATCAGAAGGTCAAGGGCAAGGTCAAGAGTGAAGTCCACAGATTCTACAATGCTCGGGAAGAATCCAACGACGAATATCAGCGTTCCATGGTTGAGTGTATGTACTGCAAGCATGCGATGCGTGGTGTTGCGAAGCGCATGGCGACGCATCTTCAGTCATGCAAACACGCTGATGATGAGGCGAAGTTGGTCGCGAAGAATCACCTCAATATCAAGAGCAAACAAGCAGGAAGTGAGCGAAGCCAAGCCAGTCTAACCGCTAGTGGCAGTGAAGATCTGCACAAGTTCCTCGTCTTTGCATTCGTTAGTGGAAACATCCCGTGGGCGTTCGTATCGAACGAATGGCTGCTGAGAGCAATCCAGTTGCTGCACCCGGGCTACGAGCTTAGCCAAGACATTGTCAACCACAATTCTCCGCAAAGTAGGTGTTGTGGTGATACGAGAGCAAGAAGAGCAACTCGCTAGTGCAAGCTACCTCACACTCATGTGCGATGGATTTACCGACGTCTGTAGACGCTCGTTGACAAACTGGATTGTGGTTGATGAACTACGCCGACAGCAACTGGTCCAGCTTACCTCAAGAAAGACATCGTGTCGAGCGGAAGGCATCTACGATGATGTACTTGTCAAAGCGGAGCAGCTAAAAACACCTGCAAACACCATCCACTTCACCTCCGACAGTGCGGGTGCCGATTACAAGGCACGCAAACTACTTGCAAGGAATCCAGCGTCCCCGATCCTCTTGCTTGGGCCTTGCATGGCCCACCAATCAAACCTCCTGATGAAGGACGCTGTTCTTGTGTTTCGTGGGCTGGCGACGGCAATTAATGCAGCCGGTACGATTGCAAGAGCGATCAACACGTCCCCGATGTTCTCTGCGATGGTGCTCGACGCTATTAATGACGACAACGCCAAGGATGGCCACGCTCACGTTGAAACTTTCGGCATCTGGAAGCCAACAGTAACGCGTTGGTATTCCAGTGCTGCGTGCGTGAAGCAAGCGATCAAGCTCTTCCCACATCTTGTGGCAGCTTTGGCTGACATGGTTGCTGGTCGTGATCAAGTTAGAGCGGTCTGCCGTCTTATTCACAACGAACGCTTCCTCGATGAGCTCCGCCAGGCTGACATACTGTTGCAGCCGTTCAACTTCGCGATCGCGTTAAGCGAGGCCGACAATTGCACCAGCGGTCAGACGCTTCTTGTGTGGCTGTGGATGCTGTCGTTGGTGTGTAGTAGTCGCATCATCACGGCAGACGAGACTGAGTTCACAGATCGGTTGGTCAAGCGTATTCGAAAGTATGGAGAAGAACACCACTTCATCTGTTTTGTGCTCGACCCCAGAATTCGTGGCGTTGGATTGAGCAAGGATGGACTCTTCGCGGCGCGATTTTTTGCTGGGCGGCTGATGGAGAAGCTATCTGGTGGTGGTGAGACGTCAACCAACTTCACAGTGGCTTGGAACAACTACATCAATCAGAAGGACGTGTTCGATCCAAAGTATTGGGCATGTGTCGAGCAACCCATGACTTTCTGGGAGAGCTATGCTGACATGGAACACACCAGCGATCTCGCAAGATTGGCAAGAACAGTACTTAGCTACGTTCCACACGTTTTTGCTACGGAGCGGATGTGGAGCCTTTTAAAAAAATACCCAGAGTAAGTCCCGTGCGCGACTAACCGAGGCCAACCTGAGCTCAATGATGTCAATCAAGACGCACTTGATTCGTTCCAGACCAAGTTTGATCGCCAGCAAGTACGAGACCCTTCTTGAAAAAGTGAATGACAGATGAATGTGATGTTTGGTGTCGATAATCCACTCGTTCACGAGACTCAAGACTCTTGCCCAGGTGAGTGCATCAACGAGATTTCCCAGCCTCCACGACCACAGAATCGAGCTATGGGTCTGAGCCAAATTCTCAATGCCACCGACGACGACATCTACAACGACGAGAATGGCTACAATGTAGACGTCATGGCTCTCGGTGATGAAGCTGACGAGGAAGACGATGATGCGGGTGACTCGAGTGATAGACTTGTCGAAGAGTTCAGTGAACGTTGGCTCAACATCGACGGAGCCCAAGGCGATATCGAGGATATCATCAGGCTTTTTCTGAAGCGTGATTAGGTTTGATTTACTCTGTAATGCACGTAGCATTCCGCGTCGTTGTTCTCGGTCTTTTAGTGGCAGTGCTGCCGGTTCAACAAACTTGTGTTGTTAACGTAGGCAGATCTCAATGTCTGACAGAGTAGATACGCTACCTTCGATTCCCCGTCTCCCGCACTCTCTGTTCATGCAATCATGAAATGTATGGAGCGAGTGAATAGCAATTTGACGCTGCCAGTAGCCATAACTACGGGATTCTGTCTTCGGTGCCCTCGTTGTCAAAGCCGTGATCGGAGCCGTTGGAGCCGTAATCGGATTCTGAATGTATCGAGCATGAAGGGCTGATGTACGTATCGAATCGAGACGGCTTGAACAGGTTTCTATGTAGTGCGATGAGGTCGTGTAGCGACTCCTTCAGTCGCTGGTATTCCAGCAACCGCTCGCGCGTTTGACGCTCACGCAAAGCATCAGTTCTTGCTGTACTCTTCTTGTTCGGCATCCGTGTTGTGCCAATCGCAAAATGCCAAAACACGCACTGGCTTGGTTTGGAGTCAAGGATTTGATTGGCCAGTTCTCAGATTCATCCCCATAATCTTCCAATCCAGTTTCAGGCTGTGGACCACACATATCGCCTTCGTTATTGCACGATGTGCACGTGCAGTGTGCAACACGGAACTGTGGTTGGCTCGAAAAATCAACTTTGCACAATTGCACAATTGCACGCTATTGCACACGTGCAATAGCGTGCAACGACGATCCCTACCTTGCGGTGCCGGGCACGCAGTTTCAGGTCCAGGTGTTGATGTTTTTACGAAGTATTAACAGCAAAACAAACAGAAGTTTCCCCGTGGTGTTTCCTTCGAATCCTGTCGTTTCGTGGGTGCTGGCTCTTGAAGCCGCTCCCATTTCCGCCATCTGCTGCCGCCGCACGCATGTGGCGACGACCCACGAGTCGGTCGCTCCACGCCACCGCAAGCGACTGCATCGCGAAGAACACGCTGTCACTCACTCCTTCTTCTCCCGACACCGCCGCATGACGTCGCTCGTGTCTCTCGCTCCCGCTCCGTCGCCGTCGCGCGTGCGTCCGTCCAGCACGACGCGGGACAGCGCGGCGCATCTCTTCGCCGAGACCAAGCTCGCGAATGCCAACGTCCGCGTCTTCGCGACCGACGTGCTCATGGAGGGAGAGCTCGACAAGAAAGGCGAGGGCGGGCTGCAGACGTGGAAAAACGTACGTCATTCTGGTTGATTCCGTGGGGCGGGGTCGATGGCTGTGCGCATAGAGCTGATCGTTCGTTGCGTGGGTGTCGTTCACAGCGCATGTTCGTGCTACGTGGCCAAGAGCTGTCGTACTACACCGTTGAGGGCGGGCGATCGGGCGCACAGAAAGGGTCGATGAATGTCGCTGGCGCGGTCGTCGAGCGGCTTGATGGCAACCAGTTCGCCGTGACGCTGCGCTCCGGTTCCACGCGCATCTTTAGCTGCGCGAGCGTGCAGACGCTCATGGACTGGATGACCGCGCTGTCCATCGCCGTGTCATGCGTGCCGGTCGCGCCGCCGTCTGACAAAGCGTTCGTCGATCACTCGCGCACGACACACATCCTTCTCGTGCGCCACGGACAATACGTATCGTCGACGACGCCGTCGCAAGACATGAACGGCCCACTCACGCCGCTCGGCGTGCAGCAAGCTCGAGCCACGGGCCAGTTCCTGCGCACATACTTGGACGAGCGCCGCGTGCTCAAGCGCTTCCCAGTCTTTCCCATATACCACAGCGGCATGCGGCGTACGGTCGAGACGGCGCAGCACATCGCGCAGTGCTTCGCGCCCGGCGGCATCGAGTTGCGCGAGAACAAGCTCGTACGCGAGGCGTGGCCGAGCAACCCATTGCCGTCGTCGAACCGCAAGGTGCTGGCGCGCGAGAAACTCGACAACATGGTCTCCGACTGCGCGCGCGTCAAGCTCGTCTTCCGCATGCTGTTCCGGCACTTGATTCCCGACGACCTCGATCTGGAGGAGCACCCGCTTGACGCATCGGACCAACAGGCATTCAGCGAGACGTTTGCCGGAAGAACGCAGCATCGACCGAGTGATCGCTACCGCGTGGTCGTCTGTCACGCCAACATAATCCGCTGGTTTGTCTGCAAGGCGCTTGGCGTCGATCCTGAGGGCACGTGGGGGCGCATGCGGTACAATCATTGCGCCGTAACCGCGATGGAAGTCGACTCCGTCGGCAACGTGCAGCTCGCATTTCTGAACCAGACGGCGCATCTCGGCGGGGCGACTCAGATCACAGAGAACTAGTCAGCGAGGCGTTCCCGCAGCTGAATGTTGTGTTGCGTGTCGTCCAGGATCAAGCCATGGTTGAATAATGAAACAGGAGATGCACTTCGTTACGAGCACCTTTATTGCTTGCCAAGGAGATCCTGTTGAAGACGCACTGACGTTTAAAGATGTAACTCCGAGTGCGCAGGAGTATTGCCGCTTGTAGGAATTCGGGCTCATCAACTGAATGTAAAACCGAGATCATCAAACCAGTCGAGACTTTGAGAACTCGATTTCTTGCCAGATTTTCGCACGGTCGTTTTTCGCTTCGGCTTTGGAGCCTGAAGAGAAATGTCAGATTCAGCTTCGAATGAATGATCGATTTGTGCCATGACGCACCTCAACCTTGGGTGGTGCCTTGGGATGAGGAGTGACAGGTTTTACGGGGCTCGCCGTCGCCTTCTTCCGTTGCGCTCGTGGTTTCCGGCTGACTGCAGACGATTGGACCGTGCGTGTGCCCGAATCACTTGGTTGTCCTGCTGCGACGCTGGGTTGGACGCTTTGCGAGCTGATCTGTGGAGGTTTGATGCTTCCACTCAAACGACCAACTACATCTTTCCGTCTCACCGGAGCCTTCGGTACTCCCGGCTTTGACTTGGCTCGTTTTGCATTCCTCGGCTTCGGAACATTGTGTCGTGGGAGCAAACCATTGTCGTCACCGTCACGCTCGGATTTCTGCTCAGCCTCGCTGACTTCAAATGTTGTGATAGCCGAATCCGGTGACAAACGCCTCGAGATAACTGAGCCAGTACCATCACCCTCCACGCAGCGTTTTGACTCTTCCATCTGCTGTTGCTCCAAGCATTTTGACTCTTCGACCTGCTGTTGCTCCAACTCTTGGAGGATTTGCTTGAACTTTGTCATCTGCATTAAGTCGATCAATTCTCAGAGTTACACCTAAGCTACCTGGACAACATCGATGAAGACATTACCTTCGCGTCAAGAATCGATCCGTAGCGGTCTTGAATAGAGTGGATGAGGCCTTTGTAGCGTTCTTCCATCTAGCTCACAGGTACAATCTTGAGCCCTTATTCAATTGCCTCGAATCTTTGCGCGCGTCCACCTACCTGCAATTCCTTGTCCGCGAAGGTGGCTTCAATCGATTGAATGGTAGCCAGTGCTTCCGTCTTTTGTCTCTCTCCCTGTAGTAATCAACCCGGATTTCGTTGACTCTACGGAATCAGCCTGACGAATTTGCATGGAACTACCTCTCTTGTCACAGCTTCTATGATTTCATCCACGCTTGGCGGTCGGTCTGTTACCGGTAACTTGGACTGAATGTGGTCCAATTTCGCGATCCGACATCCTTCGAGCGATTTGACCTGACTCCTAGTCGAATTGAGAGCCGCCTCGGCGACAGCGATCTGTTCTTTGACGCGAGATAGCAGACCGAGATATTCTTCCGTTTGCATAGACGTCCACTCGATTGCTGTGGCGCAGGCAGTACACGCTTTCTCAGCTTCATCTAATCGACCGCGGATATGGCGGACATCGTCTGAGAGGCGACACACGAGTGTGTTTGTCGATCGGATCTCAATCTCACACCGATCAGCGTCAGACCGAATTGACTTCAACGCTTTCAGTCGCTCTCTATGGTGAGCCCCAAGCTGAACAACGTCTCGTTCATGATTACTCAACTCGATGTGGGCCTCCATAATTCTAGCTTCTGCGTCTGCTTCAGCTGCATTCGTACTCTCCAAAGCTCTTGACATTTTCTCACGGAAGATTTCGAACTCTACGCATGCATCCTGTAAGATCTCATCGTGGCAACGCTTGGGTTATCACGGGTTTCTTACCAGCCTCTTCTTGTTTTCGAGATGACAGCAGTTTTTCAAATTCTTTCTTGTGCTGAGCTTCTTGTCGTTTCGCCCAGGACAGTTGGGCCTCCAGTGACTGAAGCGGATTGTGAAACACGTATCGTTAACCAGCAGAGACATCGACACCTACTTTCAGAGTAGATACGGCGATGTTATTGGTTTCGCTCTGCTCACGGCGACGGAGGCTTGCTTCTTTACGCGCGAATTTGGAAACACATTGTCGTTCCTACAAACACACTGTGAGTATGTGTTTTTCAGCACCTCAACATATATGGGGTCTTACTGCCAGGGTCTGGAGGTGGCGCGTGAGATCATTTACTGCTTGCACCAACAGTTCATCTTTGGCGCACGTCGGCTGCGGAGTTCGCTCATCGTCTGTTCAGTGGCAACTCCATCGAGCAAATCCAGATGGGCACGCACTCCTAGTTGCTGAAGGAGAAAATCGAGCCGGCGGAACTCTCTACATCAGGCACTCCATGAGCCATCAGCATCAGTAAGAACAAAGACAATGAAAGCGTTTCGAACAGTTGAAGGTGTTGGGCTCGTTGCGAATACGCGTCAACATCTTCTGCTGACATCGCTTTGACGGAATCATAATTCTGCAGTGATTTACACACTTCAGGTCGATCCGGTACTCGGCAGATTCATAATCAAGGCATACCTCGTGTAGTTGAGTGGATGTCGCAGTTTCGGCATCTAGTCGTCTGGTCAGGTCTTGTTCTCGGAGTTTTCTCTCTTCGAGAGCTCGTGCGCTATTTTGCATTACAGCTTCTGCGGCCGAGACTTCAACTTCTTCCATCTACAGCCAAGGCTTGAGCAGTGAAAGACTGACAATCGTAGGTTAGCAATGCGATCGAAATACCCTTGCTGCGTAGCTGGCGGCAAGGTAATCTTCACGTCTTAAGGCAAGTTGCTCTTCACCTGTCAGGGCGCAATAGCTGTAAATCACCATGTCCCTTGAATCGATATCCCACAGCAGTGCTTCAGGAACTACCTTTCGCGCATGCTTTTGTCCACTTCTTCAGAACAGCGCCTGATGTCACTAATGCGTCTTCGTACGACATGCAGCTACGCTCTATTCGCTGATGATGATGAGCCAACGCTTCCAGCAACGACTTGCTTATGACTATCTTGTCTCGAGTCGCTGATGTTGTCAATGCCGTCTCAGGCTCCAATTTCGTGTCACAGTCGCCGGTTGTCGACACGGTGGACGCCTGATCGAGCAGTGCACGCATGCGACTCAACTTGTCGGAGTTTTGTCGCGTCTCCTCTCTGCATTCAGACCCGTGTCGTCATGACTGGGCGTTCAAAACTCTCAAAGACTTGGTTAACGCACCGCAGGTGTCCATTTGCAGCCACAAGGCGCTCGTGAAGATCGCGAAAGCGATGCAAAAGTCCTGTTCGCTGGCGCACGCGCTCACTCAGTCGACTCGCTTCACCTTCGAGAATGCCTTTCTTCCGCTCAAGCCTGACGACGACACAAGCGCACGCACATTGTGAGCCCACAGCACACGCAAGCGCGACGCAACCCAAACAACGATGCCACTCCACAAGCTCAGGGACAGATCATGGACGCGCTCCGTAGGAGCGGGCGACAGCGAAGCAGTCGGCGCGCCGGCCATTGTTTCCGATGCGATCGGCAACCAGTCGCTTCCAAGAGTGAGTTGAAGTTGCTGGGGCGGCAACCAACTCGGAACGAAGAATGATGGTCAGTGGCTGATGAACTGCTCATCAGAACAGGAGTGAAGAGGAATAGACAACAATTGTGAAAATGCAAGTTTATGGATGGGACAAGGACAGCGATTCACACCATTCGGCTGCGTGTCGACGTCGCCCACGACGGCAGCTCGGTCAAGGTCTCGCAGCCATTTTGACGTCAGTGGTTTGTTGTTGCGATCGCTCACTGCTCACCACAGTCATTCGAATTGAAACTAGGACACTAATGCGTTGATTACTCACATAATACATTTCATACAGAGTTGGTTGACAACAAGACATGGTTCTCGCACGGTGCATCACCGTCAGTCAGAGAAAATGGCGGATCAATAGGCGTCGCCCGTCTGGATCGCACCTCCGTTCGTGTTGGTGCTGGTGCCCGATGCAGGCGTCGTCGCCGGGGTCTGCGGCTCCTGTGGCTGAGGTGGGGACTGACCCGGAGACGGACCGTTCTGTCCAGGTCCTGGTGTCGGTGGGCGCTGGCTGGGGTCAGCGCCGCCGTTGTTGCCGCCACTAGGGTTTTGCTTCGGGCCTTGACCCGGCACTGGGGCTGGCACAGGGACTGGCGCTGGAGCTGGCGCTGGAGGACCTTGGCCCGGGCCGGGAACAGGAGCCGGAGCCGGGGCCGGGACTGGTTGCGGCTGAGGCTGAGGCTGAGGCTGTGGCACATTGCCTGGGCGGTAGCCACCCCACGTGAGTCCGCTGAGCCACTGGCTCAGACCGCCGTAGCCTCCGCCGTTCGCTCCGCCGCCAGCACCGCCGCCCCAGTTGAAGCCACCGTTGTATCCGCCGCTGGCACCGCCGCCTGCGCCACCAGCGCCACCGGCACCGCCGCCCCAACTGATACCGCCACCACCAAAGTTGCCACCCGTGGCGCCGCCGCCGCCGCCCCAGTTGAAGCCGCCTCCACCGCCGCCGTTGTAGCCGCCGTAGCCGCGACCAAACCCAAACGTCTGTCCACGCAGCCGACGCTGTGCCTCTGTCGTCGTTGGCTCGGTGTCTTGCTGCGTCGCCTGCACGTCTTCAATGGCATGGACGGACGCCACGCAGCTCGCGACTGCGGCCGCAATACAAAGCGTGCGGACCGAGATCATCTTGTCAGATTGGATTGGATTGGATTGGATTGCAATGGGGTGTCGTAGCGAGGGGAAAGTGGTGCGGTCACTTGAGGTGTGTGCTTGTCCTGCGCGTCGCTGGTTGTCCTTGACGTCGTTTGGTCTGGAGGCTGTTGTGCCTGTGAGGCAAGTTGTAGAATGAGCGAGCGTGGAGAGAGGAGAAGGAGGCTGACGAGGGGCTCTCCGTCAACAGTGTAGAGCTCCTTGCTGGCTGTCGTCCACTGCGTCCGCGTACGCTTGCAGTGGGGTGCCCCATGGATTTGTGGACGTGTGGATCATCCGTTAACTCTGGTCCACAGACAGACGGACAGTCAGCTAACTCCACGTCCTCGAATATCCCAGTGAGTGACTCTGTGTCTGTGGTGTCCTTTGCGGTTGTGTTGCAAGTTGCTGTGGTCGTGCGCACGTGTGTTGGTCGGCGCGAGTGGCTCGGACGTGATGGCACCACGACTGCACCAACAGCTGATGCTAAGGTGACGAGATGACGCGATGGTGAGACCTTTACGGTGGACGCGGTAAGTAAAATGGGTACGGATCCTAAAGTAAAGCAAGTAAAATGGCTGCACGCATTGTGGGTCGCGCCCGCCATCCACCTCCGCAAGTTGCGGAGGTCGAGGTGCTGATTCATTGAGCAACACACTGGTTCATTGAGCAACAATGTTGCTGTAACCACGCCACCCACGTCATTGGAGCCCCCGAGTCCCGAGTGGTTGGTTGCAGAACCAACTCCTGTGGAGGAGATTGATGGTCATGTTCGCAACTGGTTCAGCGGGCTTGAAGCTCGGACCTCAGACAAGCCAAACTATCAGGCGTCAGTCATTGTGTGCGTGTGCGTGTGTGTGCGTGCTCGCATCGAGTCTTTGGACGCAGAGCAACATCGTCCGTCATCCAGTCGCTCCAGGCATTTGTCCGATCAGATCATTATGTTCAATACCATCATTCTTGACCTCCCACTGTCACGCACATCAATTCGCGCAACTTCAAGGCGACGTGGATCCATGTCATTGGAACACGTCGCCCTTGGCTTCCGTCAGAGTGACGGTCTTCTTTCCTTCCGAACTGCAACTTGCTCGCTCGGTGGTCCATTGATTGGTTGGTCCATTGGTCCACACGATAGATACTGTATGACGCTCTCTGTATGACTGCTCTTCCTTCCTTCAAGCGGTCTCTCTCTCTGTCTGTTTGTGCTTGTCTGTCATGTCCTTCCTCATTTCTCTATTCGCCATCTCTTCATCACGCACCACGTCATGGACCGCAGCACGCTCGTGTTTCTCGCCAAGCTCTCGGAACAGGCAGAGCGGTACGGTACCATACCATCACCCGACTGCTCCATGCTCCAGACACTCACTCTGTTCTTCTTCTTCTGCTTCTACTACTCTCGATACAGCTATGAAGACATGCTGACGCACGTCAAGCAGCTCATGACCACCAGCGACGACGAGCTCACGGTCGAGGAGCGCAACCTCGTGGCCGTCGCCTACAAGAACGTGGTCGGCGCGCGTCGCGCAGCGTGGCGCGTCATCTCGTCCATCGAGCGCCACCACGCGAGATATCAGTCCAACGCGACCGGCGAGAAGGACAAGGACACGCGCATCACAGACTACCGTCGCGGCATCGAAGACGAGCTCACGGCGTCGTGCCAGGAGCTACTCGCGCTGCTCGAGACACGCGTCCTGCCGCGCGCCGAGACCGGAGAAGCGCAGGTGTTTCTGCACAAGACCGTCGGTGACTACTGCCGCTATCTGGCCGAGGTGCAGGTCGGCGCAGAGCGAGAAGCGACGGCGCAACGCGCGCTGGAGGCGTACACGACCGCGTCCACGCTCGCGATGGCGGAGCTGTCGCCGACGCACCCGACGCGTCTCGGACTCGCGCTCAACTTCTCGGTCTTCTTCTACGAGATCCTCGAGTCGCCGGACCGCGCGTGCGCCCTCGCCAAGCGCGCGTTCGACGACGCCATCGCAGAGCTCGACACGCTGGCGGAAGACACGTACCGCGACAGCACGCTCGTGATGCAGCTGCTGCGCGACAACCTCACGCTCTGGACGAGCGACGCCGAGCAAGAGTACGAAGACGACGTTGCTGCTGCTGCTGCGAGCGCGAAGACGAAGGCGATCGTGGTCAACGGCTCACTGGTTGCGGCGCCATAAGACTCGAGTTGGTGTCGACGTGGAATGTGACGCAGTGTGCGCTCCCATCAGATTATGAGATCAAGAGAGAGAGAGAGAGAGACGACAGAGAGCGGTCGATGGTCGCTTGGCTGATCTGTCGGTGGCGTGAAAACATGATGACGATGATGATACCTGGCGGCCTCTTCGTGATCGAGCCGATTGCGGATCGCAGGCGCTGGTGTCGTCCGTCGATCAGAGCCGCGTGGCAGACAGAGACGGACAACGACGACCTCCCGCTCTCTTTCAATTGCGTGGAAGGCATATTTGAATAGACTTCTCTTCCAGCGAATCTCTCGAACGACAGATTCGTTGCTAGCCACTTGTGATGTATTTCTGACATGCGACCAAGTTGTACTGGTAGTAGTGCCGTCTGCGAGATGCTGGCGTTGT
This sequence comes from Pythium insidiosum, assembly GCA_022836835.1. NCBI lineage: Eukaryota > Oomycota > Peronosporomycetes > Pythiales > Pythiaceae > Pythium > Pythium insidiosum. The sequence continues at coordinate 263,891 of JAKVDI010000034.1, read as the reverse complement.
GAGGTAAATTCGAGCAGGACACGTCTACAGAATGAGAGCATGCACAATGAGCAGTAAGGATACGTCGTCGCTTTGGGCGACAGTTCTAGGATCAACACACTGACGCGCCATCACTATTTCTTTTCGACAAACAATTGGATGGTTATCTCTTTCATACGCCTCACTGCTGCAGAACGCGATCATGCTACGACACGGCTGGCTGGATGCTCACTGAGTTCCGTCGAATCAAATGAAGATTTGACGCAGTCGCTGGCCGTTCCGGCGACTCCGAGGCTTTGGCAGATTATTCGGTTGCGATCGCTGCGCTTTCGTCTCCATGAGGGAATACGTCGTCGCGATACCTTGCTCAGCACTATCGAATGCAGCTTACGCGGCATCTTGCGTCGCTTTGAAGATCACTCAACGTCCACACAACGGTGGCGAACTGCTCAGGCGTGCTTGGCGCCAGCAGCAACCACCCACAGCGACCACCTGCCACTTGACGGAGTTCACGGACGAGATCTCGCATAAACGAGTTGGGCGTCATGACGGGGGTGTGTGTCTGCAACCAGGTCGGCGCATCCGCTGGGCTCAGAGCATTCGCTGCCTCCACAAACGCGTTCAAGGTATTCACGTCCCAGCTCAACACGAAGCTCGGATTGTCGTCATCGATTTGGATCGAGGATAGGTACTCGTTCAGCTTGAGCAGCAAACACTGTCAATAGACAAGCGATAGAACTCTCACCGTAGCCTCACCTCTGGGATCGCTTCGTGGAGTGAGAACACGTCGCGAAGCCTCTCGTCGAACGCGTCCGCCGACATGGCCACGTGCGACGACGGATTCGCTTGGAATCGGTCTCGGAGTCACTGGTCGTCTGCCGCTTTCGTGGAAATGCGCGCCGCGCGACGGGGTGCGGCCGCTCTCGCTCATCCATCCGTCTTGCTTCGTGAGAGACGACTGCCTCTTTCTTAGATTGAAGAGCGATGTCTACCAACCACATCACAGAGATCTCTTCGAGAGATGGTCTTCTTTCCTTCCGAGCACGCTCGTGATGCAGACAACTTCACGCTGTGGACAAGCGACGCCGAGCCAAAAGACGACGCCACGGAGAAAAGCGGGGGTCGGCAACGGTGCGCTGACTGCGGCACGATGGGCATTCGGGTAGTTCTCGAGAGAGAGAGAGCGGTCGATGGTTGGTCGCTGATCGTCGCTTGGTTGGCGTGAGAGATAATGACAGTAGCGGCCTCGTCGTGATCGAGTCGGTTGCGGATTTGTACGCGCTCGTGCCGATCCCTTCGAATCCCTTGAACAGACGACGACGACCACCCTGCAAAACCTTTCGTTCGTTGGCTTGAAATCAATGGAACTCTTTATCACGGCTCACGAGTAGTACGTCGGAATCTCGCGCCAGGTGTGCAGCTGCATATCCTTGAGCTCCATGAACGTGATCTTGCTGCTGACCTTGTCGCCGTTGGCGCGCACGACCAGCACGCGGCCGACGGCGCGGCTCAGCAGTCGCGCGAGTGACGACGGCAGGCAGCGGTAGAGCAGCGCGTACTTGACGATGTTGGTGCGCACGATCGCGGTCGCCGACACGCGCACGAGGTTCTTGTGCAGCATGATGCCGGCGTCCAGTAGCAGCGCGCCGTCCGAGCGCATGACGACGCTGCCGCCAGCGCTGGTGATCGCGAGCTCGAGCACGGACTCGGCGTCAAACATCCGCAGCAGACTGTTGCGCGCTGATGCGGCGCGGTCGCCAGTGTCGCGGCGTCTCGCGGCCACTCGGATCACGAAGATGCCGACAGCGATGGAGCTGACGACGAGCAGTGGCGACAGGAACGACGTACGGCGGACCGCAGTAAAGTCGGCGCACGACGTCGACGCCGGGAGCGCGCACGGACGCGGCTTCATGGTCGACTGCTTGGGGAACACGACGGCTTCTAGCGCTGCGACCAGCACAAAGTTGGCGACACCCACGAGCGTGAGCAAGTACGACGGCGACACGAGGTAGGACGCGAAGAGCATCTGGATGGCGGTGCCGCTCATGATGGCGAGGATTGCAGCGATGACCGCAGGTCCACACAGCTGGTACGGCTCAGCGTTGAAGCTCGTCACGCGGTTCTGCTCGAGATACGTCGTGAGCACCTGCACGTTGTAGTTGCCGTAGCACACGAAGCCGAGGATGATCGGACCGACGATCGACTTGGCTAAGTACACGGGCACGACGCAGACGCTGCTGCGTCGCAGGTAGGCGAGCTGCAGCACGGCGAGCAGCATCGTCAGCGCCCAGAGCACAAGCGAGTTGGTGACCATGAGCGAGTTGGCGCGCCACGTCATGCTGACAACGCCCTGCCCCTGCCATCGCATACCCGTGTTCGTCGAGGCGTCGAACGTTCCCTTGCACAAGTACGCCGGCGCGACGTCGTACGGCGCGCTCGCCTGCAGCACGCCGCCGTTGTACTCGTCGATCGCGATGACCGCCGAGAGCAGCGCTGTGCCGCGTGGACCGCCTTTGAGGCGAGCGACGTTGCCCGGGTTGTAGTACAGCTCGCGGCGCGGCGTCTCGCCGAGGTAGACCGCGCGGCCGAGGTTCACGCGGAAGACGTAGGTCGCGGTAGCCATGTCGACCTCGTTCTCGCAGATCCAGTCGGGGTCGAACGCGCGGCGCGAGCAGAGCGCGACGCTGTCAATCTCCTCAAGTGTCTCCTGCTCCTGCGCGACGCGGAAGCGGTTGCGGCGCACGATGCACACGACGGCGTCGCGCTCGCCCGGCAGACTGTACTGCACGACCGGCGTGTTGAAGCCGCTCAGCGTGTTGACGTACTGCATGCGCACGTGGTCGAGCGCCGTCACGAACGCCGGCGCGTCAAAGCCCGAGACCGATTGGAACGCGCGCGCCAGCAGCAGCAGCACGCGCTCCGTGTTGGCGCGCAGCGCGTCGGCGCACAGCGGGTCGCGCTTGCCGCACTGGTCGTACTGCAGGTCGGCGAGCGACTGCGTGCCGTGCGTGAGGTTGGCTGCGAGGTCCTGCGCGACGCGCTCCGCCGTCGTGTCGCCCTGCAGAAACGTGTACACGGGCACCTCGAAGATGTCGCGGAACCACGCGTTCTCGACGACGCCGAGGTTGATGGGTTTGTTGGCGAGACGGTCGAGGCCCCAGGCGCTGAGCGCCAGCACCGTCGCGAAGAACACGTACACGACCGTCGAGAGCATGCCCCACGCAGGCACGACGGGCACGAGCAGCAGGCTCGGGCGCTTGCGTCGCGAGGCAGCAGCAGCAGCACTGCCACCGGCAGCGGCGGCGTCCGTTGGCGCGACCGCCATCGAGGGCCGCAGGACGCTCGGCACGACGCGCATGTTGCCCAGTGCGACACGGTGTGAGCGCAGTGCTGTGTTGTGCCGTGCCGTGTGGAACAGGAGCTCTACTTGATCAATATATATAGCACACGCGGCGACCCGAACGCGGCGACCGGACGCCGTCTCACGCACTTGGGTTGTTCGCGGATGACGATTCGCTCGTGGATGCTGACTGGTCCAGCGCTGCCTCAGAGGACTCCCTGCCTGACGCCGCGCGCTCTCCATCGACGCACGCGTGTCGTGTGGCACGAGACTTCACTAGGCGATAGCGTAGCGACGGCAGGTGCGTCGCGAGAGATCTCTCGCCCACACAGACACCGCCTATCGAGCTCTGGGGGGGGGGGGGCTCCGAGGTTTGTACGAACGTCGAAAGGATTCGAGAGACATTCTGCATTCCCATTCTGCAGCTCGGCTTCTTCGGGAGAGAACGTGGAGAGGAAACGTTGGCTTAGCACCAGAACCTAAGCTGAAAAAATCGAATGCCAAGCCTAAGCAGCCTAGCCTAATATGGATTTTCGGCATCCCCACCATACTGTAGCCTAGCCTGTTCTATTCGCTTGCTGACGTTCATGGAGCCCAAGGACAAACCTGGGGCGAGATCCCGACGTACTACAGTGCTCGTGAGCTGTGTATATTGCATCCATCATTTGCTACCGGTATAGTCCAAGCCAACGAAAGAGAGCGGGAGGTCGTCGTTGTCTGTCTCTGTCTGCCACGCGACTCTGACCGACGGACGACACCAGCGCCTGCGATCCGCAATCGGCTCGATCACGAAGAGGCCGCCAGGTATCGTCGTCGTCATCGTCTTTTCACGCCACCGACAAATCAGCCAAGCGACCGTCGACCACTCTCTGTCGTCTCTCTCTCGGCCTCATAATCTGATGGGAGCGCACACTGCGTCACATTCCACGTCGACACCAACTCGAGTCTTATGGCGCCGCAACCAGTGAGCCGTTGGCCACGATCGCCTTCGTCTTCGCGCTCGCAGCAGCAGCAACGTCGTCTTCGTACTCTTGCTCGGCGTCGCTCGTCCAGAGCGTGAGGTTGTCGCGCAGCAGCTGCATCACGAGCGTGCTGTCGCGGTACGTGTCTTCCGCCAGCGTGTCGAGCTCTGCGATGGCGTCGTCGAACGCGCGCTTGGCGAGGGCGCACGCGCGGTCCGGCGACTCGAGGATCTCGTAGAAGAAGACCGAGAAGTTGAGCGCGAGTCCGAGACGCGTCGGGTGCGTCGGCGACAGCTCCGCCATCGCGAGCGTGGACGCCGTCGTGTACGCCGCCAGCGCGCGTTGCGCCGTCGCCTCTCGCTCTGCGCCGACCTGCACTTCGGCCAGATAGCGGCAGTAGTCGCCGACGGTCTTGTGCAGAAACACCTGCGCTTCTCCGGTCTCGGCGCGCGGCAGGACGCGTGTCTCGAGCAGCGCGAGTAGCTCCTGGCACGACGCCGTGAGCTCGTCTTCGATGCCGCGGCGGTAGTCTGTGATGCGCGTGTCCTTGTCCTTCTCGCCGGTCGCGTTGGATTGATATCTCGCGTGGTGGCGCTCGATGGACGAGATGACGCGCCACGCTGCGCGACGCGCGCCGACCACGTTCTTGTAGGCGACGGCCACGAGGTTGCGCTCCTCGACCGTGAGCTCGTCGTCGCTGGTGGTCATGAGCTGCTTGACGTGCGTCAGCATGTCTTCATAGCTGTATCGAGAGTAGTAGAAGCAGAAGAAGAAGAACAGAGTGAGTGTCTGGAGCATGGAGCAGTCGGGTGATGGCATGGTACCGTACCGCTCTGCCTGTTCCGAGAGCTTGGCGAGAAACATGAGCGTGCTGCGGTCCATGACGTAGTGCGTGATGAAGAGATGGCGAATAGAGAAATGAGGAAGGACATGACAGACAAGCACCAGAGAGCGCGCTTGAAGGAAGGAAGAGCAGTCATACAGAGAGCGTCATACAGTATCTATCGTGTGGACCAATGGACCAACCAATCAATGGACCACCGAGCGAGCAAGTTGCAGTTCGGAAGGAAAGAAGACCGTCACTCTGACGGAAGCCAAGGGCGACGTGTTCCAATGACATGGATCCACGTCGCCTTGAAGTTGCGCGAATTGATGTGCGTGACAGTGGGAGGTCAAGAATGATGGTATTGAACATAATGATCTGATCGGACAAAATGCCAGGAGCGACTGGATGACGGACGGTGCTGCTCTGCGTCCAAAGACTCGATGCGAGCACGCGCACACACACGTATGCACACAATGACTGACGCCTGATAGTTTGGCTTGTCTGAGGTCCGAGTCGCTCGCTCGGATTGCTTCAAGCACGCTGAACCAGTTGCGAACATGACCATCAATCTCCTCCACTTGAGTCGGTTCTCCAACCAACCACTCGAGACTCGGGGGCTCCAATGATGTGGGTGGCGTGGTTACAGCTCAATGAATGAGTGTGTTGCTCAATGAATCAGCACCTCGACTTCCGCAACTTGCGGAGGTGGATGGCCGGCGCGACCCACAATGCGTGCACCCATTTTACTTGCTTTACTTTAGGATCTGTACCCATTTTACTTACCGCGTCCACCGTAAAGGTCTCGCCATCGCGTCATCTCGTCACCTTAGCATCAGCTGTTGGTGCAGTCGTGGTGCCATCACGTCCGAGCCACTCGCGCCGACCAACACACGTGCGCACGACCACAGCAACGTGCAACACAACCGCAAAGGACACCACAGACACAGAGTCACTCACTGGGATATTCGAGGACGTGGAGTTAGCTGACTGTCCGTCTGTCTGTGGACCAGAGTTAACGGATGATCCACACGTCCACAGATCCACACGTCCACAAATCCATGGGGAACCCCACTGCAAGCGTACGCGGACGCAGTGGACGACAGCCAGGAAGGAGCTTTACACTGTTGACGGAGAGCCCCTCGTCAGCCTCCTTCTCCTCTTCCCACGCTCGCTCATTCTACAACTTGCCTCACAGGCACAACAGCCTCCAGACCAAACGACGTCAAGGACAACCAGCGACGCGCAGGACAAGCACACACCTCAAGTGACCGCACTACTTTCCCCTCGCTACGACACCCCATTGCAATCCAATCCAATCCAATCCAATCTGACAAGATGATCTCGGTCCGCACGCTTTGTATTGCGGCCGCAGTCGCGAGCTGCGTGGCGTCCGTCCATGCCATCGAAGACGTGCAGGCGACGCAGCAAGACACCGAGCCAACGACAACAGAGGCACAGCGTCGGCTGCGTGGACAGACGTTTGGGTTTGGTCGCGGCTACGGCGGCTACAACGGCGGCGGTGGAGGCGGCTTCAACTGGGGCGGCGGCGGCGGCGCCACGGGCGGCTACTTTGGTGGTGGCGGTATCAGTTGGGGCGGCGGTGCCGGTGGTGCCGGTGGCGCAGGCGGCGGTGCCAACGGCGGATACAACGGTGGCTTCAACTGGGGCGGCGGTGCTGGCGGCGGAGCGAACGGCGGAGGCTACGGCGGTCTGAGCCAGTGGCTCAGCGGACTCACGTGGGGTGGCTACCGCCCAGGCAATGTGCCACAGCCTCAGCCTCAGCCACAGCCGCAACCAGTCCCGGCCCCGGCTCCGGCTCCTGTTCCCGGCCCGGGCCAAGGTCCTCCAGCGCCAGTCCCTGCGCCAGTCCCAGTGCCAGTCCCAGTGCCGGGTCAAGGCCCGAAGCAAAACCCCAGTGGCGGCAACAACGGCGGCGCTGATCCCAGCCAGCGCCCACCGACGCCAGGACCAGGACAGAACGGTCCGTTGCCGGGTCAGTCCCCGCCTCAGCCACAGCAGCCACAGACCCCGGCGACGACGCCTGCATCGGGCACCAGCACCAACACGAACGGAGGTGCCATCCAGACGGGCGACGCCTACTGATCCGCTCTTGTCTCTCTGACTGGCGGTGATGCACCGTGCGAGAACCATGTCTTCTTGTCAACCAACTGTGTATGAAGTGTGTTATGAGAGTAATCAACGCATACGTGTCCTAGTTTCAATTCGAATGACTGTGGTGAGCAGTGAGCGATCGCAACAACAAACCACTGACGTCAAAATGGCTGCGAGACCTTGACCGAGCTGCCGTCGTGGGCGACGTCGACACGCAGTCGAATGGTGTGAATCACTGGCTGACGGCGTCCGTGGCTCGCGGTGGATGAACGAGACGTGGGCGCCGGTTCAGCAGCAGTGGCAGTGACGACAGTGGGCGACTGCGTCGCTCGACAGCGACGGATCCTTGCGCCGAGCGCGGAGAGTCTCGCAGTCGTGGTGTTGGACTGCGATTGAAGCACGCTCAAGTCCTTCTCGGCGTCCGCACATAGCCGCTGCCACTGCCCAGCGCTCATTCGCACTGCAAGCGCTTTCTCTTCCTGCTGAACGAGGCGCCCGCGCAGGTCTTCGGCGTTCATCAGCAGCCGTTCAGTCGCTGCATTCTCGGCACTGGCGTCCTCCAGTCGCCTGCCAAACGCGTCGTGCGGTCGAGTCGGCTCAATCTTCTCCCGAGGAGCGTCTACAGCTCGATGCTCCAGCAGCCACTCGAGAAACGTCTCGTTCTTGACTCGTTTGCAGACGCGCTTGGACTCGACAGCAGCACGCGCTGGACGCGACGCCGCGGGCAGCGTCGATGACGACGACGTCACTGGCGTGCGTTGCGCGATGCGAAGCGGTGGTGGTCGGACACGACGCGGTCGCGACGTCGCGGCGCCGTCATCGCATTTGATGCGCATCTCAAACTCGTTGACGGTCGCGTCAACGAGCTCTGCGTCTCTCGGTCGCTTCCAGTGGCCGATCTCGGGTCCCCGCAGCGACTCCACCAGCGACCGTCGACGCCGCGACTGGTCTCTGCAGTCGTCCTCATCCTCTTCATCTTCGTCGTCTTCTTCTCCATCATCACCGCCGTCATCACGATCGTCATGTCGCCGTCGCAGCCTCTGCGACCCACCGCACTGTTGTTGCTGTTGCTGTTGCTCTCGTCGTCTCGCGTGGTACTTGGCGTGTTGCTTGTACTGCTCCAGCGTCGACGCGCGGTCCTCTGGGAACGCAGAGCGGAAGGCGTCAAACAGTCGCCGCCATGACTTGCCATGCGGAGAGAGCCCGCGTAGCTGTGAGCGGATCCACGCCGACTGCTCTGGCGTGAAGCGGTGCCGCCGCGAGCGAGCGCGCTCGGACGACGATGAGAACGCGGAAGCTGGTGAGACGGCACTGCTGTGCGACGGCGACGGCGACGACGACAGCGGAGACGACGGCAAGAGAGACCGCGTCGACATGTCGCCGCCATCGAGGAGATCGGATGATGGACTGGAATGGAATGGAATCCCGGATCTTGTCGCTGCTGACCATGTACCACTTCAAGTGTACCGGATACCCGGCACGTGGTACCGTCGTTTTCGTTCCTTTTCCGAAATGGAAATGGGGGATGGTCGAGGACGAAAAACGATTTTGAATGGCTCAGTTTTTGATAGTCGCCGTGGTCGTCTTGGCGACGCCGACCTGGATGTTGAGCGTGAAGGACATGACGCCGTGGCCAGCGATGGGCAGCTCGATGACGTGCGACGTCACGGCAGGAGGTTGTGAGGAGCTGCTGCTGTTCTTGCTGTTGCCGCTGATGCTCTTGTGGCTGGGTGCTGCACCCGATTCGAGCGTGAGCACACGCCGTTCGAGGTCGCTGATTTCGAGCTGCTGCTGCTTGAGCTGTGCGCGTAGGCTCGCAGCCTCGTCTCGGATGTGGATATACTCTCGTCGCCACTGCCTAGCAGCCTTCTCAGCATCAACGGCCGCAGCGTCTCGGTGCACAAGCGTCGAGCGCAAGTCCTCGAGGTACATTGTCTGGCGCTCGCGTGTCTCGCTCGCTCCGTGACGGTCTCGCGCAGCGGCGACGTGAGGCGACAACGATGAGGAGGAACTGTTGTGGGGATACCCATAAGGCCGACGATACAGCGGTTTACCAAGCGGCGGTTGTTTGCCGAGCGGCCGCCGAGTCGATGCAGCCGTGCGGAGCTCATCGTGGTCGCTGTGATGACTTGAGCGCACAGCTGGGACGACGACGTCACGAGCGTGCGAGAACGACGTCGCCGCCACGCGCGTCGCCGTGCGTTTGAGCTTGATCGGCGTCATCGATGCGTCGCGCGACGGCTCTTCCTTGATGAGAACGTCGTCCATCGAGAGATCGATCGGGCGTGCACGCTTGCCGCCCGTCGGCGTCATGAACGAAGGTGATACTACGGGTGGCTGTGCAGATGACGTCGTCGTCGCGGCGACTAATGCTGCTCGTGCTGCCGCCTGAGCGCCGTACCGCTCGTTCCGATTCGACTGCACCTCGTGGTTGACGCTGCGCTGCGCTCGTTCCATCGCTTCTTTCTGCTCGAGATGCTTGAAGTGGCCCTGGTACGTCGCGAGCGAGCACGGCTCGTCGTCGGGAAACGCCGACAGGTACGCGTCGTGCAGCAGACGCCACGTCGCCTTGTCACGCGGCACCTTGCGGTACTCGCGCAGCTGTCGTCCGATCCATTGCGACTGATCTCTTCGGAAGCGGAAGCGCTGTGGGCCCATGCTCTCTCGGTCTCGGGTCGTCGGGGAGGAAGCCAACACCAACGGCAGCAGTTCAGTTGAAGTCGCCAGCAACACCAACGACCACGCGGAGGGGGAGGGGACACTGTACCATCTGAACGGTACACAATTGCACTCTTCTGATTTGTTGATATACTAGAAACATTTATCACCAATGGGATCATTCGGTCGGGCGTTGTTGAAGTGCGTCGTGTGGTTGGTTTCAAGCATGAGTGAGTGAGTGTCCACACGAACGCCATGTGCGACCGAATGATAGTCTTCGGTGCCTTCGTTCATGTCTCTCTGTACGATAACTGTTAGACGAAGAAAGCAAGTTCTTCCTCTCGTGCCATCGTGCTGATCTGTGCGTGTGTTTGTTTGCCACGATCGACAGTCGCCCGACTTCCGGGCCGTTGCATCGTCGTTTCGTGCCGTCGTTGCGGGTTCGCATCCCAAAGACGGCAAGTTGCACCGACTGACCGGTCGTCGTTCGTTTCGGGTTGGGTGGGCTTCGTGTGACCTGAAAATTCTCACCATCGAATCTAAACCAACCACCGCCCTGAAACGAGACGAGGGGCATTCATTCAAGCTAGAGTCTAACTTGAGCCGCCCGCCCCCGTCCCCACGCTCATGCAGTTCAACCCTGTGGCTCTGATGCGTCACATGTGGAGGTCGACACGAATGAGACCTGCATGGTGGTGTCTCATGCCGCCGTCATCTGCGATGCCGTGCTCCTTTTTACCAGGAGTTCATCGTGGTCGGTGGCAGCCCTCAGAACCCAACTTTGCGGTACACCTTTATCGTTCGGGTGCGAGCCGACATTCAGTTGGGAGAGCCGATGTGGCGCCAGCGCCAGCTGGTTCGCGCCCCACCCCACACACGGATCGATGCCACGCTCTCTTGCACGAAAAGATGAGGATCTCCTCTGACAGGCTCGCTTTTTTCTTTGCAGCGATGTGATGAAATTTTGCAGTTGATTCAAACATCATTGTCGCACTCTTAATCAGCAACGTGTTTCATACACATGATCTTGAAAACTTTATCGTACCTGGAACGATGGTGTTTCCTATGTGGCTATATATATGAATGAATCACCTGGTTCGGCGGTTGAAGGGAAAAACCTGGAAAAAAAACGGATGAGGGGGGTACATTTCCGGGCCACAGAATTCGATTTGCTCCCCGCCTCGCAAGAAGAAAGCTCCCTTTCCTCCGCATCATCATGGACCGTGACTCGCTTGTGTTCCTCGCTAAGCTCGCCGAGCAGGCTGAGCGGTACGTTTGCTACTCCATGCACCCCCTCTGCCATGTATGCAGCATGTCGCTCATCGTCAAGCTCGTGAACTTGCAGTTACGATGAGATGGTTGACCACATGAAGGCCGTCGCCAACAACCACAACGTCGAGCTGACGGTTGAGGAGCGCAACCTTCTTTCGGTCGCCTACAAGAACGTCATTGGCTCGCGCCGTGCGTCGTGGCGTGTGATCTCGTCGATCGAGAACAAGGGCGACAGCGAGCGTGCCGAGCACATCAAGTCGTACCGCCAGAAGATCGAGACGGAGCTTGTCGAGATCTGTAACGACATCCTCACGATCATCGAGAACAACCTCATCCCGAACTCGTCGTCGGAGGAGGGCAAGGTCTTCTACTACAAGATGAAGGGTGACTACCACCGCTACCTCGCTGAGTTCCAGGTCGATGATGAGCGCAAGGAGTCGTCGGACAAGGCGCTTGAGGCGTACAAGCAGGCCTCGACGATTGCGATGGCTGAGCTCCCGCCGACGCACCCGATCCGTCTCGGTCTGGCGCTCAACTTCTCGGTCTTCTACTACGAGATCCTGAACTCGCCTGACCGCGCGTGCAACCTCGCCAAGCAGGCGTTCGACGACGCCATCGCCGAGCTCGACACGCTCTCGGAGGAGTCGTACAAGGACAGCACGCTGATCATGCAGCTGCTGCGCGACAACCTGACGCTCTGGACATCGGACCAGGAGCCGGACAACGCTGATGCCAACCAGGGTGACATGAACGTTCAGGACGTCGAGTAAGCGCGCACATGTCGTCGCTCTCGTCCGATCGTCCCCACTATATGCTTGCATGGCGAGGCACCTTCGAGAAGAATACGAAGCGAAGCCAACGAAATAATGGCCGTGCCGTCCATCGTCTGAAGCATGTGGCGGTCGTCGTAGTTATTCTAACAGTTGATAGATAATGTTCTTGGTCCCCCACTTTGGTCTGTCTGTTGTGTTGATATGCCCCATGTCAGTTGGCTAGAAGCATTAGAACCAAGATCAAAGAAAGCTGTGCGACGAAAGGTGGACTGACTGACTGATAAGACGAAGGAAACATTGCGAGTTTACAAACTAACGGCGATGGACCGGAGAAGAAGGTAAGTTAGTCTTGACGAGGACGCCTCGGGTCAAACACCGACCCTCCGTTCGGGTCGCGGTCGATCCGGTTGACGGCGTTTGGACCTCCGATCGTACCGTCGCGGTCGAGATCGGCGTTTAGTTTCTTCTCGATATCGTTCTTAATCTTGTCGCCAGACCATCGAACCTGATTTGCGATGCCCTGCGCAGTCTGCGAGATGTCTTCCTTCACGTCGTTCCATAGCATTGAGAAGTCTGCTGAGCGCAGTCGCGGGGACGGCGTCGGCGTCGAGATGGGAGCAGGATCCACGGCACGATCGCTGCCGGGCAGGACGACAGCCGCCGACGTCGTAATCGGCAGGACGCCGAAGAGCATGATGACGCTGAGCGTCGTGAGCAGCAACCGACTCGAGCAGCGAGTCATGACGATCCGAGGCGCTCGCGGGAGGTGCTGTCCAAGCGTTGCGTGCTGGTAGAAATGGAGAATGGGACAGCGCAGAGGCTTGGTGACAGGCGAGGAGGTCGGTCACGACGCAACAGCAGTGTCCGACCAACTGGCCAGAGAGATTCCGTCATGACCCCATGGCGACTGCCTGCTGCAAAGTGTCAGCATGGATTTGGGCATCGTCACCTTGGTGTCCAGCTGGTTTCCGCGATCCACAAGTCCGTCCCGGCTGGCGGGATGGGGTCACCAAGGTGACCGCAGCGACCGTGAGCGGCTTGCCGATCTCTTCGCTGTGTGACCCCACGCCAGTTGGTGGCAGCGCTCACACCGGAGTTCCTGCTGGAAGGCTGGCGCGATCGCTGTCTCTTCACAGGCTTTCAGCCTCTATGTGTCATGGTGTGTAAGGTGCTGTCTGTGAGTGAAGCACGAAGATGACGCCAGTGCACGGTGCCGTGCGGTCAGCGCAGATGACTGATAATGTCGGTGAATAAAAGACGTGCACCGTGCAGACAGCTCTCTGGGTCAACAAGCGGAGGCGAATAGAACACAGCCCAATGAAGAGACATTTCATTCATTCTATAGACTAGGAGAACGTTTCCCGCGACGCGATCGAACGAAGCATGCTCGACTGCGTGGCGGGAGAGATGACCTTCGACGGGCTGCGTGGATTCGATCAACGAGACGACACGGGGCGCGCACGTCGCGTCACATCAGTGCATGACGATAGCGCGCATCCGCGTGGGGAGGGGAGAGATGACGAAGACAGAGGTAGGTTCCTAACGCGCTATTGGGGTGCAGAGTCTGCCGCTTACATGGTGAGCTCCATGATGGCGTTGACAATGTCGTTGTCGTTCGAGCGGAGCGCAGCGACGGCCTTGGCCTTGCTGACACCAGCCTGGGACATGACCAGCTGGATGTCCTTGGCGTCAATGCCCGAGTCATCGACCTCCTCATCGTCCTCCTCAGCGGCGGCATCGGCGGCCGGGGCCTCCTTAGCCTGCTCCGGGGCCTTGAACTGCTGGGCAGCGAGCGACTGCGCCTGCGCGTTCAGGTCCTCGATCTTGGCCTCACCGAAGATGACGTACGTCTCGCTGGCCGAGCTCTTGAACACATCCGGCTTCGAGATCACGAAGAGGATGTTCTTGCTCTTCTTGATCGTGACGCGGATGATGCCCGAGACCGGCTTCAGGCCAAGCTTCTGCATAGCCTTGCGCGACTTCTTCTCCGAGCGGTTGTGCTTGCCCTTCTCGGCATCGGCACCGTCCTGGGCCTCCTCAAGGGCCGGGATCTCGTCATCCGAGTCCTCGGCGACCTCCTCCTCGTGCTGCTTGGCTTCAACCTCTTCCTTGCTCATCGTTGTCGTGACTCCGTTGATACTGGTGTGGAGCGCAGGAAGCGAGTCGGCACGAGCATCGGCACCAGCCGATTAGTAGCCCCCACCCGTTGTGGCCACCCATCCAACACCGTCCACGCCACCGCCCTGTATTTTGATCAGCAGCGAAAAAGACCCTCGTTTTAGTGACCTTTGTGTGGCCTGCAGCTCCTGTGATGATGTGACGATGGACATGCGAGGACAATGTCGATGCGCGAGAATGCCGTGGAGCCTCTCCGGTACAATGTAGTATATTCCCCGCACTTTACGCATCAATCGGCACGATGTCTGTGACGCGCAGCACCGTCACCTCACGGCGGAATCCGTTCCAGCGGCGGTAGTTCTTTCGGCGCTTCTTCTTGAAGATGTCAATCTTGGCGTCAAGCGTCTGCTCCTCCACACGCGCGCGGACCTTGGCGCCATCGACAAGCGGGCGTCCAACGATAGTCTGGTTCACGTTGCCCAGAAGAAGGACCTGGGTTTTGATTACCATCGCATCACGATGAGTTCGACTTCTAGTAAACTGAGAGACTCAATCAACGTACATCGTCAATGTCCATGATCTCGCCGACCTTGGCGTGCTTGATCTTCTCCGACACCACAACATCACCCTGTACAAAGGCACCAGCAGCATTAGACAATGGAGACTAAATTCTTTCATGAATATTACACGATCAATCGAGGCGTACCTGCGTCACCTTGTACTGCGTTCCGCCGAGCTTGATGACCGCGAAAAAGTCCTCGGGCTTGATCTCGTCGTCCGTCACCTTGTGGTTGACAACCGAGAACTTGGGCATCTCCTCCGCAGCCTCAGCCACAGCGGATTCGCCAGCCTGCGTGACAGCCGCCGTAGACGACACCCATCGAGACGCAGTGCGCGGCGCAGCGAGCGACAACGCGCGGAAGCTTCGCACAAGAGCCGCCATGCTGTCCTGTATTCACCGACGGGCTCAGTTGTGGTGGGCGGATGAGGTGCGATGCGGTGGCTGGTGTTGGCCTTGAGCTCGTTTGAGACCACTTTTCAACCAATCGGAATATGGAGTCACTTGATTCGCTAAAACTAGTGTAGTCGTGGTCTGATTGACGAAAATTGGTTAGGTTCCCCGAACGTCGCTTGAGATGGCCACGGCGACAGCAGCAGCGTCCACTGTCCTTCCTCATCGACGCATTCCGAGCACCGACACACGCCTCGCCTCGTCAACGTCCGACTGCCGTCGGCCTTCTATTGATCCAACTCGTCGCGTTTTCCTTTTCTTTCCTTCTTGGCACGCGCCTCCACCTCGCGTCCGCTGGCGCATCGTTCGGGTCGATCGGTGTCGAGGTTGCTCGCTGGATTCGTTTGCTCCAGCAGATCCGTTCGTTCTCCGGACGCTGTCCAGACGGAAAGAGCACTCGGCCGTCCACAATACACGTCCGCAATAGCACAACATGACGAAAAAGACGCACAGCCAACACAGCCACGACAGCGCGTCCACAGGCGGGCTCCACCGGCGCCATGTGTCCAGAAAATACGACGATGTGGACGACCGCATCACGATCCCGCTGGCCACACCGACCCGCAGTGTGGACACGACGACCGACGTCCTGAGATCCGGCATCGACAAGTACCGCAGCCTCAACGGTGGACGCACGGCGGCCGCGGCGGCCACTGGCGCCGCGCCGTCGTCCACAACTTCAACCTCGGCGTCCATCTCGACGCTGCACTCGTCCTTCAAGCATGGCATGGTCGCCGCCGTGCGCGGCACGAGCGCGATCGCCCCGCAGGAGTCGCCCGCCGACCGCGCCGCGCGCCTCGTGGAGCAGAAGCTGTTCGCCGCTGCGCTGCCGCTGTGGACGGAGGCGCTGAACGCCGCGTCGGGGTCGGCGCAGACCAAGATCAAGCTCTTCTACCAGCGCGGCAACTGCGCGTTGTCGGCGCAGCAGTACGAGGCCGCGATTCAGGACTTTACGCAGGTCGTCGAGCTGACGCCGCCCAACGCGATGCTGCTCGCGAAGCGAGCGAAGGCGTTCGCCGCGTTGCACCAACACAACCAGGCACTGCAGGACTACAGTGAGGCGATCGCGCTCAGCACGAGCGGAAGCAGCAACGCTGCCGAGCTGCGCGCGTTGTACATCGCTCGTGCCAAGGTGTTTCGCTCGATGAACAATCTGCGCGGTGCGCTGGAGGACTATGGACGTGCCGAAGCGACGCCCGGAGGTGATCGCGATGCCGGCCTCTTTCTGCAGCGTGCGCGACTTCGTGTGCTCGGACGACAGTATGAATCAGCGCTGTCCGACTACGACAAGTACAGTGAACTGCAGGAGGACTGGGGGGAGCCTACGTCAAGCAAGGAAGATATTTTACCGGAAGGACGAGGAGACGAAACAAAGCCAGCGATACATGAAGTGCTGATGGAGCGCGCAGCTCTCTTGCGGCGGCTAGCGGACGTCCAGGAGACTGTGTTTGCTCGCGATGAAGTAGTCGTCGCGGTGGAACAGGGCGTGCGAGACAATGCTCAAGACTCCCGACCAATTGGTCGACCGACCACGTTTGATTTCTACCGAAGTACAGAAGCTAAAGCACTGATCCGACGCGCAGTCATCGATTATACGACTGTGCTCGCGGCCGACAAGGAGCATGTGGATGCGCTGCGATTGCGAGGAGAAGCATACACGTTGCTGAGTCAGTGGGATAAGGCGTTGACCGATTTTGATACTGCATTACGCATCGAAGGTGGTGACTTTCAGGTGCAAATGTCTCGAGCCAAGTTATTTGAGGCAAAGCGAGACACATCGGCAGCGATCCAAGAGGTTACAACTGTTCTGCAAGTGAATGGATTCTTTCTCGACGCACTGTTCTTTCGCGCAAGGCTTTGGGAGTCTCAAAGCGCATGGCGAGAAGCGCAACGTGATTATACATCCATCATTGAGGCCCATTTCGATATTCGAGGACAGTCCAATGCAGGAGAAACGGCTACATTTGAAGTCGCGTCTTCGTCTTCGGCACGAAAAGCAGGTGGTGGATCCAACAGTGTCTCCAAATCGAGCGGTGCCCCATCTTCAGCGAGCGGCGGAAAGGTGACTAGCGATGTCGCTGCCCAAGCATTATTACATCGAGCACGTCTGTTCGTGGTCCTCAATGAGTTTGATAATGCGATCACTGACTACGAGCGAATACTTGGTGGTTTCCCGAGCCACGTGGATGCTCAGATGGAGCTGCAAGACACGAAAACGCGACGAGCAGAATGGGAGGCGAAGCGTCAACAAGATGCGCTTGAGTGGCTTGAGCGACAAGAAGAGGCTGCACAAAACGCTGCCGCCATGAATGGCTCCAGTGCTAGCCCCGGAACAAAGAGTGGGAAGAAGAAAAACAAAAAGAAGAAAAAGAAGAAAACTTCTGGAGTGTCCTCGTCAACAGTGGACAATGCAACGCGACAAGAGGGAGGCGATGGAAGTGACGATGATTCGAGAACTTCGCTACCTGCTGAAAATGAAAGGAAGACGCATTCGACTGCTGATACCGAACACCAAGAGCGCCATGTGATGAAGCGAGAAGACGTCAACAAGGACGATGATAACGAGGTTGCCTCGGAAGTACAGGACCCGTCGAACACACCAACCGATACGGCCATTATTGACCAAATCACAACAGAAGACGATTCAACTCATGAACGAGACCGATGGACGAAGACGGAAAAACACATATCCCTATTCGTATCACGAGATGAAGCATGTGAGAGCATGTGGGAGGAATCTGAAGTTGAAGTGATCAAGCCAGTACCATCGATGCTCTCGATTGACGTTCGATTGAACAATGTGAGCGCAGCAAATTCGAATCCAACGACTCCGCGAATACCGCATCGAGAGGGATTACCCGTCCCAGAGCGAGCAACATCGCCGCAAGTGACACAAACGTCTCAGTCTCGATACCTTCGCAGTTTGCATCGTACTCGACGAAGAGCCGGAAGTGACGAGGAAGAAATAGAAGAAGAAGATGCAGGGCAACACCAGACCAAACAGACGTCGACAGCCGAAAACGGAGACTCTGGCGAAAGATCAGACGGAGCAGGACAGACGCAGCCGAGTAGCTCGGTAAAATCACATCAAAACGGCATCAGGGAAATTCTCATGGATGAGCGGTATTTGAGAAAACGCCAACGACAACTGGAGAAACTGAGAGTACAACTACGGGAAGCTTGCGACACGCAGGATGGAGGTGCCATCAAAGAGATCATGGCAAGGATAGAGCGGAAACAGATGAGCGACTCACTTCAGGACGAGCTTGATGTCGCGACGAGAGTTCTTGACGAAGCGGAAAGGATAGGGTCTCGTCATTCACCACTTGGCTCAAGCAGTGCACTACAAGACGCGAATCAAGACCATCAACTCACTGTGGCGATCGACCACGCACACGCCCCAACGATCGAAAGAAACGAAGACGAGAGTGTCCGTGCTGTTTCGCCCAGTGCAGATTCATCAGCACAAAACGGGTGGCGACTGCCGAAGACTGCAGACACTTCCCGTCGAGACGACATTGCACAGTCAACCTCGCATCGACTTTCTCCAGACAAACCCCCATCGTTGATCATCCGTCCGCTTGGATATTCACAAGCTCTACAAACCGCTGAACAGAACCAACTGCAATGGAGTCAGACCCAGCGCCTCCTGCAGGAAAAGGACGCTGAAATCGCATTCCTTCGTGGGCTGCTCGCACAAACGAATCGACTGGCGGCATTGGAGATGTTTGAGGATCCGTCAGGATCGATGACAGGATCATTGCACTCGTTGGCGGTTGATTCGAGTGCCTCTAATGGCGGTGACTATTTGGCAAAGCTTCGCGTGTCCGACTTTTCGAGAATGCTCGGGTCAAAAACGCATGTCGAGTCGCTGCTTCAATGGCTCTCACCAAATGCGGAGGCCGAAGCAGTTCGGTTGCGCATCCTGAAATTCGTGAAACGGGTTCTGGAGCCGCACATCGCGACGGCGCTGATGACCACATCCGGCGCGCAAAATGGGATGTGGGATTTGATTCCCACGGGGTCGTTCCCGATGAAATCGTATCTCCCAAACGCTGATCTCGATGTCTGTTTGTTTGTTCCCAAGGAATTGGACTCGACGTGGTTCTTCAGTGTAGTGCACGCTCTTTGCCTTGCAGGTGCTGGTGGAAGTAACGTCGCTGGTGCTGGTGCGTCAGCAGGCGACGCGGCTTGGATGGCGACGAGAACGATGAACAGCTCCCCCACTCAGAAGCTGTCTCCCGGAAACGGCGTCCACACGGTTCTGTCGACTTCATCGCAGTCCGGACAAGTCTCGAATACGGTGCGCAACGTCACGTTTATCAATGCTGAGGTTCGCGTCGTCAAGTGCACAGTGGACAACGTTTCAGTCGATTTGACTGCGAATCGATCGGGTGCTGTCGGTGCGCTGCTGCTGCTAGATACGATGGATACACGGGTTGGCCAGGCGCACCTGCTCAAGAAGAGTCTTGTGCTGATCAAGGCGTGGTGCTTCCACGAGAGCGGAGACTACACGGTCTCGCCAGCGTCGAATTCTACATCGCTGCCGCAGGGCACGCAAAGCGTTCTTGGTGCAAGTCACGGTGCTCTCTCGACGTATGCGATCAACACGATCGTGATGGCGATGTTTAACGAACACGGCAGCAGAATCAGCCACCCACTTCAGGCTCTGTATCTCTTCCTGGACAAGATGGCCGAGTTCCCGTGGCACGAGCGTGCGCTCACTTTGTTTGGCGCTGTGTCGATCGCATCATTGACCAGTATGCCTGCTCAGCCAAACGCTGCATCATCCAATTCGACAACACAAAAACCCGTGACAAGTGAAGAATCGCCTTCGTTTATGGTTTCGAAGGAGGACATCAAGCAGATCCGCCGACGAGTCGATGATCACTTTGGTGGCGTTGGCGCTGCTGGAGATGTGATGGCCACGACCTCGTTCCACGCGGGCATACAGCCGGCTGCTTCCTTCAAGGTGCCTTCGTTCCCCGTGCGCGCGTGCAACATTGTTGACCCCCTGGACGACACCAATAACCTGGCGCGAAGCGTGTCAGTCGAGTGGTTCCCATCAATGATTCGAGCGTTCCGTCTCGGCAGAAATCGTCTTGCGAAAATTCTCTCTCACGAGGAGCTCTCGACTACCTTGTCGACACCGACGTCCGACGGCGAAGAGAACTCAGTGGAATCGTTCTTCGTGAACTGCTGGCGGACGTACGGTCGTGGAGACGGCTGGCGACCCGACTTGCTGGTGCATCCGCGACAAACGTGGCATCCTCGCGCCAAAGAGAAGTCAGCAAGCGATGGCGACGAGTCGAGTGTGTGGCGCTCGCTCCTGCCCGACGCGCTGCTGGTCTCGTCGGAGTCCGAGTCAACCGACGCGCTGAGTGTGCATGGCATTCCAGTACTGCGTTCCCATGCGGCCAACGTCGCGCATCACACGCAGTTCCACGCTCAGCACAGTCACGGGGCGTATCCACATCTCCGTGGTTCGCATCCCAGCCATTTCGCCAACGGAACGGCTCCCGGTCTCCTGCATGCCGCTCATCCGGCGCCCCATCTTCACCACGCGCTCCACCATGGCCAGCACCCTGGCGTTGGAGTTGTCCTCCCGTACCAGTCAAGACTAGGTCAAGGTCCTGGCCCAGGCCCCGGTCCAGGCCCTGGCGTAGGTGCAGGCGTGGGTGCCAATGGACACGGCGGCGTGATGAACGGACATCCTGCAATGTACGGAGGCGTCGTGGGTCCCTCGAGGTCTGGCGGGCGCATGTCGTTCGATGGCGGAGTGGTGTCTGGTGGGGGCGTTGGCTCGAGCTTGCATTCCAAGGTCTCGCCGACGCGAAGCAAGGCGTCACCCTCTCGCCGCTCCCACTCGCTGCCGACGACGGGAGGGTACCACCCTATCGTCGGCAGTGGTGGCAACGGCAGCGCAGGTGGTCAGCAGCAGCAGCAGCAGTCGCACGTGTTTTACCACCATGGCAAGGGCAAGCGCCAAGACTCGCCGTCGTCATACGCCAGCCCAAAATGAGCGACCTCAGGAAACGCAAACGAGAAGAGGGTGACGAGTAGGCGACGCTGGTGTCCACGCGTCGACTTCGACAGAGTGAGAGAGCTCCGTCGTGTCACTCTCCGTCGCATCGGCGAGGAATCAAGAATCAGCTGAGACCCCAACGACTGCCCACTTTGTCTCACTTGCGACAGCGATGAAACACGGTCGCACAAGAGAGTAGTGGACGATGGTGCCTCCGTCGTTGAGATAATTTAGGGGTTGACGGTTCAACAAGCAAAGAGATTCAACGCCGACACGACGACTCGACTGTGTCGGAAGGCAACTTGGAACGGAGCGGTTGAAGTTGGTATCAATCTTTCGACGCATTCGAGTTGAAGCGGCTCCGAGGAGAAGAAAACGGAGACGGCGTGGCGGTCGACTCGAATAGGCGCTTGTAAATGGAACCGCAGAGCATCAGAACCTTGTTTGACGTCGTTTCGGTTGTCTTCTTGCCGTAGAGACCTGCGTGGACGCATCGATCAGTGAGAAGACAATGGCGCGTGAGCCACAGAACCGAGTGACTTACTTGGCTCATCCACAAGCTCGTGATGGAAATTGGAATGACCACAGACACAAGTGAACAGCTTCGACCGAGGGCTCTCATGCTTCCCCCTCGTGTCCGGCCGTGTTGGCTCCATCTTGCTGTCTCCTTGGCGCGCGCGATAAATGCAACAGCGACCAGTTCGACACACTTTGCATTTTCCACGCAAGTGACCCTCCACATCGCGTTTGAAGATGACATGGTTGAGCACATCTGCACAGTCGTGTTGTCAGAGATCACAATACGGTCGTGCTCGAGCCCGTAATCACGAACACGTACCCTGAGAGACTCCAGCAAAGGTTGTGGTTTGCCGGACCACATCGACATTCCGTCGCACGTAGTCGGCGCAAATATCGAGGAGTGACGGAGGAGAAAGTGGCCCCACATCAACTGCATAAAGATCTTGGAGTCGATCGGTGCCATCGTAGCCACCAAGCAGGTACATCTTGCTGCCGACGACGACGGCGCGATGGAATGTGCGACTGCTGGGTATGCTGCCAGTCGTGCAAACCTCCGTCCATGTGTTTGTGTTCAAGTCAAGGCGTTGCAAGTCGTTGAATCGGCTGTGTGTCTTGTCAACGCCGCCAAACACAAACATGTTGTCACCGAAGATAACTGCTGTGTGACGGTAGCGATGCGGCGGAGCATTTCCCGTTGTGCTGAGGCGCTTCCATTCCTTCGTCACGAAGTTGAACTCGAAGAGGTCGTTGAGTGTATCTCGGCCATCCCAGCCACCGAATACAATGAGGCGATTCGTTGACGAATGCACGACGCCGCTGTGGCCGAATCGACGGGATGGAATCTGGCCACGTCCTTCGACTCTTCCCCATCGCCGCTGAGGAATCGAGTACTCACACAAGTCATTGAAGCGACTGGACCCATTGTATCCACCGAAGATATAGATGCTGTCTGCATGCAGCACCATGATGTGATCTGTTCGGGCCTCCGGGCGGTCACCGACGACACTCGGCATTTCATCCCAGCGTCCCAAGTCTGTCCCAAAAGAGGCAGCGTCAGCCCCCAGCCCCTCAGTTGCTCGCTGCAAATCCATAGTCATACCAAAGTTGAAGTAGAAGAGATCGTTGAAGTAGTTTCCGTCACGTCCATCGTAGCCGCCGAAGATGTACATGCTGCGGTCGTGCACGACGCCAAGCGCCCCGGATCGACGAGGGGGCAACACGCCTCGGGTCTGTACCTGTGACCACGAGCTTGTCGCTGCAGACACACACACACACACACCACATCTCCATGAACACACAAGAATCCGCGTGCATTTTCCTCCAGCGTCGCTTACCAATGTCGAACTGGAACAGGTCCTGCTGGCGACGTCGGCGATCGGTGCCCCCAAAGACATACACGCGACCGTCTACATGCGTGAAAGATACCGACAGCGCCGTGAGCCTCTCGCATCACACACCACAGCACATACAGAGGCTTGCGTACCGTTGCTGGCGACCGTGTGGCCCGTGCGAGGGCTGTAGGCGTCGCCCTGCGGGTGGATCTTCTCCCACGCGCGCACCTCCATGCCCGTTCCCTTGCCGATGCTGCGGCGCGCGACGCCCATCGCGCTGTCGCTGCTGTTGTTGTTGTTGCTGCTGCTGCGGCGCGCGAGCTGCTCGCGCTCCTGCTTGCTCTTCTCCACAGCCATCGCGCGACTGCCGACCATCTCGATGGATCGATGGGCACACTTGCCGTTGGTTTCCTTTGTGACGCTTGGGGGCGGCAACCGAGAAAGGCACAACAACGGGCGGGCGGGTGGGTGGGTGGGTCATGTATTGCGACAGGAGCGTTCGGCCCGTGGAGGCGACCCGTGGGATCGTGGCAGGCCGGCCACACCATGCGATGTACGGGTAGTTGATGGACGATTTGTCGGTCCAGTTCGTTCTGACGGCCCGTGCGGGTGGGTGGGTTTGCTTCGGGTGCGTTCCCGTTTCTTTCTTTCGTTTTTTGTTCGTTTCGTTTCGTGCTGCTGCTTGCAGTCTATCTATGGAAATGTGGGCTGTCGGTTGTTGGGCATCTGGGCTGGGGTGGGGGGTTGTTTGTTGCCTTTGGCAAGGAATGATGGTCGTGTGTCGTCTGTTATGGGTTGGATTGACGATCTAAAGGTCGATGGATGCCACGTCATGCAAACTCATTCTGCCACGTGCACGGCGCAGCATTGCCAACGTTCCATGATGATCTTTGCGTTCTCTCCTCTCTTTCTCTCTCTCCTGCGAAATGATTCTCCGCATGGAGCGCGTCGTGTGCGAATAGTTGACGGTAGGGAATGTGGGAGGGTGTTCAGTTCGCTGGTCTGCGTGGGTGTGCATCCATCCACCCGTCGGGTCACATAAAATTAGGTGGTCCACACTAGTGACGATTGCGCGTCACTTGCATCACCAACTGGGAGTGAACAGAGCATCAACGTCGGTCCAGTTGGCTGATGGCGGCCGCCACTCGCGGATTCACCATGAAGCTCTTCGACCACAAGGCGCCACGCTGCCACAGCCTCATGGCCACGACGATGAAGGCGCTGCTGGACGACACCGCAGCGGAGGCAGGCGCGGCGGGTCTCTCTACGCTCGTCGCGCAGCTGCTCGAGCCGCTCAGCTTCGAGCTCGAGGTCACGGCCAAGGGAGCGTCGGGCGACGACATGCGGTACGTGCTCGGCGTGCACCACCGCCGAGCGCACGCGACGTGGAAGCACCCTCGCTCGTTCGACGAGTACCTGCGCTTCCACGGCGACCTCTTGCGCGCGCTGCACCACGGTCACTTTTGCCACGCGTCGTGTCCGTGGCTGCAGGGGTTTCTCGCGGGCTGCTTTCCCACGGGGACGTTTGTGCTCTTTGAGAAGGTCCATCGCCGCGTGGAGCGGCGCCGCAACGCCATCGTGCAGCTCATGCAGACACTGCAGCATTTCCTCGTCGACAGAGACAACCAGGCGTGCGTCTACATCCGTCGTGATGTCACCGAAGTGTTTCTCGAGTTCGTCTACGGCGATGTCGTGGATGACCGGCACGTGCTCGACAAGTTCCTCGTCCCACTGTCTCCGACAAAGCTGACCAACCGAACACGAGCGGTTTCGTCTCCTCCGGACATCGTGAGTCGCTCCGCGACCGACAACGAGCCGGCAACGTCGAAGGCGACGCGCGCGCAGACGCCACCATCATCGTCATCGTTAACCCCGTCCGACGCCGCCACGTCGTCACCGGCGCCCACTGAGAATTGCCTTCTCTGCGGTGAAGCGCTGTCAGTCAAGAGCGTGTACGTCGTGCAGCTAGACTGCGGCCATCGCTTCCACGACGAGTGCGTTCTCCCCAAGCTCAACGACGCGCTCGAGTGCCCGACGTGTCACCACGCGATCCCGCGCTTCTGCTGAGGTCAGATCGAGATATATGGCTACACCTGTGTAATGTACTATTGTACCCCTTCGTTTGTATCGTGTTACACAGGTATAATAGTACTTGTCTTGCGTGCTCTTCCAGCGCCCCAACCAATGCATTGATTGACCGAGCGAGTGCCAATGGAGACGGCCGCCGATGCCACCGATGCCGCCGCGTCCTGCGTGCGCATGTACGTCGGTGGACTGGCGCGCGATGTGACGCGTCAGGAGCTGAGCGACCGCTTCGGCCGCGTCGCGACCAGCAACCAGTGCCGCCTCACGGGCATCGAGATGCCGGCGGACCGCCTCACGCCGACGGACTGCCGCGGCTTCGCGTACCTCACGATCGAAGGTCCGCAGCCCACGAGCGTCATGGAGCAGATCGCGAAGGCCTACAACCGCACCAAGTGGCGCGGATCGCTGCTGCGCGTGGAGCCCGCCAAGCCTGCGTACCAAGAGCGCCTCGAGGCCGAGTGGGCAGCCGTGCGTGCCGAGCAGGAGGCGCGTCGCCAAGCAGCCGCCGCGAAGCGTGCGGAGGCGCTGTTCCTGCCAGAGAATCACGAGAAGGTCATGGCGATGATGGAGACTGCAGACGTCGCGCCGTTGCGCGTCGGCGTCGAGTTTGTAGGCACCAAGCGCACGACGTTTGATGATCTTGAAGACATTGATATGGAAGACATCGAAGGGACGAGTGGCGAAGAGGAAGAGGAAGAAGAACAGGAGGAGGAGGAAGAAGAGGAGGAGGAAGAGGAGGTCGATGAGAATGAAGAGG
Organism: Pythium insidiosum; assembly: GCA_022836835.1. Taxonomy (NCBI): domain Eukaryota; phylum Oomycota; class Peronosporomycetes; order Pythiales; family Pythiaceae; genus Pythium; species Pythium insidiosum. Next base: position 238,122 of record JAKVDI010000034.1, on the reverse strand, counting down.
CGATGGAGTTGGAGCAAGAGCATCAGACGGAAGAGCAGGACGACGAAGAGCAGGGGGAGGAGGAGGAGGAAGTAGTCGAGTCGGAGGAGGAGGACGCAGCTGATGTCGTGTCGTCCGAGACGTCGGAAGACAGTGACGCCGCAAGTGACGACTCGCAGTCATCTGCTGAAGAAAGTGACGATGCTCAGCAGCGAGCGGCACCAACGGCTCCTGTGCTGGCGCCGGAGGACGCGAACGCGAGACGTCTCGCCGCGTTGGAGGAGAAGATGCGGAAGAAGAAGGAGGAAGACGCTGCGAAAGCTGGTGGGTTCCTTGGTCAGATCAGCATCGACGCCGCGCCCAAGGGCAAGAAGATCACGTTCGACGACGACGGCGACGCTGTCGACGAGGACGCGGCGAATGATGATGACGGAGCTGCTGGATCGGATCATGGCAAGGTGACAGGATGGCTCGACTCGGACAACGATGACGAGGAGGAAGAAGACAACAAGGAGTCCACGGACGAATGGGGCGGCAAGTACGGCGTCTTGGACGACGAGCAGCGTCTCGCAGGCGCTGGACCGCAGCGCAAGAGTCTCAAGACGCTGGCGTTTGACGATGATGACGACGGCGTCGACGATGCCAAGGACAAAAGCGCTGACGACGCTGCCGAGTGGTTTGCGGTGCGCCCCGAGTTCTTGGGCGAGCGCGGCAAGAAGCTGTTTGAGCTGCAGAAGCGCTTTGGCGGCGATCAGCGTTTCCGCATGGACGCGCGTTTCATCGACGACGAGGAAAACGAGTACGGCGGCACGCAGGACCTCGAGGAGCTAGCGACAGAGGAGCATGCGCTGGATCTGCGCGCATCGACCATTCAGGCGTTCCAGACGGAAGACCAGGAGGATCTGCTGGCGCAGCAGGCGCGCGAGATGGCGGACGAGGTCGACCAGGCGCTCGGTGTGATCGGCGAGATGTTCCCCGACGTCGACGTCGACAAGATCCGCGCGAAGCTGCACCGCAAGAAGAAGAAGGACGACCACGTGAAGGAGGCGTCGTGGATGGGCGAGCAGATGCGCTACGACCCGCGCGACCGCGTGAGCTGCAGCAAGTACGAGATCGCGATGGAGGACGCGGACGCGAAGCTGCGGCAAACACGAGTCGCGAGAGAGCTGGAGCAGCAACAGCAGCAGCAACAGAGAGAAGCGTCGCAAGCAGAAGAGATGGCGGCGCTCACCAGCAACAAGGAGCGTTTCTACGAGACGACGAACGCGCTGGGCAACCTCTTCTCTCGCGTGCGCAAGAACTCGGAAGACGGTGTCGCTGGTGAGGCTGCGCTGGACGGCGTCTTTGGGTTCTCACGGTTGCTCGACGAGGACAACAAGCCAGACGCGAGCAACTCTGACAGCGCTGCGCCAACAACTGGCTCGGGCTTCACGCTCGGGTCTCTGTTTGATGCGGCGCTGGGCGACGACAAGGACGTCGGCGAGATGAGCGACAAGAAGAAGACGCTGGCCGCGCTGGGCGAGTCGCTGCTGGAGGCCGAGGACGACAAGGCGCCGTGGCACTTTACGCAGGCGTTTGGTGGCAAGCACGACGACGACGACGAGGAGCTCGGGGATGCAGATGACGACGGCACGGACAAGGAAGCAGACGGCGATGACGACGTCGACGAGAACTCGTCGAGCGACAAGACGTCCACGCGCGTGAAGCGCTCGCTCGGCGACTTTCTGCAGTTTGGGCGCACGTTCGTCGGTCCGTCGTGGCTGACGTCGTCCGACGCGCTGTCGACGGAGGACGAAGCGGCCAAAAGCGCGTGGCAGACGCAGTGGATCGAGCGGCGCAAGAAGCTGACGCTCGACTTCAAGCGCAAGCGCCGCGACGCGCTCAAGTCCAAGAAGAAGCAGCAGCAGCAGATGCAGCAACGATTCCAGCACAAGCGGCAGAAGATGTCCAAAACATGAGCTCCACACCACTAGCCTTGCATGACTAATGAACGTAATCGCTGTACCCGACGCATGAACGACGCAACAACCCAAGACGACAGAGCCTCATGGCGTCAGTCGGTGGTGTCGGGCCATGTCATCACCCACTCGACACGCACCGATCGAGTGTTTCAGCAGGAAACGAAGTGAGGCACAGCGATCCGATCCTGTCGCTTTCGGTTGGCTGTGCTGTGCTGCGCTGTCCACAGCACTGTACTGTACTGGACGCGAAACTCATGACCATCTCATGCTAACGTTAGCTGACGACGGAGCCTCCATCCATGATGTGGCTGGCTCTCAACTACAAGTACGTACAGTACGTTACTCTGTTCATGTTCGATGGATGCGTGGGGGTGTGCACTGCACAGTGTGCAGGTTCCAGTCGCAGGAAGCACTTGCACTTGAACTCGCCTGAAGGAAGACCTCGTCAGGAGGTACAATGTATGATTTCTCACTTGATGAGACGGTTGAAGGTGCCCACGCAAGAGTGGGCCACGCGCCCGCCACAGAGCCAGCTTCTGCGTCTACAGAACCGCAGCGTGGATCCATCCATCCATCCATCCATCCAGCCAATGGCTGATCCATCCATCCAGACCAGCCATGGCCATGACCATGTCATTTGAACGTTGCATGGGTTTGCGCTGGTTGAACGTGTTGCTGCCCAAGCGACTTACGTGCGTGGGTGGATGTCTCACTGCCTCACGCCATGCAACTTCAAGCGCCACCATGTTGGAAACACCGTCGCCATCCGATACATTGGCCCTTGGTGCCGCAGCGGAATGTGGGTTTAAAACACCCCTGCCCGTTTTCTAGCTTTCGGTGAGGAGCCGCACCGAAAGCAAGAAAACGGCCACTCGAGTGTGGGCGCGTTGGTCTCCAAAACCCATTTTCTTCGCTTGATTCTGGAAGACAGCACCAGCCCAAGTCCCAAGCCTCAAGAGACCAGAGCGATCTTTGGGATGGGCAGCGAACGATGACCAGAGGCAGAGGGCGTAAGCACAGCAGCAAACGTCGTTCTCTCTCTCTCTCTCTCTCTCAGTCGATCGACCAGTCAGTCACCCAGTCAGTCAGTCGCTCAGTCAGTCAGTCAGTCAGTCAGTCCGCTACTCCATCCACCCAGCTCAACTCCGTTCTCTCTCTCTCTCTCTCCCTCTCTCTCACTCACTTTCACAGTTTGTCCCGCGCCGACCGCAACATGATTCCCCGCAACGTCTGGCACATGATGTCGGGGCTGCTGCGCCGCAAGGTCTCGCGCCCCGAGCCCGCGGCGCTCATGCACTTCCCGTCGGTCTGGAAGTCGCGCGCCGGCTTCACGGACTGCAACTTTGGCCCGCGCCTCGTGGAGAACGCCTACTTCCGCCACATGGAGCTCGCGATTTGGTTTGCCTGCGGGTACGTGCAAGCCGCGCAACAGTGAACGTGAGGATGTGTGTTCCTCAATGCGAGCGCTTGTGTCTGTCGTACTGCAGCGCGCAAGGCATTCTCCACGCGTGCGCGCGGAACCGCTGGTACTTTGTCTTTGGCTCGCAGGCGCTGCGCCACTACAAGGACATCAACCGGCTGCAGCCCTTCGAGATCCACACGCGCAACATCTACTGGGACAACGACTGGATGTTCTTGCTCGCGCACTTCCGCTGCCCCGAGACGGGCGAGCTCTTCGCTGAAGGGCTCACGCGCGTGATGCTGCGCCACGGCCGCGAGCGCGTGGACCCGCGCCTGCTCTACGACGAGATGGGGCTCACGGGCGTCGTCGAGAAGGAGGAGGTGCCCGAGTTTGTGCAAAAGTTCCTCGCGTGGGACGCCGAGGCGGAGAAGAGCATGAAGCGCACGGCCGAGTTCAACGCGGTGCGCTGCGCGAACCGCAAGCGACCCGGCGTCCTGTCGGCGTACTCCATGAACCTGCCGTTCTTCCTGCCCGAGATGAAGCAGGACTGAGCCAGCGCTTGACGTCACGTCAGTCGACGCGAGGACTGACGGCATCATGCATGACCGTAACGACCTCCCTATTATATACGTGTTCATGGATGGATCGAGGAATGCGGCTCAACAGATTCAACACAGACGCGAGTCATCTGCTCCATGAGCAGTCGGCGCAACGCCAAATGCTCCTGGGACATGCGTGCGTTCGGTTTTGCGCGTGGCTGGCTCCACATGGCTGCAGCGACGCCATGCAACGGGGAACGAACGGTCACGTAATGGGTGCGAGCGAGCGAGCACTCGCGGTCTCACGCTGCACTCCCTCGAGGCAGAGAGCTCGCGTTCCCTTCCTCACTTCGGATCGAAACGCGGCGCACGATGAAGCCCTCCACACTGCGCGTCGCTCTTCTCGCAGTGGTCTGCTGGTGTCTGATGGCGTGCTGCCACGTCACGCAAGCATTGGACTTTGACGCGATCGAGCCCACGATGGTCACCAGCACCGGCACTGTGTCATCTTCACGCCACAAGCACCACTTGAAGCGCACCACGAGTCCCAGCGAGGACCCCGGCAAGGTCTCACGCATCGACACAGGCGACGGCTCCGAATTCCAGCGCCGCCGCCCGCGCAACAGCTTCGCCCACCGGCGGTTGCGATCGCAATAACAATAAGTTATTGCGCTTGATAGACATGTCCCCAATAGAAAACATTATTGTGATGATGACCACACGAGATCTTTGTGCCTCGTTCTTCGATCTTCGTTGACTGCTGACTCCAAGATGCGACTGCCGAGGCTCATCTCGACGCGCGGATTGCTCCGCGCGAGTGCGTTCTCCACCGCCAGCGCCAAGAAGGCGCTGAGCCCCAACGAGTTCCGTTCCTTCCCGCTTGTGCGCGTGCAGGACGTCGGCGCCAACACCAAGCGACTGCTGTTTGCGCTGCCCACGCCCGACCACGTGATGGGGCTGCCCGTCGCGAGCTGCCTCGTCGCCAAGGCCACGATCGCGGGCGAGGACGTCGTGCGGCCCTACACGCCCGTGAACCTCGACAGCGACCGCGGCGTCCTCGAGCTCATCGTGAAGGGATACCCGACGGGGCTGCTCAGCAAGCACCTCGTGAATCTCCGTGAAGGCGACACGCTCGAGATGAAGGGTCCGTTTGTCAAATTCCCGTACCAAGCCAACCAGTTCAAGCGTGTCGCCTTCATCGCTGGCGGCTCCGGAATCACGCCTTGCCTTCAGGTGATCAAGGAGATTGTGCGCGTCCCGCAGGACACGACGCAGGTCGATCTCATCTTCGCCAACAACACGGCCGCGGATATCCTGCTTCGCGAGGAACTGGATGCCCTCACGCGCGCGCATGCGAACGTCCGCCTTCACTACGTTCTCGCGACCCCGCCAGCGGATGGCTCGTGGAAGGGCCACACGGGATTCGTGACCAAGGCGCTGCTGAAGGAGTTGCTGCCGCCTCCGTCGCGTGACCACTTTATCGGCGTCTGTGGTCCTCCTGGCATGATGGCAGCCGTGTCGGGCGACAAGAATCCGGACCGATCGCAGGGCGAACTCACAGGGTTCCTCAAGGACCTCTCGCACGCACCGCAACAAGTGTTCAAATTCTAACTGATGGCCGCAGAGCTTCGATTCGAGGATGATCGTGGACACTGACAATGTCTGCGTGTAGTTTGCCATATCAACCCTGTTTTATGAAAGTGACTATTCAGTCGTTGCGAGAAAGAGAAAGCGGGACAAAACTTTTGAGAAAGCAGAGCGCCTTGTACATCCACGAGAAGACGGGAGGCGAGACCATCTTGAGTGACAATTCGAGGCCATTACAGGCCTTGGGATGGAACGAACCCCCAACACACTAGCTATCCAAGCTGCGCGCTCTCTTCAAAGTGGGGTGGGTGGGTGAGCTGACAGGAGGGTCCGTAGGAGGCGTCGTGGGCGGCCCGAGCAACACGGTTTAATCGTGACAGACTCGAGCTCAACGTATGTCTGCGATTTGGCAGGTAGTTCACAAATGGATGGCGGCCACCGAGGTTGTAAGAGCACACAAACATGCACGCACACAACGGGCGACACTCCATCGATTGGATTGTTCAGTGTTTTAAGCGAGAAGGACAAGTACCATTGATCGCCGCTGGGTTCAGCAACCACTCGGACGACCCAAAGACGTGAACGGCGGGGTTGCTGGTGAATGCTGCTCATAGAATCGGCTCCTCGACTACCAATGTCGACAAGTGGCGACTCACGAGGCTCAACACAACAAACTCCATCGCAGCATATCACATCCATCCCAGACAAACTCGCATGTAGCCATTTTACTTGCTTTACTTTAGGATCCGTACCCATTTTACTTACCGCGTCCACCGTAAAGGTCTCACCATCGCGTCATCTCGTCACCTTAGCGTCAGCTGTTGGTGTAGTCGTGGTGCCATCACGTCCGAGCCACTCGCGCCGACCAACACACGGGCGCACGACCACAGCAACATGCAACACAACCGCAAAGGACACCACAGACACAGAGTCACTCACTGGGATATTCGAGGACGTGGAGCTAGCTGACTGTCCGTCTGTCTGTGGACCAGAGTTAACGGATGATCCACACGTCCACAGATCCACACGTCCACAAATCCATGGGGCACCCCACTGCAAGCGTACGCGGACGCAGTGGACGACAGCCAGGAAGGAGCTCTACACTGTTGACGGAGAGCCCCTCGTCAGCCTCCTTCTCCTCTCTCCACGCTCGCTCATTCTACAACTTGCCTCACAGGCACAACAGCCTCCAGACCAAACGACGTCAAGGACAACCAGCGACGCGCAGGACAAGCACACACCTCAAGTGACCGCACCACTTTCCCCTCGCTACGACACCCCATTGCAATCCAATCCAATCCAATCCAATCTGACAAGATGATCTCGGTCCGCACGCTTTGTATTGCGGCCGCAGTCGCGAGCTGCGTGGCGTCCGTCGATGCCATCGAAGACGTGCAGGCGACGCAGCAAGACACCAAGCCAACGACAACAGAGGCACAGCGTCGGCTGCGTGGACAGACGTTTGGGTTCGGTCGCGGCTACGGAGGCTACAACGGCGGCGGTGGAGGCGGCTTCAACTGGGGCGGCGGCGGCGGCGCCACGGGCGGCTACTTTGGTGGTGGCGGTATCAGTTGGGGCGGCGGTGCCGGTGGTGCTGGTGGCGCAGGTGGCGGTGCCAGCGGCGGATACAACGGTGGCTTCAACTGGGGCGGCGGTGCTGGCGGCGGAGCGAACGGCGGAGGCTACGGCGGTCTGAGCCAGTGGCTCAGCGGACTCACGTGGGGTGGCTACCGCCCAGGCAATGTGCCACAGCCTCAGCCTCAGCCACAGCCGCAACCAGTCCCGGCCCCGGCTCCGGCTCCTGTTCCCGGTCCGGGCCAAGGTCCTCCAGCGCCAGCTCCAGCGCCAGTTCCTGCGCCAGTGCCAGTCCCGGTGCCGGGTCAAGGCCCGAAGCAAAACCCCAGTGGCGGCAACAACGGCGGCGCTGATCCCAGCCAGCGCCCACCGACGCCAGGACCAGGACAGAACGGTCCGTCTTCGGGCCAGTCCCCACCTCAGCCACAGGAGCCGCAGACCCCGGCGACGACGCCTGCATCGGGCACCAGCACGAACGGAGGTGCGATCCAGACGGGCGACGCCTATTGATCGACCAGTCTCTCGTGTTCGGTGATGAGCAGTTCGAGAGATCCACCGCCTCCCACCCACCACGAGCACTGGTTGCTCTGTGTGCAATTGCTCGTATCTTCAGCCTGTGGCTGCCACTTTCTGTCGTGAAGTATGTTGCGTGGCGAACGAATTGTTGAGCCCATGCGCTTTAGCTTGATCCCCATGTCTACTGATTGAAAAAAGATAAATGACACAATGCGTTTTTGAAGCTGTTCACAAGCCCGAAGATAATGCAGTCTTCATGGTCCGACGGCCGCATGCGGACCCATTTGAGGCTTGCAATCGCTTCTGGCCTTGAATCCAGATTCTGTACCCTCACACTCCACAAGGAGAGCGCAACCAATGTTGACAAGGCCACAAAGGCTCTCACACACTTCCATCTTGACCTCCACAGTCAAAACGATACCGAACGACACGATCGAGTGTGCTGATGATGGCTGTCACCAGCAGGCCTACATGTGTAAATTTATGTAACCTTCACGGTCAATCTAGGAGTACACCTGTAACCTGATCACCGCGGGTTTCGGTGAGACCAACGCGAACTGGCTCGTCCACGCCATTGTGAAACGCAAAAAGTCGTGGACGAACCAGCGCCCGATTTCCAAATTCCCACAATCAGTTGAGTCGACAACAGCGGCTTTTGATGATCCCATTCGTTTTCTTCCACATCATCCATCCACTGACTGTGTACTGTACAAAATGTCCATGGTCGCTGCTGTTCTGCTGCATGCTGCCTCCCTCCACAGGCGCACTCGCCGCTTCCATCCAGCAGTTGAAGGCAGCAAGCAGCCTTCAGCTGATGCAGCGGGCGTTGCTGCAACCGAGCATGTCGCGAACGCTCTGGCTTCCCTGCGCACCCGCACCCGATCTGTCAACCCTTCATGCCACATCATGCTTCGTCAAGCGCGCTGCTTGACGAAACAAATCGGCAATCCGCGAGAAAAGAATCCGACACTCGAGCTTTGGCAACTGGGGATGGCGCTCGCTCGGTCTGTGCGACGCTCGAGCCGTGCTGAGACGCAACACAGTCGGTGCGCAAAGCCAGTGTCGTTCGGGTCTTGATCTATTCGTCACTTCAATCAGTATGTTAGGCCCACACACGCTGTGCTCATTCCGTGTATAGTACTCATATAACAGTTAAAATTCGAAGCGCATGTTTTTGTGGTGACCAGCTGGCGATCACGCGTCGGGGGGTGCTGTGCAACCGTGCCAAACGTCAGCCTCATCGAAATGGAGCGTTGACGACCGGCGCAGATGCCGCGTCTCGTGTTTGTCGGACTGGTCATGGCTTCCTTTCAGACAGAAGAGGAGGAGGACGTGTGCGCTTCTGACAGTGTGAACAGAAGGGCTCGGCAGCAGCAGAGCTGGGAGCCGTCGCAACCAGGATGTCCCATCGTTCTTCTTCCTGCTTAAGGAACTGGATCTGAAGGTGTGCATGCAAGAGCGAGCTTGCATCCACGATGGTCTAAGTGCAGGACTAATCCCGTTAATGCAGAGAGAAAGTGACAGAACCCTTCGTGGAGATGAATAGTTAGTTAGCATAGATATGATGGAGATCTCCCTGCTAGTGATGAAGTGCTGCTGCTCCTGCCTTGCGATTTCGCTGCTTGTAGTGCGTCGTGCAGTAGTTTTGCGTGCGCTCGTACGCCGGGCGTGAACAGTTGTCGACCAGACAGCGCTTGCCACCGCCGTGCGCCCAGCAAAAGCCATGCGAGACAGCGATCGTCTCGCAGTTGGGGTGGGAGCACAGCGTGCCTCCACCGTGTGACCAGCACACGCCCTTGGACTTGGCTCGGTTGATGCAGTCAGCGACCTTGCACTTCACTGAGCCACCGTGGCGCCAGCATCGACGGGCGTGCTTGGCTCGGCTGGTGCAGCCTTCGACGATACAGTACTTGCTTCCTTTCTTCTCAGGGCTGCCGAGCGGCTGCTGATCAAGGTCCGACAACGCGCGTTCGGGGGAGTGCGATGCGGCGCGCCGGCGCCTGGCTGGAGCGATTGCTTGGCGGCTGGAGTACTCGGCCTCTGACTCGGTCTCGGAGCCCGAGCAAGACCCCTCGCCCGCCGGTGCATCCGACAGGATGAACGCGAGCGAGCATTTCCGCGGGGCTTGAGCGATGGCGGACTGTGGGATGCTCGGCGCCGCCGTCACGTGGTGGTCCATGATGGATCGCGGTGATTCCGTCGTGTGAGGCGGCAACGCGAACGGCTTGCTGAGTGACGAGAAGCCAGGCAGCGTTGTCGTCGGATGCAGAAGCGAGGGTAGCGGACACGATGGCATCCTCATCGGTGGAGCGTTCATCGTGTTAGGCTGTCGGTCGCAGAGCAATTTGGGGAATGAAGAGCTCCACTGGATAGACCTCTCGCGTCTGGACGGATAGAGCTGAATGACTGAGACTCTCGGTCGCCGCTCGCCCGCTGACACCCACACACGCGAGGGCGTCACACAGACAGCGACGTGGACAGGCGGCGCGGAGGGGCAGCGCGCGTGATGCAACAGCCGACTGCGCGCGTCCTCAACAAACGCAAAACGCAAAACTCGTTCTCGCGCATCCAGAGCCTGCCTGGATTCCGGACCGCGAGTGGTTGCGTTCGTGCACTGTGGACCAGCTGGGGAGTCACGTTTCGGCGAGCGCAGGCAGGGAGGGAGTGAGTGAAGCGCTGGTCAGTCGCTCCACCCCTTTTCGCACCAGCACCCGAATCAGCAACGCAGTGATGGCGGAAACGAAGCGAAACGAAGGGCGAACCGGATGACCTGAACGCCACCAGGAACGGCGTCATCATCTGGTTTTCTGCCACGCTGCCGCTGCTTCTGCTGTTGCTGTGGTGTTTGTTGCGGTGGGTCTGTGGTCTGTGGTCTGCTCGCTCTGCTCCACCAAGATGCCCACAGCGACCATGTTGAAGAGAGGGGTCAAAGGTGGGTGCGCACAGACGGGTCACTGATGAGTCGCTCGCGCCCTAACCATGTCGGATGGGATCCAGTGGTTAGACATCAATTGCATTCTCTCCATCCCCTCTGTTGATGCCATTGCCAATGTTGGCAACAACAGCCACCCACCCACAAATTGGCAGTGGCGTGTGTGTGTGCTGGTCACCTCCATTCTCGTCTCTCATCATCTGTTCCTGCATGGATGCTTGTGTGACGCCTATTTGAGCATTGGCAACGCATTCTTCCACCAGCCAGAATCCTATGCTTCCAATTTATTCCTCTTCATCCTCTCAGGATAGACCACAAAAACTTGAAAGGAGCGGGCGACCGCACAGTTTCCGTCCCAATCGTTCAGTTCGGTGTAGCACGCGCTGCCGTGCACGCAGCTGAGCAGAACGAGTTGTCTTGTCAACCCGCTCGGTGGACGAATCATCTCAGATCGTTGATGTTTAGATTTCGGGGCGGGCAGGCAGTCGGCCCAACCGAAAAACTAACCGGCGACAGTTTTCTTCCGCTGGCTTTCTCGCCACGTCCGAAATTTCTTGGCTCTGGCTCGGAATCACCGAGACGGAGACATGGATGTGGTTCGTTTTGGCCCCGCACACGGCGCATGAAGGTTTGTTGTTTGGTGACCCGCTGCGTGTCCGTGCGTACCGAAAGAATGTTGCGAGCGCGACCGAGCGTGTGAGGCGAGCATGGCTCGTGCCGATGCTGCTGCTCGTCGGTGTCGGCGCTGCTTGGCAAAACCGCGAATGAACCGCCCAACAAACTACGTGAGGAGAAAACCTTGTCCGGCGAACCGGCAGGGTGAAAAACCTCGTCCTAACTTTAGCGAGCCTTGGCGACTCGTTCTCTCCTTCAGGAAAACACATTTTCCATGTCGGCTTCGCCTCCACGGAAAATACCCATTTCCTTCTTCTCCGAGAAACGAGGTGAGGTCATGGGGGCAAAGAGCAGTCCATTCACGAGTTATGCCAGGACTCGGCGAGTCTGAGGCGAGGGCGTGCGTGGCGCGCTCGAGTGATGACTCGGAGAGGCCAGCCCCCAATTGAATGGCATGGGTCGTGAATGGACTGCTCGTGCCTACAACAGCGTACACAGTTGGTAGCATGGGTGAGTACCACGGATCCCGACGCAGTGTGCGTCGACAAGGTGACGTGTGCTTTGGTGTGTAATGCCGCGCTTGTGAAGTGAGCGGTCTTGAGTAGCTGCTGCGGGTAAGTCGCCTGCTGGAGGGACTTCACTGGTTGGCTCCAGCTCGGGGCTGTGATGGTAGCAAGCGACGAGCTCCTGGGACCTCGGCGGTCCCAGCTCGAGTGGCCGTCGTTCGGCGAGCTGCGTGCTCCTGGGGCCACGGACCAGCGCCGAATGGACCCGCGCGGGTGCTGACTCGTCGACGTCGGACTTCTCTCGGCGGCGGAGCCTTGCGACACGGATTCGCGGTTGCCCTCCATGCGAGTCTCACTGGGGAGGGCGTGTGAGCAAAGCCCCCAATGAGTAGGAGTAATGTTGCGAGCGCGACCGAGCGTGTGAGGCGAGCATGGCTCGTGCCGATGCTGCTGCTCGTCGGTGTCGGCGCTGCTTGGCAAAACCGCGAATGAACCGCCCAACAAACTACGTGAGGAGAAAACCTTGTCCGGCGAACCGGCAGGGTGAAAAACCTCGTCCTAACTTTAGCGAGCCTTGGCGACTCGTTTCTCTCCTTCAGGAAAACACATTTTCCATGTCGGCTTCGCCTCCACGGAAAATACCCATTCTCGTCTCTCATCATCTGTTCCTGCATGGATGCTTGTGTGACGCCTATTTGAGCATTGGCAACGCATTCTTCCACCAGCCAGAATCCTATGCTTCCAATTTATTCCTCTTCATCCTCTCAGGATAGACCACAAAAACTTGAAAGGAGCGGGCGACCGCACAGTTTCCGTCCCAATCGTTCAGTTCGGTGTAGCACGCGCTGCCGTGCACGCAGCTGAGCAGAACGAGTTGTCTTGTCAACCCGCTCGGTGGACGAATCATCTCAGATCGTTGATGTTTAGATTTCGGGGCGGGCAGGCAGTCGGCCCAACCGAAAAACTAACCGGCGACAGTTTTCTTCCGCTGGCTTTCTCGCCACGTCCGAAATTTCTTGGCTCTGGCTCGGAATCACCGAGACGGAGACATGGATGTGGTTCGTTTTGGCCCCGCACACGGCGCATGAAGGTTTGTTGTTTGGTGACCCGCTGCGTGTCCGTGCGTAGTGCTGGATGTCCTGTGTCTTGAGGAGAAATTCGTTCGCTTGCTCACGGGCACGCATCTATGTGCGAGGGCGTGTGCGCGAAGCTGGACTGACTGCACGTCAGTCAGTCTGGCTGCGCACTTGACAAAGATGGAAAGAGCACGGCCAACAGGACCAAACAGAATTCGTCCGCCTGTCTACCCAGCGCTGAAGTGGTGTGGAGTGAAGGGGGACAGGAACGGTGGATTCGTCACGCTGTCGAGGTGACCAACCCGAGTTTTTTTTTCTCACTCGTGCGACAACAATCGAACTTTTGGAACAGGCTTGAAGAGGCGCAAGGACATTCGGTGACGTCGCGTCGTTGGGTTTCGAGGTCGCGACCTTTCGGCACTGTCGATTGACGATGCATCCTGCAGGAGCGCAACATCAAGGAACTCGCGGCGTTTTCGTTGAATGACTTCGATCGACCACCAAGTCGCAAGGGAACAATTGGGAGAGAGGTTCTTGAACCAGACGACCTGCGGCCTCGAACCGCTTTCGGCGGCGCAGACTCTTGAGTGTTGCATGAGAAAACGTCGCGGCACTGTATCTTTGTGCATGCCGCACAAGTGATTGCCTCGATTCATTTGTGCAGTTGCTGAGTTGTTCGCATCGCCAACATCGACCATAGTCAAATGTTGATGTGTCGGCTTGCTCACTGGTCGCTCGCTGGGTGTCGAGGTCGAACGCGCACGTACTAAAGTCTGCAGTGCTGGCGTCTGTAGAGACACCTTGTGTGGTTGCGTTCATCGACGTGAGCTGGATGGAATGGTGTGTGGTGAGACTCATCGTATTCGCGCTTTCTTCTCGTCAGCACCAATGGGTATGAACACAAGGAAGAAGATGTCGAACAGAACTTCTAACGTATATATTCGTGAACTGCACTTGGTTCACAACACACGACAACTAGAGAGAGAGATGACGGACTGACAGCCCAGGGTTAGTAGGCGTCTCCAGTGTTGATGGCGCCACCAGGAGGAGAGCCCGCACTGGGCGTGTTCTGGTTTGGGGTGCCTGGACCTGGCGCCGGGTCTGGACCAGGCGCTGGGTACGGGGTGGGTGCTGGACCAGGTCCGGGAGCGGGGCCTGGGCCTGGGCCTGGAGCTGGAGCTGGGCCTGGAGCTGGACCAGGGGCTGGGCCTGGGGCTGGTCCCGGGGCTGGGCCGGGAACTGGAACTGGGATTGGCAGTGGAGGGATGACGCCCGGACTGTAGCCGCCACCACCGCCGCCTCCTCCTCCGCCGTTGAAGCCGCCACTCCAGCCGCCGCCGCCGCCACCGCCGCCGTTGTAGCCACCGCCGCCGCCGCCGTTGAAGCCGCCACTCCAACCGCCACCGCCACCGCCAGAGTATCCGCCTCGGCCGCCGCCAGAGTGGCCTCCTCCTCCGGAGTAACCTCCTCGACCGCCGCCACCCGAGTAGCCGCCGCCGCCGCCTCCAGAGTAACCTCCTCGACCGCCACCACCCGAGTAGCCGCCGCCGCCGCCAGAGTAACCTCCTCCTCCACGGCCACCGCCACCGGAGTAGCCACCGCCACCGCCAGAGTATCCTCCACGGCCACCACCACCCGAGTAGCCGCCGCCGCCTCCGGAATAACCACCGCGGCCGCCGCCGCCGCCGCCGCCGTAGCCACCGCCGTACGTTTGACCGCGAAGACGACGCGGCATTAGTTCATGGTCGTGCTCGGGAGCGATGACGCCTTGTTCTTGCGCTTGAACGAGCGAGCTGCTGGTGATCGCGCAGACGAAGAGCGCCGCCAGCGAGAGCTTCTGGATCGACAGCATCTTGGAGAGCACTAGTGATGATCCGTGGCGCTTGTCAGGTCGATCGACGATCGCAGAATGATCAGTCCGGAGCGACGACCGCATCTTCTGCCGACGTCTCATGGAGATCCACCACACCCGCGACGACGTAAAGAGCTGCGTCTACGTCAGCGTCTCCTCTTCCCGTGGAACGGACGCATTCATGGGCGACGCCTTTGATGCGTAAGAGCGCGGCACGAGAGAACTCGTGGCGCATCAAGCGTCGCGGATCATCCGACACCACAATTCCACCACCAGCTGACAGCTATGTCTTTTACTTAAGAGGGGCAAACATAACGGGTTAGCGTGGACCACGTCAATGCAATCCGACAGAACATATCGCTGCATTTTGTGCAAGAGGCAACAATCGGTTGTGCTGCATGCACGACTGGCGCGCCACATAGATTCTCTATTGCTTCAGGACTGAAATGATGATAAAACAATGAAGCAGACGTCACACGACGACAATCTCCACGTGAGGGTCATCGCCTGGCGACGGCGGCGACAGCGAGAGGCGTTCAGCGCTCTCGGTCGGCGGCGTCGGCGTCGGCTGCAGCGGCGCCGCCAAGGCGTGCTGCTTGGCCTTGGGAACTGGCTTAATGATGACCGTCGACGCGTCGGTCGGCGCCGTGGCCGTGGCTGTGGATGTCGAGGAAGACGAGGGCGACACGCGGGCGAGGATCCAGAGCTGCGCGTGCGAGACGACCCAGAGCGAGCTCAGCACGACTGTGAGCAGCAGCGTTGTGTTGGCGAGCAGCGAGCTCCAGTGCGAGAGCTGCGCAAACCCCGTGCCCAGCGCCAACGGGGGCTTGACGCCGCCGTCGCAGTTGCCGCGCGGACACGCAAAGCCGACGCGCTGATTCTCAAAGTCAAACTGCGTGTAGTACGCGCGCAGGAAGACGTCGCCGAGGATCACGGCGCTCGAGAAAGACACATCGATCTGCGGCGTGCACACGCGGTGCTCGCAGCGCACATAGTCGCTGCCCTGTAGCACAAAGCGACGCGGCGGCGCGCGCGGCGGAGCAGGCGGCTCGGCGTCCGCATTGATGACGTCTTCAGGCTCGAGATCGAGATCGACGCGGGCGTCGTGCGCGCGCTTCGCCGACGCGAACTGGAACGCGAGTGATGGAAAGTCGTCGTGCTCGCAGTCTCGACACGAGAAGCCGCCGCCACGTCGCGAGTGGTTGCGGAATCCGACGCCCAGCGCATCTCGCATGGCTTCGATCACCGCTAGATACGCAGGCGGAGGCAGCAAAATGAGCGATGTGCCCGAGTCGATGATGGCAGCAGAAGCTTCGGCGTTGGCGGTTGTAGGGATGGAAGACGTCGCGTTGTCGTCGACGTCGTCGCCAGAAAGAGACCCGAATCCGGGTAGTGAGGTACCTCCAATGGTGACGTCTTGAAGTGCGAGCGCCCAGAAGCCATGCACGCTCGACTGGGGGTCCTGGATCACAGGGAACGAGTGCCACACGGCGTCGTCGCCTGCGAGCTCGTCGTCCACGCCGCCAAACACCAGCTGCGACGCCGGCGACGCTGACGGGAACGGGCTGATGTAAAGCGAGAAGACCATGGGAAGTGAGTACTTGGGACTGTCGTGTAGCAGGCGCAGCAGGTTTGGCGATGACACGCGCGCCAGCGGGTCCATGGCGAGACCGACGATGCCCTCGGTCTGGAACCGGCGGATCTCGTGGCTTTGCTCGACCACGGAGCCCATGATGACGTCCTCGAGTTCGATGGCGTCGCCCAAGCGCAGCGTCTCGCGCATCTTGTGGCCCTTGACAGCGCCACTGCCGTACTGCAGCACGAACGGCTCTGCGGCCTGTGGCTGACTCGTCACCAGCGTGACGTCGCGGTGGGTCGCGGAGGCGCCCGCGCGGTAGCGATGCAGCCCCGAGCAGGTCTTGCACGAGGCACTCGGGACCCAGATATCGCTGGAGCCGGTGTCGAAGATGACGCGGAACGTCTGCGCGGGCTCGCCGAGCTCGATCGAGCCGTAGAACTGCATCTGGTCATAGTTTTCCAATGGGATCCGCAGCAGCGATGGCGACTGCGGCTGTGCTGCGTCGGATGACGCGCCGCCATCCCCCGCCGTCGCGAGACCTCCAAGCGCCGCCGCCACGAGCGACAGCGACGCGACAGCGCGACGCGTGCGCGCGCCGGCGCGACTGAGCGAGCTCTCGCTGCTGCGGCGGCGCCGGGACCGCCGCGGGAGATGGAGGTGGTGGCTGCCGCATCGAGCGCGAGACGGCGCCATGGCGGCGAAGCGATCGATGGGGATCGAGACGAGACGAGAAGTGAGCTGCTCGTGGGGGTGGACAGAGTTCAGAGGCTGGCGCCGCCTTGGCGGTGTGTTGGTGGCGGAGTTCCAACGTTGGAACTTCCAACGTTGGCAGTGTGTTGGAATCTGTGTTGGTGGATGACGGAAGCGGGCACACACTCACACACCAACGCCGTTTCTTCTTCTCTCGCTCTGCAGAGCAAAGATGCGCCCACAGCCGCTGCGCTACGGACCGAGGGGTCGGGGAGTCGGCAACACGCCATGCGTTCACGTATCGGATTGGCTGAAATGCGTTCCATCCAGCGCAGAAAAGATTCAACTTCTGTCACATGATTGGCTGATTTTGAATCCATCTCGATTGATCATGCTCATTTCGATGGAGCGCTGCATGTCCCACACCGTTGATCACGCCATTGACCATTGACAGTATTTTATAATGGACACCATGGAGCTTCTTCTACATGTATCTGCTGCTGTGTCAAAATGGCGATCGATGCCTGAGGAAGTTGCCATGTGCAGCGCTGCATGCGGCCATGTTACCAGTACAGTGTACGTACGACAGTCAAGCGCTTGTTAGGAGTCCTGGATGCGGCTCTTTGTCTCCCGCCGAGGCGGCCGGCCGCCGGCGCAATGTGCGGCGGAGATTCGTTCTTCGACGATGGAACATTCGTCGTCATGTGGTGCCCGCGCCAGCCCCCCCACGCGTCGCTTCAACGTCCCGTCAGACACAGATTCCGTCGCGACTCCGTCGCATGTTGCAGCCAGCGCTTGCAGCAGGTCGCTGGCCGCGTGCCATCATCAACAGCAGGCGAGCGGCAGCATCAGATTCCGTCACGCGGCTCAGCTGCACACCGCCGCCCCTGCGCTCCATGCACGCGAGGCTCATCGTCGTTCATTCAATTCGCGTCTGTTGACGGGATCGCGGCCGAGTTGTCCTTGACCCAAATGCGCAGCGTGTCCAGTGGCAGCAGTCCCGAGCCCACGACGGCGGCGGCCTCACTGCCTCCACCACCACCACCACCACCGCCCACACTACTGCCTGCACCAGAGCTGCCGCTGTGGCTGTGGCTGTGGCTGTTGCCACTCGCGTTGCTGCTCGGGTCGTTGGTGGTCGCCGCCGCGACGTTTTGCGCGGGCTGCCACTCGGTCAGCAGCTCAATGTCGCGGCGGTGCTTGCTGAGCAGCTCCGTGAGCAGCCGCACAAACTCGCTGCGCACGTGAGGCGAGATCTGCGAGATCTCGAGCGCACGCGCGCGCAGGTCGCGGAGCTGCCTGCAGAGCAGCAGGTCGGCGATCCACGTGAGGCAGAAGCTGTACTTCTTGAGGTTGCCCTTGCAGATGCCGACGCGCAGCAGCCGCATGAGCGCCGTCTCGTGCACGAGCTTGGGGCACTTGGCCACGACGATCTCCTCGATGCGCTCAAACAGCGCGAGCTCGTGCTCCTTGCCGTGCAGCCCCTGCCCGTAGCACTTGTCGCACAGCGCGAACCGCTGCCCGTGCGCCGCGCGGCACGTGCGGCAGACCCACTTGCTGCCGTGGGCGACGTTGCGCCCGCAGCCGTCGCACGTCGCGTCCTCGCGCTCGCGCTGCTCGCGCTCCCGGTCCAGCTCGGGCGTCGATGGCACCGGCGACGGCAGCAGCAGCGCGGGCGGCGTCCCGACGATCGACGTCGACGTCGACGTCGATGCCGAGGACGACGTCTTGGGGCGGTTGAGCCCTTTCATCATGCCCAGCATCTTCTTGATCTTGCCCGAGCCTTCGCGCGACGACGGCGCGCTGCCGGTCAGGCTCAGGCCCCCGCTCCGGCGCTCGCCATTGCCACTGCCGCCCTCGTCATACTCGGCTCTGGAGGACGACGCCGCGTGACGACTGCTGCTGCTGCTGCTGCTGGTTGTGGTGCTGGCAGTGCTGCTTGACGCGGTTGGTGCCATGGAAGGTCGTCGACTGGCGCTGGACGCTGCAACGCTGGCGCTCGAGATGTAGACGGCCTTCGTCGGATGAATCTCTCTCGGTCCATGAGGAATCGGCACCGCGCCTCGGCTCTCAATGTAGTCAAAGAGATGCTGCTGCTGCTGGTTCGAAGGCTGTGGCTTGGCCTCGTCGAGGGGCGAGTCGTCGTTGCTCGTGCGCGGCTCCTGAAACTCGGACAGCGACGCGGACGAGACGGGCGACGCGAGCGTCTCCGAGTCGATCGAGCACTCGGTCGGCGACGACGCGACGGCGATCCCCGCGTGGTCCGCGCTCTCGGCGACGTCGCAGACCACGAGCACGTCGGTCACGACGCGGTGGAACGTCCGTGTGAGGCACCGGAACGTGCGGTGCGCCGTCGCCTTCTGCTCGCCCTGCGCCGCGCTCTCGAGCGTCGGCAGCAGGTAGCAGTGCAGCAGCTGCAGCAGCTCGCGCGGCGCCTCCTCAAAGACCTGTTCCCACGCCGACGCCGACGCATTCTCCGCGTCGACAGACGCCTCGGGACGCGCTGTCGCCAGCAGCGCCTGCAGCTTCTCTCGGTCGCTCGGGGAGAGCTGCTCGATGACCGACGCCAGCAGGTCGCCAGTCGGCGGCGACGGACTTGGCGCCGCCGGCCGCGGCATCGGCTGCCACTGAGCGGCCTCCCTGGACGTCGCCGGGTCGGCGCTGGCTCGCGTCGAGATGCCGCTGTCGTGTGTCGTGGCGCCGGTCTGCAGCGCACGCACGAGATGGAGCTGCTCGAGGTACTTGTCCTTCCAGGTCGCGAGCGCGCTTTCGGCGTCGGCCATGCGCTGCTGCATGACGCGCAGCTGCTGCTCGCGCAGCGCGACGTGCTGGTCCTTGATCGCCATCTCGCGCGTCAGCGCCGCGTTCTCGTGCTGCAGCGCCAGCAGCTGCGACTGCAGCACCGACAGGTTGTGCTGCACATTGGCGTTGGAGCTCAGCGCCGCCATGGTGTCGGTCGCAAGACGCAAGTGATAATGGCAGAAGCTGTTCCAACGTTGGTGGTGTGGTAGTGGTGTGGTGGAATCTATTTGGTGTGGACGACACGTGGAAAACCGTTTGTAAGGTGGTGCACACTATTCTCAGACTCAGGTGACGGCCATGACGACAGTTGTGTAGCCATGTTCTGCTCTCGCTCTCTGAGCTCTGAGCGAGGATGAGACGACCGACAGTGTGTTCTTGACGTCCTTGCACTGCAGCGCTTTATCCACACTCTGCGTCTCGTCCTGCGGCTGCATCAAGAGATGCTCGTGCTCGCGTGGCGCTCGCTGCTGCTGCTCTCGCTGGTGCTGCTGCCGCTGTCATCGTCGGTCGCAACGGCGTCGCCGATTCTCCGCATTCCGCTCGCGAATGTCGACCAGATGCAGTTCCACGGCGAGATCTCGGTCGGGACGCCACCGCAGCTCTTCTCCGTCATCTTTGACACCGGATCCAGGTACCGTTCGCTCGACACTCCGCCTTTCATTCACTCGTTCTCTCCTGCTGACTACATGGCATTGATGTGTGGCTCCCAGACGTGTCCTGCGCTGCCTGCATTCGTCGCCGCTTCGACCCGTCGCGCTCACTGACGTTCGCGCCCCCGGCCACGATGACCACGACTACCACCACCAGCAGCAGCAGCATGGAGGAGCGCTTCCAGCTTGAATACGGCAGTGGCAACGCGACTGGCGTTGTCATGCGCGAGACGCTGCGACTCGGCGGCGCGCTCGAGTTCTCCAGTGTGCGCATCGGCCGCGTGCGATCGGCGACGCAGCGACTCGCGCACCTGCACGCCGACGGCATCGTCGGTCTCGGTCTCGACGGCCTCGCCGTGTTTACGCGGCCTGGCGTGCTCTCGTCGCTCAGCAACGCGTCGCTGATGGCGTCGTTCTCGGTCTTCATCAACGCGCTGCCAGGGCTCTCGCCGCCCTCGCAGCTCATCCTCGGCGGCGTCGACGAGACGTTGGTCGCCGCGTCGACAGTGACGTCGTCGGCGGCGTCGCTTGTCGCCTGGCACGCGTTCCCCGTCGTGCCGTTCCCGAGTTCGTCGGCGTTTGGCTTTTGGGCGATTCGCCTGCAGAGCCTGAGTATCGTCGGCACGAGAGAAGGAGGCGAGACCCAGGAAGCCGCCGTGGCAGTGGTCGCGACGCAGGGTATCGCCATCGTCGACTCGGGGACGTCGCTGCTGCTGCTGCCTCCACGGGTCTTCAACGAGACCATCGCGTTGCTCACGCGCCACCTGCGGCGCCACCACCACGCGCTGCTCGTGCCGCACGCGTTCGCGGTGGGTGGCTTCGCGTGCCGCGAGTGTGCGCCCGATATGTTTCCTCCGCTTGTCTTCTCGCTGGCACAAGACCGTGACGGCAGCGCCGCCAAGGCTCTGACGCTGCAGGGACGCGACTACGTGCGGTGCGACGGCGACTGGTGCTCGCCTCTGCTGGATCAGCACGTTCTCTTTGGTGGTCCCTCGACGGCAACGCCAGCCCAAGACCAAGCTCACGACCAAGCGCAGGAGCAGGAACAGTCGGTTGTCGTGCTGGGCGCCGTCTTCCTGCGCGCGTATTACGCGGCATTCGACGTCCCCGAGCGCCGCGTGCGCTTCGCGTGTCTCGGGGAATGTCGCGGCGGACGCCACGTGGAGCTTCGCTTCCAGCGCGATCTCTGGCCGTCGCTCGCGCCGTCGACACTTTGGAGTCGGGTGCTCGCTGTGTTCATCGGGTTGTCGCTGCTTCTGACCGGCGCGTTCCTCTGGGCGTTCGCTGCCTCCTCCCCGGAGCCCTTGCGAGCTGACGTGAAGCCTCGCGGCTCGTGGAGTCGACGCCTGAGCGCCGAGTGGGTGCGACGACTGTCCGTCGTCGTCGACATGTCCAACGCCCCAGCGCCATCGCCATCGCCAGCGCAGGAGCCAGAGAAAGAGCCTCACCCTCAAGCGCCCGACGCTGTCGAGTGGACCATGTCGCCACGCGCAGTGTCGTCGCCCGTGTCGTTCCGTAAATCCAGCGTCAGTCTAGACGATGTCTAGCGAGCTTTACCGTACTAGTATATACACCTCATGATGTGAGCTTGAGCTTGGCCTTCAGTCGCGACCTTGTTGTCCCACGAGGAACACGCCTCCACGCTCCATCGGCAGCAGCTCATTCCGCCTCAATGCCTTGTCAAAGCTCCAACTGAACGCCGTCCGACGTGGCTCGAGACTCACACGCTCTTTATCCGTCGAGTAGAGTTTCGTTTGCGTCGCCGACGAACGAAAAAACTGCTCCACGACTCGAACATTCTTCTGAGGGCACCGCACGCGCTCCCGTCCGCTGCTTTTCGCCATTGTCACGAGCTGCTGCTGATGTTTGGGCTGAGGCAGCGTCGTGGACAATGACAACGCGGCGTTCGGCGCCTCGCGAGACCGAAGAATGTCGATGGCTTTCGCTCGAAGGCTCTGGATCGTCGTGGCTGTCGAGCGTTCCTGCTGCTTCTGCTTGTGCTGCTGCCTCTCGTCATTTTGCGGCGTTGGATGACCATCGCCGCGTGGCGTCTGTGACGGCGTCCACGCCATGAGCTTCTTCTTTAGCGCTGCCTTGCGATGGCGCGTCGACGCCTGAACGACCGACGCCTGTGGTCCCTAACGCACGACGCCTCTTGCGCCGAGATTGCGCTCCGTCATCGCGTGCTGTACGTGGTAATAGCCGACAGCCACCGTCGAGTCGTGCTGCCTCTTCGTGGTTGACGTCTTCGCGTTCGATGACGCATCACGGCTGCGGCTGAAGCGCACGGCGCCTTTCAGTCGCCTGGACGTCGACAGCAGAGCGTACGCTGCCTCCAGATCCAACGGGGAGCGCACGTCCTCCTCGTGCTTCTGGCGCCGACTCTCGTGCGTGTGCTCTCGTCCAAAGCAGACGCTCTGCGGTCGCGTTCGCAGGAGCGCGTCCGAGACCGTGTACGCCCCAGGTCCTGCGCCATACACGACGTCGTCTCCACATTAGAGAGGGAGAGCGAGCGAGCGAGAGAGAGAGAGAGAGAGAGAGAGAGAGAGAGAGAGCGCCATCAAATCCTTTCGTACCTGGCGTCGTCGCAGTCTCCCGTCGCTGGATGAGCTGCGTCAGCGTCACTCGCGTCCGTGGCTTCATCACGACGCAACGACTGCTGCTGTTTCCTCTGGCGTCGTGAAGCTTGACGCAGTGGAGCGCCTCTCTGCTGCTGCTGCTGCTGCTACGTGTCGCAGTCTCTTCACACAGTCGATCAATGTCCCGAAGCACCTCTTTCACGCGTCGCAGCTCCGATCGCGAGGCCACCATTCCGTCGAAAACAGGCAACAGAGAGAGAGAAATGCTGCTACACCACAAACGCAATGAACCGTGAAGCGGGCCGGTCGTTCGTTACCACTCGCCGCCTCTATTTAATTCTCTACTGACACAACAGACTCCAAAACTCCACACGCGATCTCGACGCTTAATACTGGCGCGTGAACACGGGCGTCTCAATCTCGACGCCCTGGTTGTTGAACACGTGGTACGTCACCGTGACCGTGCGGCTGCCGAGCTGCACGTCAAACACCGCAAAGCCGTACTTCTTCTTGAAGTAGACGACCTCGGCCTTGGTGCCAGGCCCGACCTCGGTCTCGTTCATCGTGCGGCCGCTGCCGCCAAACATGAAATAGTCGCGGTCGGCGGCGCGCAGGTACTGCATGTCGTGCTCGTGGCCGCACATGTACGCCTTGACCTTGGGGCTCGACTGGATGAGCTTGTTGAGCCGCACCATCTCCGGGTCCTGGTTGTCGCCGCGCTTGGCCTGCGAGTACATGTGGTGGTGCCCCGCCGCGAGCACGAACTCGGCCGTCGGGTCGTTGTACTCCTTCTCGGCCCAGTCAAATTCGGCCGTCGTGTTGATCGTCATCGTGTCGACCGCCGTGATCTTGAACTTCTTGCCGGTCGCGACCGTCGCGTCGACGCTGAAGTACTTGTCGGGCATGATCCAGTACTTGGCGCCGGCCTCCTGGCTCTTGGAGAACTCGACCTCGGCCAGCGCGTTGCCGTACCAGTCGTGGTTGCCGAGGATCGCGATCCACGGCAGCGTGAGGTTCGAGCCAATCTGCCAGCGGTCGTACCACGTCGACTTCCACAGCGCGTCCGTCGTGCTCTTGACACCCTTGGCGTAAAAGTTGTCGCCGACCGCCAGGATAAAGTCGTACTTGTTGGTCTTGGCCTCCTTGATCACGCCGTCACGCACGCCGAGCACGTACGGCGCCACAAAGTCCTCGCCCCAGTCGCCAATGCCGATGAACCGCACGCGGTCCGTCGTCGGGCAGTTGACCTTGACACTGTGGATGTTGCTCGGGTCCACGCCCACCGAGCACTTGGGCTTGCCACCGCCGCCCTGTTGTTGTTGCTGCTGCTGCTGTTGCTGGCCTGGGAACGGCTTCTTGGTCGTCGGAGCAGGAGCAGGGGTGGAGGTGGCGGGGGCCGGAGCAGTCGTCGTCGGTGTCGGCGCCTTCGTGGTCGCCACCGGTGCTGCCGTCGTCGGGGCAGGCGACGTGGTCGCGGGCGCCTGCGTGTCTGGCTTTCCCTCGGGCTGCGTCGGCAGCCACGGGAACATGGGCTCGACGACCGGGAGGTTGTTCTTCTTGGCGAACGCCGTGAGCACGTCCTCGACCTGGTGCAGTGCGTTGACCCAGTCCTTCGTGAGCTCCTGGGACTGCGGCTGGGACTCGCCCGCGTGGCTCACAGCCGCGACGGCGGCCACCGCGCACAGAGTCGTCGCAAACGCCTTGCTACCGAGCATCTCTTTCGCTTGGTGGGGGGAGGAAGATTGGGGAATGACTCAAGAGAGAAGGAGAAGGAGAGCAAGCGCAGCGTTCGTTCCCGGGAGAGTTCCGAGGGTCTCCACGGTTGGTCCCATCCATCCATCAGCCTTGAATCAAGGCCTTGATCGTCTGACGGGGGCGAATCTTTGGTGCGTGTGATCCAACGTTGGATTGCCAACGTTGGATCAGCCCGCACGTTGGTGACACCAATGGTGTTGGTGTGCACAAACCTTGACGGTCAATTGTTGGAGACTCCAAGTTGGACCGCCAGAAGATTCGCCTGATTGGCGATTCTCAGATGGAGGTGTGGTGCAAATGGCCTGTCGCTTGGCACTGACGCCCGGCTCAAGATTCGAATTGTCCAGCAGTTGAGATTGAAAAGACGGTCGCGTTTGGTCGCTTTTGTGACGTGATTTGCGCGATGAGACGAGTGCGTCAGTCGTTGAACCTTTTTAAACGTTGCGACGAGGATGACGAGACTGAATCTCGTGGCGAGTGTGTGTGTGAGAGAGAGACAGTCAGAGTCTCACATTGCGTCGATATTGATTCTCAATCTCAACGCAATCCGACGAACCTTGACAGGACTGCAGCACTTTGCTGCACAGTAAACGAGCATCAAGTTCAGAATCAAGGGCGCCTATCGATCTCAAGGCGCAGGAGACAATCGTCGCGGTGAGCGCATTGTCACTGAAATGAATATTGAGTAGATCAATCGGCAGCGGAGGCAATGCCTCACAGGAGTGCGCGATTGTCGTGCGCTAATGCTCTCAGATTGAGGGGGTCGCTTGAAGACAAAGAGACCCACGTGAAATTGAAAAACGAAAACATCGAATTCTTTGCTTACGCCATGCAAACGACTTGATGACATCCACACAGAGAAGGCGACGGCCCTGAGGTCATGCGCATACTAATACGCGTCGCCCGTCTGGATTGGTCCCGATGGCGAGCCGTTGCCGCCGCCGTTGGCATTGGTACTAGATGCTCCAGACGGAGATCCATTGCCGCCACCGTTCGCGTTCGTGCTCGAGGCGCCTGCAGGCGAAGGTGCACCGCCGCTTGGCACATTTTGGTTGGGGGTGTAGCCGCCAGGGCCTGGGGCAGGACCGGGGGCGGGGGCGGGGCCAGGACCCGGGGCTGGACCAGGAGCGGGACCGGGGCCTGGAGCAGGACCCGGAGCAGGACCGGGAGCTGGTCCTGGGCCAGGGGCTGGCTTGGGGCCAGGTCCTGGAACAGGCACCGGACCTGGAACTGGCATCGGACCTGGAGCTGGCACGGGAACCGGGGCTGGAGCGGGACCGCCACCTGGGCGATAGCCGCCGCCACCGCCAGCGCCGCCGCCACCTCCACCGTTCCAACCACCACCGCCGCCACCGCCACCATTGTAGCCGCCGCCACCGCCGCCGTTGAAACCTCCGCTCCAGCCGCCGCCACCGCCTCCATTGTAGCCGCCTCGACCGCCGCCACCGTGACCGCCGCCGCCGTTATAGCCACCGCCGCCACCTCCAGAGTAGCCGCCGCGGCCACCACCGCCGCCGTTGTATCCACCGCCGCCGCCACCGGAGTATCCGCCGCGACCGCCGCCGCCTCCGGAGTAGCCGCCTCCGCCGCCACCACCACCGCCGTAGCTGCGGCCGTACGTCTGGCCGCGCAGCCGGCGGGCGGTCATGTCGTCGGACACGATGACCTGAGCGCCTTGATCTTCTTGGGCGTAGACGCTGGAGCTGCCAGCCATGGCGCACACCACGACGGCTGCGAGAACGAGCTTCTGAATCGAGAGCATGTCGACCAACGCTGCACTGGGGATCTCTTGGACTGAAGTAGCGAGTGCGCTGAGCCGAGACGATTCCAGAATGAGATCCCACTCAGCATCCGCAGCGCCTTCTCTCTCTCTCTCCATCTCTCTTGAGCGGAGACCATCTTCCGTCGCTCGTCTCTCCATGAAGAGCGCGCCGTCCCATGGCGTAAGGGAGGGGCGCGCGGCACCTGGACATACCCTGTGTGGATCATGTGGACGACATTCATTCGAGTGAGTGCGGCGGTTGAGTGGACGCATGTGGTGCCCACACACAAGGGAACAGCTGCGTGGGAGACTAGAATGGGATTCTTGGTTTTGCGTGTTGGTGTTTGACCCTCAGATCTTTACGTCCGAGAGGGAGGGAGTGTCGTCTCTCTATGACATGGTAAACATCTTCTCTCGTGACGTAGAGTTTCAAGAGTTCGGGCTTGGTGGCTTCCACAGGTTGTGTCTCAAAATCCAACATCCATTAAAATGCGCTTGTCCTCTCACCGCTTTAAGCATAAACTCACGAACCATCAAAAGGAGCTACAAATCGTATACAAAAAACACTGGACCATTCCACCAACTTGTAGGGACGTTGGATCGGATTGCCTCCCGGACTAACACCACCTGTGCCCGGTGCCGGACTTGGCGCTGGCGCTGGCCCTGGCACGGGTTGAGGAGCTGGCTGCGGTGCCGGACCTTGACCAGGACCTGGAGCTGGGATCGGAACGGGACCTGGAGCGGGGCCTGGGCCCGGTGCTGGTGCTGGCGCTGGTACTGGCGCTGGGCCCGAGCCACCAGGCGTCGATGGCGAGCCGTTTCCTGGTCCAGGCTGTGGCACGGGCTGTGGACGCTGCGCTGGATTGCCTCCCGGACTACCACCACCCGTGCCCGGTGCCGGACCTGGTGCTGGCGCTGGCGCTGGCCCTGGCACGGGTTGAGGAGCTGGCTGCGGTGCCGGACCTTGGCCAGGACCTGGAGCTGGGATCGGAGCGGGGCTGGAGCGGGGCCTGGGCCCGGTGCTGGTGCTGGTGCTGGGCCCGAGCCACCAGGCGTCGATGGCGAGCCGTTTCCTGGTCCAGGCTGTGGCACAGGTGTGGGCGCTGCGCTGGATTGCCTCCCGGACTACCACCACCTGTACCCGGCGCCGGACCTGGTGCTGGCGCTGGCCCTGGCACGGGTTGAGGAGCTGGCTGCGGTGCCGGACCTTGACCAGGACCTGGAGCTGGGATCGGAGCGGGGCCTGGAGCGGGGCCTGGGCCCGGTGCTGGTGCTGGTGCTGGGCCCGAGCCACCAGGCGTCGATGGCGAGCCGTTTCCTGGTCCAGGCTGTGGCACAGGTTGTGGGCGCTGCGCTGGATTGCCTCCCGGACTACCACCACCTGTGCCCGGTGCCGGACCTGGCGCTGGCGCTGGCGCTGGCCCTGGCACGGGTTGAGGAGCTGGCTGCGGTGCCGGACCTTGGCCAGGACCTGGAGCTGGAGCTGGGATCGGAGCGGGAACTGGAGCGGGGCCTGGGCCCGGTGCTGGTGCTGGTGCTGGGCCCGAGCCACCAGGCGTCGATGGCGAGCCGTTTCCTGGTCCAGGCTGTGGCACGGGCTGTGGACGCTGCGCTGGATTGCCTCCCGGACTACCACCACCCGTGCCCGGCGCCGGACCTGGTGCTGGCGCTGGCCCTGGCACGGGTTGAGGAGCTGGCTGCGGTGCCGGACCTTGACCAGGACCTGGAGCTGGAGATGGGATCGGAGCGGGAACTGGAGCGGGGCCTGGGCCCGGTGCTGGTGCTGGTGCTGGTGCTGGGCCCGAGCCACCAGGCGTCGATGGCGAGCCGTTTCCTGGTCCAGGCTGTGGCACAGGTTGTGGGCGCTGCGCTGGATTGCCTCCCGGACTACCACCACCCGTGCCCGGCGCCGGACCTGGTGCTGGCGCTGGCCCTGGCACGGGTTGAGGAGCTGGCTGCGGTGCCGGACCTTGACCAGGACCTGGAGCTGGGATCGGAGCGGGGCCTGGAGCGGGGCCTGGGCCCGGTGCTGGTGCTGGTGCTGGGCCCGAGCCACCAGGCGTCGATGGCGAGCCGTTTCCTGGTCCAGGCTGTGGCACGGGCTGTGGACGCTGCGCTGGATTGCCTCCCGGACTACCACCACCTGTGCCCGGTGCCGGACCTGGGGCTGGCGCTGGTGCTGGCTGTGGAACATTCGGTGCGCCACGTAAGGACTGCTCGTCGGAAAACCCGTAGCTCATAGCTGCTCCTCGCAGTTGCCTTTGAAGAGGAGGGGAGTTGATCTCATGCCCTAGCACCGGCGAGGCAGCTGAGGCGATGACAAGCGCGCATACGGCAATGGCGCTAAGCCTGTGGGCGGAGAGCATGTTGCGTTGAAGTGTGTCGAGCGTGGTTGAATGAGGAATGGCGTGGTCGAGGAAACTTGTGCAATGAACTCGGTGTGATCGAGCCGCCTTCGCTGGCACCAGAGCAACGTCAAGTTCTCTCCATCCGACCAGAGCGACGCAGACGAGTGCGTCGATCGCCCGAGGATCCAGCGACGCCGTCCGTCCTCTCCATTGGAAGACGAGCCATCAATCACTGGCACCCAGCAACACTTTATCATAGTCTCACTCGCTTGACGCATGCAAGGCAGAGTCTTGTATGGCTTGGGCGGCGCTGCTCTCCTCTTGTAGCGAGCACCCTATCGACCTCGGGTTCACTTGGTAGTGCAGACGCATCGCGAGCGGCGCTGGTTGGTGGCGGTGAAGATCCATCGACGGCATATTCTTCATTTCTTTTCTTCTCCTTCGAGCAATTGCGACGACGTCTTCTCCCGATGCCACATTACTTTGTGTGGTCCACATTAACTTTGCTCCATAGCGATTGTGTCTCTCTAAAGTAAAAGCTACCCTTGTTTGGGGTAGTAATAGCTGTCAGCTGGTGATGCAATTGTGGTGTCATATGAGCCATGACGCTTGATGCGCCACGATTTCTCTCGTGCCGCGCTCTTACGTATCAAAGGCGTCGCTCATGAATGCGTCCGTTCCACAGGAAGAGGAGACGCTGACGTAGACGCAGCTCTTTACAGGTCGCGGGGTGAGGTGGATCTCCATGAGACGTCGGCAGAAGATGCGGTCGTCGCTCCAGAGTCTGGACTGATCATTCTGCGATCGTCGATCGACCTGACAAGCGCCACGGATCATCACTAGTTCTCTCCAAGATGCTGTCGATCCAGAAGCTCTCGCTGGCGGCGCTCTTCGTCTGCGCCATCACCAGCAGCTCACTCGCTCAAGCGCAAGAACAAGGCGTCATCGCTCCCGAGCACGACCATGAACTAATGCCGCGTCGTCTTCGCGGCCAGACGTACGGCGGTGGCTATGGCGGTGGTTACGGCGGCGGCGGCGGCGGCGGCCGCGGTGGTTATTCCGGAGGTGGCGGTGGTTACTCGGGTGGTGGCGGCCGTGGAGGATACTCTGGCGGTGGCGGTGGCTACTCCGGTGGCGGTGGCCGTGGAGGAGGAGGCTACTCTGGCGGCGGCGGCGGCGGCGGTGGCTACTCGGGTGGCGGCGGTCGAGGAGGTTACTCCGGCGGCGGCGGCGGCTACTCGGGTGGCGGCGGTCGAGGAGGTTACTCCGGAGGAGGAGGCCACTCTGGCGGCGGCCGAGGCGGATACTCTGGCGGTGGCGGTGGCGGCTAACGCGGAGGCGGCGGTGGCTGGAGTGGCGGCTTCAACGGCGGCGGCGGCGGTGGCTACAACGGCGGAGGTGGCGGTGGCGGCGGCTGGAGTGGCGGCGGCGGCTACAGTCCGGGCGTCATCCCTCCCCTCCCAATCCCAGTTCCAGTTCCAGGCCCAGCCCCTGGTCCAGCCCCTGGTCCAGCTCCGGTGCCAGCCCCAGCTCCAGGCCCAGCTCCAGGCCCAGGCCCCGCTCCCGGACCTGGTCCAGCACCCACCCCGTACCCAGCGCCTGGTCCAGACCCTGCGCCAGGTCCAGACACCCCAAACCAGAACACGCCCAGTGCGGGCTCTCCTCCTGGTGGCGCTGGTGCTGGATCGCCCCCGTCCGGAGCCATCAACACCGGAGACGCCTACTAACCCTGGGCTGTCAGTCAGTCATCTCTCTCTCTCTCTCTAGTTGTCGTGTGTTGTGAACCAAGTGCAGTTCATGAAATATACATTAGAAGCTCTTGCGATCTGGTGTGTCTGTCTATCTGTCTGTCTGTCGGTCTCATCCGCCATCTCCTCTCGGTCTTGTGCTCCTCTTCACTCCGATGCGCGCTGCACAACAACAGCAGCAGCTCACACGACCGCAGCCTCGCTCTCTCCGAGCGCGTTGATGGCCACGACGCGCACCGAGTACTCGCGTCCGGGCACGAGGTCTGCGACAGTGAACGCCTTGAGGTTGAAGAGCTTGAGCTGCCACGCCTGGCTGTCGAACGGCACCGGGAGCTGGCAGCCAGGGCCCGTGCCGCCGTTGAACGCGGCGTCCGTCGGTTCGATCGTGATGGCCGCGGCCGCGATCGCCGTCGTCTTGAGCACGCACTTGCGCCCGACAGTCGCAGGCGTCAGAGGCCGCGCGCCCGGCGCCAGCACCTCCTCCACGATCACGTAGTCGCCGGCGATGAGCGGCGGCGTGAGCGTCGTGAGGTCCGTCGTGACTGTGAGCTGCGTGCCGCTGAGCTTCTGCACGCACGTGAGGCACAGCACGCGCGCGTTGGCACCGAGCACGACGCTGTCGACGTCGGCGCCATCCGGGTTCAGCGGCGCCGCGAGCGTCGTGAGCGCGAGCTGCAGTGCTGCTCCAGTGAGCGCGTTCGTCCGCGCGTCCGCATCGCTCACCGTCTGTCGGCCGACGCCTTCCTGCAGCGACGCGAGGCACTCGTTGTTGGTGCTGTCGATCTTTCCCTGCGCGAGCTTGGCGTCCTGACCGGGTCCGAAGCGCTCGCGGCCGACGGCGATCGTGCCCGGGAACGAGTTGCACGCGTTGTCGGTCTTGTCGCCCGCGAGCAGCGCGATCTGCACCGGGAACACGGACGTCGCGGCCGTCACCGCGTTCTCGAACACGACCTTGTACGTGTGTCCAAAGTCCCAGCGCGCCGTGTCGTCGCCGTAGCTCGTGACCTTGGCGCCCGCGTAGCTGCCGCCGAGCGCGCGGATCTTGGTCTGCAGGTTCGCCGCGGTCTCTTGCCAGTCGACGCACCCGACGACTGCGTTGCCGAGTAGCAGCTTGTACTTGGCGCCTGTGGGCGGCGGCGCCGTGTGGCTCAGCGTCACGTACTGCACCTCGCTGCGCTCGCCACAGGCGCTCGTGAAGGACTGCACGACGTCCCACTCGACGCGGTACGATGTGATCGCCGAACCGCCCGCGCTCTGCGGCGCTTCCCACACGACCAGCAGACTCGAGCTGCTCAGTCGCGAGCGCACACTGAGCGACTGCGGGACCGACGGCACGCGCGGCGCAGGCACGATGGCGCCGCCCGCCGCGAGCGCAGCGTGCCGCGCAGTCGCGAACGGGCCCGAGCCGATGCTGTTGTACGCCGCGACGCGGACCGTGTAGAGCTCCCCTGGCACGAGTCCCGAGATGAGGTACGAGTAAGGCAGTCGCCCGACCGCGCGCTGCGTGCGGCCCTTGCGGATCTCCGCGAGCGAGACGCTGAGACCGACCGCGACGTTGCTCGCCGAGAGCAGCGGCAGGTCGCCTCGCGCCGTATCAAACTGCACGAGCACGGGCACGGGATTCGTCGCCGCGCAGATCGTCGTCTGGCCGGCGGCCGTCGCGGCGGCGGCGTCCCGAAACGAGACCGTGACGCTGCCGCCTACAGAGACTGCTTCGATCGCGGCCTCGAGCGCAGCGAGCGTCGCGTCGGCCCGGATCGCGGCGGTCGCGACGCCCAGCACGTTGAGCACGAACGTGGTGGCGCCGGGGGTCCCTGTGCACGTGAGCGTCTGGATCTCCTGGATGGTTCCGATGGCGACGCTGGGTTTGATGCCGTTGTCGAGGCGCGGCACGCACGTCGACCGCAGCGCCGACGTGCAGACCAGCAGGTTGCGGCCCGAGACCGCGAGCCGGTGCGACGTCATCACGTCGAGCGCCGAGAGGCGGAGGTGGTGCTGGTTGCCAGCGTAGCGTCGCTGGCCGCTGAACGTCACGAGCCACGTGTAGCCGTTGGTGCTGAGCACGCGCGAGACACGAACGCCGTCGCTGTTGCTGTCGCCGCTGGTCTCGATCGTCGAGAGGTTGCGCAGCACGCTCTGCATGCGACTCGCGGACGTGTCGAACGGCAGCTCCTCGCTCCAGACGCTGTCGAACGAGACCTGGAACGTGCCGCCGAGGACCGTGCTGGTGCCGAGCACGGGCGCCGAGACGCTGATCGTCTGCACGTCGACGACGGCGCCGGGACTCTCGAGCTGGTGCAGCACCTGCGATCCCTTGGCGAGCGGCGCGGACGCGCGCCACCACTCGATCTTGTACTCGCTCACGGGCTCTCCGCCGTCGAAGCGCGGGTAGTCCCACTGCACGAGCAGCTCCGAGTCGGACACGACGTCCACGCTGGCGCGGCGCACGGCGCTCGGCAGCTGCGGCGCGGGCTGCAGCGACGCCGGCACCGGTCGCGTCTCGTCGCCGTAGCCGTTGGCGTTGCGCGCGAGCACGCGTGCGAAGACCGAGACGCCGGACGCGCTGGACGAGGACGAGAGTCGCTGTGTGTTGAACGAGAGCTCCTGGAACGGCGTGACCGAGATGAACGGGTCCTGCACGGCGCTGAGCCCGAGTCCGTTGGCCACGAGCACGGGCGGCGCGTCGCGGTCGGCGCCTGAGAACGAGACGTACGTGACGCGCCACGAGAAGCCGTGCTTGGCGACGTCCCTCGCGACGTCGACCATCGAGACGCTCGAGAGCTGGTGCAGCGCGGCGCGGACGTCGACGTCGGCGGCGTCGAACGGGATCGCGACGGTCGTCGGCGCGCGATAGAGCGTCGCACGCGCGAGCTGCGCCTTGCTCACGCTCGGTGCCAGCAGCGTCGCGCCGGCGAACGCGCTGCAGCCGTTGCTGCCGACGTCGACGACCTGCAGCGCCGGCAGCTTGCCGCGCACCTGCGGACCGACAAACTCGACCGTGTAGAGCAGCACGGTCGGGCTCGTGGAGAGCGTGCGCGTCACGCGGACGTCGTCGACCGCGAGGAACGCCTCGATCTCGGCCTCGAGGTCGAGCACGTCGCGCGCCGCGTCGGCCGACGCCGTGCCCGAGGACCACAGCAGGCACCCGACGTCGTCGTTGAGGTTGGCGCCGCCGTTGCCGCCGCGCAGTGACCGCGCGCTGATCTCGTCGCCAAACTGCAGCCGGAAGCCGCCGACGCCGTGCGTGAGGTCGCCCGTCGCGGTCTCGAAGCGCAGCGTCTGGATCTCGCGCGTCGCCATCGCGAGCGCGTCGCCCGCGAGACTCACGGCGGTCGTCGCGTCGGCCATCGCGCCGAGCTGCAGCGCGCCGGTCGCCGTCGCCATCGCGCAGTTGCACGTGTTGGTGAGGTCGCACTTGCCGCGCACGCGGTAGCGCGGGCCCTGCGTCGCGCTGCCGAGCCGCACGACGTCGCCGCACGCGAGCCCCGCGACGGGCGCCGCGACCGAGACCTGGTCGCTGCCGGCGCCGGCCGTGAGCAGGTCGAGCACGACGCCGACGACCGTGTCGACGCGCTTGAGCGGCACGGGGTCCGTTGTGACCCACGTCGCGAGCGTCGCGGCGTCCAGGCGGCTCCACGGATCCCCCGCGGCACACAGCGGCAGCACCGCCGGTCCCCAGTGCAGGTTCACGCTCTGGCCAGGCAGGTTGAGCAGCCCCGCGGCGCAGTTGTGTGTGAGCTGCAGCTGCGTGGCGCTCACGACCGCCGCGACGCTCGCGACGCACGACGGCATGGACGCGACGCCGACCGAGACGACCGACGTCGCGAGCACGAGCGCCTGCAAGTCGGACGGCAGCGTCGTGACCGTGAGCACGCTGGTCCCGCCGTTGAACGACGCGGTCGTGACGCCCGGCAGCGGGTACGCGACCGCGCGGTCGAGGCAGACGCTCGCCTCGCGGTTGCGCAGCAGCAGCGGCTCGCCGCGCGAGAACGTCGCGCCGAGATCGGCGCTGCCGAACCCTTTGAGCGGGTCGGGCGTCACCCGCGTCACGAAGCCGAACGCGACCGTCACGCTCTGCGAGACGACGACCAACGCGTCGACCTGCTGCGAGAACGCGCCGCGGAATGACCGGTCGTCGACCGTCGCGAGCGTGAACGTGCTGCCCGCGAGAAACGGACCCGTGTGTGCGCCGGTCGTGACGCGGTGGTACGTCGTCGACGGCGGCAGCTCGAGCGTCTGCAGCGTCGGACCCGTGAACGTGGACGTCGTGTCGAACTGCACGCGGTAGCCGTCGACCGCGAGCCCGCCGCTGGTCGCGACCTGGTCGAACGCGAGCTCGATCGCCGTCGGCGAACGCACCGTCATGCGCACGTTCTCGAGCGCGAGCGGCGTGCGCGTCGCCGCGAGTCCGAGCGTCGTGTCGGGCTCCAACGAGCCGTCGCGCCGCACGACGCGCGCCATCGCCACGTCGCCGAGGCCGCGGTCGTTGATCGCGGCGACCCGCACAAAGTACCCGACGCCCGTCGCGAGCTGCGTGACGTTGTACTCGAGCTGTGGCTGCGGCTGCGACGTGTTGACCGCGACGAACGCGGCGCCGTACGCGAGCGGCGGCTGCGCGGCCTGCTGCACGACGACGGCGGCGTCGACGGCGCCCGTGCCGACGAGCTGTCGGTCGTTCACGAGCAGCCTCGGCAGCGCGTCGGCGGGCGCTGACGACGGCGGCACCTGCGTCGTGAACGTGATGAACCAGTTGAAGTTGTTGTCGCCGACGTTGCCGACCTGGAACCGCGCGACCTGCACGCGCCCGACGCTCGGCAGCAGCTCGAGCGCGGCCTGCAGCTCGCTCGGCGGGCAGTCGATGGGCAGCGGCGTCGTCTTCCACGGCGTTCGGATCTGGAGCGCGCTCTTGGTGACGCCGCTGTAGGTCGTCGGCGCGGTGCCGAGCGTCGCGCTCGTGGTCGCGTCGTAGTTGGCGCTTGACGCCAGCGGCAGCTGCGACCCCGAGAACGTGCCCGACGCCGAGACGACGTACTGCTGCCCGTCGATCGCGACGAGGTCGCCGGCCGCGAGCAGCCCCGTGAGGTCCACGGACGTCCGCACAAACGCCTGGCCGTTCACGGCGTCGACCGTGCCCGGCAGCACGCGCCAGCTCAGCAGCGATGGCGACGGCGCCGTGGGACTCGCAGTCGTCCCCGTGGCCTGCACGTCGCCGAACGCGAGCGTGAACGTGCCACCAGAGAGCGACCCGCGGGTCTGCACGACCTGTACGGCGCTGCGTCCGAAGAACGGGTCGCTCGGCGCGCGCTGGAACCACTCGACGCGGTAGAACGAGACGGCGGCGAGCGGGGCCGCGCTCGCGGTCGCGAGGTCGCTCGGCGGCGACCAGCGCACGGTCAGCGACGAACCCGCGGGCGCGAGCGCCGCGTTGTTGCGCACCGAGACGCCCTGCGGCGCACTCGGTTTGCCACGCGGCATCTCGCGCACGGGCGTCGTCGCGACCGGCAGCCCGCCGCCCATCTCGGCGTTGAGCGCGTAGACCCGCACGTAGTACCAGGTCGCGGGCGTGAGCCCCGTGATGCGGTAGCGTCTGCCGGCGCCGTTGGCGCCCGCGGCGACGACCGCTTCGCCGAGCGGGTCACCGTTCGTTCCGCTCTCGAACGACGGCTGCGTGTCCCACGCGATGGCGTAGCTCGTGACGGGCGAGCCGCCGTTGAACGCGGGTGGTCCGAACGCGACGTCGAGCGACGTGGGACCCGCGAGCACGAGCACGGGCGGCGCGAGCGCGTTGAAGAGCGACGTCGGCGTCGTCGGCGGCTCGAACGGCACGCGCAGCGACGCCGGCGCCGTGATGCGCCGCAGCCCGAAGCCCAGGTCGTGGAACGCCGAGACGCGCGCAAAGTACGTCGTGCCCGGCGTGAGCCCCGAGATCACGAAGCGGAACGGCAGCGTCGGCGTCGCGGTCGACGGCGAGACCGCGACGACCCCGCAGG
Source organism: Pythium insidiosum (assembly GCA_022836835.1). Classification (NCBI taxonomy): domain Eukaryota; phylum Oomycota; class Peronosporomycetes; order Pythiales; family Pythiaceae; genus Pythium; species Pythium insidiosum. The sequence continues at coordinate 201,679 of JAKVDI010000034.1, read as the reverse complement.
ACGTCGGGCCCGAGACCAGCGTGCCTCCGGCGGGGGTCGTCGGGCAGTAGAGACTGGTCTGCTGGCTGCCGACGCGGCCGCCCTGCGCGGGCAGCGAGGACACGGAGACGCTGCCGACGCCCGAGACGGACGACAGGCGGTTCTCGAGCACCGTCAGGCTCGGGAGCGCGCCGATCTCGGACGCGAACGTGACCTGCCACGCGCACTCGTTGCGCGCCGAGCAGGCGCCGCGCGAGACCGTCACCTGCCCGACGTTGGGCAGGTTCTGCAGCAGCGTGGTCATCGCAGCGGCCGACGCGTCGAACGCGATGGCGGCGGTGCTGAAGGCGCTGCGGACCTGGCACGTCGTGCAGCCCGTGGTGTCGAACGCCAAGCGGAACGCGCCGCTGAGCGCGCCGGCGCCGGACGACGCCGTCGAGACGACCTGCACGTGCGACACGTAGCCCGTCGCCCAGTCGGCGTCGCTCCACTCGACGAGGTACTTGGAGATGGCCGCGCCGCCGGCGCCGTTCGCGTCGGTCGGGGCCATGATCTGCGGCGGCAAGAAGCGCACGACGAGCGACGACACGCGCGCCGCGGGATCGCTGCTCTCGTCCGCCGTGAGCACGCTGAGCGTCACGTCCGGCGACGGCGGCGGGTCGCTCGACGTGATGGGCGTGAGCTGCACGGCGTCGCTCGGCGGTCCGTAGCCGAGCGTGTTGTGCGCCGCGACGCGCACGAACACGGGGACCCCCATCGCGAGCTCCGTGAGCTGGAACGCGAACGCGTTGCGCCGGTGCAGCGCCAGCGTCTGTGCCGTGAACCCCGCGCACGTGTGTCCCGCCGCGACGGTCACCGACGTCGCAGAGGCGACGCTCGCGACGGTCACGAGGCAGTTGCGCGTCCCGAGGTCGATCGTGAGCGCGTCGTCGACGCGCAGCACGACCGCGGGCGTCGCGACGCTCAGCGTCAGCGTGTTGGTCGTCGTGTCGAGCGCCGTGACGCAGCTCGCGCAGAGCTGCCGCGTCGTCCACAGCGACGGCGACTGCACGGCGGCACCGCCTCCAATCGCGGCCGCGCCGCTCGCGGTCACAGCCACGAGCGCCGAGCTCTTGGAGGCGCTCGTCATGGTCGCGACGGTGTCCCACTCGACGCGGAACCAGTCGACGGCCTCGAGTCCCGACCACTCGTTCGGGTCCGCGAACGAGACCCAGAGCGTGTTCTTGGTGAACCCGAGCTCGTTGGACGTCCCCTGCGTGCGAAGCTGCAGCGGCACCGCGACGTTGGGCACGCTCGGCAGCTGCCGCGTCACGATCGCCAGCGCGTTGCCGCCGACGGGCGCCGCGACGCACGCCTCGATGCCCGACTCGCACACGGGCGTCGCCAGCGTCGCGGCGCCGATGCCTTCACTGTTCTGCGCGCGGACCCGCACCGCGTACGCCGTGTTGGGCGTCAGCACGCCCGAGATCGCGGTCGTAAACGTCGTGGCATCGCTGGGATCGACGGAGACGGCCGCTGGCGTCACAACGAGGAACCCGCTCGCGGTGCCGTGCATGCCGTCCACGTTGACGGTCTGCGCCGCAAAGTCGTCGCAGCCGTGGAAGCCCTGGAGCTGGTACACGACGCTGGCGCCGTTCCACGGCGTCTGCACACCGGCGACGACCACGAGACACTCGGGCACGACGCTGCTCAGCGCGAGGAGCCGCCCCGTGGTCAGCACGACGTTGCTCGAGAGCGTGAGCGCCGTGCCGCTGAGCGTCGTCGCGCAGCCCGCGCACAACGCGACGCGGGCGAACGCGTCGACCGAGTACTCGACAAGGAACGCGCGCACGCTCGCGCCGTTGGTCGTCGGTGGCGCCGTCCACCTGACGCGCAGTGTCGAGCGATCGCCGCGGTCGCTCCAGACGCTCGCGGAGCTGGGCGCGCTCGGAGGCGCCGCCGGCGCGAGCTTGGCGGCGTCGCACGGCGCGTCGTGGCACACGGGCGTCGCGGGCTGCGGGAGCGACGTGCCGGCCGCCGAGATCGCCGACACCTGCACGAAGTAGGGCACGCCCGGCGCCAGGGCGTCGCGCGCCGAGAGCTCCATCGAGGTCCAGACGTTGGCCCCCGCGGGCAGCGCCGTGCAGCCCGCGGAGCCGTCGAGCGCCGTGACCTGCAGCGTCTCGAGCGCAGAACTCGAGAGCGCGAGCGTCGGTCCCGTGAACGTCACGCGGAAGACGCGGCCGAGCGTCGGGTCCAGAGAGACCGTGACGTCGTCGCTTAGCATCGTCTCGAGCGCGGTCTCGAGCGCGGTGGCCGTGAGCGACGCCGCGCTCAGGCACGACGGCGACTGCGGCCGGACGTGCACCGAGTACGCGCCGTTCACGAGGCTGCAGCGCGCGTTGGCGACGCCACCGGACGACACGGGCAGCACAGGCAGCCGCGTGGCGGCGACGCCCGGCGGCAGCGCCGCGACCTGGTAGACGCACTGGGCGCCGCCCTTGTCGACCACGAGGAACGCGTTCGTGCCGAGCGTCGCGCGGAGATCCGGCGGCAGCGTGAAGTCGAGGAACGTCTGCGTCGCCGCGGCGTCAAACACGAGCGCGCACGCCGCGCACAGCTGCACGCTGAAGCCGACGTTGGCGTTGGCGCCGCCGCCGACGTTGAGCCGGAACGAGCCCGCGGTCGCGGTCGTCGAGAGCGCGAGCGCCTGCACGGTCGCGCCCAACGGGAACATGCAGGGCGCCGCGCTGCAGGACTTGACCGGGTTCAGCGGATCCGTTGTGACCATGCGCACGTCATAGGATCTGGCCGCGCTGAACGCGGCGTCTCGAGACCACGCGACGCGGTAGTGCGTGATCGTGGCGCCGCCGTCGCGCCCGAGAAACCCGAGCGCGTTGAGCGTCGGCTCCGTGAACAGCACCTCGAGCTGCGACGCGATGTCGCGCGTGCTCACGCGCACCGTGACGGTCGTCGGGCGGAACGGCCGCTGCGCCACGGGCGCCAGGCTCTCGGCGTTGGCGACGACGCTGTCGTCGTCGCTTGCCACGACGGTCGCGAGCACGGGCGCGCTGTACGCCCAGTGCTTGTCGGGCAGCGCCACGACGTCGCCGTTGAACGCCGAGACGCGCACAAAGTACGGCGTCGCGGTCGTCAGTCCCGTGATCGTGAAGGACTGCACGGCCGCGTTGGTCGCGGCGACGACGTGCGTGAACGTCGACGCCGTCGCGTACGAGACGCCGCCGGCGCCGTCGGTCGTGGCCTTGGTCTTGGCAAAGTCCCGCGTGTCGCTCCACTCGAGCAGGTACTTGGTCGCGGCCACCGACGCGCTGGGCGGCGCGCGCCAGCGGACGCCGAGCGACGTCGCGTCCACGACCGACACGCGCACGTCGTTGGGGCCGAGCGACGGCATCGGCTGCGGCGCCACAAGCACGGACGGTGGCGTCGCCGAGCCGTCCGCACGGACCTCGTAGACCAGAAGGTCCGCGCCCGTGAGCGCCCCGGCGGGCGCCGCGTCCAGCGAGACCTGCAGCGCGCCGAGCGCGCCTGGCGCGATGCCGTCGCGACTCGCGGCGACGAACGTGATGGTGAACTCGACGCGGTAGGACGTCGGCGTGCTCACGCCCGAGGTGTCGAACGGCGACGCCGCGGGCCCCGACGAGTGGTCGTCGCGCGAGACCGAGACGACGCCAACCATCGGCAGCGCGTGCAGCGCGGTCTGCAGCGACGCCGCGAGCGCGTTGACCGACACCGACGCCGTCGACGACGACGCGTAGTTGGCGAACGCGAGCTTGACAGTCTGCACGGGCGCCGTGAGCGCCGTCGCGAGGTCGGCGGCCTTGATCACGAGCCGTGAGACGCGTGGCGCTGCGTCTGCGACCGTCGCGATGGCGCTCGGTTCGCCGTATCCCAGCGCGTTGTACGCCAGCACGCGGACGACGTAGCGCTGCGTGCTGTCGAGCCCCGTGAGCGCCGTCGCGAACGTCGCCGACGGAAGGTCCGCGTCGCTGCCCACGACAAGCTCGAGCTCGCGCGTTTGTCCCGTCGCCGCCGACGCCGCGACCGTGAGCGACCCCGCGAAGACGCTTTGCTGGTCGAACGCCGTCGTGACGTCCCACTGCACCTTGTACTGCGAGACCGCGAGGCCGCCAGTGAAGCGCGGCGCCTGCCACGAGACCCCGAGCGCGGTCGGGCTCAGCGGCGTGACCTCGGCGCGGCGCGGCGCGCTCGGCGTCGTGCGCTGCGGCGCCAGCGACGCGGCGAGCGTCGACCAGTCGCTCACGAACGCGGCTTGGTTCACGGTCGCGACGCGCACGTCGTAGCTCGTCACGGGACTGAGCTGTGCTGTGGCGCTCGTCGTGGCGCTCGTCGTCGGGCGAGTGAGCAGTGCCTGCGTGACGAGGCCACCGGCGACGAGCTCGCGGGTGCGCACGCAGGGCGTCGACCCGAGCAACGTGCCGCCACACGCGAGCGCGCGAAACGAGTCGACCGCGACGGTCGGCGCCGTGCTTGTGGACACGAGCAGCAGCGGCACGTCGTCGTCTGGTAGTCCCGAGAACGTCACGAGCCACTGCACGCCGTAGCGCTGGCGCGTGCGCGTCGACTGCCGTGCGAGTGAGAGCTGCGTGCTCACGTCCACGGGCGCGTTGAGCGTCGCGAGTCCTTCGAGCGCCTGGCGGATCGTGTCGCTTGAGGCGTCCACCGCGATCGGCGGCGTCGTCGCGCCACAGAAGCTCAGCGTCACGGTGCCACGCAGATCGATACGCGAGGCTGAGAAGATCGAGATCTCCTGCACCTCGGCGCGCCGCGGGACCGCGAGCGACGCCAGCGACGGCGACGCGAAGCGCTGCCGCTGTCCTTGCACGAGCTCGCGGACAGTGATCGCGCTGTCGGTGCCGCGCAGCGTCGAGCCGTCGGCGGTGAGTAGTGCGACGTTGCCCGCAGCCGTCGTGAACGTCACGATCCACTCAAAGCCGACGCCTCCCAGTGCGATCCGGCGCCGTGAGACGCCCGCGACGATCGGCTGCAGCGACGGCAGCGCCTGCAGCGCCGCAAACACGGCGTCGGCCGTGGCGTCCCATGGGATCGGCGCCGAGCGCTCATTGTTGTTGTTGCTGCTGCTGCTAGACAGCGTGAAGAAGCCGTCGAGATCGCTCCACTGGCTCACGACCTGCACGCTCTGCTGCTCGGCGACGCCGGTCGTCGCGTCGAGCTGCAGGTCAAAGCGCGCGACCTGTGCTCCGCCGGCGTTGAGCGGCGGCGTCCACGTCGCGAGCAGCGCAGTGTCGCTCACGGCGGAGACGCGCAGGTCCTTGGGACCGTCCGGACGCGTCTGCGCGATCACGCGCGCGGGCGTCGAGTACTTGGACGAGCCGAACACGTTGCCGACGCCGTTCCACGCCGAGACGCGCACGTGGTACGCGGCGCCGACCGTGAGCCCCGCGATCTCGTAGCGCGCGACCGTCGAATTTGACTGCGCGAGCAGCGCCGCCTTGTCGACGACCACGGAGCCGTAGAGCGGACTGTTCATCACGGGGCGCACGCCAGGGCTCGTGCGCACGACGTCACACGCCAGCGTTGCGCCGTTCGCGGTGCTTGAGAGCCCCGAGCGATCGCACGACAGCAGCGGTTGGTTTGGTCCGAGGCGAGAGAGGAATAGCACGAGGAACTCAAAGCCAGAGACCGTCGAAAGCGCCTGCTTGAGCACGCGCACGTCGCCTGCGCCGAGCGTGCGGAGCTCCGTCTCGACGGCGCGTTCGCTCGCGTTCCACGGCAGCGTCGCCGACTTCTTGGCGTCGTACACGAGCTGGAACGAGCCCCCGAGCGAGCCCACGGACGCCGAGACGCTCACGGTCTGCAGCTCAAACCCATTCCATGCCTTGATCACGGTCGTGGTCTCGAGCTTGGCGCCGGTGCCCACGAGCGTCGCGGTCGAAGACCCAGCAACGGCGGTCTTGGCCGTAGAAAACGCCGACACGAGCTCCGCCGAGTCGAGCGAGACCACGAGCGTCGGTAGGCCGCCTCCGCTACTTGGCGGCAGCGCTTGCTGTGTCAGGAACCGCACGAACCACGCGAACCCGTTGCCGGTCGCGACGCGACGCACGTCGACGCGTCCCGTGGGCTCGAGCGCCTCGAGCGCCGCCGCGAGCGCGTCGGCGCTCACGTCCCACGGCAGCAACGGCGTCGCGTGGCCACGAAACGCCACGCGGAACGAGCCGCGCACGTCGTACGCCGTCGCCGAGAGCAGCACGAGCTGCGTCGTATGTCGCGCGTAGAGCATGTCGTCCGCGAGCGCCGTCGCCGCCGCGAGACTCACGACGGCGCGGTCGATGATGCCCTCGAGACTCTGCGCGTCCCACTCGATCTGGTACTGCGTCGTCTCAGCACCGCCGTTGTCGTGCGCCGTGTCGAACGTCACTGCGAGGCGTGCGGGTCCCGCGCCGTCGACGAGCACGGGCGTCACGTTCACCTGTGGCGGCGGCGCGGGCTGCGTCTTGGGCACCGCGAACGGCGGCAGCGCGAGCCCCGCGACCACCGAGTACCCAAACGCGTTGTACGCGAAGACCCGCACGTAGTACGCTTTGCCCTGCGTCAGCGCGCCGATAATGGCCGCGCACGGCGTGAACACGCAGTCGACGCCAGGGTTCGCGACGTACTTGACGTCGGAGCCGAGCGCCGCCGAGTCAAACGTCGCGGCGGCGTCCCACTCGAGGCGGTAGTGCGTCACGACCGCGCCGCCGTCGCTCGACGGGTGGCTCCAGAGCACGCGAAGCGCGGTCGCGGACTCGGTGAAGAGCTGCACTTGACGCGGCTCCGCGGGCTTCTGCCGCGGCGGCGCGAGCGACAGCGGCGTCGACAGTCGAGGCGCGTTGCACCCGAGCGAGTTGCACGCGCTCACGCGCGCCGTGATGGCGCTACCGGGCGTGAGCGCCGTGAGGTCGAGCGAGAACGTCGTCCGGTTGTTGAGACTGCTGCTGCTGCTACCGGCGGTGGCGTCGACCGTCGTCGACCGGTAGTCGACGGGGAGCGCACCCGGCACCGTCCAGCCGAGCACGCCCGCGTACGTGTCGGAGGCGCCCGTGAACGCCGTCTCGAGCGTGACCTTGTTGGTCGCGACGGCCGTGACGCGCCACGGGCCGAGCCCCGAGACCGCGTTGCCGCTGCTCGCGGTCGTGAACACGAGGTACATCCCCACGACGGCGTCGGCCTCGATGCCCGTGGCCGTGACGTCGCGCTGGCCGTTGGTCGCGACGAGTCCCGTCTTGGCGGTGGCACCGACGCGCGTCGGGTTGAGCGCGGCGCCGACACTGGGCGTCAACGCGGTCGCCTGCAGTCGCGTCGTCACGAGCTGCAGCGTGCGGCCGACGACCGCGGGCGACTCGCTGCGGAACGTCACCGTCCACTCGAAGCCGCCGCTGATCCGGGCGGGCGACCGCTCGACGTGCACGTCGCGCAGCGTCGCGAGCGCCGCGAGACTCGTCTCGAGGTCGCTCTCGGTCACGTCCGCGGGTAGTTCGTCCGTCGTCGCGCCGCCGTACGCGACCTGGAACGTGCCGGTCACGAGGTCGGCGTTGCTTTGCCCCGCGAGCTTGAGGATCTGCACCTCGGGGCGCTCAGGCGCCGAGAACCACTCGACGACGTAGCGAGAGACCGCGGCGCCGTTGACGCTCGACGGCGCGAGCCATGCAAGCCGCAGCGTCGACGCCGACGTCGCGACCGAGACGCCCGCGCTCGCGTCCGCGGGGCGCACACTGAGCGAGACGCCGCCGATGCCGTCGGCCAGCGGCGTCGCCTTGCTGCGTGGCACCTCGAGCGACGGCACCGTGAGCCCGACGGGGCCGACGCCCATGATGTTGACCGCACGCACGGTCACGACGTACGCCTGCCCCGGCACGAGTCCCGTGATCGTGTGCTTGTACCGCAGCGACGTCGGGTACGCGTTGAGGAAGAACGCTGCGGTCTCCCGGAAGCTCGAGAGCTGCGGAGCAGGAGACGCCGGCGACGAGAGCCCCGCGAGCGTCGGGTCCTGCCACGGGCCCCACTCGACGACGTAGTGCGTGACCTGCGCGCTGTTGTCCGTCGCTGGCGCGTCCCACGCCACACGCAGGCTCGAGGACGACCCGGCGACGAGCCGAAGCACGACGTTCTGCGGCGCCGCAGGTACCGCCATGGGCTTGAGCGACACGGGGGCGCTCGGACGCCCGTAGCCCGCGGCCGTGTGCGCTGTGACGCGGACGTCGAAGCCAGGACCACCGGGGCCGCCGAGGCCTGGCGCCGACGGAGCGGCCGTCGCAGCCGCCTGCACGAGCCCTCGGATCGTAAAGCGGTACGGGTCGCCGAGACGCACGTCCAACGAGACCTGCGTCGAGGACCCGAGGATGTTCACTGTACTCACGACGCTCTCGGCCGCGAGACACGTGACGACGGCGCCAGGATTGCCCGTCGGCGTGGCCGACGCCTTGCTGCAGACCCCAAAGACGCCCGTGCCCGTGAGCTTGGCGCCGTTTACTCGTAACGTCGGCACGACACCGACGCGCGTCGCAAACGTGATCGTGTAGTCCCTCGAGACGCCGCTCGCCGTGGACGACGAGACCGACACGTCCCCGGCGCCGTCGAGCGCCTCGAGCGCGGCCTCGACGTCCGAGGGAAGCGCGTTCCACGCGAGCGGTCCCGTGATCGCGCCGTTGTCGAGCTCGAGCGTGAACGAGCCGCCTGTGTTGCCATTGCCGAGCTTGACGACCTGCACCTCGGGCGTGCCGTACGTGCCGGTCGTCCACCACTCGACGAGGAATCGGTCGACAGCGGCGCCGCCGTCGTCCACAGGCGCGTTGAATGCGACCGTGAGCGCGTCCCACGCCGCGATGCTGAGCTGCACGGCGGTCGGCGGCGTCGGCTTGACGCCGAACGTCTCCACGCCAAACGGACTCGAGAAGATCGGCGTCGACCGGTAGAACAGGCGCTCGCTCGGGACCACGCTCTTGTCCTGCGAGCGCGACGCCCACAGCAGCGTCAGCGCCGCGTACCCCGTGAGCTCTCGATACTCGAGCACGATTGGCGTCAGGCGTCCAGCGACCATCGTCGTCGCGTTCGACGCAAACTCCATCGTCTTCACGCCACCGCCCATGGGAACCTCATTCTCGAACGCGTCGAGCACCAGCGTGTCCTGGATCCACAGCCGCGCGCCGTCGTTCACGCGCACGTAAAACACATAGTCCTCGCTGAACGCGGGCTTGACGTACCCGGTCCAGCGGGCGCTCACAAAGTCCTGGCTGCTGGGCGTGATCAGCGACGGCCAGTCAAAGTCGAGCCGTGGGTCGACGCGCTCGACATCGGGGCTGCCGTAGAGCCATCGGTTCGAGAAGTACGCGGCCTGCAGCCCACGTGGACGCGCGTGCCGCACCTCGAGCGAGTACGTCGCCGCGCGTGGCGTCTCGTACGTCGCGATGTACGTGCCTGGGCCTTGGTACGTCACGTCAGCGGTGACGTCGTCGGCGCCCGTGAGCACCGGTACGAACGCGTGCCCGAGCTGCCCGCGCTGCGACGAGAACGCGCCGCTGGCGGTCGCGGCGGTCGGACACACGGGCGTGACCGAGATCTTGGCATTGCTGCCGACCAGCAAGTAGCCCTCGGCGTAGAGCAACGCTTGGTCGTTGGTCTGCAGGCGGTCGCTACCGGCCAGCTCCACTCCGTCCTGCTCCACGGACGTGAGCGTGACGCGCCACGTGAAGCCACCGTTCGGTCCCCCGGTGGGTGGCGAGTCGACCGTCGCCGTGTGGATCGAGCTGAGCGCCTCGAGCGCGTCGCTGAGCGTCGCGGCGTCCACGTTCCACGGCAGCATCGCAGTCGTCTCGCCACGGAACTCGAGCGAGAACGTCCCCGAGAGCTGCGAGTCGGACGACGATCGGATCTCCTGCACGCGGTAGCCGTCGCACGCCGTCACCGCCGCCTGGACGGTGCCCACGTTGTTGCTCACGCGCAGCTGCGACGCGTCGACCGAGACCGCGGGCAGATCGCCGAGATCCGAGTCGAACGCCACGATGTACGTGAACCCCGCGCCACGCCGTGTCGGGTTCTGCTTGTAGACGTTCGCCGCCGCCACGGTGGCGCCGAGATACGGCGACGACAGCGAGAGACTCGACGCCGTCGTGGCCGTGACCGAGAACACGGGGCCGTCGACGGCGCCCACGCGGATCCAGTCGCCGGGACTGAACTCAGTGCGCAGGTCCACGGTGGTCTGCAGCACGTCCGAGGTCTTGGTCGCGGTCACGGTGCCGAGCGTCACGAGCGTCGTGATGTCGTTGGTCGAGACCGAGACGGCGCCAAGCGACACGAGGCGCTCGAGCTCGGCCTCGACGTCCTTGAGACCGGCGTTGGACGGCAGCGGCGCCGTCTTTTGGTCGCCAAACAACAGTGAGAACGTGCCCTGCAGCGCAGCGCCGAGCCCCGCGCCCTGGATCTTGGTCTCGACGATCTGCACCTCGCTTTGCGGAGCGCCGCCGCCGAGCGGACCGCTCAGGTACCCGGTGCCGTCAAGCAGATTGCCGTTGGCGTCGCGCGTCTCGATCACAAAGCTCGTCTTCGAGTGGAACGTACCGCTGTGCAACCCTTGTAGCCCGACGCTTTGCAAAGAGCCCGGCCAGAACTGCGTCGGCGTGTCGACCGCCGTGCACCGCTCGGGGGCGATCGCGCCGTGCGCCACGAGCGTCGAGAAGGGCGCGATGCCGTCGACGCAGGCGACACCACCAGGCGACGTCGTCGTCTTGCCGGCGAGCACAACGACGCGAGGGTTCGTGCCCCCGACGACCGAGGACGAGACGACCTCCAGCGCGGGCAGATCGCCGACGAGGCGCTCGTTGGTCGTCACGCGGTTGCGCGTGAACCGGTTCGAGGACCAGAACTCAACCTGTGGCGCGCCGACCGACGCGGCGCCGACAAACGTCACGGTCCATTCGTTGGAGCCGAACGCGTCGAGCGGCGCCGCTGGCTTGGACACGATGACGCCGCCCGTGCCGATGCTGGGCAGCGCCTCGAGCGCGCTTTGCAGCGCCGCGTCGTTGGCGTTCCATGCGATGGGCGTCGTCACGAGGCCGTCGAAGCCCAGCGAGAACGTGCCGCCCGAGAGCGCGGCGCCCGTCGTCGAGACGCGCACGACCTGCACCTCGTTCACGATCGGAGTCCCAAGGTTCGACGACGTCTTGATGTGCTGCAGCTGCTGTCGCGTGACGACCTGCGCCGTGATCGTCGCGCGGCCGTTGGCGCCATACAGGTTGTTGACGACGCCCAGCAGCGAGAGCTCGACGTCCGACGGCAGCGCGTCGTACGAGATCCAGTAGTCGAAGCCCGAGGTCGCGACATTCGTCTGCCGCGTGACCGAGATCCTGGGGGCGATACCGGTGGTCGCGCTGCCCTGCAGCGACGGCAGCGAGAGCAGCGCCTGCTGCACGTCGGCGGCCTCGGCGTTCCACGCGAGTGCGTCGGTCGTGGCGCCCTGGAACCGCAGCGCGAACGTGCCGCCGCGGTCGCGGAGCTGCCCGAACGCGGTCGAAACCTGGTGCATCTCGACCGTCGTCTGCACAAGGATCGAGACCGTGTGCGTCCCTGATTTGACCGGTCGGTACGTCACGTTGTAGCGGCCGTTGGACGCGTACGACACGTTGCCGCGCACGAGGTAGGACGTCTCGGGCGTCGACGCCGCCGTGGTGCCCCGAGACCGAGCGCCCGCGGGGAACACGGCGACGCGCACGAGGTCGCGGGCGTCGGCGTCCTCGCGGTCGTTGCCGTGCGTGTCCTTGAGCTGCACGACAAACTGCGCGAGCTGCCCCGCAGTCGCCGCGTAGAGCCCGCGGCCAAGCGCGACGCTCACGCTTGGGTTCGTCGGTCCCGGACGCACGACCACGCGCCGCGGGAACCCGGCGACCATCGTCGCGGGCCGCGCGGCCGTCAGCACGTCGACCAGCACGCGCGCGCGGTTGCCCGTCAGCGTCGTGAGCGCGGCCACCGGCGCCGCGGCGAGCAGCACGTCGCTCGGCGAACGCAGCGGCTGCGTGAACGTCACGACCCAGCGACAGCCCTGCGTCGCGTCGTTGCTGCCGAGGCGGCCGCAGGTCCGCGAGACCTGCAGGGAGCCAGCCACAATCGAGGGCAGCGCCTCGAGCGCGGCCTGCATTGCCGCCGCCGACGCGTCGAACGGAATCGCGGGCGACAGCACAGGAGCCGCTGCAGCGTTGGCGGCTTGCAACTGCAGCTGGAAGGTGCCGCCGAGCGCCGTGTCGGCGACCGTGCGGATCGCCTGCACCGAGTGCACCTGCGGCACGCGCACGCTGAGCTCGTACGTGCCCTTGACGTACGGCACAAACGATACGCGGTGTCGCCCCGTGAGGTTCGCGGCCGCCTTGAAGATCGGCACCACGTCCCGTGTCGCGCCGAGATACGGCTGCGAGAGCGGCACGTTGGTCGCGTCGAACGCGCCGCGCGACGGGTCCACGACGTGGCGCTCGCGCCCGACGACCAGTACGTCGCCGCGCTTGATCGGGTCGTCGGCCGGCTGCGTCCGCAGGTCGGCGCTGCAGCTCGAGAGACTCGCGCGCTGCCGCTGCACCGAGCACGTGCCGACGTAGCGCCATCCTCGGGGCAGCACGCTCGAGAGCGTCAGACTCGCGCCCGTAAAGTCCTCGCAGCCGTGGTTGGGCGCGACCGTGAGCGTCGCGGCGCCTGCCGTGAACGGCGTCGTCGCTTGGCTCGTGAAGAAGCAGTCACGGCGCCGCGCGAGCGTGCCGCTGTTGGCGTTGAGCACGCGGAACGTCGTGCCGGCGACCACGTGGCGCAGCACGTCGGCGTTCACTGTGAGCACGTTGCCCGTGAGCGCCGTCACGCACGCCGCGCAAAGCGTTGTCGGGTCGATGGTCTCGGCGGCGCCGCGGACGACGTCGTTGTTGCGCCCGATCGCCGCCCAGCCGTCGACGCCGATGAGCGAGACCTGGAACGCCGTGCTGCCGTCCTGCTCCTTGACGTTGGCCGCGGCGTCGTGCGTCTCGAGCTCCAGCACGAACGGCTGCAGCGCGACGGTCGTCGACGCAGCCGGAGAAGAAGAAGACGACAGCGCGGGTGCCGTGAAGTTATCGAGCGAGTTGAGCGTCTGCGAGGGCTCCATGGCGCCTGGGTACACGCGTACCGGCCACGGCGAGCGCTGCATGGGCGCGCGCGCAAACAGCGCGTCGCTCGGCACCAGCGTCCGCGGGAAGACGCCGACGCAGCTCCACTCGAAGCGCAGTCGCGCGCCCGCGTCCTTGGTTCGGTAGCGCACGCGCAGCGCGTAGAACTGGCCTTTGACCAGCGCCACCGGCGCCGACGACACCGAGGCATTGCGGGCTGACGACGGCGAGAGGAACGTGTTGATCTGGTCGACGTCGTCGAGCGAGAGTGACACCGCGTCATCGCTCGAGAGCGTCAAGACGTAGGACCCGTTCGACGGCGGTCGCAGCTCGCCGCGCCACTCGACGCTGTAGTCCTTGTTCGGGAACGACGGACCCAGCGGCGGCGTCTCGCCCCACGCAAAGTCGAGCACTGCGTCGACGCGGGAGAGCAGGCGGTCGCCAAAGTCGCGCGTGCGGAAGTACGAGCCCCAGAGTCCGCCGGCCTGGCGCCGCCAGAGCGACAGCACATAGTCGCCCGCGATCTCGGCGGCGACCGTGACGTCGAAGCGGCCGTTCGTGTTGGGCTGCGCCTCCGAGACTGGCAGCCGTCGCATGGGACCGCGGTCCGAACTGGAGCCGTTGGACGCTGCTGCCGTTTCCGCTCTGGGGCCGTGGAGCTCGAGCACCCAGGCGTCGACGCCGAGCTCGGTGGAGCCGTCCAGCGGGTTCAGGAACCGGTCGACGGCCTGCAGCGAGAAGCGCCGTGAGACGCCCTGTGTGAGCACGCTCGGCGCGTCGTGCAGGCTCTGGTTGGCGTCGGCCAGCGACGGATGCACGACGACCGTCGGCGGGTGGAACGTCTCGACGCCGAGCACCTGCGCCGAGAACGTGTAGACGCCCTTGATCTGCGGCCGCGCGGTCACGACGAAGAGCCCCGGCGTCGTCTGGCTGTATGCAATGGCCGCAAGCCCCTTGACGCTCTCGGTGACAGACAGGGACACGATGCCGTCGCGCTGCTGCGTCACGCGCAGCGTCGGCGGGTCGCCGATCCCTCGGAACGCCATCGATACTGGCGCCGGTGTCGACCCCGTGGCCACGAGACAGACCTGCGGCTGCGCACTCGTGACGTCGACGCCCCCGAGCGCGATGACCGCGGGCAGTGCGTTGAGCGCGCTGGCGAACGCCGCGATCGCTGTGTTGGCGACGACCGTGAGTGCGTTCGCGGGGTCGTCGCCGAGCTGCAGCGAGAAGGACGTCTGCGCGGGACTCACGCCCTGCGCCACGAGGCACGCGAGCTGCTGCGTCTCGAGGTTGCTGATCGTCACGGGTGTCTCCTGCAGCGGTGCGCCCTTGGTGACCTCCGCGATGGCTACGTCGTTGCTCGTGGCGCTCCACGCGATGAGCGCCACATCCGCGGGCGCCTCGAAGACCAGCGCGATCTCGGTCACGTTCGCGAGGCTGCAGACCGGCACGTACTGCTGCTGCGCCGTCTCGAGCGCGGACGCCGCGAGCCAGTCGCGGTACCGGTACACGCGGATGCCCGTCGCCACGAGCGTGTTGAGCGCGGCCTCGAGCTCGAGCAACGATGCGTCCGGCGCGACGACGGCGCTTTGCCCCGCGAACGACAGCGTGAACGCGCTGCTGCCGCGGCACGAGAGCACCTGCACCTCTTGGATCCCGGGGTCTTCGCGCACGGTTGAGAGCGTCACGCTGATGTCGCTCGTCGCCGTGAGCGAGCGGTTGTTGCCGAGCGTGCCACGCACGTACTCGTCGACGGTCACGACCGGCGCGAGCTGACCGTCGTCCTGCCACTGCAGCCCCGAGCTGTCGGCGCGCAGCAGCGGCACGTCGCCGCTGTGCGTCGAGAACGTCACGGTCCACTGCACGAGCGTCGACGGCGCGACGCCCTGCGCCGTCACGCGGCCCGAGGACTCGGCCGAGACGTCGAGCGCGTCTCGCGAGACCGCGACCTGGTCGATCGCCGTGAGCCCCTCGAGCGCGGTTTTGACGGCGGCCGCACTCGCGTCGAACGGCAGCGCGACCGTCGGCTCGTTCGGGTCCAGATACAACCGGAACGAGCCCCACGCTGGGTACACGCCCGAGATGCCGCCGCCAACGTCGTTCTCGGCGACCAGCGAGAGCACCGAACCCGCGGGTTTGCTGAACGTCAGCGCTGGCACGTTGCCCAGCGCCTGGGTGAACGTGAGCAGCAGTCGCGCGGGCGTCGCGCTGCAGACCGTCGCCTGCGCGGCGCCGCCTTCGACCGCGACGCTCACGCTCGAGCCGACGAGCGTCGAAAGCAGCGTCGCGAGCGCCGACGGCGCCGCGTTGGCCGCGACGTCCACGCTTTGTGAGAGCCACGAGACCGAGAACAATCCGTCGTTCGCGGGCGTCGCCGACGACGTGCACGTGAGCGTCTGGACCTCGCGACGCGACGGCGTGACGCCCTTGACGACGCGTGACGGCGTCGCGGTGCCCGATGTGACCTGCAACAGCGGCAACGCGCCTTGATCCGCGACGAACGTCACGAGGAACGCGACGCCGTTGGCGACCGCGGTCGCGGCAGCGCTCTCGGGCGCCGCCGAGACCTGCAGGCCGCCGTCCGTGATCGTCGTCAGCGCCTCGAGCTTGCTCTTGACCGTCGCGAACGTGTCGCCGTTCTGCAGCGTCGCCCCGACGGCGGCGCCGCGGAACGAGAGCGTGAGCGGCAGCGCCGTGACGACCACTTTCTGCACTTCACTCACGACGTCGAGCGTCACAGCACGCACGCGCAGCACCTGCTGCTCGAGCCGCCGCTGGTCCTTGAGCTGCACGCCGAACGAGAGCGTCGTGCCGGCCTCGAGCTCGATCGTCGGCTCGTTGAAGCCCGCGACCAGCGCGTTGCCGCGTGCCGCCAGTGAGCTCGCGCCGTGCGTCACGTCGTCTCGCACTGTGACGGTGAACGGACTCCCCTGCACGTGCTGCTGCTGCTGTTGCTGTGATCCGCTGGACGGCGTCGTGACTGAAAGCAGGTACACGCCGGCGAGCGTCGGCGTGTACGTGATCGGGTACACGCCGCCACCGCCGCCCGTCGCGTACGCGACCGTCAACGGCGTCGCGAACAGCGTCGTCGTCGCGGTCGTCGACGGGTACTCGACCGCGAGCTGCGCGGCGCTCCACGCGGCGAGCGGCGACACGAACGTGATCGACCACTGCAGGCGCCCGACGTTACCAGCGTTGCCAGCCGCTGGCGGCAGCGACGTCTGTGTGACGTGCACGAGCGGGGCTTCGGCGGCGCCCTGGAGATGTAGGTCCTGTAGCGCGTACTTGAGCGCCGCGGCCGAGACGTCCTGTGGCAGCAGCGTCGTCGTGAGCCGCGTGGCGCTCGTGGGGGCGACCTGCAGCGCCCATAGCTGCGCGGTAAAGTCGGCGCAGCCGTGGTTCGGCGCGACGCCGACGCTTGTCGTCGTGACGCTCACGGCTGTGAAGATGCACTGCTGCACCGTAAACTTGGTCCCTGGCAGCAGCAGCGCCACGAGGTCCGTGCCGCTCGCGAGCGAGAGCGTCGTCCCCGTGAGCGCGACGACGCACTGCTCGCACAGCACGCGCGAGAACACGCCGAACGACAGCGCAAACACGCCTTTGAACTGCTGGTCGGCGCTCGTGAGCGTCTGCACGGCGCTCGACGTCACGACCGTCTCGGGACCCGCGAGCGTCGCGAGAAACACGTCCGAGCGGCCGTCGCCCGTGCTCCGCGAGTGCGCCGTGCGGTCGCCCGTGCGCAGATTGCCAAACGCGTCGCGCGCCAGCACGTTGAATGACGTCGCGCGGTTGCTGGTCGCGGTCGACAGCGCGCCGCTCGCCGTGTCGTCGACCGTCGAGCTCGGCGCGTGCAGCGCGCTGTGCACGACCTTGAGCGTCGACGGGGTCCCGAGCGGCAGGCACGCGGCCACGAGACCCGTCGGACACATGAGGATCGGCGCCTGCCGCAGCGTCGTCTGCAGCTCGTACGTGCCGGCGCGCGGCACCGAGTACTGCACCTCGTAGCGCCCAAACGCCGGCGTCCCGCCGGCGATCCGCAGCACGCTGCTGCGGTACGCGACGCGGCGATCTGTCGTGAGCACGAGCGTCGTCTCGAAGCTGTCGTTGCCCGCGGTCCAGCGCGCGTTGCCGTACGTGTCGCGCGCCTGGATCACAAAGGACGCCGCCTGCCCCGCGACGGCCTCGACCAGTGGGTCAAGCAGGCCGTACGTCGAGGTCGTGACGCCGAGCGCTTGGCTCGTGTGCGGCGTCGTCGGCCCCGGCGCGATCGTCACGGAGAACGGGCTGCACGCCGCGCTTTGCCCGCGGCCGCACTGGATCTCGCTGCCGTCGAGCGTCTGAATCGAAAGCTGGTACGTGCCGCTCACGCCCGGCAGGTACTCGACGCGGTACTGCCCGTTGCCGCGGTACACGGGCTCCGAGAACGGCGCGAGCAGCGCGTTCGCGCTGTTGATCGTGATGCGGAACGCGTCGCCGCCGAGCGTCTTGTTGTTGCCGTTCTGGTCCTTCGCCTGGATCGTAAACGCCGCGGGAATCCCTGCGATCGCCGAGCTGAGCCCGTCGCCGTAGGCAGTCGTGTACGGAAAGTCGGTCGCGCCGGGCGTCACGTCGATCGCGAACGGAGACCCAACGATGTGGTCGCCGTGGAACAGCGCCGAGCTCGGCACGGGCGCGAGCGCGAGCCGCGATGAGCTCCAGCGCCACAGGAACGACGCCGCGCCCGTCTCCTCGTGGTACTCGATCTTGACATCGTAAAACGCCGACGCCCGCAGCGTCGCTCGGAACGTCGCCGCGGTGCCGGTCGCCTCGTTCTCTGCTTGCTCCCACGTGTCGACGACGAGCGCGTGGTCGAACCAGACGCGCACGCCCTCGCTCGACGTCACGTAGAACACATAGTCGTCGTCAAACGGCGGCGAGAGCTTGCCGAACCACCGCACACTCACGTAGTCGCGGCCAAACGCCGTGATCGCGCCCGTGCCCCAGTCAAAGCTGAGCGTCGCGTCCACGCGGTGGACCACGGGCGCGTCCTGCAGCCAGTAGTTGTCGTAGTACAGCGCCTCGAGACCGCCGGCGACAAGCTGCTGCACTGCGACCGAGTAGTTGCCGGGCACGCGCGGCGTGTACCGCGCGGTGTAGCTTGGGCGCCCGGCGCGCTTCTCAAAGACGGCGAGCGTCGGGTTCTGCCCTGTTAGACTTTGCGCGTTGCCTGGTTGCACCTCGGTGACGGTCACGCCGGCGCCAGAGCCCGAGAGCGTCGATGTATCGGCGACCGCGAGATTGCCGACGTCGCCACGCAGCGACCGGAACGTCACGAGCCAGCGGAAGCGGTTGCCGGCGTCGAGGCGGTCGGTGCGCGTCACGTCGACGCGGCCGCCGATCGCGGGCAGCGCCTCGAGCGCGGCCTTGAGCGCGGCGTCCGAGGCGTCGCACGCGATCGGCGCCGTGACGTCGTCGCGGAACGCGAGCCGGAACGTGCCGTCGAGCGGCGTCGGGGCGCCGCCCACGGTCTCGACGCTTTGGATCTCGTACGCGATCGGCAGCGCGTCGAGCAGCGGCAGGTTGCCGAGGTTCTTGGTGAACGACACGGTCCAGCGGTTGCCGTTGAAGCGCTCCTCTTTCTGCACGTCGACCTCGACGATCGACCGCAGGTTCTCGAGCTCGCGCTTGAGCGCCACGGGCTCGATGTCGAACGGCAGACTCACGGTCGTGTCGCCCAGAAAGTTGAGCACGAAGGAGCCGCCGAGCGAGAGCCCGACGGGCTTGACCTGCTTGATGCGCACGTCGGCCGCGTTGCCCGTGAGCGCGCTCTTGCTCGCGAGCGTCACGTCCAGCGCGCTGCCGAGGATCTCGTTGAACGTGATGAGCCACGTGCGCAGCCCCGAGCTCGCGCCATAGTCGGCGCTTTGCGACGCCACCGAGACGTCATCCAGCAGCGGCAGCCCCTCGAGCAGCGCCTCGAGCTGCGCGGCCGTCGTCGCGACGGGCACCGTGATCGTGCCGGCGCCGGCGACTGTGAGGTCAAACGAGCCGCCGATCGCGGTCGGCGCCGCGCTGTCGTCGAGCCACGTCGCGACCGAGAGCACCTGCGGCAGCGACTCGACGCTCGCGGCCGTCGTCACGGTCTGCACCTCGCACTCGCCGCTCTGCACTTTCGTGAACCGCACGGGCGTCGTCGTCAACAGCGTGCTCGACGCCATGAACGCCGCGTCGCCCACGAGCTCGAGCAGCGGCTGCGCGCAGAGATCGCCCGTGAACGTCACGCTGTACGTCCACGTCTGTGGGGAGACGCCGGCGACCGCGGGCGTCGTCGACCGCGAGACGCTCACGCTCGCGACGTTGCTCAGCGCCTCGACGCTTTGCTTGACGAGGTCGCACGCCATGGCGTCCGTGGTCGCGGGCGCGCTCAGCACAGCGGCGTCGACCGCGACCGAGCTCTGCGCGACGACGCCGCCGACGCGACTCGTCGAGGTGTCGAGCTTGAGCCGGAACGAGCCCGTCGTGCCGTCGAACGTGAGGCTCTGCACGTCGTAGACCGGCGCGTTGTACCGCGCGAGCGAGCCGCCGTCCGAGAACACGTGCGTGCCGTCGACGACGCTCGGCGGCGTCGCCCAGAGCTCGGTCCAGAAGCGGTCGCGGCCTTGAAACCCAATGGGCAGCGTCGCATACGTCACGACAGCGCCCGACGCCTTGCGCGGCGCGATCGTGAACTCGTTCGCGCGTCCTTGGAGCCACTCAGCGACGCGAACACTCGCGGAGCTCGCGACCAGCAGCGGGACATCTCCAAGCTGCGAGACAAACGTCACGTACCACACGACGTCGCTGCCGCTGAGCGCCTGCTTGGACACCTGCACGGGACCGAGCGTGGTGTCGCTCGCCGGGATCAGCGCCGCAAGCGCCGCGGCCGTCGTGGACACCGAGATCGGTCCGATCGCGGGGCCGCCCTGCCACCGCAGCGTGAAGCTCGTGGCCGGCGCTAGCCCGACCGTCGTGACGGTCTGCACCTCGTAGACGACGCCGGCCATGCCCCGCGTGAGCGCCTGCCCCGTCGCCGTAGTCTGCGAGGCCGCGGCACCCGAGGACGCCGCGATCGCGGGCGTCGACGCGCCGGCGAGGCCGCTACCGGCCGCGTTGATCGCTACGACCTTGAACGCGTACAGCGTGTCCGGCACGAGGTCGGTCACGGTCGTCGAGAGCACGTCCGGCGCCGAGCCGCCGTCGTAGACCAGCGTGCCGGGCGTGCCGTCCTGCAGCGTCGTCACCGAGATGCGCGGCCGCCCCGCGCTGCCGGCGCCGCCGGACGTGAGCCGCCCGCCGGTCACGCGCATCGGCGGCAGGTCGCCGACCTCGGTCGTGAAGGTCACGTCCCACGTCATCGCGTTCGCGGGGCCCGCGGTCGCCGAGACGTCGACGACGCCGACGGTCGCGAGGTTCTCGAGCGCGCGCTTGAGCTGCGCTGCGGTCGTGGTCGCGGCCGCGAGCGACGGCGTCTCGGCGCCGCGGAACGACACGGTGAAGTCGCCACCGAGCGCGGCAGAACCGACCTGCAGGCGGTCGACGGCCGTCGAGAACGGCGTGGCCAGCACAGCGTTCGCGAGCGCGCTCGGCACGACCGCCATGGCGCCCCCGGCGAGCGCGCCGTTCGACCACCCGGTGAACGTCACGGTCCACGCCTTGCTGCTCGCGGTCGTGACGCTCGTGACACTCACGGTACCGACGCCCGTGGCCTCGATCGCGGCCTTGACGGTGGCGTCGCTCGCGGCCGTGACGTCGAGCAGCGCCGTCGTCTGGCCGTTCACGTAGAGCGCAAACTTGCCCGTGGCGCCCGTGATCGTCACGCGCTGCACCTCGGGCACGGGCGTGTCCACGGCGGTCTGGATGCGCTGGATCTCCACGTTCACGGGACTGCCCGACGCCGTGTACCCCGCGGGGACCCCCGCGAACTGCCAGAGCTGGTACCCGAGCAGCGGCGCGCCGTTGCAGCCCGTGAGCGTCGACGTGCAGCTCTGCGGCGGCTGCCACTGCAGCGTCATCGTCGTCGCCGAGACATCGACCAGCGAGGGCGCCACAGGCGCCGCCGGCACGTTGGCGAGCACGACCGAGAGCACCGCGCTGGAGCCCGACGGTCCGACGCTGTTGAGCGCGCGGATGTAGAACCGGTAGACGCGTCCCTCGACCAGACTCGCGGCGCTCGAGAACGTGTAGCCGTGCGGGAACGCGCCCGAGAGCGTCTGCTTGACCCAGCCCGAGACGCCGTCGTCCATAAAGAGCTCGTACGCCGTGAGCGGCGCGCCGCCATTGTCGAGCGGCTCGGTCCAGCGCACGACGACGACGCCGTCGTTGGGCGCCGCCGTGCTGATCGTCGTGGTCGCGTCGCGCGCGAGTAGCGCCGGCGGCTGCGGCACGACCGGCGCGCGCACGCTGTACTCCACGGGGTCACTAAACGCGCCGAGGCACGCGGCGGTCGGCGCGTCGGCGCGGCAAAACGTGACGGCGCGCGCCTTGAAGCGGTACTTCTTGCCGCTCTCGATCACGGCGTCGGCCGACGTGAGCAGCGTCGTCGAGAGCGTCGTGGCGTCGTTCGGGCGGTCGTAGACCTTGCGGTAGACGTCGCCCCACTCGGAGATCCAGAGCTCGTAGCCGCTCACGGCGGCGCCGCCGTTCACGGTCGGCGGCTCCCACGCGACCGTGATGCTCGTCGGCGACGACGCCACGAGCCGCACGGGGCGCAACGCGCCGGGCGCCACGTTGGTCGTGAGCACGAACGCCGGCGTCGTCCACGCGCGGCGTCCGAGTCCCATCGCGTTGCGGAACGACACGCGCGCAAAGTACTTGGAGCCGTACGCGAGTCCCGAGAGCGTCGTCGCGAACGGGTCGCCGCCCGAGAGGTCGGTGACCAGCAGCGTCTGCGCGGGCGCGACACCCTTGAGCACCTCGGTCACCTGCACCGTCGGCGCGTTGGCGACGAAGCCGCCGAGCAGCTGCGAGGCGTCGGGCACGAGCGGCGGCAGATCGCCCGTGTTGCACACCGCGCCACAGGCGTCGAAGGTCACGCGCCACGCGTAGCCGTCGGGCAGCTCGTCGCGCGAGACGCTCACGCGGCCGACGGTCGCGAGCGCCTCCAGCGCGAGCTTGACGCCGTCGGCGCTTTCGTGGGGCGACAGCGGCCGCGTCGCGAGCGGCGGCGCCACGCCGTCGGCGCTGAACGCGAGCTGGAACGTGCCGTCGACCGACTTGGAGCCGTCCTGCAGCGTCGCGATCGCCACGGCGCTGTTGGTGCCCAGCAGCGCCGTCGCGTCGGCGACCTGCAGCGCGTCCATGTCGCCGGCGCCGACCGGGAACTGCCCCGGGTTGGCGACGAACGTGACGCTCCAGACGTACTCGTCTCGCAGCGACGGGCCCGTGCGCGTGACCGTGACGGTGCCGACGTTGGGCAGCGCCTCGAGCGTGCGCTTGACCGTCGTGTCGGACGCGTCGAACGCGATGGGCGCCGTCGCGTAGCCGCCCAAGCGCAGCGAGAACGCGCCGCGCACCGCGTTGCCCGCGACCGACGGCGCCGCGTTGCCGTAGGTCGCGCCGTTCGTGAAGACGCGGATGCCGGCGCCGTTGCCGACGAGCAGGTTGTTGGCGGGACGCAGTTGCAGCGCCGGCACGACGCCCGCGTTCTGGAACGTGACGCGCCAGAGCCGCATGCCGGCCGCGACGTCGGTCGCCGACAGCGACGCCTGGTCGCTGGTCACGACGACCGTGACGGCGGCGTCCAACGCGCTCAGCGCCGCCTGCATCGTCGCGGCCGTCGTGTCGAACTGCAGCGGCACCGTGTCGGCGTCGCGGCCGCGCAGGTACGACAGTCGGAACGAGCCCGCGACCGGCGCTTGGCCCTTGGTCTGCTCCACGATGTCGACGCGGCGCGCGCCGTCGAGCGCGTTCGTGTCGGCCGTGAGCAGCGGCACGTCGCCCGCGAGCCCGACGACGCTGACAAACGTGATGGCGAGGCCGCTCGAGCAGCCCGCCGTCACGTCGCACGGCGCGCAGGCGGTCGTGCGGCCGCCAAAGAACGCGACCGAGACCGTGTTGATGGACGCGAGTTCCTCGAGCGCCGTCTTGATGGCGGTGACGCTGGTCTCGCTCGCCGCGATGCGCGCCGTCGTCTCGCCACGGAACGACAGCGTGAAGAAGCCCGTGCCCGTGCTCGGCGCGTCGCACATGACCTGCTGCACCTCGTTCGTGGGCGTGCCGCCGTACGTCGACGTGAGCAGCACGAGCTGCACGGCGGCGACCGTGTTCGTGGACGTCGTGATGGTCTGGATCTCGTTGCGCACGGGCACCCGCAGCACGACCTGCTGCACCTCGTCGACGATCGGCACGAGACCGTACTCGACCTGGTACGCGTCCACGGGCAGTCCGCCGTCGCGCAGCGGAGACTGCAGCGAGACCAGGATGGACGAGCCGTCGATCGGCGCCAGCGTCGCGTTCACAGGCGCAGACGGAGGCTCTGTCGGTACAACAGAGAGACAGAGAGACAGAGAGAGGATGAGTGGCTGACAAGGAACGAAACGGGAATGGATGGATGGAGCGACGTACGAGGCGTTGGAATGGCGGACGTCGGCGACGACAGCGCGGGCGTCCCGCGCCCGGCAGCGTTGATGGCCGTGACGCGAAAGAAGAAGGGCACGTTCTCGTCCACATGCGGCGCCGTGACCGAGAGATCGCTGAGGTCCGTGACCACGCGGCTACCAAAGCTGAGACCTGACGAACGAACAGCGAGAAAGAAAAATATGAGAACGCCACAGTTCCACACAAGCCATCACCATCTTCAAACGATGCCGTACCGTTCGCGGGATCCTTGGAGTTGAACGGCGGCAAGACGCCCTTGACGGTCTCCTGCACCTGAATGAACGGCGCTGTGCCCGTGAGCGCGTTGGCGTCTGGGACGATCGCGGGGACGTCGCCCAGGTTGCTCAGAAACGAGATCGTCCACGCGTACCCGTTGTTCGGGTCCACGAGCGACCGCGTGACCGCGATGCTGCCGACGGTCGGCAGCGCCTGCAGCTGCGCGCGCAGCACAGCGGCCGTCGCGTCGAACGGCATGTACCCCGTGCGCTGGCCGTCGAGCTCGAGCGCGAAGACGCCGCCCAGTGGCGTCGACGTGCCGTCCTGCGCGGCCGCGACCGTGATCGTGTCCTTGCCGTCTGCAGTGGACTTGGACGTCCCGTACGGCGTCACGGTCGTGCCGTCGTCCACTGAGACCTGCAGCAGCGGCAGGTTGCCGGCGTTGCCGTCGAACGTGACGCGCCAGACGCACGTCATGTCGGCGCTGGGCGTCACCGCGGGCGTCGCCGAGACCGTGACCTGGTTTACGTTCGCGAGTCGCTCGAGCTCGGTCTTGAGAATGTCGAGCACGCCGTCCTGCACGGTCGTGATGGCGATCGTGTCGTCGCCAATCGTCACGCTACTCGCAGGCGCGGCCGCGCCCGGCGCTGCGGCCGAGACGACGCGCAGCGGCGCGACGTTGCCGGGCTGCGAGGAGAACGTCACGTCCCACGTGCACGCCTGCGTCGCGACGAGCGCGCTGGCACTGACGCTGATGCTGCCGATCGTGCCGTCGAGCGCCTCGAGCGCCGCGCGGATCGCCGTCGCGCCGACGGAGCAGTCCCCCGCGGCGCTGTTGACGGCGATACTGGGCGTGGTCTCGACGCGGCCGCCTTCCGTGTTGCTCGTGTACACGAGGCGGATCGCCGTGCGCGGCGACACGAGGTTGTCGCCGCCCGCGGCCGTCGTGTCGACCGTGGAGACCGTGATGCGCTGGACCTCGGGCCGCGTCGCGAGGCACGTGCCGTCGCCGATCGGGTTCGCGGGGATGCGGCCCGTGGTCGTCGTCTGGCCGGCGAACGACGCCTGCAGCGAGAAGAAGGTCGTGGCCGAGACGCTCGGCGCCGTGGTCGTCACGCGGATCTCCTGAATCTCCTGCACGGTGCCGGGCCGCGCGCGCGTGACGCGCACGCCCTTGGACACGACGCCGTCCGTGCGCGACTCGCTGAGCCGCGAGACGTCGCTCACGAGCGCGGGCAGCGCGCCCTTGGCCGTGAGGAACGACACGGTCCACGTGTAGCCGCCCTGCGGGTCCGGCAGCGGCGTGCGCGCGACGTCGACGACGCCAATGTCGACGGTCGGGTTGAGCTTCTCGAGCTCGCGCTTCATGGTCGCGGCGTCGCAGTCGAACGGCAGATCGGCCGTCGCGGTGCCCTTGTACTGCAGCTGGAACGTCGCGCCGAGCTGGTTGCCGCGCGTGATCTCGCGCACGTCGACGCGCGCGCCGACGCCGCGGAGCTGCACGTTGCTGCCGACCGTGAGCATCGGCACGTCGCCGGTCGAGAGCGCGGACGGCGACGAGAACGTCACGCGCCACGCGAAGCCGCGCTGCGCGTCCGGCCCCGAGCGCGAGACCGTCACGGCGTCGAGCGTGTCCAGCGCCTGCAGCGCCTGCTGCAGCTGCGCGTCCGTGGCGTCGCACGGGATGTCCTGCGTCGTGGCGCCGCGGAACGCGAGCGTGAACGTGCCGCCCGCGATGACGTTGCCCGGCGTCGGCGTCGCGAGCACGACGGTCGCGCCGCTGCCGGTGAGCGCGCTGGCCTGCAGCGCGAGCGCGGGCACGTCGCCCATCGCGGCGGCGAACGTGACGCTCCACGTGTAGCCGCCCTGCGCGTCTGGCCCCGCGCGCGTGACGGTCTGCACGCCCGCGGGCCCGATGTTGCTCATGGCGTTGAGGATCGAGAGCACGCTCGCGCGGCCGGTCGTCGCGGGCGCGTTGTACGCGATGACGCCGCTGCGCTGCAGGCTGCCGCCCGTGGCGCTCGTGTCGAGCGTGAGCGTGAAGACGCCGCCAAGCGTCTCGCCGGGCGCCGCCGTCGTCGTGATGGTCTGCACCTCGGGGATCACGGTCGCGCTGGTCGCGATCTCCTGCACCTCGTCGACGTCCTGCGCGAAGCTTTGCACGGTCTGCACCTCGTTGGCGCCCGTGTTCACGGCCGTCGTCACGACCTGCGTCTCGCGCGTGCCTGGCGACGGGTCCCAGTCCACGACGTACGCCGACACGGGCGCGCCGCCGTCCTGCGCGGGCGGCGCCCACGTCACGTAGAGACTGTCCTGGCTCACGGTCGAGAGCTGTACGTTTAACGGCACCGAGGGCACTAGCGAGATAGATAGATAGAGAGAGAGTGAGAGAGTGAGAGAGAAGAGGGAGAGAGTATGGGATGTTGGGCGCGCGCACCAGTGATGGAGCCGATGGCCGTGTGCGGCACGAGCGCGGCGCCGAGCGCGACGCCAAGCGCCACCGCGGCGCGAGACGTCAGCCGCACCATCGCTGAGCTACGGTGTGTCGCTGTGTCGAGAGTCGTGAGAGCACGAAGAAGAAGAAGAAGGAAGAGAGCCACGCGGATGGGGTCGTGGTGGTGGTGGTGGTGGTCGATGGAGGCGGCTGCGGCTCCGCAGCGACCCGCTCTTCCGCGCAATGGCAGCGACCGTCTGCATGGCGCTGCGGCGCGCGAGGATCGCGTCTCTTCGCGGCGGCCGCGCGACCCTCCAGGCGCCGCGAGCGCCCTCGAAGCGGTGGCGCCATATTGAAGCGAGGAAGGACGAGAAGGAAGGAAGGGATCTTGTCCACTTGATGAATTGGACGAACGGATTATGACATTGTAGGTTTCGTCATCCAGAATTGTGGTGTTGTAACGCCCAATATACGATATTAAACGGGAATTGTAATTGTATTGACTCCATTTTTACAACCATACCGAGAAAGATTGTAGAATGAAAGAGAGACAATATAATTTACTGACAATGACAAACTGAGTTTGAGGCTTCAGACACAATGCAAAACTTGCCCCCCGCAGAGCAGAGGGGCGACGACGGCTTGCTTGCCTGTCTCTAGTGCGATGGTCGCGACAAGCGAACGCTGACTACGGTCGCCAGCGAATGCTTAGAAGCGGAGGTGGCGGTACTGGCCCTGGGCGTTCTGCTCGTGGCCGATGCGACCAGCCGAGTAGTCACCGCCCCAGTTGCCGAAGAAACCGGTCTGCTGCTGCTGCTGGGGGCGCTGCTGCGCAGGGTTCTCCGGTCCCGGGGTCGGCTTGCCCGCAGGCGGCGGCGTCGGCTTGCCGGCGGGAGGCGGCGTCGGCTTACCAGCAGGGGGCTGCGTGGGCTTGTCAGCCGGAGGAGGCGTGGGCTTGCCGGCCGGAGGGGCCGTCGACGGCTTGTCACCACCCGTAGGCGGGGCCGACGTCGGGTTGGCCGGAGGCTGCGTAGGCTTGCCCGAAGGCGTCGTCGGAGCAGGCGTGGGCTTGCCAGCAGGGGGCTGCGTGGTCTTATCGGCCGGAGGAGGCGTCGGCTTGCCAGCCGGAGGCGGTGTCGGCTTGCCGGCCGGAGGAGCCGTCGACGGCTTGTCGCCGCCCGTAGGCGGGGCCGACGTCGGGTTAGCCGGAGGCTGCGTAGGCTTGCCCGAAGGCGTCGTCGGAGCAGGCGTGGGCTTACCGGCCGGAGGCTGCGTGGTCTTGTCGGCCGGAGGAGGCGTCGGCTTGCCAGCCGGAGGCAGCGTGGGCTTGCCGGCCGGAGGAGCCGTCGACGGCTTGTCGCCGCCCGTAGGCGGGGCCGACGTCGGGTTAGCCGGAGGCTGCGTAGGCTTGCCCGAAGGCGTCGTCGGAGCAGGCGTGGGCTTGCCAGCAGGGGGCTGCGTGGGCTTGTCGGCCGGAGGAGGCGTCGGCTTGCCGGCCGGAGGCGGCGTCGGCTTGCCGGCCGGAGGAGCCGTCGACGGCTTGTCACCACCCGTAGGCGGGGCCGACGTCGGGTTGGCCGGAGGCTGCGTCGGCTTGCCCGAAGGCGTCGTCGGAGCAGGCGTGGGCTTACCGGCCGGAGGCTGCGTCGGCTTGTCGGCCGGGGGCGGCGTCGGCTTGCCAGCCGGAGGCGGCGTGGGCTTACCAGCAGGGGGCTGCGTGGGCTTGCCAGCAGGAGGCTGCGTTGGCTTCTCACCGCCCGACGGCGGAGCGGGCGTCGGCTTTCCCTGCGAAGGGGTCGTGGGGGCTGGAGTCGGCTTTCCGGCAGGCGGAGCAGGCGTAGGCTTGCCACCAGGAGCTGGCGTCTTGTACGGAAGCGACGGGCACGGGGTGTCATCGCTGTCGTCATCGCTTGGCTTGGTCGGAGCGGGGGTCTTGTACGGAAGCGACGGGCATGGCGTATCATCGCTGTCATCATCGCTCGGCTTCGTCGGCGTAGGCGTCACCTTGCCCGCCGGAGGCTGAGTTGGCTTGCCAGCCGGTGGCGGAGTCGGCTTACCCTGGGATGGCGTGCTCGGGGCAGGCGTCGGCTTACCCGCAGGCGGAGCCGGGTTCGGCTTGTCGCCACCGGCAGGAGGAGCCGGCGTCGGCTTACCCGCAGGCGGAGCCGGGTTCGGCTTGTCACCACCGGCAGGAGGAGCCGGCGTCGGCTTGCCCTGGGATGGCGTGCTCGGGGCAGGCGTAGGCTTGCCCGCAGGCGGAGCCGGGTTCGGCTTGTCGCCACCGGCAGGAGGAGCCGGCGTCGGCTTACCCGCAGGCGGAGCCGGGTTCGGCTTGTCACCACCGGCAGGAGGAGCCGGCGTCGGCTTACCCGCAGGCGGAGCCGGGTTCGGCTTGTCACCACCGGCAGGAGGAGCCGGCGTCGGCTTGCCCTGGGATGGCGTGCTCGGGGCAGGCGTCGGCTTACCCGCAGGCGGAGCCGGGTTCGGCTTGTCGCCACCGGCAGGAGGAGCCGGCGTCGGCTTACCCGCAGGCGGAGCCGGGTTCGGCTTGTCACCACCGGCAGGAGGAGCCGGCGTCGGCTTGCCCTGGGATGGCGTGCTCGGGGCAGGCGTAGGCTTGCCCGCAGGCGGAGCCGGGTTCGGCTTGTCGCCACCGGTCGGTGGAGCAGGCGATGGCTTGCCACCAGGAGCCGGCGTCTTGTACGGAAGCGACGGGCACGGGGTATCGTCGCTATCATCATCACTCGGCTTCGTCGGGGCCGGCGTCTTATACGGAAGCGACGGGCATGGCGTATCATCACTGTCGTCGTCACCAGGCTTCGTCGGCGCCGGGGTCTGCTTACCAGCCGATGGGGCGGGCGTCTTCACCGGAAGCGATGGACACGGCGTATCATCGCTGTCATCATCTCCGGGCTTCGTCGGAGCAGGCGTCTGCTTTCCCGAAGGTGGCTGGGTCGGCTTGCCCGAAGGCGTCGTCGGAGCGGGCGTCGGCTTACCGGCAGGAGGCTGAGTCGGCTTTCCGGCAGGAGGAGGCGTCGGCTTGCCAGCCGGAGGAGGCGTGGGCTTGCCGGCCGGGGGAGCCGTCGACGGCTTGTCACCACCCGTAGGCGGGGCCGACGTCGGGTTGGCCGGAGGCTGCGTAGGCTTGCCCGAAGGCGTCGTCGGAGCAGGCGTGGGCTTGCCAGCAGGGGGCTGCGTCGGCTTGTCGGCCGGAGGAGGCGTCGGCTTGCCGGCCGGAGGCGGCGTCGGCTTGCCGGCCGGAGGAGCCGTCGACGGCTTGTCGCCGCCCGTAGGCGGGGCCGACGTCGGGTTGGCCGGAGGCTGCGTAGGCTTGCCCGAAGGCGTCGTCGGAGCAGGCGTGGGCTTACCGGCCGGAGGCTGCGTGGTCTTGTCGGCCGGAGGAGGCGTCGGCTTGCCGGCCGGAGGCGGTGTGGGCTTGCCGGCCGGAGGAGCCGTCGACGGCTTGTCGCCGCCCGTAGGCGGGGCCGACGTCGGGTTGGCCGGAGGCTGCGTAGGCTTGCCCGAAGGCGTCGTCGGAGCAGGCGTGGGCTTGCCAGCAGGGGGCTGCGTCGGCTTGTCGGCCGGGGGCGGCGTTGGCTTGCCCGCAGGCGGGGCCGTCGTCGTAGCAGGCGGCTGTGTGGGCTTGTCTCCGCCCGTCGGCGGCGCGGTGGTCGGGACGTACGCAGGCGGCGGCGTCGGCTTGCCGGCCGGAGGCATCGTGGTCGCAGGCACGGCCGGGGGCTGCGTCGGCTTGCCAGCAGGCGGCAGCGTGGGCTTGCCGGCCGGCACGGGGGTCACGGCCGGCGTAACCGCGGGCGTCGGCGGCTGCTGCTGCTGCTGCTGCTGCTGGTAGTTGTTGAAGTCGTAGCTACCGGCGGAGACCACGGTCGCGGCGGCGGCGGCGAGAACGACGGCGCTGTAGACCTTCATCCTGACTGATGTGATGTGGCAAAACTGGGGATACACAGAGAGGACGAAGAGAGAGAGAGAGAGATGCTCGTGCGCGGCGAGGGAACTGTCTTCAAGCGGAGAGTCTCCGGTCGAAGGCAAATTCTGGACTGAGTTGTGGTGGTGGGAGCATCGTGCCGAGACGCCATGCACGCCAGCTCGCGAGCGTCCGATGGTGTGTGAGTTGTCGTTGGACCGGATCGTTGGCGCGGCTCTGGACGGCGGTGGCGGGGGGAGCGTATCACCTAACCGCGCGGACGCACGCCAATCAACGGCGCCCGATCGACTGCACGATGTGACAATGGGATCGCGCCAGAGGTGCCCATGGCAACTCCAACGTGTGCAACAACCGAACGAACCGACCGCCGCACCCGACGAGCGCGCAACAGTTGGCGTGTGTCGCTGCATCCATCAGGTCCAGATGGTCTGGCGGCGAGGTGCGATGCCCCTCGAGACTCGAGTCGAGACTGGAGTCGTTGACGCCGCCGCCCCGAGAGAAGAAACGAGCAAGCAGGCAGGAAGGGAGCAAGGCAGGACGACCGAGAAGCACGGACGGCAACATGTCGTGTGCGCGCGAACTGTGCCGTCGCATTCGCTGCACAAGACGCGCCTTCCATGGAAGAAGAGCATCCATCCACGGCGTCCGGTGTGCACACTCGACCACTGCCGGCAACGAGTCAGACAGACAGACACACAGACAGACAGACCCTCCCCACCTGACTCCCCTTGGCGCGTGACCTAGCCCTCTGTATCCAAAATCAATGGGTGCTGCCTCAACTTGGGCGACGTTTCTCCAGGTTGCACTGTGTTATGCGTGCCACCATGTGCTGACGAGTCAAGGGTGGCGTTCGCCCAGATGGATCAAGGCGACGTTGAGCCATCTGGACGCCCCGCGCAACGCGGCGGCGGACGTGCGAGCGGACGCCTCACAAACAACAGAGCGAAAAACCACCTGGTGCTCCGGAAGCATGGAGTCATCACGTGTCTTGGTCCGCGAGTGGCGCAATTCGTAGGAACCCGAACGCCAGCCGCGTCCGAAACGAAATCGCCTGGTTCGGGTTGGAGCACAGGAGAATGACGACGAGCCGGTTTCCGGGATGTTAAATTTCCCTGGATGACAGTCCAGGCATATCCAGTAGACACATGCTGTTTCCAGAGAAACGGTGGCGGTCGTCTTGGTTGTCGCTGGACAGCCATGAACAATGGGCGTCCGGATGGCACCGACGAACAGGTGCATGCGTGCCTCCGCTGACCGCCCTCCCTTCTGTGTTGGTCGCATCTTCATGTCGATCGATCCGTCGTGACTCATGCAGGCGCTGTCTGTCGGTTGTGCTGCCACCGCCTTGAAGGAAAGCGCTTGCGATGGGAGGTGGAGCAGACAACAACAACAACAGCGACCTGCAGGAGTGAGTGGCGTTCGGGGTCAGCGCGCGTATCCTTTCAACACGCGCGTGTGACGGTCGAGCGAGAAAGAGCGAGAAGAGCCTCATCCATCTCGGCTCTCTTTCTCTCTCACGCGTGCGCCGTGTTTGCTGGTGCGACAAGACAAAGACACGCGGGCGATGGCCAACATGGCACTTTCACCATCATAAACGGGCTTTTGACTTGCTTTTGCTATGGACACTCTTTTACATGAATCGTCACAATGGACGACGACGACCCAGACGCACACATTCAACACCTAGTACAACCCGGAGCGTGAGCGGAGCGCTTTCAGTACGCGTCGCCGGTCTGGATGGCACCGCTCGGGGTGGCACCGCCCGTGGCTGGTGCGGGCGCTGGAGCTGGAGCTGGAGCTGGAGCTGCGCCGCCCGGAACGTTCTGGTTGGGCGAGTTTGGCTTCGGGTTCGCGTTTGCATTCGTCGACGATGCGTCGCCGGGTGCTGCTGGCGTTGGCGCGGGCGGCGCAGGCTTGTAGCCGCCGGAGCCAGGACGAGGCGCAGGCTGGCCACCGCCAGGGCCTGATGGAGTGACTTGGCCAGGACCCGGGACAGGAGCTGGGACTGGAGCTGGGACCGGGGCCTGACCGCCGGGACGGTAGGCACCGCCTGCGCCGCCGCCAGGAGCTGGCTTGGAGCCACCGGGTCCTGACGGGATCACTTGACCTGGACCAGGGACTGGGGCAGGAACAGGAGCAGGAGCTGGGACTGGAGCTGGGACTGGGGCTGGGACCGGGATTTGACCCGGTCGGTAGCCGCCGCTAGCGCCACCGCCACCGCCACCTCCGTTGTATCCGCCGCGACCACCACCTCCATTGTATCCGCCGTTGTGACCGCCACCACCCGAGTAGCCACCGCCACCCGAGTAGCCGCCACGGCCTCCGTTGTAGCCGTTGTCCCCGCCTCCAGAGTAGCCACCGCCGCCACCCGAGTAGCCGCCACGGCCTCCGTTATAGCCGTTGCCACCACCACCTGAGTAGCCGCCACCACCACCCGAGTAGCCACCACGGCCTCCAGAGTACCCACCGCCCCCAGAGTAGCCACCAGTGCGGCCACCACCACCGCCGTAGCTCTGGCCGTACGTCTCCCCACGCAGACGTCGCGGGTGGTTGTCGCTTGTCGTGACGGCGTCTTCATTAGTGTCTTGTGCTTGCGTGCTGCTGCCGGTGACTGCGAGCACGACGACGGCTGCGACGATGAGCTTGCGAATCGAGAGCATGGCGAATGTCTGCCGAGAGAAAAAGAGCTGGAGCTGGAGCTGGAGTGGGTCTTGGTGTCCTGAGAGGAAGACGGCGAATGCCGGAATGAGGAGCTTCAAGACAAGACAGCGTCCGATCAAGCTGAGCAGACCAGACCAGAGCAGACCAGAGCTGAAGAATCGAGTAGAGATGTAGAGAAGCCGCTGACAGAGAGGAGACCAGAGTGTCCGCTCTGTGTCAGTCAGTCGATCAGTGTGTCGTTGGCGCCTGTAGGGACACGGCGGTCACATCAGCATTCGCCATGGTGTCCCTTCATGGGTCGGTGGCCGCACACGATGTGCGGGTGGCATGGGAACAGTCACGAGAAGACCAATGCGACTTTGTGGGCGTGTGCCGAGGAGCTCCACAAGCTGCGTGCATGTGGTTGACGGCCATCTGGGGACATTGACTTTACATTGGATTGGGCTCAGCATCTGATGACGAAACGAGTCACACTCAACACCAAGATAAATAAACAGGTCACATTATGTAGCACCATCTCATGGCCAGCGATGCGCTCTCCCTACAGCAGCACTGCGTCCGAGGAGTCGTCGTCCTGTGGCTCCTCCGGCGGCAGCGTGATGGCGTCGTAGCGCTCATCCAGCACGACGTTGAGCATGGTCTGGAGTGGCGTGATGTCGACGCCACGGAGCACGCTCTTTAGGATCGCCGTCGAGAAGCCCGAGACCAGCGACACCCGAGCCTGCCCCTTGTACACGGGGCAGTCACTGGTCGAGCCGTTCACGTTCCAGAAGACGACGTGCGGGACGTCGTACCCGGCGTCCTCGAACGACTGAACGAGAGCGTTGTAGTTGGTCTCGTAGTTGGCGTCCGCGCAGTTGAACTGCATGTCGGAGATCACGATCAGTCGCTCCGGCATCTGCTCACGCGTGAGCTTCGCCTCCTTCGCGAGCCGAAGCACCGCTCGGAACGCAGCCGCGAAGTCGGTGGTGCCGCCCCATGGCGCGCTCGCCAGGTTGTTGACGCGCTCCTGGAGCGTCTCGCCCTTCACGTGATGGAACCGGGGCGAGGATTCGAACGTCAGCACGAGGTCCTTGTAGGCGTCGAGCGCCAGCGACGAGACCAGCAAGCCCAGAGCGATTGAGACCTCCATCGGACGCCCGTGCATCGACCCCGAGACGTCGCTCAGCACGAGCGTCTTGGACAGATCGCCGTGCTTCGACGCCTCCTCCACCAGCACGCGCCACTGCGCCTCCAGCAGCTCGTCCACTGCTTTCGAGGAGTCCAGGTACTCGCGCACGACGTCGTGCGGGAACAGCACCTTGGCGTTGACCTTGGTCTTGCCTGTCTTGAGGTTGCTGCGCCAGTCTGTAAACTTGTTCGGGAGGTGCCGCTCAAACGCCTTGCCTGGTTTCCCGTGAATGCGCATCGCGACGCTCGGCACAGCATTCAGGTTGATGGCGTCCCAGTCGTTCGCGCACATGTAGCGTTCGAGGATGCGCAGGCGCTCGCGCAGTGGCGACAGGTACTGCTTGCGCAGCGCCGCAGGCGTGAGTCCCATGTGCTGCGCGAGTTTCTTGTTCATCTTCAGCTTCTTGTCGAGCGCCTTCTTCTCGGACGGGATCCACTTGGCACACAGCGAGATGGACACCTTGCGTTTCTTCTCCGCTAGCTCAGCGCCATCGGTCTCAGGCTCTGGCTCAGTCGTCGGCGTGGCGTCCTGCTGGAGAAGCGCCAGGTCCGTCTCAAGCTGCGACTTGAGGAACGCCAGCGTGGCCGACTCGACTGGCGTGTCCATGAGCGCGGCGGGGTCGTCGAAGCGGCCAAAGTCCCCCACGTAGTGCGGCAGGTTGTGCGCGAGTGCACGAGGGTGCGTCTGTGCGAGGCGCTCGAGCGCCCAGCGACCGAGCTCTCGCTCGCCCTTGCCGCCACGGCAGTCGCGAATGTACGCGACAAGCTTGAGCGTATGGAGCGCGTCTTCGGCCATGGAGGCGTCCAGCAGACTAACGAAGCGTACCTTCTCGATGCCGCGTGAGGCAGCGTAGAAGAGATCCACGCGGGCGCTCGTGGTAGACTTGAGTGACTTGGCGCCGTTCCACGTCGTCGTCATGTTGGCATCATCCACCGACTCAGCCGTTGAGGCGACGTGGGCTTTGGCGACGTCCGCGAACGAGGTCATGACTGCTGTGGTGATCTTGGACTCAAGGCAAGTTGGAGAATGAGAGGAAGCGAGAACGAAGGACACGCCAACTTGGCGTCTCCCTTGTGGCATCGCCAGTCGCCAGCCACGACTCAATCATTTGGGTTGAGCCACCAGTTCCATTTCCAGCCACTTCAACGACACCATGGGTGATGGTCATCTTGATGAGTGATGGTACTGTACCCAGATTCAATGGATCTCTAAAAACATGCGCTTTTTTAAGAATGCGTATTTTTTTGTTTGCAGGCTGGATGGGTTTCCGCTGTGACGGGTATTGGACCCGTTTCATCTCGACCCAGCCCGCCCGAAGAGTGAATGTGACGTGCTCGCTCTCCCCCTTGCGTCTTCTGTGAGAGGGAGGAAGATACACCATGGTACGTGTCTATATGAGGGGAAACGCGTGTCAAACTCTCGCTATATCTCGCGTCAAACGGCCCGAAAGACTCACTGCGTGGCGTCATCGCATCGCTCTCTCGTAGCCGCTTCGTCTCGACATCAAACGCAAGCTCAACTCGCGCTCCGAGCGCGTCAAAAGCGTCGATTTCCATCCGACCGAACCATGGGTGCTCTCGGCGCTCTACTCGGGGTCGGTCATGATCTGGAACTACGACACGCAGTCGCTTGTGAAGACCATCGAAGTCAGCGGATCGCCTGTGCGCAACGCCAAGTTCGTGGCGCGTAAGCAGTGGATCATCACGTCGTCCGACGACATGCAAGTGCGCGTGTTCAACTACAACACGCTCGACAAGGTGACGTCGTTCGAAGCTCACCCGGATTTCATTCGTCATGTCGAGGTGCATCCGACGCTACCTTGCTTCCTCACCTGCGCCGACGACATGAACATCAAGCTCTGGGACTGGGACAAGGGATTTGCCTGCAAGCAAGTGTTTGAAGGGCATGGACACTACGTCATGATGGCCAAGTTCAACCCGAAGGACACCAACACGTTCGCCAGTGCGTCGCTGGATCGAACCATCAAGGTCTGGGGACTCGGCTCTGCCCACCCCCAC
The DNA here is from genome assembly GCA_022836835.1 of Pythium insidiosum. Classification (NCBI taxonomy): domain Eukaryota; phylum Oomycota; class Peronosporomycetes; order Pythiales; family Pythiaceae; genus Pythium; species Pythium insidiosum. The sequence continues at coordinate 165,507 of JAKVDI010000034.1, read as the reverse complement.
TTCTCTCTCGACGGCCACGAGCGCGGTGTGAACTGCGTCGACTACTACCCTGGCGGCGACAAGCCGTACTTGATCTCTGGCTCGGATGACAAGACCGTCAAGGTGTGGGACTACCAGACGAAGGCGATCGTGCACACGCTGGACGGTCACGGCAACAACCTGACGTCGGTGATGTATCATCCGCGACTGCCGATCATCATCTCGGCGTGTGAGGACGGCGCCGTGCGCATGTGGCACGCGACGACGTATCGTGCCGAGACGACGCTCAACTACGGCATGGAGCGTGCGTGGTCGCTGGCGGCTCTCAAGTCGAGCAACAAGCTGGCGATCGGCTACGATGAAGGCACGGTGGTGGTTCGTCTCGGTCATGACACGCCAGTGGTGAGCATGGACCCGAGCGGCAAGCTCATCTGGACCAACAACAACGACGTGCACACGGCGAGCGTGAAGGGTCTCGTCGCCGAGATGGGTCTGCAGGATGGCGAGAAGGTTCCTGTCGCTGCGCGTGAGCTGGGCAACTGCGAGGTGTACCCGCAGAAGATCAAGCACAACAACAACGGACGCTACGTCGTCGTGTGTGGCGACGGTGAGTACATCATCTACACGTCGCAGCAGCTGCGTAACAAGGCGTTTGGCTCTGGCCTCGACTTTGCATGGTCTCCTACGGGTACCGGTGACTATGTGGTGCGCGAGAGCATCTCGAAGATCACGCTGTTCAAGAACTTCAAGGAGTACAAGAGTGAGAAGCCGCGGGTGTTGTCTGCTGAGGGTCTGTTTGGAGGCACCGGCGCCATCGGAATCAAGGGCAACGACTGCATTGCCATGTACGACTGGGAGGAGATGCGGCTGATCCGCAAGATCGATGTCGCGGTGAAGAATGTGTTCTGGTCCGAGACGGGTAACCTGGTGGTGCTCGCGTGCGAGAGCAGCTTTTTCGTGCTTCGTTTCAACAAGGATCTCGTCGCACAAGCGTTTGCTGCTGGTGCGCACAGCCCGGACGAGGGCGTGGAAGGATCGTTTGATCTGCTGCACGAGATCTCGGAGAAGGTGGGAACTGGCACGTGGGTCGGTGACTGCTTCTTGTACACGAACGCGGGTGGGCGGCTCAACTACTATGTCGGTGGAGAGGTGATGACGCTTGCTCACTTGGAGCAGAAGCTGTACATGCTCGGGTACCTCCCCCGCGAGAACCTGGTGTTCTTGATGGACAAGATGAAGAATGTGTACAGCTACACGGTGTCGCTGGTGATGTTGGAGTACCAGACCGCTGTTGTTCGTCGTGACTTCGACACCGCGAACGCGATCTTGCCCAAGATCCCACAGGACCAGATGGATTATGTCGCGCGCTTCTTGGAGTCGCAAGGGTTCAAGGAGGAGGCGTTGGCGTTGAGCACGGACCCGGACCAGCGTTTTGATCTGGCTGTGCAGCTGGCGAAGCTAGACGTTGCGCGTGATATCATGCTGAAGGAGGTCGATGAGAAGTCGACGGAGCTGTCGACGGAGACGCAGCACAAGTGGAAGCAGCTGGGTGATCTCGCGCTGAACGATTTCCAGTTTGATCTTGCCGAAGAGTGCGCGGTTCGTGCGGACGACTTCAGTCTGTTGCTGATCTTGTATTCGAGCCGAGGTGATCGCGCCGGTCTGGAGCGTCTCGCGGAGCTGACGAAGGAGAAGCGCCGATACAATATCTCGTTTGTGTGCTTCCTGCTGCTCGGAAAGACGTCCGAGTGTGTGGATGTGCTGAAGGAGACGAAGCGATATCCGGAGGCGGCATTCTTCTCGCGCAGCTACTGCCCGTCGAAGATTCCGCTGGTGATGGATAAGTGGCGTGAAGATCTGGCTGCTGTGAGCACGCGAGCTGCGAAGGCGCTGGCTGACCCGTCAAAGTACTCGGAACTGTTTGAGAACCTGGACCTGTCGATGCAAGCAGAGGCGGTGGTGGCGTCGACGCTCGGTGCTCATGTGCCGGCATCGCAGTATGCGTCGCATCAGGCTCTTCTCGATAGCGACAGCGTGTTGGAGGCCATTTTGAGCGGAGCCCTCTCGTCGTCTGGATCCGCTGTTGGTCATCAAGTACCGCATCATCAGCCTGTGCAGGAGCAGTTTTACGACGCAGCTGCATCGAATGAGCAAGCCCATGCCCAGGCTGAAGCGGAGGCGCGCGCCCGCGCTGAAGCCGAAGCGGAAGCTCTAGCGCTGGCAGAACAGCAGGCTCGAGAGCGTGCAGAAGCCGAGGCTCGCGCCCTTGCGGAACAACAAGCAAGAGAGCAAGCCGAAGCTGAAGCGCGAGCTCGTGTTGAAGCTGAGGCACGTGCACGAGCTGAAGCGGAGGCACGTGCACGAGCGGAACAGGAAGCCCGTGAACGCGCTGAGGCAGAGGCCCGTGCGCGTGCCGAGCAGGAGGCTCGTGAGCGAGCTGAGGCAGAAGCTCAGGCGCGGATGCAAGCTGAGCACGAAGCGCGTCTGCGTGCCGCGGCGGAAGAAGAGGCCCGTCGTCGCGCAGAGGAAGAAGCTGCTGCTGCTACTGCGCGCGCCGCGCTCGCTCAAGCGGAATCTGCTGCATCGGTTGCGTCATCCAGCTTCAGTTTCTCGAGCTCATCGTCGTCCACGAGTGGCTTTAGCTTTTCGTCTGGTGCAGGAGCGGCTCCGCCTGCCGCTCTAGGCTCGTTTGGTTTCGCGCCTCCAGCTCCAGTCGGCGCACCAACAACCGCTGCACCGCCGAGCAACTTGCTGGACTTCGAGCTGGAGAACGAGATGAACTTTGATGACGACGATGCGGACTGGGGCGAGATGTGAGCGTGATTACGTGTGAGAGCCTGTCGTTGGCGTCGAGAACACTACGAGTTTTATCGATACAATTGATTGTTTTGGCTGCGCTGTAAATTTGTGTTGAGCAACGTTCGAATGGAGTTTCGCTGCTCGCTGCTGAAATGGTTTGGGTGTGAAATCATACTAATGTTATCAGTGGCTGTAGGCTAAACAGAGTGGAGAAGAAGTTCCAGCACACTACAGCAACGCCTGAATCGCCCACATGCACAAGAGCGAAAGGACAGAGGCAGATACGTGAGCCGCAGCCGAAGGGCTCGGCGACGGTGCAGCGCTGCGTGGAGGCGAGTTGCGAGCATTTCGCGGGAAATCGTCGCTGTCGTCGTTGGCCACACCACCGTTCGCCGTCAGCGTCGACGCAGCACTGACGCTCTTCGCGATCTTCATGTCAACGCCGATGGAGATCCAGGCGAAAATACCGTCTTCGAGCCGATCTCCGAGGTACACGTACTGCATGACTGGATCGAAGTTTGTCGCTGCCTCCTGGCGAAGGATGAAGTCCTGCACGTTCGTGGTAAGTCGCTGGCGGTTGGCTGTGTAGGGCGCAGTCTGCTCGACGGCAGAGATGAGATCTTGATCGAAGAAAATCTGGCCGACGTTGGAGACCGAAGCACCCGCGTACGTGTTGTTGGGCAGGAGCGTGCCACCATGGTTGCCAATGATGTGAATGTGCGTCGCGCGTCCGGTGTAGTGCCCAGGAAACTTGGTGGTGAACTGCACGAAGCCGCTGTTGTCGGTCGGCGCCAATCCACGCGCAAACGTGGTGTCAATGTTGCTGCGATCTGAGCTGTCGCCGTTACCGTTCGCAACGACGCCCGAGTAGACGCCCGTCGAGTTGCAGTGCCAGAAGTCGACGTACAACTGGGGAACTGGCTGACACGTGTTGACGTCGATGAACTGCAAGTCAACGAAGAGGTCGATGCCGGTCTGGTTCTCGCGGATGTCGTTGCGAACCAGTTCGCCTCGGACGTAGTACGGGCCTTCCGTCACCTCAGGCTCCAGGACGCACGCCGGCTTGGCGGCAAAGATGGACGCGGGATCGACAGTCGGAGTGATGCCCGTGAGGTTGGAGCGATGGCTCCTCGCGAGTACGTCGGCGGCTGCGAGGCGGCGGGGCGCTCGCTCGGACCGCAGCCGCTCGATCATCTCGAGGCGTCGAGCCATCGTTCGCTCCTTGAGCTCGCGTGCGTGGTGATGATTGGCACAAGTCTCGAGTTGACGAGCGGCATGATGCTTGAACTGGGAAACCTGAGCGAGATGATGAGCCGTGTGCTGATGCTCTTCGCTTCCGGGGTGCGCTGAGACCTGAGGAGCCTGGAGCAGCGCGAGGCAGGCAAGACCAGCGCAGACGAGCTTGTGAAGATGGACCATCGTTGGTGAGTGGAGTTGCCTACGAGTAGGAAAATAGTAAAGTGCTTCTGGTGGTCACGCAGGTACGATCCGTCAAGCTCTCCATGCGTGGGACTCGTGATGGCCGTCTTCATGTTGGTGATCAGCGTTGAGACCCAAGCCATTATTGTGGTGGGACAAGCTGAGACTGAAAACCCAGAGACGATTTACACCATGGCAAAATCAGTAGATTCAACGGACAGACTTGACAATTTACTAGTGAGCAAGGATTAAAATATACTTATTTAACATGTTTGGATGAAGAGACATCTGACCCGTGTTGCAGTTGGAGGGCAAACGACGTCCAGCACTTGACGTCTGTCCCGCATCACACTCCTGCAATGGCTTGCGATGATTGCGTGGGACACGACTGAACCACCGGATTGATCGTGGTGCAACGGCTTGATTCTGGTCGTTGCTGTGGAGGAAGCCGAGCTGGCGGTTCGACATGACACGAAGTTGAAGTCTATTAGGCTCGACGAGCGTGCCTTATAGCTGGGGTGGAGAGTATGCTACTCTGCTTATGTCTCAACCTGGGCGGCCGCGGTAGCGACGAGCCAGGGATCTAGGTCGTTGCGGAGGTAGGAGCCGATGACGACGTGGCCAGAGTGCGTGGTCGGGTGGGGGACTTGGGAGCTGGCGGCAGAGTCCATCGCAAGATTGGCCAAGGTGTCAGTCATCTCGTTCTGTGCTCGTGGGTGGTGAAACCAACGAGCGACGTTGAGTTGGTCAGCCGCTCGGCGGGCGTGGCGATAGAGGGCGAGCAGCCGTCTGTTCCGGGGTGGGCGATTTCGCCGGAGCTGGTTGATGATGAGCGCGCTGTCTCCAACCACGTGAAGGCCGCTGAGGTCTCGCGAGAGCGCTTCTTTCAGACCAGTGCGAGCTGGCGGTTCTTGACGAGGGGTCGCAAACAGAGTGGACACCGTGATGCCTCTCACGGTGTTCGAAGATGCTATTCAGACCGAGTCTCCTCAGAATCCGAGCCCGACTCAGTGCTGATAAGAGTAAAGTCGATGCCCCCAGATGGCCGTCAGCCACATGCACGCAGCTTGTGGAGCTCCTCGGCACACGCCCACAAAGTCGCGTTGGTCTTCTCGTGACTGTTCCCATGCCACCCGCACATCGTGTGCGGCCACCGAGCCATGGAGGGACACCATGGCGAATGCTGATGTGACCGCCGTGTCCCTACAGGCGCCAACGACACACTGATCGACTGACTGACACAGAGCGGACACTCTGGTCTCCTCTCTGTCAGCGGCTTCTCTACATCTCTACTCGATTCTTCAGCTCTGGTCTGCTCTGGTCCGGTCTGCTCAGCTTGATCGGACGCTGTCTTGTCTTCACTCTCCTCATTCCGGCATTCGCCGTCTTCCTCTCAGGACATTAAGACCCACTCCAGCTCCAGCTCCAGCTCTTTTTCTCTCGGCAGACATTCGCCATGCTCTCGATTCGCAAGCTCATCGTCGCAGCCGTCGTCGTGCTCGCAGTCACCGGCAGCAGCACGCAAGCACAAGACACTCATGAAGACGCCGTCACGACAAGCGACAACCACCCGCGACGTCTGCGTGGGGAGACGTACGGCCAGAGCTACGGCGGTGGTGGTGGCCGCACTGGTGGCTACTCTGGAGGCGGTGGCTACTCTGGAGGCCGTGGCGGCTACTCGGGTGGTGGTGGCGGCTACTCAGGTGGTGGTGGCAACGGCTACAACGGAGGCCGTGGCGGCTACTCGGGTGGCGGCGGTGGCTACTCTGGAGGCGGGGGCAACGGCTACAACGGAGGCCGTGGCGGCTACTCGGGTGGCGGCGGTGGCTACTCTGGAGGCGGGGGCAACGGCTACAACGGAGGCCGTGGCGGCTACTCAGGTGGCGGTGGGTACTCGGGTGGTGGCGGTCACAACGGCGGACACAACGGAGGTGGTGGTCGCGGCGGATACAACGGAGGTGGCGGCGGCGGTGGCGCTAGCGGCGGTTACCGACCGGGTCAAGTCCCGGTCCCAGCCCCAGTCCCAGCTCCAGTCCCAGCTCCTGCTCCAGTTCCCGCCCCAGTCCCTGGTCCAGGTCAAGTGATCCCGTCAGGACCCGGAGGCTCCAAGCCAGCTCCTGGCGGCGGCGCAGGCGGTGCCTACCGTCCCGGCGGTCAGGCCCCGGTCCCAGCTCCAGTCCCAGCTCCAGTCCCAGCTCCAGTGCCAGCTCCAGTCCCAGGTCCTGGCCAAGTCACTCCATCGGGCCCAGGCGGTGGCCAGCCTGCGCCTCGTCCTGGCTCCGGCGGCTACAAGCCTGCGCCGCCCGCGCCAGCGCCAGCAGCACCCGGCGACGCATCGTCGACGAATGCAAACGCGAACCCGAAGCCAAACTCGCCCAACCAGAACGTTCCGGGCGGCGCAGCACCAGCTCCAGCTCCAGCTCCAGCTCCAGCGCCCAGCACCAGCCACGGGCGGTGCCACCCCGAGCGGTGCCATCCAGACCGGCGACGCGTATTGAGTGTCCTGAGTGTTCTCTCCCACAGAGGTATTCATTATACCTGCTTGGATTGGTTTGTTGGTGGGTTGGTGTTTCTGCCAGTGTCCAATTTTTGTGTGAATACTGGACATGGGGTACTGTTGATTCGTCACCAAAACCCACGTTAAAATGTTTTATGTGTCTTCTTTGTCAAAACGCGTTTCCACAAAAACTATTTTCCCCATATTCCCACTCCCCCACTCCCCGCTTTTTGCCGCGGAAATCCCATGGCGGGTCAAGACCCGTTGCGCTCCGTATCTGACCCGTTGCAGTCGTGACCGCCCCCTGATCTTGTTCGTCCGCCACGTGGGGAAACACAGTCAACACACACAGTGAAGATGGTAAGAGCGACCGCCCTCGGTCTACGCGCTGTATCTCGCCTCATGCGCCTCAATGGACTCACTGCGTGGCGTCATCGCATCGCTCTCTCGTAGCCGCTTCGTCTCGACATCAAACGCAAGCTCAACTCGCGCTCCGAGCGCGTCAAAAGCGTCGATTTCCATCCGACCGAACCATGGGTGCTCTCGGCGCTCTACTCGGGGTCGGTCATGATCTGGAACTACGACACGCAGTCGCTTGTGAAGACCATTGAGGTGAGCTCGCTTCCGGTCCGCAACGCCAAGTTCGTGGCGCGCAAGCAGTGGATCATCACGTCGTCCGACGACATGCAAGTGCGCGTGTTTAACTACAACACGCTCGAGAAAGTGACGGCGTTTGAGGCGCATACCGACTACATCCGCCACATTGAGGTGCATCCGACGTTGTCGTGCTTCCTCACCTGCGCCGACGACATGAATATCAAGCTCTGGGACTGGGACAAGGGATTCGCGCTTTCTCAGGTCTTCGAGGGACACAGCTACTACGTCATGATGGCCAAGTTCAACCCGAAGGACACCAACACGTTCGCCAGTGCGTCGCTGGATCGAACCATCAAGGTCTGGGGACTCGGCTCTGCCCACCCGCACTTCTCTCTCGACGGCCACGAGCGCGGTGTGAACTGCGTCGACTACTACCCTGGCGGCGACAAGCCATACTTGATCTCTGGCTCGGATGACAAGACCGTCAAGGTGTGGGACTACCAGACGAAGGCGATCGTGCACACGCTGGACGGTCACGGCAACAACCTGACGTCGGTGATGTATCATCCGCGACTGCCGATCATCATCTCGGCGTGTGAAGACGGCGCCGTGCGCATGTGGCACGCGACGACGTATCGTGCCGAGACGACGCTCAACTACGGCATGGAGCGTGCGTGGTCGCTGGCGGCTCTCAAGTCGAGCAACAAGCTGGCGATCGGCTACGATGAAGGCACGGTGGTGGTTCGTCTCGGTCATGACACGCCAGTGGTGAGCATGGACCCGAGCGGCAAGCTCATCTGGACCAACAACAACGACGTGCACACGGCGAGCGTGAAGGGTCTCGTCGCCGAGATGGGTCTGCAGGATGGCGAGAAGGTTCCTGTCGCGGCGCGTGAGCTGGGCAACTGCGAGGTGTACCCACAGAAGATCAAGCACAACAACAACGGGCGCTACGTCGTCGTGTGTGGCGACGGTGAGTACATCATCTATACGTCGCAGCAGCTGCGTAACAAGGCGTTTGGCTCTGGCCTCGACTTTGCATGGTCTCCTACGGGTACCGGTGACTATGTGGTGCGCGAGAGCATCTCGAAGATCACGCTGTTCAAGAACTTCAAGGAGTACAAGAGTGAGAAGCCGCGAGTGTTGTCTGCTGAGGGTCTGTTTGGAGGCACCGGCGCCATCGGAATCAAGGGCAACGACTGCATTGCCATGTACGACTGGGAGGAGATGCGTCTGATCCGCAAGATCGATGTCGCGGTGAAGAATGTGTTCTGGTCCGAGACGGGTAACCTGGTGGTGCTCGCGTGCGAGAGCAGCTTTTTCGTGCTTCGGTTCAACAAGGATCTCGTCGCACAAGCGTTTGCTGCTGGTGCGCACAACCCGGACGAGGGCGTGGAAGGATCGTTTGATCTGCTGCACGAGATCTCGGAGAAGGTGGGAACTGGCACGTGGGTCGGTGACTGCTTCTTGTACACGAACGCGGGTGGGCGGCTCAACTACTATGTCGGTGGAGAGGTGATGACGCTTGCTCACTTGGAGCAGAAGCTGTACATGCTCGGGTACCTCCCCCGCGAGAACCTGGTGTTCTTGATGGACAAGATGAAGAACGTGTACAGCTACACGGTGTCGCTGGTGATGTTGGAGTACCAGACCGCTGTTGTTCGTCGTGACTTTGACACCGCGAACGCGATCTTGCCCAAGATCCCACAGGACCAGATGGATTACGTCGCGCGCTTCTTGGAGTCGCAAGGGTTCAAGGAGGAGGCGTTGGCGTTGAGTACGGACCCGGACCAGCGTTTTGATCTGGCCGTGCAGCTGGCGAAGCTAGACGTTGCGCGCGATATCATGCTGAAGGAGGTCGATGAGAAGTCGACGGAGCTGTCGACGGAGACGCAGCACAAGTGGAAGCAGCTGGGTGATCTCGCGCTGAACGATTTCCAGTTTGATCTTGCCGAAGAGTGCGCGGTTCGTGCGGACGACTTCAGTCTGTTGCTGATCTTGTATTCGAGCCGCGGTGATCGCGCCGGTCTGGAGCGTCTCGCGGAGCTGACGAAGGAGAAGCGCCGATACAATATCTCGTTTGTGTGCTTCCTGCTGCTCGGAAAGACGTCCGAGTGTGTGGATGTGCTGAAGGAGACGAAGCGATATCCGGAGGCGGCATTTTTCTCGCGCAGTTACTGCCCGTCGAAGATTCCGCTGGTGATGGATAAGTGGCGTGAGGATCTGGCTGCTGTGAGCACGCGAGCTGCGAAGGCGCTGGCTGACCCGTCAAAGCACTCGGAACTGTTTGAGAACCTGGACCTGTCGATGCAAGCAGAGGCGGTGGTGGCATCGACGCTCGGTGCTCATGTGCCAGCATCGCAGTATGCGTCGCATCAGGCTCTTCTCGATAGCGACAGTGTGTTGGAGGCCATTTTGAGCGGAGCCCTCTCGTCGTCTGGATCCGCTGTTGCTCATCAAGTACCGCATCATCAGCCTGTGCAGGAGCAGTTTTACGACGCAGCTGCCTCGAATGAGCAAGCCCATGCCCAGGCCGAAGCTGAGGCGCGCGCCCGCGCTGAAGCCGAAGCGCAAGCTCAAGCGCTGGCTGAACAGCAGGCTCGAGAGCGTGCAGAAGCTGAGGCGCGCGCCCTTGCGGAACAACAAGCAAGAGAGCAAGCCGAAGCTGAAGCGCGAGCTCGTGCCGAAGCGGAGGCCCGTGCACGAGCTGAAGCGGAGGCCCGTGCTCGTGCCGAAGCGGAGGCCCGTGAACGCGCTGAGGCAGAGGCCCGTGCGCGTGCCGAGCAGGAGGCTCGTGAGCGAGCTGAGGCAGAAGCTCAGGCGCGGGTGCAAGCTGAGCACGAGGCGCGTCTGCGTGCCGCGGCGGAAGAAGAGGCGCGTCTGCGTGCCGCGGCGGAAGAAGAGGCGCGTCGTCGCGCAGAGGAAGAAGCTGCTGCTGCGCGCGCCGCGCTCGCTCAAGCGGAATCTGCTGCATCGGTTGCGTCATCCAGCTTCAGTTTCTCGAGCTCAACGTCGTCCACGAGTGGCTTCAGCTTTTCGTCTGGTGCAGGAGCGGCTCCGCCTGCGCTCAGGTCGTTTGGTTTCGCGCCTCCAGCTCCAGTCGGCGCACCGACCACAGCTTCACCGCCGAGCAACTTGCTGGACTTCGAGCTGGAGAACGAGATGAACTTTGATGACGACGATGCGGACTGGGGCGAGATGTGATGAAGACAAAGAGGTAGAGAGTGTATTTGTGACTAAACATGTGAACAGCTCATCAGAAAAGCAATGTCGATTCCCGGTTCTTACAAGATCCTGCCTCTCGACCTCTCCACCACGCACTCGAAAAAAAAAGAAGGAAAACAACACCAACCGAGACTGCTGACGACTCGATCACACCTGGTACGCCTGCAGCGTCGCGGGCGCGCTGGTGAAGACCGCACGGTCGCACTGGAGGTGCTTGCCCATCTGGCGAATGGCGCGGGTCGTGTGCAGCAGCGCGACGCGCTGGTCGTCTTGCACCGAGCCAGGGATCTGGAAGCGCTCGCGGACCTCGCTGCGGAGCCGCGCGACGCGACGCGCGACCAGCAGCGCCGACAGCGCGAAGCAGAGCAGCAGCAGCAAAAAGAGCGACACGGACGACGTGCCCGGGAGCACGCCCCAGAAGAACGTGCCGATCGACGCGAGCAGCAGTCCGATGAAGAGTGTGTACGAGAGTCCATGGCTGAGCAGCGCGCGCGCGTAGGACGTCGCGCGGCCGAGACGCACCTCGAGCTGCGCGACCGGCACGCACGGGCAGCACGTGGCCATCCAGAAGTAGCCCGTGTGCAGGTCCACGGGCGCACGCAGCTCTGCGCTCCAGGCGCCGAGCTTGATGCCGTTGATGTCGACGTCCTCTGTGGTGGGCGCCGTGCCTTGGTCGGTCGGCGTCATGACGGACACGAACGCGCCCGCGGGGCTGAGCTGCTCCATGACGGGCTTGGGGAGGGATGCCATTTAGACCCGCGAGAGAGAAGAAGGTGGGGGAAGCTGCAGGAGGCGAAGAGGCAGAGTGAGGGAGGAGAGACACGGCGCAATTTGGAGGAGGGGAGGAGGAGAGGAGGGGGAGGAGGAGAGGAGGGGAGCGTGGTGGCGCTGATGATGGCGGGGTGTTGATGCTGCTGATTCAGTCCGTCCGACCTTTCGGAGAGCAGCCGTTTCTGGCTCTGGATTGGATCGACTACCTCGTAATATGTTTACATCGTATATTTTACTATATCAAATAAAACAATCGTATACATTTAGGACTATGAAAATGAGTATACGCTGGTTATCGATGGTGTTCTCCGGCGCATGGGACGTGGACGAGCGAGCCTGTGGGTGTCCCAGTTCCCAGCCATGTTTGGTGCGATGGTGCTGCCTGGCGTGTCTCCCCCATCTGGAGCGCTGCTGTCTGGTGCGTACACAGCACATGGTGGCTCCGCTCCACTCCACTCCACTCCACTCCACATCGAACCATTCCTTGCGTCTGGCACGTGATGCATCGAGTCCTCACTCACTCTCATGATTATCCGCCTCATGCTTGTGCTCAAGCGTGCTTGTGGTCCTTTACGCTGTAGTGATCGTCACGTCTAAATGGTGTATAGAGGGTCTAAGCCATGTCCAAGGCGAAGCGCATGGAGGAGCTCTCGTGATCCCTCCACTCGACTGCTGTGTACATGGGATTCCCAACGCCATCATGCACACTCACTGTGGATGATGCACATGCACATGCACGTCGAGGTCTCTGTCCTCCGACTGTAGAAAGCAGCACGCTTGTAGCGCGGCAGCCAGCGTGTCCTTCAACAATCGAACGCACTGAATCAGGTCGATCGCCAGCAAATCGTCATCCACTTGCGATCGACTTTCTCCTTTCGTTTTTTGCCTCTCACGCTGTCACTCTAATGTCTATGAATGGTACACAGGATGGAAATTCCTCAGTGTTTCGGAGTGATCATCTCAGGAAAGCGGGCGCTGCGACGCAAGGCGTCTCATGCATGGGCACAGACCTCCGTACATGTAGACTACATGTGTACATGTAGAAGGTCACATGGCTGCAGTCTCTCCATTCGATTCTGCCTCTCGGAGTCCGACAGACATGTGGTTGGTCAACCAAGTTCCAAGGTTGAACTTGCAGATCGTGGGACCACAACACTGTTGTGGCTTCATACCTGTATCCGATCCAATACCCGTGTCAACCAATAAAATCGTTTTTGATAACAACGTATAAATTACTTTATAATATTATCTTCTTCTATCAGAGGATGACAATCGTTCAAGGACGAAAATGAGCATGGGTGCATTCCAAGCACCACTCTCGGCTGTCAGAAATCCAGCGAATGGTGATTCTCCACGCCGCTCGACATTCCACGCGCGTGCGTACAGTGTACGATTCATCTCCTCTCTCTCTCTCTCTCTCTCTCTCACGCACGATCGCCACCCACGCATTTCTCCCTCATTTCCCCATTTGCGCTCTCTCTCCCTCTCTGTAGCGCCATGGAGCCTCAGCCTGTCGGCGTCGCCCGCTTCGCCGCGCTCTTCGTCCTTCTTCTCCAGCTAGCGAGAGCGCAAGCGCCGCGCTGCGCAGGGCAAATCGGCGACTACTGCGGCAATGAAGGCAGCTCGACGTGCTGCCCGTCGGGCGCGTACTGCCAGCCGTGGAACCCGTCGTACTACCAGTGCATCGCGGTGCCCGACGGCTGCAGCAACATGGAGACGGACGTCGACTACTACGGCAACGACCTCGTGCGCCTCGTGGGCATCCAGCCGTGGGACTGCTGCCGCGAGTGCCAGCAGCGCGCCGACTGCCAGGCGTTCACGTTCCGCAACCAGGCAGGACCCGCGTGCTACCTCAAGAGCAGCGCAGCGGGCCGCGTGCGCTCAGTCGGCGCCGTCTCGGGTCGCAAGCGCGGGTGCGCCACGCAGCCGGGGCAGCAGTGCGGCAGCGCAGCCGCCGGCGCTGGATGCTGCGCGACGGGCAGCTACTGCCAGCCGTGGGACAGTCAGTATTACCAGTGCGTGAACGAACCCGCGGGCTGCGGCGCCATGGAGCCCGACGTCGACTACTACGGCGAAGACCTCAAGAGCCTGCGCGGCGGCTTCCCGTGGGACTGCTGCGCCGCGTGCCAGAGCGACCCCGAGTGCCGGTTCTTCACGTTCATCAACGTCACGCCCGACGGCCCCATGTGCTACCTCAAGCGCAGCGCCTCGGGACGGCGCCGATTCGTGGGCGCGGTCTCGGGCAAGCGGCTCCGGGATCCGACGCCTTGCGGTCGCCCCGTCGGCGCCACGTGCGGCAGCGGCGCGTGCTGCCAGGGCGACGCGTTCTGTCAGCCGAGTGCTGCCAGCTCGAGCGCGGTGTGCACAGCGACGACACAGGGCTGCGGCCGCATGGAGACGGACGTCGATCTGTACGGCAACGACGTCGCGCAGTACGTTGGCTACTCTGTGAGCGAGTGCTGCGTGCTGTGCCAGTGGACCGACGCGTGCCGGTTCTTCACGTTCCGCGCGTCGACGCCCAACGGACCGACGTGCTACCTCAAGTCGAGCGACGCCGGCCGCACGCGCGCAGTCGGCGTCGTCTCGGGCAAGCGCTTGAGCCTGCCGCCGCCACCCACGCCGCCGCCAACCCCGACGCCCTCGCCAACGACGCCGTCGCCGCCGCCGACGCCAGCGCAGTGCACGCGGCGGCTCAAGCAGATCTACTACCACGGCTTCGATCTCTCGAACACGACGACCGCGACGCCGGACGAGTGCTGCCAGCAGTGCGGCGCGACGCCGCGTTGCACGCTGTTCACGCACGTCGTGTCGCGCAGCGCCGGCACCATGCGGTGTCTGCTCAAGTCGCAGGCCGGCGAGAAGACCAACTACGGCGACAGTCGCGATCTCACGGTCGTCTCGGGTTTTCTCGACGCCCGCCCTTGAGCCAAACTGTAGCTCTTCTTGTCAGGTTGTGTGCGTGTGATCTCTTTTTTTTTTTCTTTCAATTTTGATTTTGAGATGGAGGTTGAGTTTGAGTTTGAGTTGCGTTTTTCCCGTCGTCCTTGTCGGTGACCAACTGGGGGAGAAATCCAACAGGCGAGAGAGACCGCCAAGGTTGTTCACGGGAGATTGGCGACTACCGTCACAAGAGAAGAGAAGTGAGTCCCAACGGTTGGATCCAACAAAGAACGACAGTCGCACGCACGCTGTGTCTCGCAAAAGGCCTTGAGCTGCGGCGCAGCGCGGGCCGAGAGCGTCGGGTACGTGTACGTGATCATGCAGTAGACATACGGCGTCGTCGTGGACTTGCGCTCGGCGCGGCACACCGCGATACCCTCGCTTTCTTCGACGGCCGGATCGCCTCGACGACCGTAGATCAGCGGTGGATGGAAGCTGCAAAGAGTAAGAGGAAAAAAGAGTTGGTGCGTTGGATCCAACCGTTGGAGGGATTAGACCTTCCAACGTTGGGGATGAAGATCATGGCGGACCCACCGATGCACGTCATACTGCTCATTGAGCAGCAAGATGCCGGACGCGATCGTGTCCTCGCGCTTGTCAAAGAGTCGGAGCCAGGCATCGATCTCGGCGTCCACGAGCTTGAACGTAGAGGCGATCACGCGCCCATCGCTGTCGAACGCGACCGCGCGCGCCCACTCCTTATGCGCCTTTAGACCCTCGAGGATCGACGCGGGTGTCACCGCAGTGGCCGTCGCCGGCGATGACGACGCCGCTCCAGTCCCAGCGGACGACGCTGCCGACGCCGATGCAGCGGAAGAGGAAGCACCAGCCGACACCGCGTTGCTCTGCGCGCTGCTCGATGGGTTGTTGTTGGCGTGCGCGTCGTCGCCACCCGGTCGGTCCATGTTGCTGCTCATGTTGATCGCAAGGTGTTCTCCTTGAACAGCGAAGCCGCACCGAGTTTTTTTAGACCGAGCCGTTGCGTTTTGTCGTTTGGTCAGGTTGGATCACTAAGTTCGCATGATGTCCATCTCCAAAGTACGTATGGGTGGGTTGGACCAATTCAATTTTGAATTGGTATCGTTGGTGGTCGTTGTGCTCGCGCCCACACGTGTGAGAGGACAGCACCATCATCTGCGTCCGCATCCGCATCCGCATCATCATGGCCTCGATGACGACGACGGTGCTGCGCCGCGCGCTGCTCGCCTCGCGCTGCGCTGCCATGGCGCCCCGCGCCATGTCCACGATGGCGGCGACGCACGGCTCGTTCGCGCCCGTGAACCCCGCGATCCTCATGATGGTCAACTCGCCGATCTCGACGCCAGCGCCGATCATGGGTGCGTCGTGCCTGCCTGCGAGGATGGCTCGACCCGACAGTCGTCGCTTGCTTGACTAACATGCTGTCCTTGTCTTCGGTGTCCCAATAGACCCGTTTGCGCCGCGTCCGTTCGTCTTCGAGACGGGCCTCCAGATCACAACGCAGATGCCGGAGACGACGGCCGATGTCTCGATGGAGTGCCCGACCGGCGCCATCAACGGTGCGTTTGTGAGGAGGACGAAGGTGTTTCGCCCCCCAACTGACTTGTCTTTTTATCTGTAGAGCCGCTACTCGCTGTCAAGCGCACGTACCAGCCGAGCGTGCTGCGACGCAAGCGCAAGCACGGCTTCCGCTCGCGCCGCCTCACTATCGGTGGCCGCAAGGTGCTCAAGCGCCGATTCCTCAAGGGTCGCTGGCGCATGTCGCTGTAAGCGTTCGAGCCGGCAAAGCAAAGTTAGAGAGAGGGAGAGAGAGAGGAAGCAAAGCAATCGTATGTAGCCGAAGGGAATGCACGCCAGTGCGCGCTTCGTCACGCCGTCTATTCATCGCTCTCTATCTATCTATGCGTCGGCCGCCGTCAGCAGCACGGGACCCATGTATTTCTCCAGCGCCGGCGAGAACACCTCGTAGATGAACGTCACAGGACGACCGCCTTTCCAAAAGAGGTACGAGCGGCCCCAGAACGGTCCTGCGTGGCCGAACGCCTCTTCGAGCTCGCGTGACGTCCCGCAGTGCACGCTCTTCATGTCGCGGAAGAGCTCCGTCTTGTTCTGCAGGATGTTCTTGCCGATCGGGATCTTTTGGTTCTTGAACACGCGCCCGACGTCCTGCTCGTTCAGCCAGGACACAGCGTAGCCGAGGCGCTCGCCCTGCGTGTTGCGCAGCCACACTTGGCGCCGACACCGCGGCGCAGGGATCTCATTGATGTGCGTCGGCGCGCCGTCAGTGCTGTCGCCGATGTGCTGCAGCCCGATGACGTCGACCTCGGTCAAGTGACCCGTGAGCAGCCCCAAGTGGTGTGTCGGCGACCCGTTGCCAAAGAGGAAGAGTCGCCACGCCGCCGACATGTCGCGGCGACCGAGCTGGACATCACTGGGTCAGTTTGTGTGCGCATCTGGCAAGAGAGAGAGGTAGACAGAGGTTCATCAGTCCACGTACCAGCATGTTGTCGACGCCCGACGTCGAGTACGTGATGTCGAGCGCGTGCCATTCGAGAGACACTGGTCGCGTGAGCGCCGTCGGCTTCTGCACCGTCGCGACGGCTGCTGCATCCTCTCGCTCGCGCGTGGCGTCCGCGTCGCTCGGAGCTTGTGCGTGCAGCGCTTGCGTCATGGTGCTGGCGCGGAATCGATTGCGGTTGCCATTGATTGATCAT
Source organism: Pythium insidiosum (assembly GCA_022836835.1). Classification (NCBI taxonomy): domain Eukaryota; phylum Oomycota; class Peronosporomycetes; order Pythiales; family Pythiaceae; genus Pythium; species Pythium insidiosum. Next base: position 148,587 of record JAKVDI010000034.1, on the reverse strand, counting down.
CCGTCGACATCAACAGCGCTGTATTGGGAGAATCGGATACGAACCGATTTCACTGCAGATACGAACCGATAGACAATGTGTTCCGTGTTTGCGGTACGGTAGGGTACAATGTACCTCGCTCGTCAGTGTCAGCAGGCGCGTTGTGACAACGCACGATGCACCCAATCAGCGGCGATGATACGTTGCCCTAGCCGCACCCGACTGACACCTGCTTTGCTGCGGTTGAGCGGTTTCCTGTCCGGACAACGATCTCTCTTTTACCTCCCCCCGCTCACCACCTGGAGCCTGAATTTTTGGGTGGGTTGGATGCGACTGTCTGGTGGTTTCAGCGAGGTTTTTCGACCATGTGATGAGGTGTAACCGAGCGAACCCACTGAGACAACGAAAACTCATTCCGTTCGGTCGAGTCGTCGGTGCGTGGAAGAGCGAGAGAGCACGCGGTGCGCACGGCCGGGGAATCTGAAAGGAAACATTGGAAAAGTTGGTTTTTGTTGGCGATCGATTGCGACCGACGCCAGCACCTTCAGACGGACTGAGTGGGTGCGTGGGTTGCCAAGCCAACGAAAAGCGCTCGTTCCTTCCAACAATCTCTCTCGGTCACGTGGGAGCGAACGCCAAGAAACGAACCGAACGCGCGCTCGCTTCGCTTCCGGTCTGCATTCTTCCAACTAAACCTCGTTGGATCGATCGATCGGTCGATCACACGTTGGATTTCGACCTCCCTCCGACACCATGAGCGGCCAGCGCCCATCAACGGGATCGGGGCCCCGAAGCTCCGAAGTCGAGCGCATTATCGCCTCCGCTGAGGTCGACACGACGTTCGCCGGCAAGAAGGCGATCCGGTACCGTGGTCGACGATCGGTGCGTTCGTGTTGGGTCATTGTGCTTCTCTGCTATCCTCTCACGACGGTCTAACCGGTCTAAGTGGCGTCTATGTTTTGACATGAACAGACATGGCCTGGTGCGCTCGGCCTCGTGCTCATCCTCGCGGGCTCCATCGTCGGTCTCACGTACTACGGCATGAAGGTGCACGACAAGGTCGATGCCAAGGTGTCGTCGGACGCTGCGATCCGCGAGCGCTTTGGCACAGGCACGTTGATCGCCGACGGTCGACCCGCGACGAACACGACCGAGGAGGACATCAACGTCGTCAACCCCGAACAGTATAAGGACAAGAGTACGTCTGGCGCCACGTCCATCTCCTCTCTCCCTCCATTCAGACTAACCTGTATTTGTATGGATGTATAGAGTGCCAGCAGCCCGAGTATGTGAGCAAGAATGGCCACATCTTCGCCGTGTTCAAGGGCGGCAAGGAAGTGCAGATCGATATCAAGGGCGTCACGTGGATGGGCATGCAGGACAACAAGGGCGTGCCCAAGGGTCTCTGGGACAACTCGCGCGAGGGCTCCACGCTGGTACGCGCGCTGTTGCTTTTCTTGAGATCGCGTTGTGTGACGGCGGCTGACATTCTCTTGTAGTATCGCGTCGGTCAGTTCCTCACCGGCAACAACTTCAACGTCGTGCGCTTCCCGCTGTCCATCGACTCGGCGCTGCGCAACGTCGACATTGACCAGAACCTGATCAACACCAACTCGAACCGAGCGCTCAAGACGGGCCGCTACAACAAGCTGCTTGGTCTGCTCGCACAGGGTCTCGGCCAGTTTGGCATCGGCGTCGTGCTCGACTTTTACACGCTGTCAGCGCTGTCCAAGGACGACTCGGCGCTCTGGTACGGCACGTCCATCCAGATCGAGGATATCAAGTCCGCCATCACGAACCTCGCGACCGAGCTGTGCAACAGCAAGCACTTCAACGTCATCGGCATCGACCTCAAGTCGGGCGTCGGCCGCACGGCGACGTGGGGCGATGGCTCCAACACGGACTGGGCGGCGGCCGCGACGGAGCTCGGCGAGCACCTCGTCAAGACGTGTCCGCAGTGGCTCGCGTTCGTCGGTGGCATCCAGGGCGGTTCGCGCAAGGACAAGTACGACGGCGACCGTATCATCAAGACCAAGTTCTGGGCGGGCTCGGACCTGAGCAACGTCAAGAAGACGCCGATCAAGCTCTCCAAGGCGGGCAAGGTTGTGTACTCGCCGCGCTACTGGACCAGCTCGTACCAGCCGATGGCGTACTTCTTCGACGACGGCGACTCCAAGGGCGACATGCTGTTCAAGTACAAGGAGTCGCCGGACGATACGCTCAAGAAGAACGTGCAGGCCAACATGAACTACATGTTCGGAGACGCGCTGGACTCTGGTGCGGCGGTTGTGCTGTCCTCGTTTGGCGGCCTCATGGGCGAAGACGACAAGACGCCCAAGAAGACGAGCACGCGTATCGTGCAGATCCTGCTCGAGCAGATGCAGGCGACGGAGAAGGGACTCGCCGGTGGCTTCTGGTACACGCTGAACCCGGAGACGGTGTGGTCGTACCCTGCGCCCGATGACAGCAATGCCACCACTGGTGGTCTCCTCGACACGACGTGGCGTGCCGCGAACCAGAACGTGCTCAAGAACCTCGTGAAGATGGACAAGATGGCCAGCGTGGCGTACATTCCTTGCGAAGCGTAAGGCTCAGTCTCTCTCTCTCTCTCTCGCTCCCTCTTGTCTCTCATTGGTAGGCAGGGCAAGTTCTCCATCAACATCTCAATGCACGTCCCTATATTTTTTGCGCATGTTCATGGATCACTTGTGACATATCCCCGTCTCAGTGCCATCCTCCCTCTGTAATGATCAGTACAGTAAAGACAAATAGCATCCAACTCGCGAGTCTTTCCAACATCTCGCCAACACCAACTCCAACACCAACAGACCGCGCCAACGAATCCATCATGTCGACGGAGGACGCTCCGCCCAAGCACACGCTCTACGTGCAGAACCTCAATGACAAGATCAAGGTCGACCGCATGAAGACCTCGCTCTACGCGGCCTTCTCGCAGCACGGCAAGATCCTCGAGGTCACCATGTGCTCGGGCCGCCGGCTGCGCGGCCAGGCCTGGATCACGTTCGACGACATCCCGAGCGCGTCGGCCGCGTTGCGCGCCATGAACGGCTTCCTCATGTTCGAGAAGCCGCTGGTGATCCACTTTGCCAAGGAGGAGGCCGACGTCATCGCGCGCCGCGAGGGCACGTTCAAGCCGCGCGAGAAGCGCAAGCTGGAGCCCGCCGCGTCGGCGCCCGACAGCAGCAATGCCTCGGCGACGACCAACAGCAGCAGCAGCAACAAGCGACAGGCGACGAACGGCTCGCTGCCGCCGCCGCCGCCGCCGCCGACAAAGGCGGCGCCCAACAAGATTTTGTTCCTGCAGGATCTGCCTGACTCGTGCAGCGCCGAGATCCTCAGCACACTGTTCAAGCAGTACCATGGCTTCCAGGTGCGCGCCTCATGGGCGATTGATTCATTGATTGATTGCGTTGGATTCTTTGTTGGACGATCGCTCACCAACGCTTTTTGTTGGCATGTTGGTATGTTGGTATGTTGGTATGTTGGTGTTGGGATGCGCAGGAGGTGCGTCTTGTGCCGGGCAAGAAGGGGCTCGCGTTCGTCGAGTATGGCGACGAAGCGCAGGCGGCGCTCGCGCTCGAGGGACTCTACGGCTTCCGCCTCACGCCCACGGACATCCTCAAGGTCTCGTTCGCCAAGAAGTAGTCAGTCTCCCGTTGTGCTAACGATCGCCACCCGTCAACAACACTCGCCGCTAGTTTTTTTTTTTTTCTCTCGTTCCTTTCGCTCTGCTCGTTGTATTCGTCTGTATTCAATTGATCAGGCGCGGCGCCAGTAGCAATGCGGACTGCAAAGGGAACACGTCACTGGCCATCGACCAACAGCTGACTGCTCTGGCATCCATGCTCTCTCTCTCTCTCTCACGCTCGCTCTAACGCTTCTGTCGTGCCCGCAGGCCACTCGACTTGTTTGTGAGACTGCCGCTGCGCTTCCCGCTCGAGGCGGCCGCGGCCGTCGGCGAAGGCGCCGGCATGAACGACGTCGTCGGCGCTGGTGTCGCTGGAGCCGCCGAGAAACTGAACCCAGACGTCGCCGGAGCCGCGGTCGAGATCGCTGGCGGTGCACCAGTGCTCGCGGCGCCACCGAGGTTGAACGTGACCTGCTTTGGTGCCGTCGAGGTCGTCGTCGAGGCAGCAGCCGTCGAGGCCGCGGACGCGGCGCCGCCGCCAAAGCTGAATCCTCCCGGTGCCGCGGTCGTCGTCGCGGCGGGTGCTGCCGCCGCGGTCGAGAACCCGCCGAAGCCCAGTCCTCCTGCGGGCTGTGTCGTCGTCGTCGTTGCCGCCGCGGTGGAGCCAAAGCCAAAGCCACTCGCGGGCGCCGCTGCGGGTGCAGCGGTTGGCGCTGCTGTCGCGACGATCGTCGGCGCGACGCTCGTCTTGAAGCGGATCGTGTCAATGTCGCTTTCTCGCGCGGCCGCGTTCTTCTTCTTCTTGTCGAACGGATTCTTGAACGCCGCGGGGTTCTTCTCTCCGTGTCGCACGAGATCCTCCTTCATCTTGCGCAGGAAAAGCTGCCGCATCTCCTCCGTGCGCTCGTGCACCTCTGCGACGTGCGCCGCGACCTGCATCAGCGCGTTGTTCTGCGCGAGCAGAATCTGGTGCAGCCGCGCGGGGTCCATCTCCCGCGCACTCACGCTGCTGCTGCTACTGCGGTCATCGAGCGGGCGACACTCGGCCTCGAGACTCTCTAGCTGTTCGTGAAGCTGCATCATGCGAGCCTCGAGCTGACCGAGCAGCTCGCGATAGAACGGCGATGGCTGCTCCACGCGGCGCAGGATGCCGTAGAAGCGCTGCGCCGTGCTCTCGCCACTCAGGCTGCGCAGGCTCAGCGTCGCTGCGTCGACCTGGTGAATCAGGTGCTTGACGTCCTTGCGCGCGTGATGCACCGCCGTGTGTTGCTTGGTCTGGAGGTTACGACGCGCGAGCACGTGCTGCTCGAGCTGCGTCAAGTTGCGCTTGAGCTGCTCGAGCTGCGTCGGCGCGACGGCCTTGAGGAACGCGTCCGACTGATCTTCTTCCTGCAGGAACCGATGGAACGCCGTGATGTTCTTTTGCACGTCCGCTGGCAGCGTGTCGAACACAGTGTCGAGCGTGATCGCTGGCTGTGGCGGCGCTGCCGTCACCGCCGCAGCGGGCGCCGCCGCGCCACCGCCAAAGAACCCGAACGACGATGTTCCGGTCGCTGCGGGCGTCGACGCCGCAGTCGTCGCCCCGCCAAACAAACTGGGCTTGCTGCCGCCGAAACTGAACGACGACGTCGGCGCCGCTGCGGACGTCGCCGGCGCCGCGCTCGCGCCTCCTCCAAAGCTGAACGACGAGGACGTCGACGCGGCGGGCGCGGCAGACGCCGCTGCGCCAAACGAGAAGCCACTGGAGGGCGCCGCCGTGGACGTCGCCGCACCGCCAAAGGAGAACCCGCCGGTCGACGCCGCCGGCGCCGCAGTGGACGCTGCCGGGGCCGCCGCGCCGCCAAAGGAGAACCCGCCGCTGGACGCTGGTGCTGCGGTGGCTCCACCGAATGAGAACCCGCCGGCCGCCGGCTTGGCGGCTGTGGACGCCGCGGTGGACGGCGCGCCGAACGAGAAGCCTGTGGACGCGGCCGGCGCCGACGACGCGGGCGCCGCTGCGCCACCGAAGGAGAAGCCTGTGGACGACGCAGAGGCGGTGAGAGACGCGCCGTGGGAGACGCTGGAGCGAGCCCATTACCTGTGGACGCCGCTGGCGCTGTGGCCGTCGCGCCAAAGTTGAAGGCCATGGCGTCGTCGTCGAGGCGGTGGAAGTGCCGGGAAGTTGGTTAGTTTGTTGGCGCTCGCGTTGGGATTGGCGAGTTGGTGTTGGTATTGGTGTTGGTGTTGGTGTGTGTGTGTGGTTTTCGTAGACAAAAGCGAGGTTTTTCTCGGTATTCTGAAAGTTTAGCAATGTGGGAAAAAGCGATAAAATCTGTATAAATACATACTAATGAGACTAGGCCAGAAGGCCAGAAGGCCAGGAGGCTAATGCGGACGTGACCGGTCCAATGCGCATGTGCTGCTGCTGCGCGTGGGGGATCGACGGATGGATGGAAGGATGCATGGATGCATGCCGTCCTTCCTTGTGAACAAGCGCAGCTGATCGCAGTTAATAGAGGATGACGCTGCGGGTCTCATGCGCTCGTACCCTTCACGAAGCTTGGTCGTTTCACCACATCGTCGCTGCTTCGTGGAACGGCTCGAAGATGATGATGAGGATGAGGATGACGGCGACGACGACGATCAGTGCGACGAGACACTGCACGCAGCGCTTGAATCCGTCCGAGTCCATTTCGCTTCGCGTCTCGCCATACTCGAGATCGGGTTCGTTGTCCGACTGAACGAGACCGCAGCACACTGCGTCCACGAATCGACTGCACAGCGAGTCGTCGTCGCGCGAACGGCCGCCTCGGCGGTACCGGTGCTTGCGTCGCCGGTCGTTGCGCTGCAGTTGCCGGGCGTCGGGCGATGCTCGCTTCATCTCGGGACTGCGGAACCACGGCAGCGGGTGGATCGCTTCCTGTTGCTCGTCGTCCTTCTTGACGATCAGCGGCGTGCGCTCACTCATCAGCGGCTTGGCTTTCTTGCCTGGCTTCCGCGCTGGCTTGGCCACATTCGTCGGCGGCTTCGTCGGACTCGGCGTCGGCTCGGCAGCCGGCTGCGGCGGCGACACAGCCGCCGATGGCCGTCGCTCCGTCGCGGAGGAGGCGCCCGTCATTCGAGGGAGATGGATCTGCGCGGGGGAGAAACGCGCGGAGAGAGGAAGCGATGGAGACTCGCGGTCTGTCGGGCTGTCGATAGGTCTGTCGATAGGTCGATAGGTCGATGGACGGCGCCAACGGGGACCGACCCTCGTTTCTGTAAATTCGATTTCTCCCGTTCCCAGACCAAACGCCACGCTTTCTTGGGTACACGTGGTGGGCCGCTCCACATTCGGATGTGGGTACGCGGAGTCGCGCGCTGATTGGCTGCACGTCGGGCGCCTCTCGTCTCTGCACGGGACAAACCCGCTTTGATGGATGGGTTTGCGCGCTGCTGCAGTCGATGGCCACACTGACAAGCGCCGTTTCGGGCTCTGCAGCACAGCAGCAGTAACACTCGGTGGGAGACCAATATATTGCGATGCTGGTCAATACAGTACCAGGGACAATATATATTGCGATGGTGGCCACAAGAAAACTCGCGAGAACCGTAACCTCTTGGATGTGGCTGGTTACGGTCTCGCTCTGTTTCAAACACCCCATTTGGCCGATTCAAACACAACGTCAACATCCACCACACACCCAGGCATCTTTCTCTCTTCCCTTCCATTTCCATTGGTGACCGACTGACTGACCATATAAGGATGGCGACCGCTTCGACCGATGCGCTGGAGGCGCGCGCGCTGCGCGTGGCGGAGAACACGCCGGAGATGCTGGCGGAGCACGCGCGCGTGACGCAGGGCAAGGTGCGCACGCGTTTTCCTCCGGAGCCGAACGGGTACCTGCACATTGGGCACGCCAAGTCGATGCACATGAACTTCTTTGAGGCGTTTGAGAAGCTGGGCGTGGCGCCGGAGCAGCGTGAGACGTACTTCCGTTACGACGACACGAATCCCGAGGCCGAAAGCGAGGAGTACATCGCGGCGATCCGCGAGACGATCGCGTGGCTCGGGTACGAGCCAACCAAGGTGACGTACAGCAGCGAGTACTTTGGCGAGCTGTACGAGCTGGCGCTGCAGCTCATCCGCAAGGGCAAGGCGTACGTGTGCCACCAGAGCAAGGCGGAGATCGAGGCCTCGCGCACGGCGTTGCAGCAGTTCCACGCGACGCCCGGCGAGAAGCGCGAGGAGGACGTGCCGGCGGCCGCGCAGTCGCCGTTCCGCGGGCGCAGCGTGGCTGAGAACCTCGCCGAGTTTGAGAAGATGCGCGTGGGTCTCTACGCGGAGGGCGAGGCGTGTCTGCGCATGAAGATGGACCTCGCGAGTCCGAACCCGAACATGTGGGACCACGTGGCGTACCGCATCAAGTTTGTGCCGCACCCGCACATTGGCGACAAGTGGTGCATCTACCCGACGTACGACTACACGCACTGCATCGTCGACGCGCTCGAGCACATTGACTACTCGATCTGCACGCTCGAGTTTGAGACCCGCCGCGAGTCGTACTACTGGCTGCTCGACGTGCTCGGACTCTACAAGCCCAAGGTCTACGAGTTTGCGCGCCTCGCGATGACTTACACGCAGCTCTCCAAGCGCAAGCTGCTCAAGCTTGTGACGTCGGGCAACGTGCGTGGCTGGGACGACCCGCGCCTCGGCACGCTCAACGGGCTCAAGCGCCGTGGCTTCACGCCCGAGATCATCAAGCAGTTTTGCAAGGAGATTGGCGTCACGCGCGTGCAGTCGACGATCCAGATCGAGCGACTCTACTCTGTCGCGCGCGACGTGCTGGGCGACAAGTCCAAGCGCGTCATGGCCGTGCTCGACCCCGTGCCGGTCGTGATCGAGAACTTTGGTGACGCGCCCGACAAGGCGGCGCTGCGCCTCCAGGTGGCCGACTACCCGCAGGATGTGGAGCGCGACGGCGGCGCGCACCACTTTGTGACGCTCACGCCGACTGTGCTGCTGGACCGCAGCGACGTGCGGCTCGAGGATGCCAAGGACTACTACGGTCTCGCGCTGCACAAGCAGGTGCGCCTCAAGTATGGCTACAACTTTACGTGCACCAAGATGGACACGGACGCCGCGTCGGGCCGCATCCTCAAGGTTTACGGCACGATGGACTGGTCGAGCGACGTCAAGCCCAAGGGCATCATCACGTGGGTGCCGTCCAGCAGTCCGACGGTCGAGGTGCGCGTGTACTCACACCTGTTCAAGGTTCCCGAGCTGAGCGGCGACGCGGACTGGGAGAGCCTCCTGGACCTCGAGCGCTCGGAGGTGGTGTACCCGAACGCGCGCGTGGACCCCGAGTCGTTCTCGAAGAACCTCCAGCACGCCACGGAGGCCGTGCAGTTTGAGCGCATCGGATACTTTGTGGCAGACAAGGACTCGACGCCCAAGAAGAAGGTGCTCAACCAGATCGTTCCGCTGCGCGAGGCGTCGAGCCTGGCGGGCAGCGACGAGAAGGCCAAGAGCGATGCGAACGCGAGCCGCAAGGACGCGCAGATGCAGCAGCTCGCGCTGAAGAAGGAGAAGATGAAGATCCCTCCGAGCGAGATGTTCAAGTTGCAGCCCGAGCTGTACTCCAAGTTTGACGACGAGGGACTCCCGACGCACGACGCGGCCGGCAATGCGCTTACCAAGTCGAGCATCAAGAAGCTCAAGAAGGATCAGGACAAGCAGCGCAAGCTGCACGACGCGTACCTGAAGGAGCACGGCAGTGCGTGAAGGCAGAGCACCATCCAGTCAGTGCGGAGAGGAGAGTGAGATGGCAGCAGCAGTGTGTGTAGACGTCGAGCGATAACGCGATGATGAAACAAAGCTACAGCCCCGACGAGTGCAGACACAGTCCACATCGTAATCCTGTGAGGACACGGCGCCACTTTAGTCTATACGGTTAGACCAGGGAGACATCCATCATCTTCGTTTCGCAGCAGCGGTTAGACGGCAACACATCGGTAGTCTTCGGTTCGGAAAGAGCAAAAGGACAGTTAGACTACCGTACTGGGCTGTTATGCATTGTTGTCCTGTTGAGCAAGTCTGGCAGAAGACATCTACTTGTTGTGCATCTCCGGACTGGACCGGACTGGAGCCTCAGCCTATCCAGCGAATTCCAGCGGTAAATGAGCACCTCAGGTCTGAGCTCACGTCAAGCCCCAATCAACGACAAGCACGCGACTAAAATCGAGAGCAAACGATCAATCCGCACATGCGGTTGTCTAAACTCGCCCTGAGCGCCACGACAAGGACATGCACACGCTGGCCGATCTTCGATGTGGGTGTCTCCCAACGTGCTCAACTGCGTTTTGCGACATCACCTTGTGTCTGAGTACCATCTTCAACCTGGGGCTAAGCCAACTTGAGCTAATCCCCCTTCGAGTCCTCTCTGGCTTGTCCCGTGTGCTTGATGTTTGCCTAGAAATCCAGCAACCAGACCGTCCAGAGACACGAGCTGTCAAGACTTTCGGACCACCACGGCGCGTCCGGCTCTGGACGAGCGAGTGACGACAACTCGGCACGAGAGTGATGGTTCTGGACAACTTCAACTTCAGGAACACCAAACGACCACAGGACCAGACCAGTGCCCAACCAACAGCCTCCAGCAGCAATCCTTCTCTTTAGACTCCAGACTCCCCTCCATCGTCAGACGCACACAATCCTACGACGTGGCGACCTCCCGCATGCTTGGTCAGATAGACTACACTACACACATTGCACAGCACTGCCATCCAGGACCAGGACCAGTGCTCACTCACATCACACACACGAATGTAAAAGCAAATAAAACTGGTTGTAGTTACAGTAGGAAGTGTATCCGTCTACACATACACACACGCACTTGGTCGCCTTCCGCTTCATGACCATTCATGAAGCTTAAGCGGCCGACGTGATCGGCGTCTCCGCCTCCACGTACTTGGGCGACGCCTGGTGTGGCTTCTTGCCGCTCACAAACAGAGACTCAATGTCCTCCAGCAGCATGCCCTTCGTCTCCGGGCAGAAGAAGTACACAAACACACCGCAGCCCGTGCACGTCACCGCGAACAGGAAGAACACGCCGTTGATGTTGAGCGCCGGGAACAGCTTCACCACGAACGTCATGCACGTGCCCATGATCCAGTTCGCCATCGTCGACAGCGACACCGACTTGGCGCGCACGTTCAGCGGGAAGATCTCCGCAGGGTAGATCCAGCACACCGGGCCCCACGAGATCGCAAAGTTGAAAATGAAGAACGACGTGCCCACCACGATGATGTAGCCAGCAGCCTTGCCGCAGTTCGTCTTGTCCGTGTCACCATCGCAGCCAGCCGTGAACGTGATACCAGCGATCAGGTGGCCAAGCACCATACCCACGGCACCGATCAGCAGCAGCGAGCGACGGCCGTACGTGTCCACCCAGCGCATCGCAGGGATCGTCGACAAGAAGTTCACCACCGACAGCAAGAAGATCGACAGGATACCGTCGCCAGCCACGTCCTTGAAGATCAGACCGCCGTACGTGAACATCGGGTTGATGCCCGTCGCCTGCTGCAGCACCTGCAGGAACATGGCGATCAGCACGCGCTTCAGGATCGACGGCTGCAGCAGATCCGTCCACGCCGCCTCCTGGCCCTCCTCCGCGATCTGATCACCGATCGCCTGCAGCTCGTGGCTCACGTTCTCCGTCTGGCGCAGACGCTTGAGCACCGCCTCCGCGGCGTCCTTGCCCTTGTGCACGTACACCCAGCGAGGCGACTCGGGCACGCAGAAGATACCAGCCATCACGATGATCGGCGCAGCCATGGCCACTCCGTTCGTGATACGCCAGCCGTGCGCATTGTCCTCCACAATCAGGTTCACCACGTTCGCCAGCAGCAGACCCGTCACGATCGTCATCTGCATGAAGCCCGACAGGAAACCGCGCAGCTCCTTCGGCGCCATCTCCGCACCGAAGATCGGCAGCGAGAACGACGAGTTGCCCACGCCCATGCCGTTGATCACACGCGCCACCAGCAGCAGACCGTGCTCGTGCGCCGGCGTCGCGATCACCCACGTCGTGCCGATGCAGAACAGCAGACCCGCGTTGAAGATCGTCACGCGGCGACCGAAGCGGTCCGCCACGTAGCCACCGATGAGCGCGCCGAAGATGCAGCCAATGTTGTACGTCATGTTGTACCACAGCGTGAAGTCGAGCCACTTGGTCGGGAGCTTGGACGCCTCTTCCTCGCACAGCGCCTGCGAGAAGCCGTGCCAGCCGATACAGAAGTCGCGCACGAACGACTTCATCACGAGCACGCCGCCCGTCACGCCCTGGTCGTAGCCGAAGAACAGGCCGCCCAGCGACGCGAACAGGCACACGATGATGGCGTACGTGCGCTTGCCCTCCGTCGGGACGTCGTCATAGTTGGTGTTGTCCACGTTGATGGCCACTCCGCCGGCCATGGTTGATGTCTCTTGCTTGTCTTGCCTTGCCTTGCGCTGGGACTCGGTCACTCAGTTAGTCCGTTCGACTTGAGCGCTGGACAGGAAAATGGAGAATGACTGCCGCAGAAGCACTCGCACTGGCAGAGGCAGTCGGGGGCATCGCCGGATCCAGGATCCAGCGGAGACGGAGACGCGACCGCGTTGAGTTTTGTCACGACGCCTTGTCCACCACCAGCCCAGATGCCCAGACACGGTCAGTGTGTCGCGCTGCTCTGGAGTGCGCAGCCGGCGAGACCTTGCTCCGCCAATCACTCGTGTCGTGCGTCGCGAGTCTCGGCCACGGTGGATGCGAAGGCGGCGGCCACGAGTCTCGACATCCAGAACCCAAGCACCGGTCCAAAGTTTGAGCGGCGTGATGGAGCAGCATCACTGTTCGGGTTCATCTGTCGGGGGGTCGCCATCTGCAGCAAGTTCAGCCATCTTCTTGAAGGGCTCCAACTTACATCGTCCAAGCACCAGCATGCCAAAACAAGGTGTGGACGGTTGGGTCGTGTTGGCGAAAGTGTATATCCGGTTTTGACACGATTTTAGTCTGCTTCGCGTTTCTCTGGTCTTTTCACGGGTTGAAGTCGTCCAGGGGAAGGGATGCCGTCTCGACGAAATCCAGTGGGGCGAGAGCGAGACGATCCACACGTGGAAGTTGGAACACGACGTTGTGAGCCATGTTGGCTCCGAGCCTTGGACGCGGGCCACACCGGACCGGCCGGCATGCCCTGTTCCCAGGCTCCTGGATTTCTTGGGAGATGGACAGCAGAGAGTGTCCGCTGCTCCCAACTGCCAGCGAGGTCCTCGCTGACTGTGAGTCGGTGATGGCGGCAGGAAAAGGCTGCTGCTGCTTGGTTGGGAACTGCATCGTTCTCGCCTGTTGGGATCAACAGAACAAACAGCACGTCTCCGCGTCACGGATACTGTAGAGCCTTCTACAGTGTCGTTCTGAGCCGCGGAGCTAGGAGCTGGTCCAGCACCGATCCTCCAAAAAGAATCAAGTGGCGGCAGCTGAAGGAGAGGCGCGATCGATTCCTTCTGCCAACTCGACTCCGCCAGCACTTTGCTGCCGAGTTCGCTGCTACAGTACACACTCCATCCACTGTGCACACACCATTCAAATGACTTGCTCTTTGCCTCTGCCCTCCGTCCTCTGCCCTCTGCCCTCTGCCCTCCGTCCTCTGCCCAACGCTAGACATGGCGCTGCCATAGCGCACATCAAGTTCAAACTGCAACCTGTGCAGCAAATGCAGACGATGTGCAGGGTGCAGTGTCGGGCCGCGCTCCTTCGGTCCGTTTGACCCCCTCACGTCGTCTTGCTTCAGACTCGCGTTGCCTGAGGCAACTTGCCTCTCGTGCAGCACTCTCTCGAGTGTCGACAGACTGTCAGTCCGTCCGTCTGTGATCCAGATCCAGGTCCAAGAGCCTGTCACATCCGGGGCTCTCACATCCACCACACCTAGCCCTGACGGTCCACATGGCCACACTCTCGAGCGTGAGTCTGCTTCGAGCTGATCGAAGCAACAGCCAACTCTTGCCCGCCACCCGACGGACACACACACGCACACAGCAGACCGGTCCACCGCCCGTCCACAGTCGTTGCTCACGGCGAGACCAACGCGCACTCAGACGAGAACAACGCTGATGTCTGTCGGATCGTCTTCTGCCGGATCCAGCGGCAGTCATTCTCCATTTTCCTGTCCAGCGCTCAAGTCGAACGGACTAACTGAGTGACCGAGTCCCAGCGCAACAAGGCAAGACAAGCAAGAGACATCAACCATGGCCGGCGGAGTGGCCATCAACGTGGACAACACCAACTATGACGACGTCCCGACGGAGGGCAAGCGCACGTACGCCATCATCGTGTGCCTGTTCGCGTCGCTGGGCGGCCTGTTCTTCGGCTACGACCAGGGCGTGACGGGCGGCGTGCTCGTGATGAAGTCGTTCGTGCGCGACTTCTGTATCGGCTGGCACGGCTTCTCGCAGGCGCTGTGCGAGGAAGAGGCGTCCAAGCTCCCGACCAAGTGGCTCGACTTCACGCTGTGGTACAACATGACGTACAACATTGGCTGCATCTTCGGCGCGCTCATCGGTGGCTACGTGGCGGACCGCTTCGGTCGCCGCGTGACGATCTTCAACGCGGGTCTGCTGTTCTGCATCGGCACGACGTGGGTGATCGCGACGCCGGCGCACGAGCACGGTCTGCTGCTGGTGGCGCGTGTGATCAACGGCATGGGCGTGGGCAACTCGTCGTTCTCGCTGCCGATCTTCGGTGCGGAGATGGCGCCGAAGGAGCTGCGCGGTTTCCTGTCGGGCTTCATGCAGATGACGATCGTGACGGGTCTGCTGCTGGCGAACGTGGTGAACCTGATTGTGGAGGACAATGCGCACGGCTGGCGTATCACGAACGGAGTGGCCATGGCTGCGCCGATCATCGTGATGGCTGGTATCTTCTGCGTGCCCGAGTCGCCTCGCTGGGTGTACGTGCACAAGGGCAAGGACGCCGCGGAGGCGGTGCTCAAGCGTCTGCGCCAGACGGAGAACGTGAGCCACGAGCTGCAGGCGATCGGTGATCAGATCGCGGAGGAGGGCCAGGAGGCGGCGTGGACGGATCTGCTGCAGCCGTCGATCCTGAAGCGCGTGCTGATCGCCATGTTCCTGCAGGTGCTGCAGCAGGCGACGGGCATCAACCCGATGTTCACGTACGGCGGTCTGATCTTCAAGGACGTGGCTGGCGACGGTATCCTGTCGATCTTCTTGCTGTCGGTGGTGAACTTCTTGTCGACGATCCCTGCGATGCGCTGGGTGGACACGTACGGCCGTCGCTCGCTGCTGCTGATCGGTGCCGTGGGTATGGTGCTTGGCCACCTGATCGCTGGTATCACGTTCACGGCTGGCTGCGATGGTGACACGGACAAGACGAACTGCGGCAAGGCTGCTGGCTACATCATCGTGGTGGGCACGTCGTTCTTCATTTTCAACTTTGCGATCTCGTGGGGCCCGGTGTGCTGGATCTACCCTGCGGAGATCTTCCCGCTGAACGTGCGCGCCAAGTCGGTGTCGCTGTCGACGATGGCGAACTGGATCATGGGCACGTGCATGACGTTCGTGGTGAAGCTGTTCCCGGCGCTCAACATCAACGGCGTGTTCTTCCTGTTCGCGGTGACGTGCACGGGCTGCGGTGTGTTTGTGTACTTCTTCTGCCCGGAGACGAAGGGCATGCTGCTGGAGGACATTGAGTCTCTGTTTGTGAGCGGCAAGAAGCCACACCAGGCGTCGCCCAAGTACGTGGAGGCGGAGACGCCGATCACGTCGGCCGCTTAAGCTTCATGAATGGTCATGAAGCGGAAGGCGACCAAGTGCGTGTGTGTATGTGTAGACGGATACACTTCCTACTGTAACTACAACCAGTTTTATTTGCTTTTACATTCGTGTGTGTGATGTGAGTGAGCACTGGTCCTGGTCCTGGATGGCAGTGCTGTGCAATGTGTGTAGTGTAGTGTAGTGTAGTCTATCTGACCAAGCATGCGGGAGGTCGCCACGTCGTAGGATTGTGTGCGTCTGACGATAGAGTGGAGTCTGGAGTCTAAAGAGAAGGATTGCTGCTGGAGGCTGTTGGTTGGGCACTGGTCTGGTCCTGTGGTCGTTTGGTGTTCCTGAAGTTGAAGTTGTCCAGAACCATCACTCTCGTGCCGAGTTGTCGTCACTCACTCGCTCATCCAGAGCCGGACGCGCCGTGGTGGTCCGAAAGTCTTGACAGCTCGTGTCTCTGGACGGTCTGGTTGCTGGATTTCTAGGCAAACATCAAGCACACGGGACAAGCCAGAGAGGACTCGAAGGGCGATTAGCTCAAGTTGGCTTAGCCCGAGGTTGAAGATGGTACTCAGACACAAGGTGATGTCGCAAAACGCAGTTGAGCACGTTGGGAGACACCCACATCGAAGATCGGCCAGCGTGTGCATGTCCTTGTCGTGGCGCTCAGGGCGAGTTTAGACAACCGCATGTGCGGATTGATCGTTTGCTCTCGATTTTAGTCGCGTGCTTGTTGCCGTTGATTGGGGCTCGACGTGAGCTCAGACCTGAGGTGCTCATTTACCGCCGGAACTCGCTGGATAGGCTGAGGCCCCACTCTGGTCCAGTCCGGAGATGCGCAACACGTAGATGTCTTCTGCCAGACTTGCTCAACAGGACAACGATGCATCACAGCCCAGTACGGTAGTCTAACTGTCCAATTGCTCAATCATCCTTGGTTTCCGAACCGAAGACTACCGATGTGTTGCCGTCTAACCATATAGGCTGCTGCGAAACGAAGACGATGGATGTCTCCCTGGTCTAACCGTATAGTCTAAAGTGGCGCCGTGTCCTCACAGGATAACGATGTGGACTCTGTCTGCACTCGTCGGGGCTGTAGCTTTGTTTCATCATCGCGTTATCGCTCGGCGTCTACACACACTGCTGCTGCCATCTCACTCTCCTCTACGCACTGACTGGATGGTGCTCTGCCTTCACGCACTGCCCTGCTCCTTCAGGTACGCGTCGTGCAGCTTGCGCTGCTTGTCCTGATCCTTCTTGAGCTTCTTGATGCTCGACTTGGTAAGCGCATTGCCGGCCGCGTCGTGCGTCGGGAGTCCCTCGTCGTCAAACTTGGAGTACAGCTCGGGCTGCAACTTGAACATCTCGCTCGGAGGGATCTTCATCTTCTCCTTCTTCAGCGCGAGCTGCTGCATCTGCGCGTCCTTGCGGCTCGCGTTCGCATCGCTCTTGGCCTTCTCGTCGCTGCCCGCCAGGCTCGACGCCTCGCGCAGCGGAACGATCTGGTTGAGCACCTTCTTCTTGGGCGTCGAGTCCTTGTCCACCACAAAGTATCCGATGCGCTCAAACTGCACGGCCTCCGTGGCGTGCTGGAGGTTCTTCGAGAACGACTCGGGGTCCACGCGCGCGTTCGGGTACACCACCTCCGAGCGCTCGAGGTCCAGGAGGCTCTCCCAGTCCGCGTCGCCGCTCAGCTCGGGAACCTTGAACAGGTGTGAGTACACGCGCACCTCGACCGTCGGACTGCTGGACGGCACCCACGTGATGATGCCCTTGGGCTTGACGTCGCTCGACCAGTCCATCGTGCCGTAAACCTTGAGGATGCGGCCCGACGCGGCGTCCGTGTCCATCTTGGTGCACGTAAAGTTGTAGCCATACTTGAGGCGCACCTGCTTGTGCAGCGCGAGACCGTAGTAGTCCTTGGCATCCTCGAGCCGCACGTCGCTGCGGTCCAGCAGCACAGTCGGCGTGAGCGTCACAAAGTGGTGCGCGCCGCCGTCGCGCTCCACATCCTGCGGGTAGTCGGCCACCTGGAGGCGCAGCGCCGCCTTGTCGGGCGCGTCACCAAAGTTCTCGATCACGACCGGCACGGGGTCGAGCACGGCCATGACGCGCTTGGACTTGTCGCCCAGCACGTCGCGCGCGACAGAGTAGAGTCGCTCGATCTGGATCGTCGACTGCACGCGCGTGACGCCAATCTCCTTGCAAAACTGCTTGATGATCTCGGGCGTGAAGCCACGGCGCTTGAGCCCGTTGAGCGTGCCGAGGCGCGGGTCGTCCCAGCCACGCACGTTGCCCGACGTCACAAGCTTGAGCAGCTTGCGCTTGGAGAGCTGCGTGTAAGTCATCGCGAGGCGCGCAAACTCGTAGACCTTGGGCTTGTAGAGTCCGAGCACGTCGAGCAGCCAGTAGTACGACTCGCGGCGGGTCTCAAACTCGAGCGTGCAGATCGAGTAGTCAATGTGCTCGAGCGCGTCGACGATGCAGTGCGTGTAGTCGTACGTCGGGTAGATGCACCACTTGTCGCCAATGTGCGCGTGCGGCACAAACTTGATGCGGTACGCCACGTGGTCCCACAGTCGCTCGACGACGCGTTCTTGGACGCCATCTCACACGACGTCATGGTGTACGCGCTCGGGTACCTCGGCGCGGCGGTCGTGCTGTTTGCCTTCACAGCGGCGCAGTCCTACTGCTTCCGATTCATGGCTGAGAAGCTGACGACGCGACTTCGGGATGTGCACTTCACCGCACTGTGTCGCCAGGACGTCGCGTTCTTCGACGACCAGCGACACGCGGCGGGCGCGCTGACCGCCGAGCTGGCGACGAACGCGACCAAAGTCGCACTCATCTCGGGCGACGCGCAGGGCCGCGTCGTGCAGTCGGCCTTCACGCTTGTGGCGGCGATCCTCATCTCGTTCACGACAGGCAGCTGGCTCTTGACACTGGTGATGCTCGCGGTGTTCCCGTTCCTGATCTTGGGCTACGTGTTCCGCATGCAGCAGCTGCAGGGCGGCGCGGGGCTCTCGGATGACCTCGCGGCCGTCGGCGCGCACGCGTCCGAGGCGCTGCGCAACATCCGCACGGTCAAGGCGCTGGGGCTCGAGGCGCGACTGGCCGTCGGCTTTGACGAGCTGCTGCAGACGCCGCTGCGCAACGGCTGCCGCGAGGCGCGCGTGAACGGCCTGGCGATCAGCTTCACGTCCTTCATCATCTTCCTGGCGTACGCGATCGTGTTCTGGTACGGCGGCTCGCTCGTCGACCGGCGCGAGATCTCGTTCCACCAGCTCATGCGCACGCTCATGGCGATCATTCTGTCGGCACAGGGCGTCGGCAACGCGGCGTCGTTCCTGGGCGAAGCTGAGAACGCGACGCGGGCCGGCACCGCGATCGTCGCCGTGGACGACCGCCGCCCCGCCATCGATTCATTCAACGACGCGGGGGCGCGCCCGAGCGACGTCCGCGGCGAGATCGAGTTCCGCGACGTCACGTTCCGGTACCCGACGCGACCGGACGTCCGCGTGCTGCGTCGCTGCAACCTGACGATCCGCAGCGGCGAGACGGTGGCGCTGTGCGGGCCGTCGGGCGGCGGCAAGTCGACGTTCATCGGGCTCATCGAGCGCTTCTACGACCCGGTGCGCGGGCGCGTGCTGCTGGACGGGCGCGACCTGCGCACGCTCAACGTCGAGTGGCTGCGTCGGCAGATCGGGCTCGTCGGACAGGAGCCGACGCTGTTCACGGGCACGATCGCCGACAACATCGCGTTCGGGCTCGGGCGCACGGCGACGCGCGCCGAGATCGAGCTGGCGGCGGGGCTGGCGAACGCGCACGCGTTCATCGCGCGCTTCCCCGACGGCTACGACACGCCGGTGGGCGCGCGCGGCGACCAGCTCTCGGGCGGACAGAAGCAGCGCATCGCCATCGCGCGCGCCATCCTGCGCAACCCGAGCATCCTGCTGCTGGACGAGGCCACGAGCGCGCTCGACTCGGACAGCGAGCGCGTCGTGCAGGCGGCGCTCGACCAGGTCATCGCGATGCAGCGGCGCACGACCATCGTCGTCGCGCACCGGCTGTCGACCATCCGCCGCGCGGACCGCATCTGCGTCGTCAGCGGCGGCCGCATCGCGGAGCAGGGCACGCACAGCGAGCTGCTGGGCCGCGGCGGATTGTACGCGCGGCTCGTGGAGGCGTCGGCGCACGCGTGAGCGAGTGCGAGTGCGAGTGCGCGTGCGACGATGGCTCGCTCGCTCGGACGGATACTCCCTCGTCGTCTCGCGAGATCCTTGCTGCGTCTCGACCGACGGACGTCGCGATGGTGTTGGCGAGAGACCTTGGCACGGCGGTCACCGTCGGCAGCAGCGCTACAGTGCGTCGTCGCCTCAATAACAACAACAACAGCGCCAGCAGCAGCAGCATCGCCAGCGGAATCATCAGCGGCTTCAGTCAGACACAGCCGCAATGTGGCGCCAACGCACCCCAACACACTTCCTCTCTTGACTTGTGGCGACCAGCAGAGTGTCTTGTGGAGACCAGCAGTGGGGCGAACCAATTGTACGATCTAATGCACGTCGTCTTCTGTGTGAATGGGGCCGTGGAGCGTCCATACAGCGAGAGCGGCAGCAGCAGGAGAGCGCATCACGACTCGTGGCATCTTCGTTCGCCGCCGTGTTGTCTATCTGTCTTGTTTCCGTTGGGGTGGGATGGGAAGCGAGACTGGGTGAACAAGGCTAAGCCACTTTCTCTGTTGAGCTAATCGCCGTTCAGGGCTAATTTGGGGGCTGCTGATTGTGTCACACAAATTGTGTGGCGTGCTGTCCTTTCGCGTGTGGTTGACGTTTGTCCAAAAATCCAGCAACCAGACCGTCCAGAGACACGAGCTGTCAAGACTTTCGGACCACCACGGCGCGTCCGGCTCTGGATGAGCGAGTGAGTGACGACAACTCGGCACGAGAGTGATGGTTCTGGACAACTTCAACTTCAGGAACACCAAACGACCACAGGACCAGACCAGTGCCCAACCAACAGCCTCCAGCAGCAATCCTTCTCTTTAGACTCCAGACTCCCCTCCATCGTTCGACGCACACAATCCTACGACGTGGCGACCTCCCGCATGCTTAGTCAGATAGACTACACTACACTACACTACACACATTGCACAGCACTGCCATCCAGGACCAGGACCAGTGCTCACTCACATCACACACACGAATGTAAAAGCAAATAAAACTGGTTGTAGTTACAGTAGGAAGTGTATCCGTCTACACATACACACACGCACTTGGTCGCCTTCCGCTTCATGACCATTCATGAGGCTTAAGCGGCCGACGTGATCGGCGTCTCCACCTCCACGTACTTGGGCGACGCCTGGTGTGGCTTCTTGCCGCTCACAAACAGAGACTCAATGTCCTCCAGCAGCATGCCCTTCGTCTCCGGGCAGAAGAAGTACACAAACACACCGCAGCCCGTGCACGTCACCGCGAACAGGAAGAACACGCCGTTGATGTTGAGCGCCGGGAACAGCTTCACCACGAACGTCATGCACGTGCCCATGATCCAGTTCGCCATCGTCGACAGCGACACCGACTTGGCGCGCACGTTCAGCGGGAAGATCTCCGCAGGGTAGATCCAGCACACCGGGCCCCACGAGATCGCAAAGTTGAAAATGAAGAACGACGTGCCCACCACGATGATGTAGCCAGCAGCCTTGCCGCAGTTCGTCTTGTCCGTGTCACCATCGCAGCCAGCCGTGAACGTGATACCAGCGATCAGGTGGCCAAGCACCATACCCACGGCACCGATCAGCAGCAGCGAGCGACGGCCGTACGTGTCCACCCAGCGCATCGCAGGGATCGTCGACAAGAAGTTCACCACCGACAGCAAGAAGATCGACAGGATACCGTCGCCAGCCACGTCCTTGAAGATCAGACCGCCGTACGTGAACATCGGGTTGATGCCCGTCGCCTGCTGCAGCACCTGCAGGAACATGGCGATCAGCACGCGCTTCAGGATCGACGGCTGCAGCAGATCCGTCCACGCCGCCTCCTGGCCCTCCTCCGCGATCTGATCACCGATCGCCTGCAGCTCGTGGCTCACGTTCTCCGTCTGGCGCAGACGCTTGAGCACCGCCTCCGCGGCGTCCTTGCCCTTGTGCACGTACACCCAGCGAGGCGACTCGGGCACGCAGAAGATACCAGCCATCACGATGATCGGCGCAGCCATGGCCACTCCGTTCGTGATACGCCAGCCGTGCGCATTGTCCTCCACAATCAGGTTCACCACGTTCGCCAGCAGCAGACCCGTCACGATCGTCATCTGCATGAAGCCCGACAGGAAACCGCGCAGCTCCTTCGGCGCCATCTCCGCACCGAAGATCGGCAGCGAGAACGACGAGTTGCCCACGCCCATGCCGTTGATCACACGCGCCACCAGCAGCAGACCGTGCTCGTGCGCCGGCGTCGCGATCACCCACGTCGTGCCGATGCAGAACAGCAGACCCGCGTTGAAGATCGTCACGCGGCGACCGAAGCGGTCCGCCACGTAGCCACCGATGAGCGCGCCGAAGATGCAGCCAATGTTGTACGTCATGTTGTACCACAGCGTGAAGTCGAGCCACTTGGTCGGGAGCTTGGACGCCTCTTCCTCGCACAGCGCCTGCGAGAAGCCGTGCCAGCCGATACAGAAGTCGCGCACGAACGACTTCATCACGAGCACGCCGCCCGTCACGCCCTGGTCGTAGCCGAAGAACAGGCCGCCCAGCGACGCGAACAGGCACACGATGATGGCGTACGTGCGCTTGCCCTCCGTCGGGACGTCGTCATAGTTGGTGTTGTCCACGTTGATGGCCACTCCGCCGGCCATGGTTGATGTCTCTTGCTTGTCTTGCCTTGCCTTGCGCTGGGACTCGGTCACTCAGTTAGTCCGTTCGACTTGAGCGCTGGACAGGAAAATGGAGAATGACTGCCGCAGAAGCACTCGCACTGGCAGAGGCAGTCGGGGGCATCGCCGGATCCAGGATCCAGCGGAGACGGAGACGCGACCGCGTTGAGTTTTGTCACGACGCCTTGTCCACCACCAGCCCAGATGCCCAGACACGGTCAGTGTGTCGCGCTGCTCTGGAGTGCGCAGCCGGCGAGACCTTGCTCCGCCAATCACTCGTGTCGTGCGTCGCGAGTCTCGGCCACGGTGGATGCGAAGGCGGCGGCCACGAGTCTCGACATCCAGAACCCAAGCACCGGTCCAAAGTTTGAGCGGCGTGATGGAGCAGCATCACTGTTCGGGTTCATCTGTCGGGGGGTCGCCATCTGCAGCAAGTTCAGCCATCTTCTTGAAGGGCTCCAACTTACATCGTCCAAGCACCAGCATGCCAAAACAAGGTGTGGACGGTTGGGTCGTGTTGGCGAAAGTGTATATCCGGTTTTGACACGATTTTAGTCTGCTTCGCGTTTCTCTGGTCTTTTCACGGGTTGAAGTCGTCCAGGGGAAGGGATGCCGTCTCGACGAAATCCAGTGGGGCGAGAGCGAGACGATCCACACGTGGAAGTTGGAACACGACGTTGTGAGCCATGTTGGCTCCGAGCCTTGGACGCGGGCCACACCGGACCGGCCGGCATGCCCTGTTCCCAGGCTCCTGGATTTCTTGGGAGATGGACAGCAGAGAGTGTCCGCTGCTCCCAACTGCCAGCGAGGTCCTCGCTGACTGTGAGTCGGTGATGGCGGCAGGAAAAGGCTGCTGCTGCTTGGTTGGGAACTGCATCGTTCTCGCCTGTTGGGATCAACAGAACAAACAGCACGTCTCCGCGTCACGGATACTGTAGAGCCTTCTACAGTGCCGTTCTGAGCCGCGGAGCTGGGAGCTGGTCCAGCACCGATCCTCCAAAAGAATCAAGTGGCGGCAGCTGAAGGAGAGGCGCGATCGATTCCTTCTGCCAACTCGACTCCGCCAGCACTTTGCTGCCGAGTTCGCTGCTACAGTACACACTCCATCCACTGTGCACACACCATTCAAATGACTTGCTCTTCGCCTCTGCCCTCTGCCCTCCGTCCTCTGCCCAACGCTAGACATGGCGCTGCCATAGCGCACATCAAGTTCAAACTGCAACCTGTGCAGCAAATGCAGACGATGTGCAGGGTGCAGTGTCGGGCCGCGCTCCTTCGGTCCGTTTGACCCCCTCACCGTGAGGCTCCCGTCGTCTTGCTTCAGACTCGCGTTGCCTCTCGTGCAGCACTCTCTCGAGTGTCGACAGACTGTCAGTCCGTCCGTCTGTGATCCAGATCCAGGTCCAAGAGCCTGTCACATCCGGGGCTCTCACATCCACCACACCTAGCCCTGACGGTCCACATGGCCACACTCTCGAGCGTGAGTCTGCTTCGAGCTGATCGAAGCAACAGCCAACTCTTGCCCGCCACCCGACGGACACTCGCACACAGCAGACCGGTCCACCGCCCGTCCACACTCGTTGCTCACGGCGAGACCAACGCACACTCCGACGAGAACAGCGCTGGTGTCTGTCGGGTCGTCTTCTGCCGGATCCAGCGGCAGTCATTCTCCATTTTCCTGTCCAGCGCTCAAGTCGAACGGACTAACTGAGTGACCGAGTCCCAGCGCAAGGCAAGGCAAGACAAGCAAGAGACATCAACCATGGCCGGCGGAGTGGCCATCAACGTGGACAACACCAACTATGACGACGTCCCGACGGAGGGCAAGCGCACGTACGCCATCATCGTGTGCCTGTTCGCGTCGCTGGGCGGCCTGTTCTTCGGCTACGACCAGGGCGTGACGGGCGGCGTGCTCGTGATGAAGTCGTTCGTGCGCGACTTCTGTATCGGCTGGCACGGCTTCTCGCAGGCGCTGTGCGAGGAAGAGGCGTCCAAGCTCCCGACCAAGTGGCTCGACTTCACGCTGTGGTACAACATGACGTACAACATTGGCTGCATCTTCGGCGCGCTCATCGGTGGCTACGTGGCGGACCGCTTCGGTCGCCGCGTGACGATCTTCAATGCGGGTCTGCTGTTCTGCATCGGCACGACGTGGGTGATCGCGACGCCGGCGCACGAGCACGGTCTGCTGCTGGTGGCGGTGTGATCAACGGCATGGGCGTGGGCAACTCGTCGTTCTCGCTGCCGATCTTCGGTGCGGAGATGGCGCCGAAGGAGCTGCGCGGTTTCCTGTCGGGCTTCATGCAGATGACGATCGTGACGGGTCTGCTGCTGGCGAACGTGGTGAACCTGATTGTGGAGGACAATGCGCACGGCTGGCGTATCACGAACGGAGTGGCCATGGCTGCGCCGATCATCGTGATGGCTGGTATCTTCTGCGTGCCCGAGTCGCCTCGCTGGGTGTACGTGCACAAGGGCAAGGACGCCGCGGAGGCGGTGCTCAAGCGTCTGCGCCAGACGGAGAACGTGAGCCACGAGCTGCAGGCGATCGGTGATCAGATCGCGGAGGAGGGCCAGGAGGCGGCGTGGACGGATCTGCTGCAGCCGTCGATCCTGAAGCGCGTGCTGATCGCCATGTTCCTGCAGGTGCTGCAGCAGGCGACGGGCATCAACCCGATGTTCACGTACGGCGGTCTGATCTTCAAGGACGTGGCTGGCGACGGTATCCTGTCGATCTTCTTGCTGTCGGTGGTGAACTTCTTGTCGACGATCCCTGCGATGCGCTGGGTGGACACGTACGGCCGTCGCTCGCTGCTGCTGATCGGTGCCGTGGGTATGGTGCTTGGCCACCTGATCGCTGGTATCACGTTCACGGCTGGCTGCGATGGTGACACGGACAAGACGAACTGCGGCAAGGCTGCTGGCTACATCATCGTGGTGGGCACGTCGTTCTTCATTTTCAACTTTGCGATCTCGTGGGGCCCGGTGTGCTGGATCTACCCTGCGGAGATCTTCCCGCTGAACGTGCGCGCCAAGTCGGTGTCGCTGTCGACGATGGCGAACTGGATCATGGGCACGTGCATGACGTTCGTGGTGAAGCTGTTCCCGGCGCTCAACATCAACGGCGTGTTCTTCCTGTTCGCGGTGACGTGCACGGGCTGCGGTGTGTTTGTGTACTTCTTCTGCCCGGAGACGAAGGGCATGCTGCTGGAGGACATTGAGTCTCTGTTTGTGAGCGGCAAGAAGCCACACCAGGCGTCGCCCAAGTACGTGGAGGCGGAGACGCCGATCACGTCGGCCGCTTAAGCCTCATGAATGGTCATGAAGCGGAAGGCGACCAAGTGCGTGTGTGTATGTGTAGACGGATACACTTCCTACTGTAACTACAACCAGTTTTATTTGCTTTTACATTCGTGTGTGTGATGTGAGTGAGCACTGGTCCTGGTCCTGGATGGCAGTGCTGTGCAATGTGTGTAGTGTAGTGTAGTGTAGTCTATCTGACAAGCATGCGGGAGGTCGCCACGTCGTAGGATTGTGTGCGTGAACGATGGAGTGGAGTCTGGAGTCTAACGAGAAGGATTGCTGCTGGAGGCTGTTGGTTGGGCACTGGTCTGGTCCTGTGGTCGTTTGGTGTTCCTGAAGTTGAAGTTGTCCAGAACCATCACTCTCGTGCCGAGTTGTCGTCACTCACTCGCTCGTCCAGAGCCGGACGCGCCGTGGTGGTCCGAAAGTCTTGACAGCTCGTGTCTCTGGACGGTCTGGTTGCTGGATTTCTGGACAAACGTCAACCACACGCGAAAGGACAGCACGCCACACAATTTGTGTGACACAATCAGCAGCCCCCAAATTAGCCCTGAACGGCGATTAGCTCAACAGAGAAAGTGGCTTAGCCTTGTTCACCCAGTCTCGCTTCCCATCCCACCCCAACGGAAACAAGACAGATAGACAACACGGCGGCGAACGAAGATGCCACGAGTCGTGATGCGCTCTCCTGCTGCTGCCGCTCTCGCTGTATGGACGCTCCACGGCCCCATTCACACAGAAGACGACGTGCATTAGATCGTACAATTGGTTCGCCCCACTGCTGGTCTCCACAAGACACTCTGCTGGTCTCCGCAAGTCAAGAGAGGAAGTGTGTTGGGGTGCGTTGGCGCCACATTGCGGCTGCGTCTGACTGAAGCCGCTGACGATTCCGCTGGCGATGCTGCTGCTGCTACTGCTGCTGCTGGCGGTGCTGTTGTTGTTATTGAGGCGACGACGCACTGTAGCGCTGCTGCCGACGGTGACCGCCGTGCCAAGGTCTCTCGCCAACACCATCGCGACGTCCGTCGGTCGAGACGCAGCAAGGATCTCGCGAGACGACGAGGGAGTATCCGTCCGAGCGAGCGAGCCATCGTCGCACTCGCACTCGCACTCGCTCACGCGTGCGCCGACGCCTCCACGAGCCGCGCGTACAGCCCGCCGCGGCCCAGCAGCTCGCTGTGCGTGCCCTGCTCCGCGATGCGGCCGCCGCTGACGACGCAGATGCGGTCCGCGCGGCGGATGGTCGACAGCCGGTGCGCGACGACGATGGTCGTGCGCCGCTGCATCGCGATGACCTGGTCGAGCGCCGCCTGCACGACGCGCTCGCTGTCCGAGTCGAGCGCGCTCGTGGCCTCGTCCAGCAGCAGGATGCTCGGGTTGCGCAGGATGGCGCGCGCGATGGCGATGCGCTGCTTCTGCCCGCCCGAGAGCTGGTCGCCGCGCGCGCCCACCGGCGTGTCGTAGCCGTCGGGGAAGCGCGCGATGAACGCGTGCGCGTTCGCCAGCCCCGCCGCCAGCTCGATCTCGGCGCGCGTCGCCGTGCGCCCGAGCCCGAACGCGATGTTGTCGGCGATCGTGCCCGTGAACAGCGTCGGCTCCTGTCCGACGAGCCCGATCTGCCGACGCAGCCACT
Source organism: Pythium insidiosum (assembly GCA_022836835.1). Taxonomy (NCBI): domain Eukaryota; phylum Oomycota; class Peronosporomycetes; order Pythiales; family Pythiaceae; genus Pythium; species Pythium insidiosum. Next base: position 121,377 of record JAKVDI010000034.1, on the reverse strand, counting down.
CGACGTTGAGCGTGCGCAGGTCGCGCCCGTCCAGCAGCACGCGCCCGCGCACCGGGTCGTAGAAGCGCTCGATGAGCCCGATGAACGTCGACTTGCCGCCGCCCGACGGCCCGCACAGCGCCACCGTCTCGCCGCTGCGGATCGTCAGGTTGCAGCGACGCAGCACGCGGACGTCCGGTCGCGTCGGGTACCGGAACGTGACGTCGCGGAACTCGATCTCGCCGCGGACGTCGCTCGGGCGCGCCCCCGCGTCGTTGAATGAATCGATGGCGGGGCGGCGGTCGTCCACGGCGACGATCGCGGTGCCGGCCCGCGTCGCGTTCTCAGCTTCGCCCAGGAACGACGCCGCGTTGCCGACGCCCTGTGCCGACAGAATGATCGCCATGAGCGTGCGCATGAGCTGGTGGAACGAGATCTCGCGCCGGTCGACGAGCGAGCCGCCGTACCAGAACACGATCGCGTACGCCAGGAAGATGATGAAGGACGTGAAGCTGATCGCCAGGCCGTTCACGCGCGCCTCGCGGCAGCCGTTGCGCAGCGGCGTCTGCAGCAGCTCGTCAAAGCCGACGGCCAGTCGCGCCTCGAGCCCCAGCGCCTTGACCGTGCGGATGTTGCGCAGCGCCTCGGACGCGTGCGCGCCGACGGCCGCGAGGTCATCCGAGAGCCCCGCGCCGCCCTGCAGCTGCTGCATGCGGAACACGTAGCCCAAGATCAGGAACGGGAACACCGCGAGCATCACCAGTGTCAAGAGCCAGCTGCCTGTCGTGAACGAGATGAGGATCGCCGCCACAAACGTGAAGGCCGACTGCACGACGCGGCCCTGCGCGTCGCCCGAGATGAGTGCGACCTTGGTCGCGTTCGTCGCCAGCTCGGCGGTCAGCGCGCCCGCCGCGTGTCGCTGGTCGTCGAAGAACGCGACGTCCTGGCGACACAGTGCGGTGAAGTGCACATCCCGAAGTCGCGTCGTCAGCTTCTCGGCCATGAATCGGAAGCAGTAGGACTGCGCCGCTGTGAAGGCAAACAGCACGACCGCCGCGCCGAGGTACCCGAGCGCGTACACCATGACGTCGTGTGAGATGGCGTCCAAGAACGCGTCGTCGAGCGACTGCTTGTACTTGGCGTAGTTGACATTCATGGTCGTCACGAGCTCGCTGACCAGCAATGCCGACGTCGGCTGTGCGAAGCCGCAGACCGCTGCCGCCAGCATGCCGCCGATGAAGAAGGAGCGCTCTGGGCGACTGAACTCCATCGCGTCTCGAATCGTGAAGCGCTTGGTCGACGCGCACGCGTCACTTTCTTCGGTGTCGATGCCGTCCAGCGTCTTCACACTCTCCAGCGTCTTGGTGGAGATCGCGCTCAGCCGGTGTGACAACCGCCGGTCGGTCAGGGGGTGTCGGGCCGCCGCCTCCTCGTCCTCCTCGTCGTCGTCATTGTCGTCATCGCGATTGTCGTCAGCCGCGTGCGCTTGCTGGAGCTCGTACAGTCGCCGGTAGATGCCGTCGTCATCCTCCATGAGCTCGTCGTGCGTGCCTTCCTCCGCGACGCGTCCACCCGCCACGACGACGATCTTGTCTGCGTGCCGAATCGTGCTCAGCCGATGGGCGATCACGAGTGTCGTCATCTTTGTCTGCGCCATGAGGGAATGCAGTGCCGCCTGCACGACGCGCTCGCTTTCGTTGTCAAGCGCGCTCGTGGCTTCGTCCAGCACGAGCACCTTGGGATTCCGCACAAGCGCCCGAGCGATCGCGACGCGCTGCTTCTGACCGCCTGACAGCGAGACGCCCTTCTCGTTCACGGGCGTGTCGTACTGCAGCGGCAGCGCCATGATAAACGTGTGTGCGTTGGCCATCTTGGCGGCGGCGATCACTTGATCGCGGGTCACACTGTCACTATCAGCGGCACCAGCTGCGATGTTCTCATAAATGGTCTTGGCGAACAGCACTGGCTCCTGCGAGACAAGTCCGATCTGACCGCGCAACCATCGGAGGTCGAGCGTCTTGATGTCGTGGCCGTCGAGACGCAGTTGACCGGCTTGCGGGTCGTAGAAGCGCTCGAGCAGCGCGATCAGCGTGCTCTTGCCACCGCCACTGGGGCCGACGAACGCCACAGTCTGACCAGGCTCGATCGTGAGGCTGTACCCATCCAGGATCTTCGCGTCGGGTCGACTCGGGTACGAGAAGTGCACGTCCAGCGCCTCAATCTTGCCATCGCAGCTCGCAGGCACGACGCCCTTGGTCGCAGCTTCCTCCGTATCGATTGTCGGCGCCGCGTCGAGCACCGCGTAGATGGCACTGGCCGCCCCCAACGCCTCTGCCACGGCCGCGACATTGGGAGCGATCACCGCGAGCGCCATTGTACCCAGCAGCACACCAAAGAACGCCTGGAACACGGCGCCTGGATTCGTGGCGAGTGCCGCTACACGCGATCCGCCATACCAAAGCCCGGCCGTGTACATGAGCCAAATGCTGGCCATGAAGATGCCGAAGACGACGGACGCGACCTTGACGACGTGCAGGTTCTTGGTCTCAGCGACGACCGCCTTCTCGTTGTACAGGTCGATCGCGCGGCGCTCGCCGTTGAGTGATGCCACCGTTCGGATCGAGCTCAGCGTCTCCTCGGCGATCGCCCCAGCCTCGGCGTACATCTTTTGCGACAGCTCGGCCCGCGCGCGCAGCAGCTGCAGCAGATACGCGAGCGAGAGCACGAGCATGGGCGTGACGCACATCATGACGAGGCTCATATCCCAGCCCTTGGAGAAGCCGATGACGTAGCCCGTGACAAACTGCGTCGCGTACTTGACGGCTTCGCCCAGTTTGTAGCCCATGCCGTCCTTCATCTTGACCGTGTCGCCCGTGAGTCGACTCGAGAGCTGCAGCACGTCATGCGCGTCGTACCATGCGACGTCGAGCCGCAGCATGTGCCGCAGCGTGGCGTCGCGCAGCGCCTTCATCTGTCGCTCGGCCGTGATCACGAAAAGCTGATACGAGATGTAGTCGGTCACGAACAGCGCGATCGCGAACTCGACGTAGTGCCACGCCGCCGTGTGCACGGCGTGCAGGTCGACGCCGCCGTCGGCGCGCTGGAATGCCGTGATGGCGTCGCCGAAGACCAGCGCCATGCACGGGTACAGCGCGCCGTTGACCGCAGCGAGCGCGACGCCGAGAGCTAGCGCGACGAGATCGGGAGGCGTGGCGAAGCGGTACAGCGAACGCACCGAGACGCCAGGCGCGGCGGCGGTGGCCGCAGCTGCATCACCCGACGACGATGAGGCCGCCAGGGACGCGTCGTCTCGCGACGCGGAGCCTCGTGCAGCGCTGAAATGCGCGAGCGCGCGCTCGTGCTTGGCGCGCGTCGAGGGACTCGCAATCTCGACGAACGCTGCCTGAGAGGCGGCCGCGCTGTCATCACGCGGACTCGAGAGCGACGGGAGCGTCGGCATCGTGCGTCCAAGTCAAACAGAGAATGAGGCAGACTCCGCACACCGCACCAACCGAACGGGAGCGAGAACGGGGCCCGAGCGAGTCGCGCCAGCGCTTGAGCGTGGCGATCGCTCGAACGCGCGTGCACAGACACACCACCGCAGCACGCCATCAGCGCCATCGCTGCCTCCTTTCACTCGCAGACGCTCCGCCGCACCGTCCAACGGCGCGCAAAGCAGCGCAGAGCACCGCCGATCGTTCAACTCTTCCCCGACAAGTTGTTGACTCGCCGCGCGTCGGGAAAGAGAGCCAGCCAGCCGAGCGCCATCGCTCGAGGTCTGCCTGAGCCACTGGCTGACTGACTGACGGACGGACGGACCGACTCACCTGGACTCGACGAGAGATGGATGGCAGGCGCCCTGGCGCTGCGTGGCGACCGGCGGAGAGCCTGAGACTGTGAAGTGAGGCGCTGATCCTTGCGCACAACACGCTGGCGTCAGGCAGCGCGCATGGCCAGAGACACCACAGGCGCCAGGTTACACACAGCGCCCGATGCCATGTGCGTGCAGACGCTACGCTTGCGGACGCTCAAGATACGGTACGCACGGCCCCTAGGATACATATGTACGGCGTCTCCGTATTTGCCTGCGCCTAGGTGGTCGATCTCAACTCGCACGATCAGGAGTGAACGTCAGTCAGCGTCATGGATTTGACCCCAATCAATCGCGTTCGAGGCTAACTAAAGCATTGCAACGCGGAGCTGCTGTGCTGAGCTCTGTGGCGTCGCTCTCCTGCTGTTCGTTACTCGGGTGTAGTGTGACGCGAAAGCAAAGGGCTGGAGAGAAGCAAGCCGCCGTCTGCGGCCAAGGTCGACGCCATACAACCAGCATACAGTAGGAGCTGCTACATCGACGTCCCAGCGTTTGTTTGTCTTCCAGTATCTCAAGTTTGCCGTCTCAGTTTGATTGACAGACCAAATCTGTGTGCAGGGATGTCACACATGAAACTGTTACGAACCATGGACAGTCGAACCTGTCCAAGCGCTTAAATATATGTTGACGCCACGAACCTCTATTTCGGTCTATATACGTTCGAGTACCATTATTGGCCACCTCCGCGCCGCCTTATTCTCGTCGGCAACTCGCATCCATCGCCACCACCTTCACGCGATGCTCCCTCCTCATTCGCCACCAGTGTTGCTGCTGCCGCCGTCGCTGCAATGCGAGTATCCTCACGACCGCCGCCGTCGTCGACTGTGTCATCGATGCGACTGCCCGCGCCGCGGCGCTGGAAGCGGCGTCTCGTGGACGCTTCGCTGCACCTGCTCAACGTCGGCGCCACGGTGCTCACGCTCATCACGGGGCTGCGCGAGAACCCCATCGTCGTCTACGTCTCGGGGCGCTACGACCTCGTGCGCGCGCGCCTGCGAGACGGAGCCATCAACTACCGCCTCGCGCACGCCGACGCGCTGCGCGTCGACCGCCTCCCGAGCCTCGACGACGTCGCGACGCGCTTCCGCTTCGTGTCGACGCCGCGCCGCAGCCCCGAGAACTTGGGCGAGGACCGCAGCACGTGTCTCCGCGTCGATTCGATGAACGCCAGCGTCTACACCATCGACTACGACGACTTTTGGGGCGTCGGTCCGCGGCGCGGCCAAGTCTTCGTCTACAGCGTCTCGGCGCCAGGATGCGACGTCGTCAACCTGCGCTCCAGCGTCGTCGCGACGTGCCGCGCAACCCACGGGGACGCGTGCGCACAATGGCTCTTGGACAGCTTTGATGACCTCCAGGCCGATCGGTCGCTGCAAGTCGGCGTCGAAAAGGACTTTGGTACGTCTGGGGTGCCATTCCTACGGTGCCGAAGCCGACCCGAGCGGCCGTTTCTCTTCAAGACCGACTTGATGGTGCAGCAGGCCTTTTGGGCCGGTGCTGACTACCAGATCGAGATGCAGACCAGCGACTGTCGCGCGATGCCGCTGCTGCGCGACGCCAAGTGGCGCTACGGTCTCTTTCAGGTCGAGCCCGTGGATCGCGACGCCACGGTCATCGTGGCGCTGCCACCGCCAAGCGTCTTTGGCTCGATCGTGACGGTCCTCTATGGGTTCATCTCCATCTCGATGATTATCAATGGTGTTCTCACAGCGTTCGTGCAGAGCCGAACGGTTCTTTATCTTCCCAAGTCGACACGCTTCCGAGATACACACGCACTCATCCGCTACCTGCTGCCGTTCATGTCAGTGGCAACGTCTCTCTGCGACATTGAGAATGCTGTGATCACGCTGAAGGGATCGCTGCTGTACGCGTCAGACATGTGGATGAACCACTGGCTCTACATCACGATCAGCATGCTGGAGGCGCTGGTCAATATTCGTTTGGCGTACGTCGTGCTCGAAATGGGCACCTGGATGCTCACGAAGAAGATCGACGTGACCAACTTCCTCTTTCTTTGCTCGGCGCTGGCTCGCATCACGTGGATCGTGTGCTTTGTGCACACTGTGGTGCGCCTCGGACTCAAATTCATCTTCCGCTCGCTCAAGCGCATGCATGTGTTGCGGCCGGCAACACGCAAGAAACTTGACTGGTGTGTCGACTCGACCGCGCTCTTCCTCAGTTTCAAGGTATACAACGTCTTGCTGTTTGTCATTCTGTACTTGCTTCTCGAGGTGCGAGGAAGGACCACGCTGATGCATCGCCTTGGCGAACGTAGCTACTTCGGCGGCACTCCACCGATCAAGCGGTTCTGGGACAGCGAGATTGCGTGCGATCTGCTCGTGCTTGTCTCGATGCTGCTGTGCTGCGGCCACATCATCGCAGTCTTCATGCTCGGCACTAAGCATCGAGCGCTCACGTACAATGGAGTGATTCGGTTGCTGCAAGAGCGATACGTCGTCGTTGGCTGGGATGTGCTACTGGCCGCGCAAGTGTTGGAGATGGATCCATACAACCCAGATCTCGTCGTCGATGGTCACGCGCTCACGAATTGCTCTCTTGGTTCGCTGTTGCGAATGCTGTACGAGTCTGGACCAAGCGGCTGCGTGCATCTCGCGGGAGACGTCGTCTTCACTGCTGGAGGGCTGTCCAAACCACCCGTTCTCCTAAGATTCCAGACCGAGCGAAGCGTGCGGAACGGTCTTGCTGGCAACCGCGACACGATGGACGACTCCACTGTGTATCCGACGTCGGAGGACGCAGGAGACATCGTCGGCCCCGCATTCATTCAACGGTCCGCCGCATCCAGTCGCAAGATGGACTCGGCGCAAGAACTACGACAGCGCTCGTCTCCAGCGAGCGCCAAAAGCATCAGCATCTTTGCGCGTCGCTTGCGCGTCGTGTCTGACGGATACCTGGCACCCATCTCGCTGGTGGATGAACAAGAGCAACCGACCACGACCACGAACACGCAGACCGGACGGCGCGAGTTTCTCCTGCAGGATGTGCTGTCGTGTGTGCGACTACGCGACGTCGCGGGACTTCTGGGGAACGAAGAGAAGCTGCACATTCTGTGAAGAAGACGAAGACTGCGTAGGTACGTGTGACAATGCATGGGCCTGGTCATGTCTAGACTCACTCGACGACGTCGAGTAGAACCAAGTCATCCAGTATTGTCCAGACCAGCTCTCACAAGGATACACCTATGGACGAGCTATCTGGGTACTGGACGGCAGGACACGGCCGTTGAGATTCAGATTCAACGCCTTTCCGACTAGTTGTACACACTCGAAGTACTCGTGTGGATATATTCCAGGAGCTTCCAAGGATACATGAAGAACCGGCCTCAAGCCATCTACGCGGCCGACGTGACGGGAGTCTCCGCCTCCACGTACTTGGGCGACGCCGTGTGCGTCTTCTTGCCTGCAACAAACAGCGCCTCGATGTCTTCAAGCAGAATACCCTTCGTCTCCGGGCAGAAGAAGTACACAAACACACCGCAGCCCGTGCACGTCACCGCAAACATGAAGAACACGCCGTTGATGTTGAGCGCCGGGAACAGCTTCACCACGAACGTCATGCACGTGCCCATGACCCAGTTCGCCATCGTCGACAGCGACACCGACTTGGCGCGCACGTTCAGCGGGAAGATCTCTGCAGGGTAGATCCAGCACACCGGGCCCCACGAGATCGCAAAGTTGAAAATGAAGAACGCCGTGCCCACCACGATGATGTAGCCAGCAGCCTTGCCGCAGTTGGAGTCATCAGTGTCACCATCGCAGCCAGCCGTGAACGTGATACCAGCGATCAGGTGGCCAAGCACCATGCCCACGGCACCGACCAGCAGCAGCGAACGACGGCCGTACGTGTCCACCCAGCGCATCGCAGGGATTGTCGACAAAAAGTTCACCACCGACAGCAAGAAGATCGACAGGATACCGTTGTTTGTCACGTCCTTGAAGATCAGACCACCGTACGAGAACATCGGGTTGATTCCGGTCGCCTGCTGCAGCAACTGCATCGAAATGGCGATGAGAACGCGTCTGAAAATTGACGGCGCCAAGAGATCCTTCCACTCCGCCTCCTGGCCCTCCTCCGCGATCTGGTCGCCGATCGCTTCCAGTTCAAGGCTCACGTTTTCGGTCTGACGCAGGCGCTTGAGCACGGCCTCGGCCGCATCCTTGCCCTTGTGCACGTACGTCCATCGCGGCGACTCGGGCACGCAGAAGATACCGGACATGACGACGATCGGCGCAACCATCGCAACGGACTTGGTGATGCGCCAGCCGTGCGAGTTGTGCTCAACGATGATGTTAACGACGTTGGCCAGCAGCAGACCCGTCACAATGGTCATCTGCATGAAACCTGAGAGAAATCCGCGGAGCTCCTTCGGCGCCATCTCCGCGCCGAAGATTGGCAGTGAGAACGACGAGTTACCGACGCCCATGCCTTCGACGACACGCGCGAAGAGCACCATCGTGTGCCAACCCTTGGGCGACGACACGACCCATGTCGTGCCAATGCAGAAGAGCAGACCAGCGTTGAAGATCGTCATGCGGCGGCCGAAGCGATCAGCGATGTAACCACCAAGCAACGCGCCGAGGATGCAGCCGATGTTGTACATCATGTTGTACCACAGCGTGAAGTCAATCCACTTGGTTGGGAGGTCGGACGCCTTGGCATCGCACTGTTCGGCAGTATGGTCGTGCCAGCCAATGCAGAAGTCTCGCTGGAAGGACTTCATGACGAGCATGCCGCCGGTCACGCCCTGGTCGTAGCCGAAGAAGAGACCGGCGAGCGACGCGAAGATGCACACCACGATGGCGTAGGTGCGCTTGCCCTCGGTCGGGATATCGTGGTCCTGGCCTTGGTGGTCGCTGACGTGGAGTGCGACGCCGCCTGCCATGGCTGTTGTCGAGGTTGAGAGTAGAGCTTTTGGTGTCGTCGATGCGAATTGAAAAGTGGGGAGCTCCTCACCTCGCGCTGCCGTCGTCCATCCACCGATTCCGTCCGGGCTCCGGACTCTGGACTCTGGACTCCGGACTCCGGACGTGGTCGTCCAGAGGTTTGGACCGGACCAAAACGACATGCGAAAGGCAAAAAACGACATGCGATACGTTTCCCGGAACTGGTCTATCGCCATCGACAGTTGGTTCAACGTTATATCGATCCACGATGCGTTCGACAAGTCATGGGTCGATCTGACGTTGAACTTCCCGTGACACGTGCATCGATCCAACGTTGAACAGAGCTGCAGATGGCGATAGATGGTTGTGTAACACGATCGATTGTGGGTCGATTGTGGATGCAGCCATCCGACAAATGGATGGAGACGAACACGGGGGCCACGAGGTCGCACCTCAACGATTTTTAGTCGCAGTGCTCGTCTTTGTCGCGTGGATGCTTTGTTTCTGCTTGGTTGAAGTTGCAGCGGTTCGATGCCTCAAGCATTACCACGGCAGTGAATGCTTGAGGATTTCTGCGCTGGTCCGCCTGCGAGTTCAAGTTTGGTCATGACGGATGTCGTGTCAGTCGGACTCAGTCGTCGCATGTTGCCATGTCATTCAATGCTCGAGCCGCTGGACATGCGGCGGCAGCACCTCTTTTCCTGTTTCCTGAGCCAGTCCGTTGCCCAGAGTCTGGGGGGATTCGTCACGGATCCGTGTCGATCACGAAGGAAACAGGGGCGGGAACAGCCTCGACAGACAACATGACGCTCACCTGATCTTTGTGACGTTGAGTTCTGAAGAGAAAATGGAGGTTGTGTCGCCAACTGTAGGTCACAGCAAACGAACAAGCGCCGTGTTTTTCAGAAATGACCCACTTGGTTACATTTACGTGCTCACCTGAAGCCTGAACGTCACAGCCTGTGGCATTAGCGATGGGCACGTGATGTGACAGCGTTCTTTTTGTCGACGGAAGTTCGTGGGTCGTTCATCTCAGACACGGAACAATCCACACAGCATCGCCGCCCTAGCGTTCGAGGAACCAACTGGATTTCTTCAGGTGGTTCAACACGAGCGCCTGAGACCTTCACTGAAGGCTTCAGTGAAGAAGCTCTGCAAGATTGCAACTTCCAAGGGCCTGGAGTCTGCAAGCCTTTGGACCAGGTTCTGTTCGTCCCCACCAGTGCAATACTCAGTATAAAAAATTGTACTACACAGTATTGAATACTGTGCAGTACCCATAGTACAATTTTCCTAACTCCCAAAATGCCGTGCACATTGGTGACAAGTCGCGAGTGAATCGTACCATTCCTAGGCTAATTCAGTGTATTGGGCTACCAGGTATCGTTATCAAAAACAAGTAGAATTGTGATTCTCAGACTTCTGAGGGACACGGGTCGCACCTGATGAGACGAAGAGGGACACGAGTCCCTCATTTTTCCACTAATTTAGGATTAGCATGCATACAAACTTCAAGACAGTAGTTGGCTAAGCACGATCGGCGTGGAATCTGTGGGATCCGAGCCCCTCGATATGGCTGATACGCTCGAGTCTCTGCGAGCGCGTGCAGCTCAAATTCGCGCCAACACCGTGTCGAGGAAGTCGCGCCACACTGCCGCTAAAGCACCTGCTCCGCCAGTCAGCTCTCTTCAGTCGTGTTTGGATCGTGGAGCAGTTGCAAGCCAAGGTGGTGTGTGGCCTTGAGAAGGACTGCAACACGATGACAGCGTCAGGGGTTCCACCGCACTGTTCACTGTTGGGCAAGATGCAAAATGTCGAAGACTCGGTCAAGCAGTTTCACAGCACTGTCGTGAGTGAGATCGTGGCAGGCGTCGAGAACACTATCGCTGATCGTGGTGGAGTCTCTCGCTCCATGCTCGAGAGCATAATCGTCGCCTCGATTGAGCGCACTGGTCTACCAGCGCTGGCAGCAACGCTGCAGCGACAGCAGACCGATGAGATAGAGCAAGACCTCGATGCAAGTGACGATGGATCCCGAACGATGCTGTACCACTGGGAGGGACGCTTTCGCCGACTGCCCCCAGAGTACAGACTCGGTGCTGGTACACCACGCCAAATGTGGTCGATGTGGGTGTGTGGCAGCCAAGACAACCGTACACCACCATTGCGTTTCGTGGAGTCATGCGACATCGCTGATCCAAACACGAGAAAGCGGTTCAGCGACTTGCGCTTTCTCATGGGGCTGCTTGAGGATGCAGCTGCATCGAAGGGGATGACAGTTCGTCGAGTCGGCGTGGTGGATGCGTGCAAAATGTTCGATACCATCGAAGACGCCATCGCATTGCCTCCGTCAACTCGAGCCTCACGCACGAGGCGGCTGAGCCAGTTGAGTTGGAGGACGGTGGTCAACGAGCTCCGTCAAGCGCGAGGCGGCTGAGCCAGTTGAGTTGGAGGACGGTGGTCAACGAGCTCCGTCGAGCGCGGCAACTTCAGACTCGCACATCGATCACACAGGTTACAGAGGTTACGTAGGTCAGTGTAACTGTTATCCCACACCATCCCACAGATTCCGTCCAACATTGATTATCATGAACATCGCAACGCACATCCACTCAGCTTCATTTGAATATGTCAAGGCAAAAATTGCAATGACGCCAACCAATTCAAGTCATCCCTTGCTTGGACATGTATCAACAAACGAGATTAAAATCAAAGGCTCTGGAACCTACTGAATCAGACGTATCCGTGTTGTTTTGATCTACCTGACGGAATCGATGCCACATGACGAAGTCATTTTGGGAGCCAGGACCCTGCAGTATCTACTTCTCTGTGGCAGGTCACCTCGAGAGTCTCGTGAATGCAGCGTCTCGAGTCGAGGCAATGCATTCACTCGACGATTTATGCTCCAGATGACGTCGCTCTTGCGATGAGACACGGCCGCATCTTGTCAGGTTACACGACTAATAGAGCGCCGCCAATTGCGAAGTCCCTTCCGACAGGCAGAAGCAACCGAGAGTGCTCAGAAAAACGAAGAGAGGGTCGGTGGAAGCTCCATCGTCGAGAGTGCTCAGAAAAACGAAGACTTTCGACGATGGAGCTTCCACCGACCCTCTCTGTTGCTTCTGAGGATCCAAGCTTCATCCACAAGCGACGTGGTCTGACTCTTGGCCGATCTGTTTCACCGCATCAAGTTGAGCTGCAGTCCGCGACCGGAGTCTAGTATCGGTGCTGCACACGCGAGCTGAAGCACTGGGAACGCCAGCTCATGGGAGTCGTCTTGACCATCACAGCACGATCGATCGCAGATGCGATCTTTCCCGTGAACGATCTCGTTCTCCCCCCTCCGATCGACTAGTTGATCCAGAGCTTCTCCGGGCACAGCACAGCTCTGTGTTCTGCTTCTCAAGTTTAGACTCGCTCGGTTGAGGTGCTAGATGACGTAAGGCATCGTTCCCATTGACCTACCATACTAAAAACAAGATATATGTTGCCGCCACGAACATATATACCTGCATATACGTTCGTGTGGCATGTTTGAACTCCCTAGTGACCAGTATTCTTGTCATACTCACCACCGTCACCGACGACTCGCATCCATCATCGCCATAGTCATCTTCGCTCGATGCTCTGCCACTGACAAAACTATTGAGAGACTCTCGATATTCGCCATCATCTTTTTGCTGCTGCTTTCAACGCTGCAATGCCACCAGCGTCGGAGCCATCGCGGATGGATACATGTATTCTGCTTGAGGGACGTTCTCTTTTGCGTGCACATCCACGGCATCACCAACGGAAGCTGCACATCATGTGATCGCCACTCGACTGTCAGGCTGATAGAGTGTGTGAGTGCATGTGTGTGTGTGCTTACACCTCTATTCTGACAACTTCAACTCTTACCACATACAAACAACTCGTTACACCGTCACCGTGTTGACGAATAAGAGTGAGGTCCGCTCCTGCTGTTCTTATCACACAGCACCACCCACTCTTAACGTTCTCTGTTCTGGCAGACAGATAAATAGACCGATAGACTCTCTCCATCATCAGCATCAGCAGCATCGTCATCCCCACGACACCTCACGATGGCGCCGCCGTTCTCGATCCCGATGGACGACCGTCGCGGCGGCATGTTCGACGACGCGCCGCCGACCGAGGGCAAGCGCACGTACGCGATCGTCGTCTGCCTGTTCGCGTCCATGGCCGGGCTCTTCTTCGGCTACGACCAGGGCGTCACGGGCGGCGTGCTCGTCATGACGTCCTTCGTCAACGACTTTTGCGTCGGCTGGCACGGCTTCGACGACCTCATGTGCAACGAGGAAGCCAAGAACCTCCCGACCGAGTGGCTCGACTTCACGCTCTGGTACAACATGACCTACAACATTGGCTGCATCTTTGGCGCGCTGCTCGGCGGCTTTGTCGCCGACCAGTTTGGCCGCCGCATGACCATCTTCAACGCGGGGCTGCTGTTCTGCATCGGCACGTCGTGGGTCATCGCGACGCCCGCGCACTCGCACGGATCGCTGCTGCTCGCGCGCGTCGTCAACGGTCTCGGCGTCGGCAACTCGTCGTTTGCGCTGCCGATCTTTGGCGCCGAACTCGCGCCCAAGGAGCTTCGTGGGTTTCTCTCGGGGTTCATGCAGATGACGATCGTCACGGGTCTCTTGATCGCCAACATTGTGAACCTCATTGTCAAGTTCCATCCCTCGGGCTGGCGCATCACGAACGGCGTGGCGATGGGCGCCCCCGTCGTCGTCATGCTGGGCATCTTTTGCGTGCCCGAGTCGCCTCGATGGACGTACGTGCACAAGGGCAAGGACGCCGCTGCCGTCGTTCTTCGTAAACTGCGGCAAACCGATAACATCGGCCACGAGCTGGAAGCAATCGGCGACCAGATCGCCGAGGAAGGTGACGAGGCCCAGTGGAAGGACCTGCTCGAGCCCACGATTCTCAAGCGCGTGCTCATCGCCATGTTCTTGCAGCTGCTTCAGCAAGCCACTGGCATTAACCCAGTGTTCACGTACGGAGGTCTGATCTTCAAGGACGTCGCCGGCGATGGTATCATCTCCGTTTTCCTGCTGTCGAGTGTCAACTTTCTCTCCACAATCCCTGCGATGCGATGGGTAGACACGTACGGCCGTCGCTCACTGCTGCTTCTTGGTGCTGTCGGCATGATCATCGGCCATTTTGCGGCTGGCATTACGTTCATGGCTGGCTGCGATGGTGACACGGAGTACTCTAAGTGCGGCCGAAACGCTGGGTACATCTTTGTCGTTGCCACGTCGTTCTTCATTTTCAACTTTGCTATCTCATGGGGGCCCGTATGCTGGATCTATCCTGCTGAGATTTTCCCTCTGAACGTGCGAGCGAAAGCAGTCTCGTTGTCGACGATGGCCAACTGGGTCATGGGTGCCTGCATGGCGTTCGTGGTGAAACTTTTTCCCGAGCTGAACATTGACGGTGTTTTCTTTTTGTTCGCGGTGACTTGCACTGGTGCTGGGGTGTTTGTGTACTTCTTCTGCCCGGAGACCAAGGGAATTCTTCTCGAAGAAATTGACATGCTGTTTTCCGGAAACCGACGTCGACGTGGTCGACCGGCGACGTCATCACGACGAGAGCGACTGTATTACTCAGAATATCGCAGCAGTCGTGGGCTGCAGTCCGCGTACCGATGAGTGACTCCAGATCCTGTTGAAGCGCGAAGGCAGATCAAACTGCGCTTATTGACCAGGTCAAGATATGCGATCGACATGTCCCCAGCAGAAAACCGTGACGAGCGACGATGCACGAAGCACATTCACGCGTGACAATCGAAGTCACTTCACTGCGCACCCGGTGGCATTTGACGATCTCCTGAAGTTGGTCATGGATGAGACCCTACAGTTATGCTCGCCGAGCAACCTCGCCGCATCGTTATACTTCGCGCTGATCCCATCAGACGTGTTCGAACCGCCCCTCAAGATTCGGCGAAAGCACTCGGATCAGTCTAACGCACCCCAAGCAGGTAACTTGACGGACAGTGATAAATCACTCAAGGCTTTGGGAGCCCGACAACGACAACGCGTGAGCTCGCTCACTGGTGGTAGTGGCGTGGGGATTTCGTCGCTGTTCGCAGCACAATATCCCCACTCGAACACGTGGTGCAATAACGTAGGCGCGATAATGAAGAAGTTGTAGAGTACCGTCGTGTTATTGTACAGCGCTTCTGGAGAACGTGCTCATAGAGGACATAAGCTGCTTTTTAAGTAGACGCGTTTGGCTCCATCGTGTCGTCGTCGCCGTCGTCTTCTTCGTCAAAAAATGGCCGTCGCTGAATGAAAATACAGAGACCGTGAGACGACATCAATCTATAGTGATGCACTGCGTGATCCCCACCTTCTCTTTTGCCTGTTGTCGGTACCGTCCAAGGTCACGGTGAATCGTCGGCGACAACGGAAGCTCAGACGGACCCTTGTCATCGCTGCTGAGCCACGGGTGCTGCAGGATCTGGTCAACGCTGTAGCGCTCCTCAGGGTCCAGCACGAGAAGGTGGCAGATGAGGTCGCGAGCCTCGTCAGAGATGCCGGTCCACGCGTCGTCCGTGAAGTCGAAGCGGCACGCCTTGATGCAGTCGATCATTTCGTTATCCGAGTGCGTTCCGTTCGGGTCGAACGGATGGAAACCCGACAACAGAATGTAGAGGATCGTGCCGAGACTCCACGAGTCCACCTTGCAGTCGTACCCGAACGCAGCGCCCGACCCACTGATCATCTCTGGCGCAGAGTATCCCCATGTGCCGCATTTGGTCGTCATACTGGCGCCCGTGAAGATCTTGGCGAGGCCAAAGTCTGCGACTTTGACAACGGCGGTGGCGTCGTCCATGGTCGACAAGAGGATGTTCTCGGGCTTGAGATCCCGGTGCACGATACCCTGTCTGAAAGACACACAAACACACACACAAACAACATGAGAACGATCCGAGAACACTTGCACGAGCGACGCCATTCCCCCATACGTGTGAAGATACTGCACGGCGCGGGCCATGTCGCGAAGATGCCGCACGCAGTCGGCCTCCGAGTACGGCCCCTTGTCCGCCAGTCGCTCAAAGAGCTCGCCACCGGTGCACAGCTCGAGCACGAGCTGCACTTCACGCGCCGTCTCGAAGACGTCCACGAGCTCAACGATGTTGGGATGCCGTTGCACGCGCTGCAGCACCGCGATCTCGGCGCGGAGCCGCTTCTCGTCCGTGAGGAACCGCTTGA
Organism: Pythium insidiosum; assembly: GCA_022836835.1. Classification (NCBI taxonomy): domain Eukaryota; phylum Oomycota; class Peronosporomycetes; order Pythiales; family Pythiaceae; genus Pythium; species Pythium insidiosum. The sequence continues at coordinate 105,385 of JAKVDI010000034.1, read as the reverse complement.
TCTTCTTCACGGCCACGGCTCTTCCTGTGCGTCGACAGCGCCCTCGGCAGACGACGGCGTAGTGGCCACTGCAAAAAACGCAGAGAGCAAAGGAAGTGAGTGAGAACGATTGTTGCAGAACAATCTTCACAAGAGAATAATGTTCTCCGACACCCGGTCTTACCGGCCGAGCGTTTGCGTTGACACGTCGTACAACTGCTCCAGGCGCCGAGACGTCGACGGCGCAGGCGATGTTGACGCATCTGCGTCTGCGTCCGCAGAATGCGCGACGTTCGGCTCGTCGTCCTCATCAGTCACGGGCTGCTGCGACGATGGCCGTGGCGTTGGTTTCGGGGAAAGACAGAGCCATGTCGCCAACGTGCTCATGGCGCTGCTCGTGGTCGAACTCGTCGTGGCCTCTCCGTTCTCCTGGTTGCTGCGGTCTCTGGACTCTGGATCGCGGTCTAACGCCTCGTCCGGAGACGATGGTTGATTACCCATCTCTGGACGTCGATCGACGATGGCGACGTCGACCAACTCCAAACTCCAAACTCCAAACAGCGTGAAACTTCGACGAAACTTGATGATGCGAGAAAGCGAGAGGGGGGAGGAGCTGATCTCTGATGATTCCGGACTGAAAATCTGAGTCCAAGAACAAAACACCTCACAAAACCTACTGATTTAGTGGGGCTCGCCGTCCACAACCGAGACGCTCCATCATCCACACCCCACCACATGACCTCCACCTCCAACGGCAACAATGGCAATGGCAATGGCAATGGCGACGGCTCCATCTACGCGCTGACGTCGTTCCAGGAGCGCGAGCGCGAGTACATCGCGGCATTCGAGCGCTTCCTGACGCAGTGCTACCGCGACGAGGTCCGGCGGCTGCACGCGAGTCTCTGCGGCGGCGCGTCCGCACGGCGGCGGCTGCAGCCCGTGGACACGGCCAGCGACGCGTCGCAGCAGTGCTTCGCGTACTCGCTGCGCATCTGCGCGCAGCTGCTGATCGATGACAACCCGAGTCTCGCGACGCTGCTCTTCCGCTTTCCCGACCGCTTCCTGCCGCTGCTGCACCGCGCACTCGCGCAGCAGGTCACCGCCGTGGACGCGTCGTTGTCCTCGTCGAACGGACTCGCGACGGTGCCCGTGCAGCTTCGCGCCAAGCTCAAGGTGCGCGTCGAGTTTCTGCCGCCCGTGAGTCTGCTGCGCAAGCCGACGATCAGCGCGATCCGCTCGAGCGACGTCACGCGGCTCATCCAGGTCGCCGGCACCGTCGTGCGCACGGGGCTCATCAAGATGCAGGAGGCGGCGCGCGAGTACCGCTGCGCCAATGCGCGCTGCCAGTACCAGTTCCTCGTGCAGTGCGACGTGGAGCAGGGCAACGTGCTCGAGGTGCCGCGCGTCTGTCCGTCTGGCGGCGGCTCGAGCTCGGGGAAGCCGTGTCGATCGACACAGTTTGAGATCGTCGACGGCTCGCGACGCGTGTCGGACCACCAGGTGATCAAGATCCAGGAGCAGGTCTCCAAGCTCGGCGTTGGCTCCATTCCACGCGCGATCCTCGTCGTGCTCGAGGACGACCTCGTGGATGCCGTCAAGGCTGGCGACCACGTCGTCGTCGTCGGCGTGCTCATGCGCACGTGGAAGCCGTGCATTGCGAACGTCCGCTGTGACCTCGAGACCATCGTTCGCGCCAACAGCATTCGTGTACAGAACGCGTCAGCCGCGCATGCGCTCGTGACAGAGGAGCTCAAGAAAGAGTTTCAGGGCTTCTGGACGAGCCACGCGTCGACGCCGATGCGCGCGCGCAACGCGATCGTCGCGAGCGTCTGCCCCAAAGTCTACGGGCTCTTCGTCGTCAAGCTCGCGCTGGCGCTCACGGTCATTGGCGGCTGTGCGCACGTCGACGCGTCTGGTATGAAGACCCGCGGCGAGCCGCATCTGCTGCTCATCGGCGACCCAGGCACCGGCAAGTCGCAGTTTCTGCGGTTCGCAGCGGAGCTCAGTCCGAGGTCCGTGCTCACGACCGGCATCGGCACGACAAGCGCCGGACTGACGTGCGCCGCAGTCAAGGACGGCAGCGAGTGGATGCTGGAGGCTGGTGCGCTCGTGCTCGCGGACCGCGGCGTGTGCTGCATCGACGAGTTCAGCAGCATCCGCAGCCACGACCGCACGTCAATCCACGAAGCCATGGAGCAGCAGACGCTGAGCGTCGCCAAGGCCGGACTCGTCTGCAAGCTCAACGCGCGCACGACCATCTTCGCAGTGACGAACCCCAAGGGGCGCTACGACCCGAACGCCGACGTCTCGGTCAACACGGCGATCGCGAGTCCGCTGCTGAGCCGCTTCGACCTCATTCTCGTGCTGCTTGATCGCCGCAACGCGCACTGGGACGAGGTCGTCTCCTCGTTCATTCTGCAGCAGTCGACGCGCGACGACAGCAACACCACCGCCACAGCAGCAGCAGCAGCAGCCACAGCCACAGCCACAGCCAACGGAGCGGACGCCAACGCAACACAAGACGGTGGGACGCACTGGTCCCTGTCCAAGCTCCAAGCGTACATCTGCCACGTCAAGGACCGCTTCCAGCCGAGGCTCTCGCGCGGTGCCATGTCAGTGCTGCAGCGCTACTACCAGCTGCAGCGCGCATCCGAGAGCCGCAGCGCCGCGCGCACGACGATCCGCCTGCTCGAGAGCCTCACGCGCCTCTCGCAGGCGCACGCGCGGCTCATGTTCCGCGACGAGGTGCTCGTGCCCGACGCCGTCGTCGCCGTGTTCCTCATGGAGGTGAGCAAGGCGACCGACAGCAGCTCCACGCTGCTGGGCGGCGGACTTGACTCGGTGCTGCACGCCGACTTTGCCGAGGACCCCGACAGCGAGTACGCGCTGCAGGAGCGCATGGTCCTCGAGTATCTCGGGCTCGCAGAGCTCGCGACCGTCGCGAGCCAGGTGCCCATCGGGTCCCAGACGTATCCTCGCCATCGCCCAGGCGTAGTAGAGGAGGTGGATGAAGTGGAAGAGGAGGAGGAGGAGGAGGAGGGCGCACGTGCGTACCCTCCACCGAGGCGTGTCCTCGGTGTCAAGCGTCCAGCGCCCTGGCGACCGGAACCAAACGCTGGAGCGTCCGGGGTATCTGCTCGGGGGACCGGTGAACCTGGAACATCCAGAGCCTGGAGAGATCAACCTCTGGATCCAGAGGCGACTGGTCGGTCAAACGAGCCCGCAACGAGGACTTCAAATTGGAGGGACGCGCTGCGAGAGAGTTCTGGATCGTCCCAGGTGGCTCGCTGGAGCCAGAACACATCACAGCCGTCAGTCACGGACGTCACGAGCTCGTGGTGGCGACACAAGAAGCCGTGACGTGCGAAAGCGTGTTCACAGCAAAGGGCAGCGGCGCCATGCCGTCTGCGACCAAAGATAATTCTACTGGCACTTTGCCGAACAACGTTGGGTGGCTCATGGTTTGTTCGGTTAGATTCGGACAGCGTCAAGACCTCTGGACAGTGTCCGGGAAACGAACGAACCTCTGGACACACCAGAGAAACCGAAGCGCCGGTTCGATTCCTGCAGAATTTGCCGTACCTCCCCAGAACGAAAACAACGAACTCGCGGTGGTGGTTTGGTGGTGCGCCGTTGGCATTCGATGCTGCCAATCGCCACCTCGCACCACGAAACCACCGCGAGTTCGTGTCCGTTGGCAACACGGCGCCGCATTCGCTGTGGTCCGCGACCAATCACCGAAGCGGTCTGTCATCTGTCCATGACCGGTCGGTCATTCATGCTGCGCAGCAGTCATCAGTCGGTGCGATTCTGAACCCTCGGAGAGTCGGCGGCGCCCCGCCAATGCGCGACCCATTCGGTCCTTCAGGCTGAAGTTCAGCGCTGGCGACAGGTCAGATTCCTGTTGTCCACCCCTGCGACACCCGTCGAGCCTCGAGCCTCGAGCGCGCAGTTTTCCGCCCAGCACGTTCGGTGCACAGATGAGCCCTCGGTCTCCAACGTCTCCGATCGCCTGCGTGCCGTTGTTTCCTCGTTCCGCGCGCCTGCTGCCCGACACTGGCGACGTGACATGTCCAGAGAGGGCGTGGCTTGCCGGTGGCGTAACGTTCTCTCAGTTCAGTTCCGGGAGTTGAGCCCATGCGGCGATGTGAAGAGAACACCTGGAGGCGCAGCCATGTCGCTTTTTTTGTCGGCCGTGTCTGTGTGCGGGCGGAGAAGCAGGTGGCCAAAGCTCTTTCATTATTCACTCACCCTGTTGGTGGCGATGGATCGTTTGTGTGCGGGCGTGGGGACGTGCCATCGTGTTGTTGAAGGTCGCGAGGAACGTGCGGCCGAAACTCAGTTCTTGTGACGATACCGAGTCGAAGCAAAAGCGCTTTTTCGCATAAACGGGCGAGCACGAGCCGTGCCACGCCGCCTCCCCCGCCGTGCGAGGTGTGTGTGTGGGTGTGTGTGTGTGGAAGGGAGTCGACGATGGATCGATTGCTTTGCGTAGAGACTCCGTCTCCGGCTGCGGTCTCTTCTTGTGTGGACGGACGGGCGGAACGGGATCAAGAAGGAAAAAAAAACGTTGGCCCACGAACAGCCACTCGTGGGGTGTCTGCCCAACACAAACGAGCCCTCGAGCCCTGAGCGCTGAGCGCGTGGGGGAGCTGAGCTGAAACCCATCCGATTCTCTGGACTGGCCGGTCCGACCTTGCGAAAGGAAGGGAGGAGGAGAGCCGAGCGCAGATCATCCTGTCCTTCCGTCCGTCCGTCCCTCCCCTCCGCCCCGCCCCGCTCCTCTCCTCTCCGCGACGTCACCCTTCGCCACGCTTCCCCCCCACTCTTTCCCTCTTTCCCTCCCTCGCGCCTCCGCTCCCTCCTCTCCTCCTCCTCCAAGAGCGCACACCACACCACCCATCGCCACCGCTGCGGCCAGACTGTCGGCATAAAGAAAGAGAGACATTCAACAAAGTCATTGCTTGCCGCCAGCACGGGTTTTTTCGCGTGCCATTCGGCTGATTCGTCCGTCGGTCGTTCTTGCGTTTGTTCCGCTGTGCCCCGCCCCGCACCATTTGGACGCCCCTGCTGTTTGTCGCGACGCCAGCGACCAGCTGCATCCGCAGAGCAGAGCACCACGGAGCAGAGCAGAGCGCAGAGCGCAGCGCAGCGAGGCTGCTCCAGAGATCGAGACTACGTCGCGCAGCGTGAGCTCCATCCAGCAGAGCGAGCGCCTCGACGATCGCCATGGCGGACGAGAACGCAAGTCTGCCGAGCAACCAGGCGCGCGCCGGCGATGTGCTCAAGACGTCGCTGCAGTTCATCCTCGACGACAGCAGCCCCGAGCAGAAGGCGGCGCTCGCTCGCGCCCCGCGATCATCCGCTGCTGTCACTGTCGCTGTCGCTGGCGACGACAGCGAACGACCACCACAGGACGCGCAGACGACAGCGAGCGGCGACGACTCGAGCGCGTCGTCGACCAGAAAGAGAATGAAGACGATGACGCGCGGCGTCGCCAAGTCCGCGCGGATACAAGCAGCAGCGGCCCGGAATAGCGCTGCCGTGGCAGCGGCGGCGCTTCCCAAGCGCACGGAGCGCAAGCGCAAGGCGCGACGACGACCACCGAGTCGGATCTGCAAGTTTGAAGGCTGCGAGCAGTACGTCGTCGACCAGGGACTATGTGTTCGCCACGGGGTACGACAAGCGACGTCGAATGACTGCAGCGATGCGCACGTGGCACTGACAGCATATATGCGGGTTCGTCTGGCTGCGTAGGGAGGCAAGCGCTGCACAGCCGAGGGCTGCGAGAGTCGAGCGAAGCACAAGGGCAAATGCTGGAAACATGGTGCGTCGATTTGTTTATGTCGTGGTGTCTTCTACGGCGCTGTGGCTCACGTATGCGCAGGAGGCTCCACGGGCTGCAAGGTCGCAGGCTGCCAGAACCGCGCCAAGTCACGCGGCTATTGTTGGTCGCACGGCGGCGGTACCAAGTGCAAGGCAGACGCTTGCGGGAAGATCGCCATCTCCAACGGACTCTGTTGGGCGCACGGTGGAGGTTCGTGCGAGTGTGTGCTCTCACGCCTGTGTTGCTGCAGTGAGAGGGCTCACAACGAGATATATTTGCACAGGGAAGCGGTGTATCGTCGAAGGCTGCAAGCGTCAAGCATATGAGCGCACACAAAACTACTGTAACACCCATTTCCTAGATCTTCTGGGTGGTGACGACGACGTTGGCATCGTCGGTGCTGGGGAAGAGGAGGAGGAAGGAGACGAAGAGGATGGCGATAATGACGAAAAAGACGACAATCGAGACGAACAGGAGGAAGAGGAGGAGGAGGAGGAGGAGGAAGTAGAGGAACACAAGCTCCAACGTGAAGACGTAGAAGTGGATAGACAGCAGCAGACAATAGTGAGCAGAGAGGCCGACCGGTGACGCCGTATGTCTAGAGAATCAATCATCAGTGTTGGCACAACCTTCAATGCAAATGCAGGACAGCACGTGAGTTGCACCGCTTCAGCATCTGGTGTCCACGCTCATTGCCAACGCGCGTCCACGTGTCGTCCAACAGCTCATCTGTTTCTCGCGGACCCGATGGTTCACGCACTGCAGATCCAAAACGTGCTCTCTGATCCAACACGACGATCATCGCTTGTCTTCAGCGTCCCAGTTGTGATCGACGCAGACACACTTTGCTTCTTTCCATCAAACGACCGGCCACCGCCACCACTACTACCGTCTTCAGCATGGAGAGCAAGGAACAAGTACGTCGGACTAAATTTATCTGGGAAGTGATGAAAGGTGCATTCACTGCTGCTGATGTCGCCGTCTTGTTGGGCAACTTCACATGAACGCTGTGGTGAGCACCAAGCTCTGAGCGATGCACTGCATGATATGAATTGATCATCGAGCAGTTGATATCGCTGGAAGATCAAGCGGAGCGAGCGTGCGGCTATTTTTTTTTTGCCTTTGTGCTTGGTGGTGTTTTTCGCCCTTTTCTTGGCGACGTGGAAGGAAGCCATCTTGGGCGCGTCGTTTCGTGCGCAGCCCCACGCACGAAGACCAGGCTCTCGACGTCCGCTCCCATTTCGTTTCTTGAAGTCGCGTCCCACTCGTCAGCGCTCAAGCATGTTTACAATTTTTGAATTTCGCGTTGGAAGATGCACCTCAAGCCACGAACGTGGAGAAAGACAAGCAAGACTGTCTTCTATCCAATTTCGCGGACCTCAAGCTTCAACATCCTTCTCTCTTTCGAACACATTCGCACGGGTCTGCGAGAGGAACACTGGAATGTACACCACGTTGTGTAATCCCAGGTGCGATCAAGTCAAGACACAAAAATGGCAACTTAGGCCGACGACAAACGACGTGACATCGCAATGGCAGCGGGACCGTGGAACGCCGCCGAAGTCCAGGGGCTTCATATCATTGTGTATCTCAGAAGGACAGTCGCCGCCATCCACCACGAGGACCCTACAGATCCCTCGGGAGCTGCCTTCCATCTATCGAATAATTGTGGATGGCATTTCGGGGTGTATGGGTGGCTCAAGGGTGGACGCTGTCGCTGCATGTATCTTTGCTTGCTGATCTTGACCACAGCACCAGACGAGCCACAGACGCACCCACCTGGATGCGTTGTCAAGGAGACCACGGAGAGCAACCAAGCACACGCCCACCCACATACAGACGAAGCCATGCACGAGCAATCGATAGTCTCATGACGAGGGCTGGTAATCATGGTGTGCAGAGACGTGGAAGTGCAATTGCAGTGCGCCCCTGACGTGTCAAATGAACCCGCAACTTGACTGCAGACAATTGTCGCCAAGTGTGACGTGATTGAGCTGCCCAATGGGCTCGACACGCCAGCGTCCTGCTCACCACAAAACGTCAGAAGAATGGGCGTCTTCCAAACGTCGTTTCATGCTGCTCAACTCCGAGCGAGCAAACGCGAAGGCAGCCAACGGACACCAGCGTCCCCGCAAAAACTGATTCCACATCAATCCGTTTTACGTGTGGACCACACATGATTCACTCGGAAAACCGGTGTGCAATCGGTAGATAGTGTTGAGAAATTTGTTGGAATTTTGCCGTTGGCGCCAACTCTCCCCAACGTCGCTGCATTCACATCCCAGACCAGGATGACGGACGTGGGAGACAGCAGTCGCGATGCGACGCCGGCGCTGCGTCGCTCCAAGCGCGAGAGCGCAGGCGCCAAGCGCGTCGTGGACGCTGACGATGCAGCTGCGGTCGTGCCCGAGACGCCGAGCGCAGCGCCGCAGCGGCGCTCTCAGCGCTCCACGCGGTCGGCGTTGGTGTCCCCCGAGACCCCCAGCAAATCGTCACCTCCGCTGCCTCCTCCAACTACACAAGCAACCGATGAGCCGGCGACCGCCGTCGCGCCATCGTCTCTGTCGCCTCGCTCTTCACCGCTGCGTCGTCTGCGTCGCGTGCCCACGCGTCGTGCTGCGATGCGCACCGACGCAGAGGCGGCGCCGGTGGCAGGCGACCGACAGAGCGACCCGAGTGCCGCAGAGCCGCCGAAAGATGGCGCGTTGCCTGGAGGTCGCAGCGCCCGCGAAGCCGCTGTGCTGTGCGACGTCATCTGGCAGCACCTGAAGGAGAACGCGTGCCAGCCAGACGCACTGGAGCTCGACGTCTCACCAGGTCCGTTCGCTTTTGCCTGTATACGATCGTGTCTTGGGGTAAACCTCCGACTGATGTTGTGGCTTGTAGCGGTGATTCGATGGCCACGAGTGGCGGAGCGACTCTCACGCGCTGCAGGCGTGCAGTGGACCGCACGCGAGTGTCAGTCGCTGTGGAAGTTTCTCGCGTATGGCGAACAACAGACCGAGGCGACGGACCAGTCCGAGACTGCGGATGCTGGCGCTCTGCTCCCGGACTCGGACGTGGAGGACTATGAGCTGTCTGCACAGGATATCAACCGCCGCGTGCGAGAGCGGTCTACGTCGCAACGCGAGAAGAAAACAGTCGACGAAGAGCGAGCAGCATCAACAACGGAAGAGCCATCGTCGGTCTCGACACGAGACACCAAGGACGTTGCGGGCATCGCGTTATATCCCAGCTACTCCCAGCCACCGGGTGTCCCCTCCGAGTGGCAGCAGCCGTTTGACCTGAAGCGGACGACGCCACTCGTGTTTGTCGCAGAAAAGCTGCTCAAGCGACGTGTTCCGCTTTCGGACGAGAGCAACGGCGTGCCTGAGTTCGGTCCTGGTCCAGTGGAGCTCGACGCAACACAGCGAGCCATGGCTGCAGAGCTACGCCTCTCGACAGAGAAGCCTCTCCCCAAGGCCAAGCGAGAGCGCAAGAGGAAGAGCGAAGGCGCGGCCGAACGCCCTCGAAAGAAGAAGGACGCGACGGTCACTCCAGTCGTGACGGTTGCGTCGGGGCCGTCGCCCTCCTCAGCGAAGACGCAAACGCCCGCTCAGCCTCGCCCGGTCTTCGTTCCGTCCTCGACACCGCCACCGACGCCACAACCGGCACGTGACGCGTTCTCGTACTATTGCCAAATGTTCCGCGAGAACCATCCTGCAGTCGTTCCGTCGATCGACGGCTCAAGCGCCAGCGGTGACTCGGAGTCGCCTCAGTCGCTGCTCAGCGTCGACTCTCTGCAGATCCTGTATGCGAGAGCGGCTACGCATGTGCAAGCGGCGTGCGAGCAAATGGCCAAGACGGACTTGGAGCGATACAACCGCGAGGTGCTTCGCGTTCGGCTGTGGGAGAAGACCATGGCGAGCCGACAGAACAGCCCCGCGACGGCTTCGTCTGCATCGAAGCCCACAGAAGCGACCACGACCGCACAGATCACCGACGCGACGGTGGCACCTACAGCGACAGCGACAGTGACAGCGACAGTGACTCAGCCGACCCCACCAAAGAGCTAGAATGAAATGAGCAAGTGAAGCTGAATAGCAACGGTCTATCCTGCGTCCACGGTTCTTGTCTCGTGGCAGATTTAAATATCACTCAGACTCTGGACGCTACTGGATGATGTGGTTTTTGACGCGTTAGTCGAGTCTCGATAGACCTGATCGGCGTCGAAACTGCCGCCCAAATCTCAACAGACTAACTGACGAAGTTGCCATGCTCAACAAGTTCCCGAGAACGCTGGTCCGGTCATGAGATTACACACACGACAGCACTGCAACGGGTACCGACTCCATCTGCGCAAAACTGTGCATTCATTCTCGCGGTTCAGTCGTTTTCGGCGACGACAGCTTGGTCACAGATGACAGCATGCATGCACACATACGCCATTGACACATTGCACTCCTCAAGGACCTTCACTCAGCTCCAGTTTCTCGTGAGGAATGTGAATGATGCTCCGTCTCAGTCTCAGATCTCAACGGAGCTCTTCTGAAACCGCGTTCACGCAGCACAAAGAGCGAAGCACAAAGAGTAAAGCACAAAGCGCAAAGAGCAAAGCGCAAAGAGCAAAGCGCAAAGAGCAAAGAGAGCTATCTTCATAATCCCTTTTCCCCCTCCACCAGTCAGCACCATGACAAGATCCAAAGCCACACAGAAGAACAGTACACCAGCGTCGAAGCCGACGACTCGCAAGGCGTCGGCCGCGACGACGGCTTCGCCGCGTGCGGGACGCTCGACGCCGCGCGCCAAGCTCACGCGCTGTGGGTTTCCGTCCGAGTTCCAGTGCTCCAGCGGAGAGCTGCTCTGGGGCCACGTGAACACGGTCATCGAGGGCGCCGGGGGCGCGACGGTCGACACGCCGAGCGGACCGAAGGAGCGGCTCACGGGCGGCACCATCCTGCAAAGCAACTTTAGCTACCGCGTCGCTGCGAAGCGAGGCACGTGGAAGGTACGGCACGAGCACTAGTCCCCGGGATTTGGAGCGGTCGTGATGGCTCACTCCTTTCTTCCCGTTCGCTGCAGGTGCGGGAGGTTCAGGTCGGCGACTACGGGACCGTCCATGTGTGCCACCACGCGTCGGTCGACCCCGCAGACCTCGTGCAGCGCGTCTCCCGCGTCGGCATCTCGCACTCGCAGTCGCACAGCGACCGCCGCATCGTGTACGTGAATCGATACGACTGGGTACGTCTCTCTTTCTCTTTCTTGAATGGATTCTGCAAGCCACTGACTGCGTCCACGCCGTCGTCCACAGTCGTGGCACCACCGTCCAGGCGCCGAGCTCGTCAAGCAGACGCTGGCGCAGCCCCCGAGACGATCTCGATCGAGGCGCAAAGCGGATGACGATGATGACGACGAGGACGACGAGGAAGACAGCGAGCACCTCGAGAGTCTGGTCGGCGGTCGGTTCCTGTTGCTGGACAAGGACGGCTACGACGCACTGCTCGCGACGCTGCGGCAGCGACCGGACGCGCTGCAGCAGGACAGCTACGCGCTGCTGGCGCCGGAGAGCGACGAGGCGTTTGGGATCCACATCAGTGACCCCAACACCGAGTACGAGCTCGGGTGGATGGTCTTTGGCGACGACGAGGGCGACGCGAACACGCTCGTCGGGTTCGTGTACGACGGCTCGTACTGCGTGCTCGGAGAAGACGACGACGCCCCACTCATCATGGAAGGCACCGAGATCCCGAGACTGCCGGAGACGGCGGGCACGAACGATGCATAGAGAAGAGACGCAGCAAAGAGAGGCAGAGAGAGGGAGAGAGAAAGAGGGAGATGCATTTCAAGTGTGTGAACTAATTGAGATCCTATGATACGACTACATGTAGTACCACCACGCGATCGTCACACGGCGTGAAGCATCAACGCATCATCCTCTCTCTTCAATGCTTCTCACTTTCTGATGGGGCGCTTCATCTCTGCAAAGCCGCATCCAGCCAGTGCTTAGAGTCGCGCGATCTTGTCGTCGAACGGCAGCACGCGGTCCCCAGCGTCGTAGCCGACGACCACCGCACGCGACGCCTCATCCGCCGCGGCGAACGCGAGCGCCCACACGCGGCCGACGTCGTCTCCGGTCGGTGCGACGGCCACGCAGCGCAGCGTCTCGGCGTCCCAGAGTCGCACGGTGCCGTCCTCTGCGCCGGACGCGATGAGCGGCAGCGTTGCGTGCACGGCGACGGCCGTGACGTGGCCCGTGTGACCGATGAGCGCCGCGCGCAGCGATCCGTCGACGGTGTCCCAGACCTTGAGCGCGTAGTCGTCGGCGCCCGTGACGAGCGAGCGTCCAGCGACGTCGAACGCGAGCGCGTTGATGCCCTTGTCGTGCGCGTGGACGACGCGGACGTCCTGGACGTGTCCCGTGTCGGTCGTGCGCCAGTAGCGGACGCAGTGGTCGAGCGAGACGGAGGCGAACGCCAGCGTGGCCGAGTCGGCGTCGGCGTCGGCGCTGGATGGCGGCTGCGTCAGCGGCTGCCACTGGACGCCCATGACGTAGTGTTCGTGGCCCTGGAAGACGGCGACGCAGGTCCACGTCGGACGCGACGTGTCCCAGAGCTTGACGGTCTTGTCGTCGCCGCAGCTGAGCGCGAGCGGACGCGTGGCGTGCAAGGCGAGCGCGCGGACGTAGTCGTCGTGCGCGTGGACGGAGCCGACGACGGCCGCGGACGCGAGGTCGACGACGCGGATGTGACCGTCGTCCGAGGCGGCGGCGATCATGGTGGCGTCGCCGCCGTCGCGTGACACGAGGAAGCGAGCGCTGCGCACGGGCGATCCCGGAGACACGGCGATGGAGTGGAGGCGGCGCTGCGTGGCGGCGTCCGTGACGACGACGGTGCCGTCGTAGAAGGCGGCGAGCGTCCAGCGCTTGGTCGGGTGGACGTCGATGCTCTTGACGCGCGTGCTGGGCGATGGTGGTTTGGCGTGGGGGTGCGCGGTGGAAGGCGTAGCGACGGCGGTAGTCTGTGTGTTTGGATCAGTGGTGGTGGGTGAGTGGGAGTGGATAGAGAAGGTAGTGACTAGCTCTGACGCACCATGTTGAAGGAGGCGGTTGGATTGGTGATGCGTGGACGATGGGAAATCGAAAAGTGAGGGACCTGGAACACGGCAACAAACGATTGTCGGGGGACAGATGGATAGATGGATGAAGTGTGTGTGCGTGTGTGAGAGAGAGAGAGAGAGAGAGAGATACGATAATGTAGTTCGCGTGTCTTGCGCGATGAGACGTCTGATCGAAGACCTCTTGAGAGATGGCTACAGCTCTTTTCGACCAATGGCTGACGGACAACTCACTCGGTGCAGACAACCGATCGTCATTCCCCATGGGAGCGTTGGTCAAGAGCAACTATGGTGGCGATCTCTCTCTTCCTCTTGCTCTCTTTCGTCCATCCCGCCATTGGAGGATGACGTTTCTGTCAGTAACATAATCTCAAGCTGCTTCATGTTGATGTCAGGTTGACGTGCACAGTCTACAATCGAAGCGCAAACTTGTGGGTGTCAGGCAATCAAAAAAAAAAAAAAAAAAAAACAGCGACGGTCTTCAGTGGACGAGAAGGATGACTCCACGAGCTTCTCGTGCCCTCACGCTTCAACTCGTTTGTTCGCAAGTGCCTGGCATCTCCACAACACACCGAGCCCAAAATGTAGCCATCACGTCATCCAGTTACCATCACTCCTGCACGGAGTGATGACTGATTGGTCGAAACCGATTGAGTTGTCGACCGTTCATTGGTTGACGGCCAAATTGTAGCCATCTCACCGCTCGAATCTGATCCAAATCCAATTACACACGAACAGATCCAAATGGCGACACCAGAGCCGTCAACACTCCACCCACTGCACCAACGCTGTTTATCTGCTCAAGACCGTCTCTCGAGTCTGCAGACAATTGCTTGTCGCCGTGTTCCAGGTCCCTCACTTTTCGATTTCCCATCGTCCACGCATCCCAATCCAACCGCCTCCTTCAACATGGTGCGTCAGAGCTAGTCACTACCTTCTCTATCCACTCCCACTCACCCACCACCACTCATCCAAACACACAGACTACCGCCGTCGCTACGCCTTCCACCGCGCACCCCCACGCCAAACCACCATCGCCCAGCACGCGCGTCAAGAGCATCGACGTCCACCCGACCAAGCGCTGGACGCTCGCCGCCTTCTACGACGGCACCGTCGTCGTCACGGACGCCGCCACGCAGCGCCGCCTCCACTCCATCGCCGTGTCTCCGGGATCGCCCGTGCGCAGCGCTCGCTTCCTCGTGTCACGCGACGGCGGCGACGCCACCATGATCGCCGCCGCCTCAGACGACGGTCACATCCGCGTCGTCGACCTCGCGTCCGCGGCCGTCGTCGGCTCCGTCCACGCGCACGACGACTACGTCCGCGCGCTCGCCTTGCACGCCACGCGTCCGCTCGCGCTCAGCTGCGGCGACGACAAGACTGTCAAGCTCTGGGACACGTCGCGTCCGACGTGGACCTGCGTCGCCGTCTTCCAGGGCCACGACCACTACGTCATGGGCGTCCAGTGGCAGCCGCTGACGCAGCCGCCATCCAGCGCCGACGCCGACGCCGACTCGGCCACGCTGGCGTTCGCCTCCGTCTCGCTCGACCACTGCGTCCGCTACTGGCGCACGACCGACACGGGACACGTCCAGGACGTCCGCGTCGTCCACGCGCACGACAAGGGCATCAACGCGCTCGCGTTCGATGCCGCTGGACGCACGCTCGTCACGGGCGCCGACGACTACGCGCTCAAGGTCTGGGACACCGTCGACGGATCGCTGCGCGCGGCGCTCATCGGCCACACGGGCCACGTCACGGCCGTCGCCGTGCACGCAACGCTGCCGCTCATCGCGTCCGGCGCAGAGGACGGCACCGTGCGACTCTGGGACGCCGAGACGCTGCGCTGCGTGGCCGTCGCACCGACCGGAGATGACGTCGGCCGCGTGTGGGCGCTTGCGTTCGCCGTGGCGGATGACGCGTCGCGTGCGGTGGTCGTCGGCTACGACGCTGGCGACCGCGTGCTGCCGTTCGACGACAAGATCGCGCGACTCTAAGCGCTGGCTAGATGCAGCGTCGCGGGAATGAGTGACGCCGAGGAGACTGTCGTTTGACCTGGTTAAAGAGTTCTCGAGAGATTTAAGTGGGTCGTAACTTGTTGTTGACGCAAAATGCTCGGGCCGGGCGAGCGTGTCACTACCTGTTATGCGGTGTTGCTGGTGCGATGACGAAGAAGGCGTGTTCTTCTGTGTAGATTGGGTCTGCAGAGGGGTTGCAGCAGCCAGCACAAGAGAGTATTAGACATCGTCCGCTCGCTGTCGCTGTCATGGAATTTTTTTTTCCTTTCACATCTTCCCGCGGTCGTCACGGCGTTCGACCGCATTGGACCTGCTCGTGGCGATGCGACTAAAGTGTCCTGTGTAGAGTGAATAGCCGATGTACGCGCACGAATGGCAGTTCTTGCGATTGAGTCGTGTGAGAATTCTCCATTTTGAATCATGAAATGATCCGCTGCTTCTTCGTGTGTGGGCACCTAGTTGCAATTGAAAACTAGTCAAGAGATCGGCAATGAAACTCCACAAGGCATCACTCACTCACACGAGGCGTTAAACGCAGCTTTTCGAGGGAGAGAAGCAATAGAGATATCACTAGCTAGAGATCCTCATCTTCGCATGCTGAGAACCTCTAGGTTCCAAGACATCCATCCCCATTGCAGTCTGCGCGATCGCAAGCGCCGGAGAAGGCGAGAGAAAGAGAAAGTTCCCGCAAGTGGATCGAACGAGAAGCTTGTCAGTCTCACGACAGAATAAATGAAGGACCCCGTCGACCCCACGCCGTCAGCCGCAAGAACGAGCCATCGATTCAGCGACAGCACGGGCGTCGCGTGCTGACCTGAGGGAGGACGACTCGCTGTCGCTGCATCCCATTCTGACCCGCGCGTGTCCCAGAGCGCTCGCCGCAACCGAGGCCGACGACCAACGCGGAACCTCCCTGACTCGGTTAGGCACGAACGATCGGAGATTATAAGATCATAGACACTGCTGCTGCTGCTTGCTGCTTGATGGCTCTGGCGTGGGCTTTGCCTGCATGAATGTCTGCCTGCATGCGTGCAAACAGCGAAAGCGAAAGCACAGGGGCTCTTGGTTGTGATTACGATTGATTTGTGATCATGAAAGTAATGCGTTGATGACATGGAGGCTCCCATGGAGAGCACGCGCAGATATAGTATGTTGGGTCGTGTTACCCCGAAATGAATTCGTGAGAAATGGATCAAAATGTGAAGGTAAGACACCCCGAAACTGAAACTCGAAACTCACACGAGCGTCAGTCAGGACAAACATGCACAGCATACATACATAGACACACGGGGAGTTTCGATTCGAGGTGAACCACACCCTTCCGTCCACAAATGCTAAACGCTCATGATTTGATCTAGTCTTCGTTTTGGTATTGATTGATTTCTTCCTTGGAAGAACTGCTTCAGTCTTTTGTTCGCTTCCCGACGACGCTCCCATCCACACCGTTGGAGTCACCAAGTCTCAAATTCAAATTCTACGGTTAGTCGTCCCCTGGCCCAGGGGACCTGGGAGACTCGATAGATTTTCCGATCCGCGAGCGAGCTCCTTGCGACGTTCGAGTGAGCAGCGCCGAGCTTGTCTTTGACCCGGCCATTCAACGTTCTCGTGCTGGCGTTCAGCGGCGGCCAGCGACAGGATGTGCCAGGGCGCGGCGCTCGCGAGAGTGGGCCTCGATCCGTTCGCAGTGTTCTCGCGGCAACAACACGCGCCGCATCCCCATCGAAATGCTCACACAGCGCTGCCTTCGACCTCTGCTGAACAGAATGGTTCCACCAAGATCGTTCTCGCGCTTGATTGGCGCGCGGGGCTGCGACACCCGCATCTCAGCCTGCCCGACCAGCCATGACGACGCACGGGACATGACGCACCGGCCCACTCTATTGGGTGGCACGTGCTGCGACACGCTCGTCGCGAGCTCCTCTCTTTACTCAGTATGGATACACACCGCTTCGGTGGCGCTGTCTGCACGGTAGTCGAAGCTTGGTGATATCACGTAAGGCGATCTTTGATGGCTCGTCGGAGGGAGGGGGCGGGGGGGGGGTAGCACCGGCCGTGCCATCGAACCACAGGCATGCAGCGGCGGGCGGGACGGACGAGGAGGCGTCTGAGCCTGGGAGCCTCGTCGGTGCCTGGGAGCCCCTCTCGAGCGGTCGGTGGCCAACGGCGGCCCCATCCATGGCGCGCCGGCTGTCAGAGTGAAAAACGTCGGCACGAGCCCAAGAGATCCATGCTCGTCGCGGTTTACGAGGACACGCTCATGCTCGACCCCAAGTCGACGGCCCGAGGCGCCAAGTCGGCGCGCGATCGACAACGCCGAAACGACATTGAGCGTCGCTCACGGCGAAGGCGACGCGCACGCGTCGAAGGACTCAAGGCAGAAGTCGCGATGCTCGAGGCAGTCGTCACGAGCCTGCAGCTGCTCGATCAAGCGACACGGGCGACAGGCGACAACGACGACGCCAAGGAGGACGAAGCGCGAGCCGCGGCGCTCGAGCCCAGCAGCGCTCGAGCCTATCTGTGCCAGGAGACCAAGCGGTTACTCGCCGAACGCTGGCAGCTTCAAGAGACGTTTGCGCGACACGAGGGCTCCGTGCGCGCGATCCAGGTCATCCTGGACGACGTGGAGCGCTCGACGCTCGACGAGATGCCGAGCGAGCAGGCGACGGAGAGCGCGTCGCCTGTCAGCGATATTCTCTTTGAAGATCTCGACCTCGAGAGCGAGGCTTCGTGGGGCGATTTCCTAGAGTGACTCGGTGTGCATGCGTGTGTGTGGTCGGTCTATCTAGCGTCCAAGTATGTATAAATCCAATTCGATATCCGTTAGACACTGTCGTTGTGGATGGATATGCCAAGCTGGCACTTGGAGGCGACTCAGAAGGTCAGCGTTAGACTCCACTGTAGTGTTGGACCGACGGATGTGCATGATTGCACACAACGTGTCATGTAGACGTGTCCGACGGCGGATCGATCGGATCGTCCAGTAGTTGCATGCAGCGTGGTCGTTCGCTGTCTGTCTGGGATGCTGCTGCTGCTGGATTTTGGTGCGAGCGCGTGAGGGTTTTCGGGGGGGACGACGCTGTCAGGTTCGACGTGATGCGGGAACTGCAACTGCGACATGTGGCGAAACAGGATTGCGTTGACGTCGGTTTCTTGCTCGCTTCTGGACTTCTGCAGCCATCTGGTGCGTGGATTGGACGCCTAGCCCTTGACACGATGGCTACATACTGACCCTAGTTAAGTGCGTCTCAGATTCAGATCCATCCCCTCGATCTCATGCCTGTCGAAAGAAAAGTGTGACGGCAACCGCGGAGATCCATCATCTCTCTCTCTTGCTCTCTTTCTCTCTCTCCCTTTGCTCCAGTTTCCACCCGCAGTGTTTGATCGACGTAGGTTACAGCAGTCTTTTCACAACTTCTTCAACTGAATTTGTTGTGCGCAAATCAACCTTCAATCTGAAATACTGGACTGTACCGGTTTATTTTTAGAGACGAAACGACGCCAACAACGGCTCCCCCCCACTCGGCGCGCCTTCTCGATTTCTCTCGTTCTCTGCTCTCCATCGCCACCTCCAAGCACACATCCTCTCGTGTAGTCTTCTTCTGCTCGTCCTTCCTCTCTTTTCCATGGTGCGTGCATGTTGTCGCCGAATGAAGATGCATCTGCTTCTTTCTCACACGCCCTGCAGATCCGCTTTTTCCTCCTGCAGAACCGCCAGGGCAAGACGCGCCTGTCCAAGTGGTACGTCCCACCGCCAGACGACCAGGGCAAGACTCGCCTCGAGGCCGAGATCCACCGCCTCGTCGTCGCGCGGGACGCCAAGCACACCAACTTTATCGAGTTCCGCAGCTACAAGCTCATCTACCGACGCTACGCGGGGCTCTTCTTCATCCTCGGCGTCGATGTCAACGCCAACGAGCTGCTTTGTCTCGAGACGATTCACCTGTTTGTCGAGCTTTTAGACCAGCAATTCTCCAATGTCTGCGAGCTCGACATCGTGTTCAACTTCAACAAGGTCTACTCGATGCTCGACGAGTACATTCTCGGCGGTGAAATACAGGAAACCTCCAAGCGCGAGATGCTCGAGCTCATCCGAGAGCTCGAAAAGCTCGAGTGATTGATCGTCCCTCCAGCGCTTGATCCACGACACAACCGCCGCACCGAGTGCTGGTGGTGGGTCTAACTGTGTGTTTCCTAAACTTACAAAAATCAAAAATCTAAAAACCAACCCATGATGGATTGATCATCATGACGATTTCATTGCATTGCATTTTTCCTTCCTTCGCTGACGTAGTTCGTATCGCTATGCCTGTCTCTATTGTGCCTGCTGCTGTTGCTCTTGCTGCTGCTCTTGGTCCTTGTCGCCGTCCTGCAGGAACCGCGAGTCGACGAGGAACCGCACCATCTGCAGCATCTTGCGCTGCTCCAGATTAATGTCGCGCCGCAGCAGCTTGCGCAGCAGCGACCCCTGCTCGGTCTTCCACTGCTCCTCGAGCGCACGCGTCTGCTTGGCTGCTTGCTGCTTGGCCGAGTGCTCGCGGATTTGCGCAGCGTCGTGGCTGTACGGACACGCGTCGCCCTTGAGGCACCGGCCCTTCTGGTGCATCGCGTGGCACACAAACGCCTTGCGGTCGTGGCTGAACTTGCAGCGCTCGCCGAATGCGCACTGATCACGCAGAAACTTCTTGCACAGCACCATGCGCTTCACGCGCTTCGTGCTGGTCGCCTGGCATGCGTCGTCCGTCTCTTGCGGATGAGATGGCTGATCTTCTCCAACGACATCAGTCTCTTCGCCTGCTTCTTCGTCCGCTTGGTCCTCGCCGTCATCTTCCTCCTCGCGCTCCGAGACCGTCGTGGACGCGTCCCCCGTCATTCGACCTTCAGCAGTCGACGCTGCAGCGGCCGTGGTGTCCACGTCAGTCTTCGACTCTTGAGTGCTTGACGTTTGCTCGTCTTCTGGCAGCTCTCCTTCCTCGATCTCGCCGTCTTCCAGCTCGTCGTCTGGCGCCACGACAGGACCAACAGTAGAAGCAGTCGGAGCGTCACGTTTCCGCTTGGCACCTGCGACTTGCGCGCCGCTCGCGCCGGCCTTTTGCTGCATGACTGCGGTCGACGGCCATCGTTTCCGTCGCTCGGCGCGCCACTTCTCGATGTCTTCCGGCGAGTTCCCGACGAGCACCATGAACCGCTGGCCTTCGACCTCGATCTCCTTGAGACCGCTGCCTGCAAACTGCCCGTGAGATGTCTGGTGGTGCACCGTGACGACGCGCTTGGACGCCGAGAAGCTGCAGTCCGGCGCAGGACACGACACGTGCGTCTTGAGATGCGCCGCGTGCTGCGACTCGATGGGGAACGTCTTGTCGCACGGCTCGCAGTGCCACGTCATGCCGCCGTCGACGTCGGCGCTGGCTGTCGACGGCAGTGGGGCGTGCGGTGCTGGTGGCAGCGGGGGATCCTGGTGGGACGGCTCGTAGTCTTGGAAAGGAGGCAGGCGACTGGCCGCCTCGGGGTACGCGTCCTGGCGTCTCGGATACTGCTGTTGATGATGGGGTGGGTACTGGTGTTGGTGGTGTTGGTGTTGATGGTGAGGCGCTCCTCGCGGTGGACGCGGCACAAACAGCGGACACTCTTGGATCCAGTGACCTGGCTGGTTACACTTGTGGCAGCAGTAGGTCGGCGGCGGAGGACGGCTCCCAGGGCCTGTCGACGGACGTCCTCCGTGGCCAGACGCATGGTGGTGCTGCTGATGCTGTTGATGCTGCTGGTGCTGGTGCTGGTGCTGCTGAGGGTACGACGGTGGAGGATACGATGGGTACGCGGGCGGGGCGGCGCCTGGCACATTGGGCGGGTAATTGTACGCGGGGTGCACGGGCGACGGCGGTGGGGGTGGTCCGGACGGCAGCGGCGGGTTGCTGGCAGCTGCTGAGGCGGCGGACGCGTCGTTGTATCCTGCTGCTGGCGAGGTCTCTGACGGAGGAGGACCCGGGGGAAGCGGCGGAGCGGATGCTGATGCTGATGACTGACTGTCGGTGCTCGAAGTTACTGCAGCCGAAGCAGAAGACGATGACGATGACGAGGGCACTGGAGCAGACGAAGAGGTAGACGCTGGCGCAGACGATGGCAGATACGCGCGCTGTCTCGCGTGATACGCGTCGTTCTTGTGGCTCTCTCGCTGCTGTCGCGGTGCGTGCTCTTGCGGTGGAGCCATCGATGGCGGTGGTGGCGTCGGCAGCAGCGCATTATCGTTGTTGTTGTTGTTGTTGTTGCTGGCAGACGGCGTGTACGCGCCTCCATAAGGCGCTGACTCTGCCTGCATTGGCATCGGCGGATGCGGAGCGGCGTTGGACTGGTACGCGTACTGCGGAGGCTGTTGGTGGTGCTGTTGGTGGTGCTGGTGCTGCTGATGGTACGGCGGCGCGGCGTACGATGGCGGGTACTGCATGGGGTACGCTGACGGCGGTAGCGGAGGCTGCTGCTGCTGGTGTTGCTGGTGATACGGCGGAGGGTTCCCGCCGTTATTGTTGCTGTTGTAGGGGTATCCGCCGTACGCCGGCGGAGGAGCACCTCCTCCACCGCCACCGCCATAGAATGGAGGCTGCTGCGGGGGCTGCTGGTATCCTGGGAACGGAGCCGGCGGCGGCACTGGTCCGCCAGTCGCGTAGCCTGCGTTGTACGGTGGCTGCGGCGCGAACGGCGGCTGCGCCTGCGGGTGTGACGGTGGATGCGCGTCGTAGGCCATAGGGCCGCGACCGCCGCCGCCTCCGCCGCGTCCTCGACCGCGTCCACGCCCGCGTCCACGGCCGTTGAAGCCACCGCCGCCTCGACCTCCACGTCCGCCTCGATGCGGAAACGGACCCACCATAGAGACCGACCGCTGTGGAGATATACAGAGAGAGATACCGAGCGAGAGATGCAGAGACGAATGGAGCTGCTCGTGCTGCAGGAGTCACTCAGTCTCCAACCGATTTCAAGTGCCAAGCCAATGGTGCGTTGGATTGGGTGCTTGGTGTGGCAGACACAAATATCCAACGTTGGTATTTTGGGTTGCGTTCTTTCAACATTCGGGGGATGGCTACAGTGGGTGGCCAATGGATGGACACAGCATTTTGGGTAAATCGGGGTCCGCGATGGAGATGACGACGCACTGGTTCGTGGCGTCTGCAAGCAGCGCAGCGATCATGTGCTTGCACTGCGATCGCATGGTGTTCGTGAGCGAGCGACAAAGAGTGAGGTGGCACAGGGCCTGAGGGCATCATGGACGTCATGACGTACGCACGGCACGTACCATGGACGTCGGTGACTTGGTCGCCGCCAAGAGGAACGCTGCGCAGGAGCAAAAGTGGTCGAAGCAGTTGTAGAAACCCGCGCTGGAGCCGTCGCCTGTCGTCGTCGGTTGCGACTCTGTCACTTGATGTTGGTGGTGGTGGTAGTATCGGTTGAGCGACTCGACGCGAAAGAAAGACCGCTGCGACGGAATCGCCGTCACGCGCTTCACCGCTCGGCGCTCCACGAGATCACTCGCGGCCTGCAGTAGCTGCAAGTCGTCGATGCTGAGTGACGCGAGCGCCTGTCCGTCTTCCTCGCTGAAGGCACCACCGCGTGCCTTGACGCCGCGAAACACATCGCGGATCACACTGGTCGCGAGCAGATCCGTCATAGTGATGATTGCGATCGAACCTGGCTGTCCATGCTGACGCTGAGAAGTAATTGAATCAGATATTATCAGAGATATCTGATACTGAGAACGCCGAGTTTCCGATGACCATTACTCCCAAAGTGCAACTTGCAGAGGAGGAAAATGAATGCGGTAGCAGGAGATGATGGCGCTGTCGCTCGGTGCATCCATTCCACGTGGACATGAGGGATAGTTCTAATGATTTTGTATGTTATGATTGTCGTTGAGCTTCGAGGTGGCAGGGATTTGAATGCTGCGACTGCACAGGAAGACGGCAGAACTGGGGGAAAGGGAAGTGGTGGAGTCTATTCCATCGCCATTCGCAAGGAGGAATCGATGCAGAAAACGAGAGAGAGAGAGAGAGAGAGAGCTCTGGTAGCTGGGTGTATTACGGTTGGACGCAAGCTCGTCTCGCTGGGTCAATTTGAACGAATTCTCAACTGCGACATTGAACAACAGGGGAAACACTCTCTGGCTTGATCGAGAAAGCGTCAATCACCGCTTCATGTCGGCCGTCGCAAGTTCACTTCCGACACTTCGGGGTATCGCGTTTGTGCTGCTCGCAGGCCATTGCATTCGGGAACCACCGATCGCATTGTGCGCATTTTTCGTGCGTCTCCTTCGCGTGTTGGTGAACAATTGCTGCAAGAGCGGAGAACTTGCAAGTGCGAACGGGACACGTAAAATGAGTTTGTTGGTGCTGCTCCAACGCTGTGGCGGACCCAAACTCTTTTGCGCAAGGAGCGCAGCGCGTCTGTGGGGCAGGCTTTGGTGTCGTACGTGGCTGAGAGTTGACTTGTTGCGCCAATGCAGTCGCGGTGTTTTTCTTGTGTGATGGATGCAGTGATTCGACGTGGAAGTCAAACTCCACTCTCGTTCGGAAGTTGGCGCCACATAGTTTGCAAGTCGAGCCACCTGGATACACAATCAGCGCCTGATCGATACCAGGATGCAGCTCCGCGACATGCACTTTTACAAGTCTCTTGGGTGCAGAGTAACCGCAGCCGACAGATGGACATGGCAAGTGGTGATCCTGGTGCGACTTCAGCGCTTCGTGACTGACAAAATCGATGTTACATGGCGCGCAATGCCACTGCTTGCTTGACTTGGATAGCCCAGTCGCTTGCTTGGTTGTTTCAGCGGAAGCCTTCGGAGTAACTATGTCTGCAGCTTTGGTGTCTGCATTTTTGTCGGCGGAAGAATCTGAATATGGCTCTAGTTGCGTGACTTGCTGCTCACTTGCGCGAGCAATCTCTGAGTGTGGATGTACATTGTCCAAGTCTGAAGCGAGCCTCGTGACCACGGCAGCGATCTCATTAAGCGACTGGTTGTGGCGTGTTTCCAGTTTTGTGGCGCCACACAGCGGACATTCAACCCGGTTCAACACGCTTTTGCCAGCGACTGAACGCCCACAGCACAGCAGCAGCACTGAATCAGTCATCACGTCACCAGATACGGCGCAAACGAGCGGCTTCAAGCATGCGGCCAGCAAAGCCCACTTGTCCCGAGATAACGCGTCCACGGTGCGCGCATGTGCTGTGTGCATCAAATCAATTTGCTGGCTCAACGCAAACTCTTGGATGCGAGCTTCACGAAGCTGCGCCTCGAGGTGCGATATGCGATCGCGAAGGTGCCCAAGCTCATCTGAAGTCGGTGAACTCGACGTATTTTGATTCGCGTGTGACTTCGTCGAACTAGGTCGAGTTGATTCATCCGGCAGTGGCTTCTGCTCAAGCGTGTTGCCGCCGCTGTGAGGAGCCACGTCCGAGGCAGCAGCCACAGATTTTACAAATAGCAGATCGTGAACGTCATCACCATCAAGAGGCCGCACGACAACTTGCCCTGGCTTATCTTTCGTGAGCTGAAGGACCGTAGGATGCAGCGTGTGGGACCAAGAATGAATCTCGACCGCCCACCCACGAGCGAGGAATTGATCGACAGAGCTGCGGATGTGAGAGCAATCCCCGACAACCAATACCAACTTGCGACTGACAGCTGAATCGTTGATCGTTTGCTTCGACTGAAGCAGATCGCGCAGCGCGTTGTGGAAAGAGGTGTACAATCCTTCGTCTATTTTCTCGACAACCCAACCAGATTGAACCAACGCACTCGTTAGCGATGGTATGACGGTGCAATAAAACGCTTTGAGCTCGCGAGTCAGTGGAGACTTGTTTCCACTCGGAGAGTTGCACACACGTCTCGTGAGTTTCGTGAAGTTGATGCGAAGGTCTTTGATCGTGTACGAATCGCCGAACTGTGGATGTAGGTGCTTGGAGCGTCGCAATGCGAAGAAGACGCTGTCCGCGTTCATGAAGACATAACACTCTCGGTTGTTCGAGTGGTGTGCGTTGGATGTTGCTGCCTCCACATCGAGTTGCTGCGGCTGTCGAAGGGTCGAATCTGGTAATGCCTCAGACGAAGAAACTCTCGGAGTTTGGCTCAACGAAATGGTTTCTGGTGTAGGTGGCGCGATCTCGACGATTGTGGGTTGCGAAAGATGTAGGTCTGAAGCAGACTCCGTCGGCTCTGGCGAAGTACATGACGTGGCGGCGTCTTGACTTGACGCCTCCTCATGAGTTTCGTTGACGATGCCTTCATCAACGAGTGACTTGATGCTGATACGGTCAGTGTATTCGGCAACGAGAGATGATACCGTCGACAAGACCCCATTTGCTGCCCTCGTGAATAGTATCTCAACCTTCCAACCAAGTCGAAGTAGCTCCTGAAGGTCGTCGCTCAACGTGACCGCGTCGCTCAACTCACGGACCACGACCACAAGCTCTCGAGATTCTTGCGAGGACGCAGTGTCGAGCTCGTCAGACGACAGCAACAGCATCAGAAACTCTTGACGCAGCGGTGAAACCACCGAACTCGAGACGTATCGATGCACGCTCCACCCCGCCGTCGTCCAAAGACGCTCCGAAGTGTCGGTTGAGGTCTCGGAGTCATGTCGACAGAAGACTCGACGGACGCGAGCCGAGTCCACCATCAAGCGCTCGGTGACGAGACGAATGCGACCCGAGGCAGAGCTGCTGGCGTCTTGTCGTTGAAGAGGAAGCACAGCGTCGGCGTCAAGAAAGATCCATCGACCAAGCTCCGACTGGACGACAACAGAAGTTGAGGCAGTGGGCGCCTGGTGTCTTGTGAGCGCGAGATTGCTGTGGTCGGCACCACCACCACCACCACGAGCAGCAGCAGCCTTGGACTGATCGGAGCCCATGCTGCAATGTACCGTGCGTGAAGTGACGGGGCCGTGGACTGACTAACGATGCTTGCAGGTAAACTGAGCGACCACCCCTGCAGGTCGCAACTAAATTTACAGCACGTCAGCAGCCATTCACCGTCACGACAGGTGGGTTTTTCCTTCGCTGTCCACCCAATTGTCCATGATCAACCACGACAAAATGGCTACACACGAAGGATGCTTCGAGTGTAGCCATGTCACACGACAACACACACACACACAACACCACGGGGGATGAAGAGCGAGAGCACAACTCGATATTCAAGTCTAAAACCACGATGACAAGCGCTTGCCACGGCTCGCGAGGGTACGACTGCGATCTGCAGCGGCTCGCGTCGTATCCTGCTCGACCTCGTTCTCTTCCTCGTCTCGCTCCAACGTGTCTTGTTCTGTTGCGGTGCTGTCGGTGGCTGCCACAGTCTCTGCGGTTGTATCAGACGCTTGTGTTGGTGTAGACGCAGGCTCGGACGTTGCTGCGCCTGGATGTACGTGACCCGGCACGTTGTACTTGCAGAGAATGCAGTCCGCTGCTGGCGGCGGAGCTGGAATCACCGCAAGCGCCGTCGACAGCTCCGACGACGGTGGAGATGGAGACGGAGGCGAGCCCACCGCATCCGCTTGCACGCTGTCGAACACGGGAGAAGCAACAGGTGGAGAAGCGCTTGTCGTCGGCTTGGACGGCGCCGCCGTTGTCGCGTGAACGTGACCCGGGACATTGTACTTGCAGAGCGTGCAGTCCGCGACGACACCGACGGGTTCGCTCTTCACGTCAGGCTCCTTCACGTCTTCGGGTTCCTCCATCATCGGCGCCAGTCGTGCGACGGCCTCGCGTCGTCGCAGTGACTTATCAGGCCGTCGCCGCCGACCGTTGGTTCCCGTGGTTGCCGTCGTCGTTGTCGTAGTCGTCGCCGTAGCCGTGTTCGTCTCCAGCTTCTTGTCTGGCTCCGGTATGAGCAGCGGATCGCTGGGCGGTCGTGTGTCAAGTACCTCCTTTAGCACTGCAAACGTCACGCGCCGAGTGAGCGACGGTCGTCGGTCCTCGGACCGCGCGCGCCGCCGTCTCCGCCGCCGAGGGTGCTCGCTCGTGTGGCCGTTCGCGTCTTCCTCCCCCAGCGTCTCGCTGCCATCGCCTTCCTCGTTCTCCAAGTCGACGTCGTCGTCCTCGACGTGCACAGCGTTGATGTCCGCGTCCACGTTGTGGCCCCGGGGCAGCACCGATCCGTCTTCACTCGTGCCGACGGCGGCTGCGCCGGGCGCTGCGTGGCGAAAGCCCTGGTGGAAGAGGTACCGCAGCGCGCGCGTCTGCTCACCGACCACGGGCCGCAGCTTGAGCGTGCTCTCGAACAGCAGTGCAGCCGTCGTGCCGTCGACGCGGAACTCTCGGAGCGACGCCTTGCGGGCGCCATGCGGATGCAGCTTGTGCTGCTCTCGCGGACTGTGCGGATCGATGCACTCGGCCGGCGCCGAGACGACGCCTGCCGCGCGGTGCAGCCCCGCCGCGAGCGGCTTGGGCACGAACGCGGGCTTCTGCGAGCACACGCGGAGCTGCTCGTGCAGCAGCACGTCGTACCGCTGGACGTGGGGCGACGGCAGCGCGATGACGCCGCGCGGCGCGCGCAGCTCGAGCACCATCGGGGGGTTCACGGCCTCGTACTCGTGCGTACACGAGGACGCGTTGAGGAACGTCGTGACGCCGTCGCTGCTGCTGCCGTAGCCCTCGTGCACGTGGCCAAAGACGTGGAACTGCGGCCGGATGCGGTGCTGCACCTCGCGCAGCAGGTCGGCGCAGCCGACGCGCATGTGGCCGACCTGGTCGCCGCGGCCGAGCGGCGGCGTGTGCGTCACGAGCACGTCGACGCCCGCGGGGATCGCGCGCCACTTGTCGAGCAGCGCGGCGCCGCGCGGCAGGTTGAAGGCCCAGCTGCAGAACTCGGGCTGCCACGGCGACCCGTAAAAGACAAAGCCGTCGATGGCGACGGCCGCGTCCTCGAGGTACAGCGCGTTCGTGAGCAGCGCGCGCACCTCGTCGGGGTCGTACGCCTGGCGGTGGCCGTACTGCTGCCAGTGCGACGGGTAAAACGCGCGGTCGAACGTCGACTCGTGGTTGCCCGCGACCACGAGCTTGTACCGGTGCGGCAGCCGCGCGAGAAACGCGTTGAACGCCAGCACCTCGTCGCGGTCGCCCGTGTCCGTGAAGTCGCCCGCGTGCACGAGCACGTCGCCGTCCGGGATGCCGGTCGCCGCCAGCAGCTCCTCGTGGAGACCGTGCGTGTCCGAGATGCAGACGACCTTCATGACGAGGGCGTCGCCACCAGCGTTGGCGTGGAGGAGGAGGAGGAGGGAGGACGAAGAGCTCACGTGTTGTCACAGACAGATAGACAGACGGACGGAAGCCTGCGAACTTAGAGGGAGTGGGTGCGAACCTAGTGGAGAGGTGCGGTTAACTTAAGGGGGCCCGGTCGCGCCAACAACAAACAGCAAGAGGACTCGGACAACGAACGACCAACATGGGGCGGTCGGAGAATCCGGTGGAGGCGTATCGCCGCGAGCAGAAGAAGAAGGTGGGATGGAGCCGTCGTCGATGGATGGCGACGAGGAAGAGGACGAGACGTCGGTGCTGATGCTGCTGGCGCTGTGTGTCTGTTGGTGCTGTGTGGATTTAGGAGCTCAAGAAGCATCGGCATGAGCGGCAAAAGGTCAAGCATGAGAAGCTGGCGCAGATGGATCCCGAGGAGATCCGCGCGACGGTGCGTGGAATGATTCATATTGCTGTGAGTGAAATAGGTGACAATGTCGCGGCAGCTCAAGAAGATGGAGCGGCAGCTGCAGCAGAATCCGGCGGACGGACCGACGCGCAAGCGCAAGCAGGAGGTACGTTCACGTGCACGTGCACGAGCGGTTGGGGCACGTATTCTCACTTCATGCACGACAGCTAGAAGACACACTGCAAGCCGTGCTCAAGAAGCAGAAAGCGGTACGTCGTGCTTGCGTGATGCGAGGAGAGTACGTTTCTCATATACTCACGCGATGGGATCGGCATTATTGTAGATGGAAGAGGAGCAGAAAGAGAAAGAAGCCGCCGAGAAAAGTCGAGTGGTGCGTCCCCAATGACTGCATCAACTAGGAAAGCTCTTACGCGCCCATTCACACAAACTCAATGTCCGCATAGACGCTTTCGGACATTAACGCAGCCAACCGAGAACGCTACCAGAACCCACAGGTATGGCGACAAACACCTTCTCGTTGCGTCTGCTTCTTGATACCATCCTCACGCACTCTCCCAATACCATGGCACACAGAACTCGATCTACTACCACCCAGTGCTCAATCCGTTCGGTGCGCCGCCTCCAGGTCGACCGCAGATGTACCACGTACCGCCTCCCGCGCCAGCACCCCAGGTCGCTCCGCCGCCGCCACCGAATGCGCGTGGAGGAAGAGGAGGAGGAGGAGCACCGCGCCGGTCTGCTGTTCCTCCGCCACCACGTAAGTCACCTTGCATTCTTGTTGTTCCGTCATGAAATGGTGCTTGGTAACAGTACTGCGTTTTGATGGTAGCTCCTCCTTTGCCGAGACACACGCGACGACCAGGAAAGCGACCGCCTCTGCCGAGTGGTCCGCCTCCGCCGGGCACCATCCAGGTCCCTCGACGCCCTCCGCTCCCCCAAGGCGCCATGCCACAGCGACCGCCGCCGCCTCCGCCGCAACAACAACAGCAGCCCCAGCAACAGCGTCAGCAGGCGCCAATGCCACCACCGCCTCCTGCTCCTCCGTCTGCTCCCTCGATGCCGATCGACGTTCCAATGGACAGCGACGTGGTCGCTCCGTACCCTCCAGCAGAGGAGGAGGTCATCGAGACCTCGTGGAGCGGAGATCAAGATCCAGAACAGCAAGAGCACAGAGTACGAGACATGGAAGAAGAACAAGAAGATGAAGAGGAGCGCGCGGAGCGGCAGGCAAAGCTCCGGTCTCTGGTCCCGACGGCGTTGCGGCGCCATGCGCCGACCGCATCCCGTCGTGTGGTTGCGCCGGCGCCACTGCCAGTGCCTCCGCCGCCACCTGCTCCCTCATCAGGTGCCTCTGTGGCCGCCCCATTGCCTCGTGTCGTGAGTGCTCCCGCTGTCTCGACCGAGTTTGACACGTTCATGGAGGAGATGAAAGAGCTGGGCGCGTTGTAACACGCGAACCACGAAGAACAGATTTGAATCACGGTCTCTCTGTGGTGTGGTACAGTATCGATCTCGCAAGCTGCTGGCGCAATCACCGAGATCCATCCTTGCTCCTTGAAGAACAACACGTTGGCAGGTGCCACCGCGACTCACTTTCGCTCTTTGCTCCGAGCCCACATCCGGTGCGCAGGAATGCACCGCGCGGAGAACAATGACGTGTTTTTTGGGTTGGCCACTTGGCGGCGGCAATCAGATCCTTCTCCTCACGCGATCGACATGTGTGGCGGGCAGGCACGTCGCAATTGCCGCCGTGGATCGATAGATAGATAGACAGGCAGATAGACTGGAGATAGATGGATTGATTGCTCGTCGGACCCGATGGGTGGGCGCGGACACGGGGAGTTAGTTGCCCAGACAAAGATCCGGATGCCAGAGATCCGACTCTTTTGTTCCGCGCCGCCGTCCTCACCAAAAATGGACTGTGTGGACGAACCACGAACGCGCGCCACCCGTCGGCGCTCCAGCTGATGATCCACACTTCGAGATCGGCGCCGGTGTGCGATTCGGGGTGGCGCGCCCTACACCTGAAGCCATGTACCATTTCCTGCCTTGAGTGACTACGACATCAATGCATCCCATTATTTGATTAAGAGTGAACAACTCCCTAATGTCAGAATACCAGGGTTCTGTGTTTTGCCAGTCACGCTGCCGGACGATGGCACGGCGCGCATCCGCCATGTCCACACCCGTCCCCATTTGGCCAAGCGACAATCCGCGAGTCACGCGTCAGAGAGAGCAGATGCCCTGTTTTGTCAAGCGCTGGATGTCGCTCGCGTCGCCAGCTGGACACGTCCGCAAAGATGCGCTGGCTGTTTGCCGTGGTGGAGATCCAGCACCCGCCGCCGGTTGGGTTTCCGGATTGATGGACCGAAGAAACGGCGCCCGGCGCGTCCGGCAACGCGGTGGGCGTCCACTCTGACCATTCTCTCATCTTCTTCGCCCTCGTCACATTCCTTAAATATAACGAATCGCGAAGATGAACGGCATCGTGTTGCTCGACGAGGAACAGCAACGCGCGCTGTACACGCGTCGCGCCGGCAGCGCCGGCAGCGATGGCGACTACCCACTGCGACCGCAGTCCCCGCCACGGCCGCAGTACCGCCGCGGCGTGACCGCCGGCGAGCCGCGCACTGACTTTACGACGCGCGCCGAGCCGAGAACCGATTTCACGTCCCGCGAGGAGCCCCGCACAGACTTCACGACGCGGTCTAACGAGCCGAGAACAGATTTTACGACGCGCCCCGCGGAACCGAGAACCGACTTCACGACGCGTCCAGCGGAACCGAGAACCGATTTCCGGCAGAACGGAAGTCCGCGAACAAACTTTACCACGTCGACGAATCCGCGAGGAGATACGATCCTGACCGCGGGCTCCGCCGAGCCGTACTACGCGACGGCGTACCCGATGCTGCGGCGCCACTCGGGCGCGTCCAGCACCGACGAGACGGACCAGGACGACGCGCCCGAGAACCGGTACGCAGGCGCGAGCAGCGGCCTCAAGACCTCGATCCCGCTCACGCTGCTCGGCGTGTTTGTCGGCGTCGTGCTCGGCGTCGTGCTCGGCCGCCTCGAGGTCTCGGCGCTGGCCGCCAAGTGGCTCAGTCTCCCCGGTGATCTCTAGTGTCTCGCGGTGCCTTATATCTTCTGCGCCGTCGCCGTCGCTATCGGCGACATCGTGTTCGTCGGCAAGGTCTCGATCGTCGGTCTGCAGACGGTCAAGGTGTTCATTCTCTTCTGGCTCTCGTCCAGTGTGCTGGGCATCGCCATGAGCCTTCTCTTTCAGCCGCTGTTCCGTCTTGGCCGCACGTTCGCGCCCAAGCCGCTCAACGCGATGGGTCTCATGTGCAGCAACGATCAGATGATCGAGGTCGCGGCCAACGGTAGCATCGCGTGCACGGCATCGTCGGCACTGGGCTCGACGCTGACACCGAACGCGTCGTTCGTGTTCCACGACAAGCACGACGAGTTCATCAAGACGGCGCGCGTTGGCTTCGCCGACATGAGCCTCAGCGAGCAGCTCCAGGACATGATCACATCGATCGTGAGCGACAACATCGTCGGCTCGCTCGCCCGAAGCGAGCTGCTGAGTATCATCACGTTCTCCATGTTGCTCGGCACGTTCGCCGGCCGCAGCTACTTCACCAAGACGCGCCGCACCAACTACCTGTACCTCGTGCTGCTGCAGTCGCGTAACGCGCTGTTCCTCGCGCTCGAGTGGATCATCTGGATGACGCCGGTCGCGGTCGTCTCGATCATTGGCGGCGTGTTCGCGGCGAACCGCGACGCGTTCGACGAGTTTGGCAGCATCTACATTTACGTCGTCGCGGCCGTCGCGGCGGCCACGACGCAGCTCATGCTCGTGATGCCTGCCATGGTCTTCCTACTCACGCGCACGAACCCGTACAACCACATGCGACAAATGGTGCAGTCGTACATCTTCTCGTTCGCGTGCTCGTCTTCGCTCGCGACGACGCCGATCACGCTCACGTGCGTGCGCAAGGCGCGCGTGTGCTCGCAGTCGCTCGCCAACTTCGTGATCTCGCTCGGGGTGACGTCCAACGTGAGTGCCATGGGCTTTTACGCGCCCGTGGCCATCACGTTCCTCGCCGAGTCCTCGGGCAAGGGCGACGAGCTCACGGCGCTGCGCTACGTCGGCATCTTTGTGCTGTCGTTGCTGGCGTGCTCCGGTACGCCGCCGATCCCGGCGGCCGGTGTCGTGACGGTGTCGACGATCTACCAGACGCTGTTCGGCGTGAACGAGATGCCGCCGTCGTTCGCGTACGTCGTGGCGCTTGACTTCTTCGTCGACCGCATTTGTTCCGTGTGTAACGTCAACGACGACATCATGGCGCTCAAGGTCATCGCCGAGAACACGGATGAGACCGTCGTGCAGGAACAGCTCGGAGAACGCTTTTAGACTCGGAACGAAATATAATTGTTATGCTATTCACTCCAAACTTTGTTGCGGTTGTTGTGTGCTTTCGCGTTGGCAAGCGCCGACCGAGAAGGAAAAATGCAGACGAGGTGTGGAGCAGAGACGTACTGTATGAATCTGTACGTCTCGCTTTGGAGCACAGGATAAAGGAGGTACATGGCCGAATCAATCGACGGTTGGTCGGAACTTTGGACTCGAAAGCACGACCTGGTGCCCTGGGTGGACCCCAACAAGGTTGTTGGAACTGATCTGGATGGTGACGTCGCTGCGTATGTCTGGAACATCTCAGAACCAGTTTGGTCGATGGAGGTTGCATGGCCTTCCAACACAATCGGGGCTCATTAAAGCATTGACGAGAACAATTATAGCTTGACCGAGCTACAATCATCTTCATGATGCGTATTCGATTCGTCCATTTGTTGGTTGCGTCGACGTCGTCGTCGCGCTGTCACTAGAAACAGTGAGAACGCAAAGCGTTGTGCGTCTGCACTACACATTCGAGGTAGCTGGATGATTCACTGTTGAACCTATATCGTTTCTTTCGGTATAATCGGAAGTAAATGAATAAACGGCTCACTTCCGTGGGTATCCGACCATGAAGCCATCGCACAAACGCAGCACGCATGTCGTGGTTCATTTTCATGTATATTGCAGCGATGCCGTGGTCGCATTCCAGGCTCTTGTGAGGGACGACGGACTCGACATTCTCATTGTCTAACTGGAGATGCCGACGACGCCGTACGCCTTGATGGCGCCCGCGTTGCCGTTCTGGAGCGAGAGCTCGTGGCCGCCCTTGCCGAGGTCGTCCTCGTTCTCGTGCACGACAATCGATCGGCCGATGATCGAGTGCGGGCCGATGAGCTTCACGAGCTTGTCCTCGATGTGCACCTTGACGCTGCCATCCTCCGCGACCTCAATGTTGCCGAGGCTGCCGACGCGGCGCTCCTCGTCCTCAGGGGCGCCGTGGTTCTTGCCGAACGGGTTGAACACGCCGCCGAGCGCGCCACCAGCGGGCTGCGAGACGTCGCCAAAGACGTTCACGTGGATCGCGTGCTTGCCCGGCGCCAGGTTCTTGAGCTCACCCGTGATGATGCTCTTGGCGTCCTCATGCGCCTAAAACGAAAGAGAATTTAGTCTTTAGGACGGATAGACCCGCGCAGCGGTGGGGATAGTCTGCTTGGGTCGTACCTGCGTGATCGTGAGCGTGCCGTAGACCGACGCGTCGTCGCCGTAGAGAGTGCACACCGCCTTGGCCATGATGATCGAGAGATGGGAGTCACCGAGTGTTCTGTGGGGAAGGAATGACCTCCAACCAGTTGCGCGATGGATGGATGTGTCATTCAAGCGAGGGGATATCGTGGCGACTTGATGTCGGCAGCCATTGTTGCTAACCTCTCGCACAGAAACTCATTTCCTACCACGATTTCAACTGCCGGAGAGTCGAACCTTAATTGTGACATCATTGCATATGTTACGAACCCCGTTAGACTTGCTGTTCAAGCCATCACGTTGAAGAGAGTCAGACGCGAGTCCAAGCAGAGTTCTGGCATGTCCCGGATCCGTCGCCGCATCGCCGGGCTGATTGACGATGTTGACGCCATTCTGTATCATGGCGTGCTTACGAGATATCGCTCGACGTGCACGGGAATCTGCCAACAATGAGGTCTATCCGCGACATACAGTAACCACAATGAGCAACACGGGGAGACGAGACCAACATTGTCCCACTCGCCCCAAAGCGCAACATGTCGTTAGTCTTCCAAGAGAATTTCGGCCGCTGGTGACGAGAACGTTCCCGACGAGAAAGTTTGTTCTCTGTGTCCTGCTGGGAGATCATCCCCCGCGACACCAGTGGTGCGCTTGATCCGCGTCCTGGCTAAAGCAGCAGCGATCCGCCAGCTGGAGCTGCTCGCTGCCTGGTTCAAAGGTGATCTTTCGGGCCAGGGCGTCCCGCTCGAACCAGCGCCGAGCCAACAGCAGCAGAGATGACGCTGGACATAGAGAGATGACCACGCTGCTGCTGCGGCTGCTGCTGGCGCTGCTGGCTGGCTGGCTTGACCACCCACGACCGCCAGCGCGCGAGTCGCTTCGTTCTCCCAGATGGATCCGCTGTCTCGTCCACGTCATCTTCATCGACAGTCGGCAACGGCTTTTCGCGGCCGTGAGTGGCTGCTGGCCGGTGAGACCGTCACGTGAGACCACCTGGCTTGGCTCACCAGCTGGACCGAACGCCGCACGACGGCACGAAGCAAGCACTGCACGGCACTGCCCTGCACGGCACGCATTCCTCGCTCAGTCTTCATTCAGCCAGCTCTCTCTGCCACTGCCACGGCGATCGCCACTGCCTGTCTGTGCCGTCCGTCGTGCGTGGGTGTGTGTGTCTGTGTCTGTGGCGTGGTGTGGTGTGGCGTTGTGTTGCGTGCGACGGAGGTCGGTTTCCACCCGACCGCACCCACTTCAGAATATTCCCGCTTCACCCCCGCGCGATCATGGGCCTGCTGCCGGATGCCATGCGGTCCTCTCGGGCCTGGATGCGCACCAAGATGCTGCGCCTCCGATCCTGCAAGCGAACCGACACGGTCGTCGTCCCGCCGACCACCGAGAAGCACACCGACGACAGCTCGCCCGTCGTCGTCGACACCGCCACCAGTGAGCGCGCCGAGCGCGCGCGCTCGAGTCCCTCGGACGACAGCGTCCGGCAACGCCCCAAGCGCCTCCGCAAAGCCAAGTCCCAACAGACCGATGCCCCGCCCGCCGAGTCGCCGCCACGAAGCTGCCTGAGCTGCCAGCGCTCGTTCGAGAGCGGCAGCAGCAAGTACCTCGACTACTGCTCCGACGAGTGCAAGACAGCGGCGCGAGGCAGCAGCGGCGACCAGCGACCGAGCATTCAACGCGAGTGGATTTAGTTGGCGAAGTTTTTTTTTTCTCCTTCTGTATTTATGAAAACTGGATAGACCCGAGATCGAGCAACGCAACGCGCATAGAGAGTTAGCGAAAATGCAACACCATATGAGGTACATAGAGAGATTTTTCGTTTGGCCAAAGATGTTCTGCGCTGCTGTGTTCTTCAATGGTTCGCACAATCATAACACACGAATCGACCAGGAATGCGTTGCTGACGATGAGCAAAGGGCAACCGCACGTTCAGTGGCGAGCAACCAATTCATCGGTCTCATCATGAACGAGCTCTGCACTTTATCGTCCTTTCGAACTTGCGGACCATCCATTGGCATTATCAAGACTATTTTACTGGTCCAATCTTCTCAGTGCCAATTCGATACTCGTGTCCAACTCAACCTGCCTCACTTGCTCTAAAAACAGCGACGCCTGCCTTCGTCCTGCGTTGAATGCCTCCACTGCGTCTCCACTTGCGGCCACTGTCACAACAGCTCAGGAAGCTCTCAGTCAAGCAGTAGAACCATGGGCTCCGATCAGTCCAAGGCTGCTGCTGCTCGTGGTGGTGATGGTGCTGGTGCCGGCCACAGCAATTTCGCACCCCCAAGACGCCAGGCGCCCACTGCCTCAACTTCTGTTGTCGTCCAGTCGGAGCTTGGTCGATGGATCTTTCTTGACGCCGACGCTGTGCTTCCTCTTCAACGACAAGACGCCAGTAGCTCTGCCTCTGATCGCATTCGTCTCGTCACCGAGCGGTTGATGGTGGACTCGGCTCGCGTCCGTCGAGTCTTCTGTCGACATGACTCCGAGACCTCAACTGACACTGTCGAGCGCCTGTGGACGACGGCGGGGTGGAGCGTGCATCGATACGTCTCGAGTTCGGTGGTTTCAGCGCTGCGTCAAGAGTTTTTGATGCTGTTGCTGTCGTCTGACGAGCCCGGCACTGCGTCCTCACGAGAATCTCGAGAGCTTGTGGTCGTGGTCCGTGAGTTGAGCGACGCGGTCACGTTGAGCGACGATCTTCAGGAGCTGCTTCGACTTGGTTGGAAAGTTGAGATTCTATTCACGAGGGCAGAGAATGGAGTCTTGTCGACGGTATCATCTCTCGTTGCTGAATACACTGACCGCATCAGCATCAAGTCACTCGTTGATGAAGGCGTCGCCTACGAAACACATGAGGAGGCGTCAAGTCAAGATGCCGCCACATCATGTGCTTCGCCAGAGTCGAAAGAGTCTGCTTCAGACGCACATCTTTCACAACCCACAATCGCCGAGATCGCGCCACCTACACCAGAAACCATTTCGTTGAGCCAAACTCCTAGAGTTTCTTCGTCTGAGGCATTACCAGATTCGACCCTTCGACAACCGCAGCGGCTCGATGTGGGGGCAGCGACAGCCACGACATACTGCCCTGACAACCGAGAGCGTTATGTCTTCATGAACACAGACAGTGTCTTTCTCGCCTTCCGGCGCTCCAAGCACCTACATCCACAGTTTGGTGATTCGTACACGATCAAAGACCTTCGCATCAACTTCACGAAACTCACGGCGCGTGTGTGCAACTCTCCGAGTGGAAAAAAGTCTCCACTGACTCGCGAGCTCAAAGCATTTTATCGTTCCATCATACCATCGCTGATGTGTCCGTTGGTTCAATCTGGTTGGGTCGTCGAGAAAGAAAGCCAAGCATTGGAAACTTCTCTCCACAGCGCCGTACGTGATCTCCTCGACTCGGAGTCAACGGTCAACGATGCATCTGGTAGTCGCACGTTGGTATTGGTTGTTGGGGATTGCACACCCACCCGCGACTGTGTAGATCAATTCCTCGCTCGTGGATGGGCGGTCGAGATTCATACATGGTCCCACACCATGCATCCTACGGAGCTTCAGCTCATGAAAGACAAGCCAGGGCAAGTTGTCGTGCGGCCTCTTGATGGTGATGACGTTCACGATCTGCTATTTGTAAAACCTGTCGCTGCTGCCTCGGATGTGGCTCCTCACAGTGGCGGCAACACGCTTGAGCAGAATCCACTGCTGGATGAATCAACTCGACCTAGTTCGACAAAGTCACACGTGAATCAAAATACGTCGAGTTCACCGACTTCAAATGAGCTTGCGCACCTTCGCGATCGCGTATCGCACCTCGAGGCGCAGCTTCGTGAAGCTCGCATCCAAGAGTTTGCGTTGAGCCAGCAAATTGATTTGATGCACACAGCACATGCACGCGCCGTTGACGCATTGTCTCGGGACAAGTGGGCTTTGCTGGCCGCATGCTTGAAGCCGCTGGTTTGCGCCGTGTCTGGTGACGTGATGACTGATTCAGTGCTGCTGCTGTGCTGTGGGCGTTCAGTCGCTGGCAAAAGCGTGTTCAACCGGGTTGAATGTCCGCTGTGTGGCGCCGCAAAACTGGAAACACGCCGCAACCAGCCGCTTAATGAGATCGCTGCCGTGGTCACGAGGCTCACTTCAGACTTGGACAATGTACATCCACACTCAAAGATTGCTTGCTCAAGTGAGAAGCAAGCTACGCAGCTTGAGCCATATTCAGCCTCTTCCGCCGACAAAAATGCAGACACCAACGCTGCAGACATAGTTACTCCGAAGGCTTCCGCTGACACAACCAAGCAAGCGACTGGACCATCCAAGTCAAGCAAGCAGTGGCATTGCGCGCCCTGCAACCTCGATTTTGTCCATGAAAACTCGCTGGCGTCGCACCTGAAGCATCACCACATGCCGTGTCCATCGGTCGGCTGTGGATATTCGGCATCCAAGAAACGTGTGAAGAAACACGTCGCGGAGGTTCATCCTGGTGGAGTTTGACTTCCACGTCGAATCCCTGCATCCATCACACAAGAAAAACACCGCGACTGCATTGGCGCAACACGTCAAGTCTCAGCGACTTTCGATCACCAACTCGGCTGAGCAAACACCCACACCACAGCAGGAGCAAGAGCAAATGCAGCAGCCCCACGAGGAAGACCGCAACACGGCGGTCGCCATCACGAGAGAATCCAATCACACGATCGTCGAGGAGCCAATCGAAGCAGACGACCGTCAGACAAACGCGCTGGCCGTGCAGGAATACGTCGTGTGTCCGCTGGCGGACGTGATTCCGGCGGTCGAGCACGTGCTGTCGGAGCACATGACGCAGCGTCCCGAGGACTTCAAGGCCCTGCTCTTCTTTCCGACGAGGCAAGCCGCAAAGTTCATGGCGCAGCTATTTACCGCCGCTGGCTTCGTCCACGTGCTGGAGATGCTCTCGAAGAGCCCGAAGGTGCGCGTCACGACGGCCGAAGACGTTCCGCAACAGCAAGCGCGCCATCCTGTTCGTGACCGAGGCCCCTGTACCCGGTGGCGACTACCAGGGCGTGACGCTCGTGCTGCAGGTCGGTCTCACGTTCCGCCGTCAGTACATCCAGCGTCTCGGCTGCACGGACGGTCACAGCGTTCTCGTGCTCGCCGACTTTGAGCGTCGGGTGCTCAGCGACCTGAAGGGCGTGGCGCTGCAGGAGAGGACGGTGCCGATCCACGCTGGCGAGAGCCGCACGATGACGGTAGTGCAGAACCTCCAGCCAGGCAGCATGCTCGAGACGTGGGCGAGGAAGTCGTACAAAGCGTGGCTCGGGTTCTACAACACGCACGCCAAGTGCCTGGGCTGGACCAAGGAGCGCCTCGTGGAGCGTGCAGCCGAGTACAGCGCGCTGGTCGGTCTGCGAGAGGTGCCCAAGCTCTCGAAGAAGAAGAAGAAGAAGAAACACATTGAATGCGCCACGTGCGATCGCAAGTTTGCTCGTGTCGACGCCCTCGAGCAGCACGAGCGCGACACCCACACACACACACAGAGATAGATAGATAGATAGAGAGATAGATAGATAGAGAGATAGATAGATAGAGAGAGAGAGAGAGAGAGAGAGATTCATCGCCTTCTTCCTCAGTCCTCCGCATCCACTTCCCAATACACGCGGTGTCACAGAGGAAGATTGATCATTTGCCAGCATTTCCCTCGCGCGAGTGACATATCCGAGCTCATGTCACTCCGGGCGTCTGGGTTTTAGACCTGTTTGTTGTCCGGGCATATTTCACGCTCGCGATCATGGCCGACGGCACCGACGACAGCGAGTTCCGCGGGCCGACGCGGCAGCACGCGCCGCAGACGCTGATGGACTTTGCAGAGACGTTTGCGCCGATCCTCAAGTACTACGTCGTGCTGCTGTTCTTCTGGTACGTCGCGCGGCGCTTCAACCAGGCGGTCGAGCGCGAGGCCGCGCTCAAGGACCGCGAGCAGCGGGTGCGTGCGTTAGTCCGTTCGTTCAGTTCTGGGTTGTTATGTACGTATCTATGGAGTTGACTGAGTGGATGTATGCACCTCAGAAGCGGCCCGAGCTCTCGACGGAGCTGCTTCGTAGCAGCAGCGACGAAGAGGACGACGATGGCGCAGAGGACGACGACGATGACGTGCAGGAAGAGCTCATTACGGATGGTGCGTATACAAAGGTCAAGTGTAATCCATATCTTGACCATGCTCACTATCCTTCGCGTGCATGCCTACAGGCTCTCGGCTCGTGACGATGAACGACGAGGACGCTGCGTTGCGGCGCCGCAAGCACAAGAAGAGCAAGTCGTCTGCGTCGCCAGCGGAGCGTCTGCCCGGCGGCAAGTCGCATCCGCTGTTTGAAGGGCTCAAGAAGGTGGAGGCAGAGCTGCGCCAGCAGCAGGAGCAAGGCGACGACGACGCCAACGTGAGCTGGAACGAGCTGCACATGGCGATGCTCAAGCGCTACAAGGACAAGTATCCGAACCACGGGCCGCGCGTCGCGGGCGATGGCGACGACTATGACGACGAGTTCAAGGAGCTCCTGGCCAAGCACAACATTGATCCCGAGCAGCTCAAGCGAGGCGACAAGAGCGAATGAATGAGATGGAGAGACACACAAAGAGAGAGAGAGAGAGAGAGAGCTTGATGCACAAAGTATCCATTAGAATTTCACGTGTTTCGTCTTGTTGGACCGCGTCGACGCCTTGTTCTTCATCACCGCCGCGTCCTCGTCGTCCTTCTCGTCGTCGTCCTCCTCCTCATCATCGTTCGGAATCGCGTACGAATCGAGCGCGTCGCCGCCGTCGTCCTCGTCGTCATCGAACGTCGTCTTCTTGTTGGCGCGCGGTGCGGCGGCGTCCGCGCTAATCTTGCCAGCAGGACAGTCGCGCGCCAAGTGCGAGACGCTCTTGCAGAGCTTGCAGCAGCCGCCCTTGGGGTAGATGCCGGTCTTGGACTGCGGACACTGCGAGCTCAAGTGGCCCGTGGCGTTGCAGACAAAGCACGTCGCGAAGGACGCGCCGCCGTTCACGCGCGGCTTGGGGCAGTCGCGCAGCTGGTGGTCGGCGCTGCCGCAGTTGAAGCAGATCTGTTGCTGCGGCTTGGCGTTGCCGCCCGCGAGCGGGTGCGACGACGAGTGCTGCAGCGTCGGGCAGTTCTGCGACGTGTGGCCGCGGCGACGGCACTTGAAGCACGTCTTGGTGAGGTCGCCGGCCTCCTTGTTCGGACAGTGCTGCTTCTGGTGGTCGCTCTCGCCGCAGAGCCAGCAGCCGTCGGCCTGCGCCGTCTTGCCGGCGCGCTTGTCCTTCTCGGCCTGGCGCTTCTCGCGGAGCTTGGCCTGGATCTCCTTCTTCTTGGCCTCGCGCTCGCGCTTCTTCTGCTCGCGGAACGACTTGCCCTTGGCTTTCTTGGCCTTGCGCAGCTCGCGGCGGCGCGCCAGCACGTCGGCGCGGTCGGCGGGCGTCGCAGCGGAGGCAGTCGTCGCGGTCATCGTGAGAACGAGACTTGTACTCGGATGGAATGGACGCCGTCCGAGCCTGCTGCCAGTCGATTGGATGGTTACGTACCTCCTCCCCAATGTGTAACCACTCTTCTGATCGGGTCGCTTCTGAGACGCCAATGAGTGCACGTTCATGGGGATGTGTGGACCAATCGATGGAGCGGAAGAGTGATGGTCTGTGGATGTACTTTCGTCAATGGGTAACAACAAACTCATGGGATCGACATCACATCAATGCGTCGCATGGCATGGCATGGCATCGCATCGCTCATCACTTCTTCCTCGA
Organism: Pythium insidiosum; assembly: GCA_022836835.1. NCBI lineage: Eukaryota > Oomycota > Peronosporomycetes > Pythiales > Pythiaceae > Pythium > Pythium insidiosum. Next base: position 63,401 of record JAKVDI010000034.1, on the reverse strand, counting down.
CTGGAACTTCATGATCGCGTCCATGCACTCGGGACCGAGCCACAGCTTCTTGAGCACGTCGCACTCTTGGCGGTTGACAGCCTGAAGCTCCTCGATGACGGCCGGCGATCGGATCAGCGCCTTGGATTGCTGCATCGCGTTCGGGTAGCGAGACAGCAGCAGACTACAAGAGCACGAGAACATCCACACGTCAGTCGACACATTCGTCACGCTCTCGTCGCCGCGGGACTACAGCGCACGTACTCGACTTTCGCTTGCACTTGACTGTCAAAGTCGGCGACACCGAATGCTTCCGTCGCAAAGCCAGCGGCCACGGCGTCCTTCGCCGTCAGTTTCTCGCCGAGCAGCAGCAGGGAGTTGGCACGAGCGGGTCCCATAATGCGAGGCAGCAGCAGAGAAGAGCACGCTTCCGGTGACTGCCCCAACGCCGTGAACGGCGTGTGGAACGTCGCGGCCTCCGACACGTAGAGCAGGTCGCACAGCGCGAGAATCGTGACCGAGATCCCGACCGCGGGGCCCTGCACGGCTGCTACGATCGGCTTTGGGTACGTGATAAACGCGTTGACAAAGCGTTCGAGCAGCTGGGCTCCACCTTCCGCCATTTGCTCAAACGATTGTCCAGGGGGTGGCGCCGTGAACATGGACAGATCATTTCCGCTCGAGAACATGGCTCCCGTTGACTTGAGTAGCACTGCCTTGACGTCGCGTTGGGCCGCAGACGCCTGCAGCGCGTCGACGATGCCGTCGTACATGTCGCGATTGATGGCGTTGAATCGCGTGGGTCGATTCAGCTGAATCGTGAGCAGCCCATTCTCGCTGCATACAAGACGAAGTTGACAGTGAGATGAAAACCCCAGTCAGCGAAAACAAGCCAAACGAAGCAACGTACGACGTGGTTACAATGAGGTCGGAAGACGATGCGCCTGCAGTGCTGCCATTGCTGGTGCTTTCGGCTTTGCCGCCTGCGGTCGCAGCTCCAGCTCCAGCACCGCTCTTCTTCGCGAGGTCGTCGATAATGGCGATGTACCTAATACGTGGATTCCAGGGATCAACACGTTAGTGGGTCTCAACATTATGCATGTTGATCCTGCTGTAGACGTACTTGCGCATCGCGTCGGCGGGCGTCATGTCGCCGAGCTTTGACCACGCTTCCCACTTGGCCTTGCCGACAAAGTCGAGCATACCTGGCTTGGGCGTCGAGTTCTTTCCATGTTGCGCTTGCTTGAACAGCGCGTACATCTCGAGTTTGGCCATGTTGTCGTCGAGCGGCGGCAGTGTCTTGCCCAGCGCGACCTTGGCCTCGAACTCGCGGCGAATGGCATCGACATCACTGCTCATCGCGCGCCAAGCGACCGGCGCGACCACACGGCGACGAGAGAGCGGAAGCACCCGGCGGAGCAACATGTCTGCGATGGTCTTGTGCAGTTGCAGATCTAGATCTCTCGCTCTCTCACTTGCTGGGAGTACTGTGCTCTTCGAACTCTCGTCGGAATGCCCGCAAAGATCGTCGTGGGATTTGTGACAGCGTGAATGGTACCGCGTACCTGATCTTCGGTACACCCGTTTCTTGCTCGCATGATCCCAGATTGTGAAAAATTAGAAATTTGGCTGCAACGGCCTCTGGTGATCATCGATCATCCATCCGCCGAGCTGCGATCGCGTCGCCTGCGAGGCTGCGATGATGGTTGGTGCCATGCGCTTCACGTCCGTATCCTCCTTTCTGATAATGGCCACGCCCCTCCGCATGCGCGCGACATTCCGAAACAGCGGCGCGGAAAAAAATCGGACCGTCGCGAGCCGTTGCACGCACGAAACGGGGCCGCGACGCCAAACGCTCGTCATCGCGGCGACCAATCGCTTTCGCGCCACGAGCGCCGTCAAAGCGCGCATCGCATTCGATCTTTCTTGAACCGCTTCCCACCGCAGGAAAAGGATGCTGCTATTCGTGGTCGACTCGAGACGGAATGAAAGCAACGGCGACGAGCTGCTGTGGTGGTGCTGCTTTTCTTGCATGGTGGCGAAACATCGCTCTGGGCAGAAGAGAGGCACGAAACTGAAGGCACCATCCGCAGCCACCGACGAACCCAAAGACAGTCGATGCCCAGCGTTCTGGTGCGTTGGGGAGATCACAACTGCATTTGCGCCCTTCGTTGCAAGCCAGCGCCAACGCAGTGACGTCTTGGATCGGCAACGATGGTTCGCGTCTTCGGGCTCTTCACAGCCGCGGTGGCAGGAGCGCTCGCACTCTCGTCCGTTTCTCCAGGTGTCGAAGCACGAAGCCGAGAATCAGAGAGTCCTTCTATTCAAGCTGGGCCAGTACCATCAACGCAAGGCGGAACCTTGTTTCATCAACCTACACCGCGACCGTCTCATGTACCCCATCCGGCTACCACGAGCAAGCGACCGGTTATTCGGACACCAGTGCCTTCGAAGCCTCATCCGGCCAATTCACATGCTCCATCGATTATTCCAGGCTCCCAATCTCCAAATCTTGGGCAGGGCAACCCGGATACGCAACCTCCAGCCGATGAGACGCCTGTGCCTGTTGTTGAGGAGCCGACGCCTGCCACGGACAAGCCGACGGACACGCCCGTGTCGACGCAGGAGCCTGCGACCGAGGCGCCGCAGCCGACGATCGTCGTCGTGATCCCGTCGCCGCCAGCCGATGAGACGCCTGTGCCTGTTGTTGAGGAGCCGACGCCTGCCACGGACAAGCCGACGGACACGCCCGTGTCGACGCAGGAGCCTGCGACCGAGGCGCCGCAGCCGACGATCGTCGTCGTGATCCCGTCGCCGCCAGCCGATGAGACGCCTGTGCCTGTTGTTGAGGAGCCGACGCCTGCCACGGACAAGCCGACGGACACGCCCGTGTCGACGCAGGAGCCTGCGACCGAGGCGCCGCAGCCGACGATCGTCGTCGTGATCCCGTCGCCGCCAGCCGATGAGACGCCTGTGCCTGTTGTTGAGGAGCCGACGCCTGCCACGGACAAGCCGACGGACACGCCCGTGTCGACGCAGGAGCCTGCGACCGAGGCGCCGCAGCCGACGATCGTCGTCGTGATCCCGTCGCCGCCAGCCGATGAGACGCCTGTGCCTGTTGTTGAGGAGCCGACGCCTGCCACGGACAAGCCGACGGACACGCCCGTGTCGACGCAGGAGCCTGCGACCGAGGCGCCGCAGCCGACGATCGTCGTCGTGATCCCGTCGCCGCCAGCCGATGAGACGCCTGTGCCTGTTGTTGAGGAGCCGACGCCTGCCACGGACAAGCCGACGGACACGCCCGTGTCGACGCAGGAGCCTGCGACCGAGGCGCCGCAGCCGACGATCGTCGTCGTGATCCCGTCGCCGCCAGCCGATGAGACGCCTGTGCCTGTTGTTGAGGAGCCGACGCCTGCCACGGACAAGCCGACGGACACGCCCGTGTCGACGCAGGAGCCTGCGACCGAGGCGCCGCAGCCGACGATCGTCGTCGTGATCCCGTCGCCGCCAGCCGATGAGACGCCTGTGCCTGTTGTTGAGGAGCCGACGCCTGCCACGGACAAGCCGACGGACACGCCCGTGTCGACGCAGGAGCCTGCGACCGAGGCGCCGCAGCCGACGATCGTCGTCGTGATCCCGTCGCCGCCAGCCGATGAGACGCCTGTGCCTGTTGTTGAGGAGCCGACGCCTGCCACGGACAAGCCGACGGACACGCCCGTGTCGACGCAGGAGCCTGCGACCGAGGCGCCGCAGCCGACGATCGTCGTCGTGATCCCGTCGCCGCCAGCCGATGAGACGCCTGTGCCTGTTGTTGAGGAGCCGACGCCTGCCACGGACAAGCCGACGGACACGCCCGTGTCGACGCAGGAGCCTGCGACCGAGGCGCCGCAGCCGACGATCGTCGTCGTGATCCCGTCGCCGCCAGCCGATGAGACGCCTGTGCCTGTTGTTGAGGAGCCGACGCCTGCCACGGACAAGCCGACGGACACGCCCGTGTCGACGCAGGAGCCTGCGACCGAGGCGCCGCAGCCGACGATCGTCGTCGTGATCCCGTCGCCGCCAGCCGATGAGACGCCTGTGCCTGTTGTTGAGGAGCCGACGCCTGCCACGGACAAGCCGACGGACACGCCCGTGTCGACGCAGGAGCCTGCGACCGAGGCGCCGCAGCCGACGATCGTCGTCGTGATCCCGTCGCCGCCAGCCGATGAGACGCCTGTGCCTGTTGTTGAGGAGCCGACGCCTGCCACGGACAAGCCGACGGACACGCCCGTGTCGACGCAGGAGCCTGCGACCGAGGCGCCGCAGCCGACGATCGTCGTCGTGATCCCGTCGCCGCCAGCCGATGAGACGCCTGTGCCTGTTGTTGAGGAGCCGACGCCTGCCACGGACAAGCCGACGGACACGCCCGTGTCGACGCAGGAGCCTGCGACCGAGGCGCCGCAGCCGACGATCGTCGTCGTGATCCCGTCGCCGCCAGCCGATGAGACGCCTGTGCCTGTTGTTGAGGAGCCGACGCCTGCCACGGACAAGCCGACGGACACGCCCGTGTCGACGCAGGAGCCTGCGACCGAGGCGCCGCAGCCGACGATCGTCGTCGTGATCCCGTCGCCGCCAGCCGATGAGACGCCTGTGCCTGTTGTTGAGGAGCCGACGCCTGCCACGGACAAGCCGACGGACACGCCCGTGTCGACGCAGGAGCCTGCGACCGAGGCGCCGCAGCCGACGATCGTCGTCGTGATCCCGTCGCCGCCAGCCGATGAGACGCCTGTGCCTGTTGTTGAGGAGCCGACGCCTGCCACGGACAAGCCGACGGACACGCCCGTGTCGACGCAGGAGCCTGCGACCGAGGCGCCGCAGCCGACGATCGTCGTCGTGATCCCGTCGCCGCCAGCCGATGAGACGCCTGTGCCTGTTGTTGAGGAGCCGACGCCTGCCACGGACAAGCCGACGGACACGCCCGTGTCGACGCAGGAGCCTGCGACCGAGGCGCCGCAGCCGACGATCGTCGTCGTGATCCCGTCGCCGCCAGCCGATGAGACGCCTGTGCCTGTTGTTGAGGAGCCGACGCCTGCCACGGACAAGCCGACGGACACGCCCGTGTCGACGCAGGAGCCTGCGACCGAGGCGCCGCAGCCGACGATCGTCGTCGTGATCCCGTCGCCGCCAGCCGATGAGACGCCTGTGCCTGTTGTTGAGGAGCCGACGCCTGCCACGGACAAGCCGACGGACACGCCCGTGTCGACGCAGGAGCCTGCGACCGAGGCGCCGCAGCCGACGATCGTCGTCGTGATCCCGTCGCCGCCAGCCGATGAGACGCCTGTGCCTGTTGTTGAGGAGCCGACGCCTGCCACGGACAAGCCGACGGACACGCCCGTGTCGACGCAGGAGCCTGCGACCGAGGCGCCGCAGCCGACGATCGTCGTCGTGATCCCGTCGCCGCCAGCCGATGAGACGCCTGTGCCTGTTGTTGAGGAGCCGACGCCTGCCACGGACAAGCCGACGGACACGCCCGTGTCGACGCAGGAGCCTGCGACCGAGGCGCCGCAGCCGACGATCGTCGTCGTGATCCCGTCGCCGCCAGCCGATGAGACGCCTGTGCCTGTTGTTGAGGAGCCGACGCCTGCCACGGACAAGCCGACGGACACGCCCGTGTCGACGCAGGAGCCTGCGACCGAGGCGCCGCAGCCGACGATCGTCGTCGTGATCCCGTCGCCGCCAGCCGATGAGACGCCTGTGCCTGTTGTTGAGGAGCCGACGCCTGCCACGGACAAGCCGACGGACACGCCCGTGTCGACGCAGGAGCCTGCGACCGAGGCGCCGCAGCCGACGATCGTCGTCGTGATCCCGTCGCCGCCAGCCGATGAGACGCCTGTGCCTGTTGTTGAGGAGCCGACGCCTGCCACGGACAAGCCGACGGACACGCCCGTGTCGACGCAGGAGCCTGCGACCGAGGCGCCGCAGCCGACGATCGTCGTCGTGATCCCGTCGCCGCCAGCCGATGAGACGCCTGTGCCTGTTGTTGAGGAGCCGACGCCTGCCACGGACAAGCCGACGGACACGCCCGTGTCGACGCAGGAGCCTGCGACCGAGGCGCCGCAGCCGACGATCGTCGTCGTGATCCCGTCGCCGCCAGCCGATGAGACGCCTGTGCCTGTTGTTGAGGAGCCGACGCCTGCCACGGACAAGCCGACGGACACGCCCGTGTCGACGCAGGAGCCTGCGACCGAGGCGCCGCAGCCGACGATCGTCGTCGTGATCCCGTCGCCGCCAGCCGATGAGACGCCTGTGCCTGTTGTTGAGGAGCCGACGCCTGCCACGGACAAGCCGACGGACACGCCCGTGTCGACGCAGGAGCCTGCGACCGAGGCGCCGCAGCCGACGATCGTCGTCGTGATCCCGTCGCCGCCAGCCGATGAGACGCCTGTGCCTGTTGTTGAGGAGCCGACGCCTGCCACGGACAAGCCGACGGACACGCCCGTGTCGACGCAGGAGCCTGCGACCGAGGCGCCGCAGCCGACGATCGTCGTCGTGATCCCGTCGCCGCCAGCCGATGAGACGCCTGTGCCTGTTGTTGAGGAGCCGACGCCTGCCACGGACAAGCCGACGGACACGCCCGTGTCGACGCAGGAGCCTGCGACCGAGGCGCCGCAGCCGACGATCGTCGTCGTGATCCCGTCGCCGCCAGCCGATGAGACGCCTGTGCCTGTTGTTGAGGAGCCGACGCCTGCCACGGACAAGCCGACGGACACGCCCGTGTCGACGCAGGAGCCTGCGACCGAGGCGCCGCAGCCGACGATCGTCGTCGTGATCCCGTCGCCGCCAGCCGATGAGACGCCTGTGCCTGTTGTTGAGGAGCCGACGCCTGCCACGGACAAGCCGACGGACACGCCCGTGTCGACGCAGGAGCCTGCGACCGAGGCGCCGCAGCCGACGATCGTCGTCGTGATCCCGTCGCCGCCAGCCGATGAGACGCCTGTGCCTGTTGTTGAGGAGCCGACGCCTGCCACGGACAAGCCGACGGACACGCCCGTGTCGACGCAGGAGCCTGCGACCGAGGCGCCGCAGCCGACGATCGTCGTCGTGATCCCGTCGCCGCCAGCCGATGAGACGCCTGTGCCTGTTGTTGAGGAGCCGACGCCTGCCACGGACAAGCCGACGGACACGCCCGTGTCGACGCAGGAGCCTGCGACCGAGGCGCCGCAGCCGACGATCGTCGTCGTGATCCCGTCGCCGCCAGCCGATGAGACGCCTGTGCCTGTTGTTGAGGAGCCGACGCCTGCCACGGACAAGCCGACGGACACGCCCGTGTCGACGCAGGAGCCTGCGACCGAGGCGCCGCAGCCGACGATCGTCGTCGTGATCCCGTCGCCGCCAGCCGATGAGACGCCTGTGCCTGTTGTTGAGGAGCCGACGCCTGCCACGGACAAGCCGACGGACACGCCCGTGTCGACGCAGGAGCCTGCGACCGAGGCGCCGCAGCCGACGATCGTCGTCGTGATCCCGTCGCCGCCAGCCGATGAGACGCCTGTGCCTGTTGTTGAGGAGCCGACGCCTGCCACGGACAAGCCGACGGACACGCCCGTGTCGACGCAGGAGCCTGCGACCGAGGCGCCGCAGCCGACGATCGTCGTCGTGATCCCGTCGCCGCCAGCCGATGAGACGCCTGTGCCTTTGTTGAGGAGCCGACGCCTGCCACGGACAAGCCGACGGACACGCCCGTGTCGACGCAGGAGCCTGCGACCGAGGCGCCGCAGCCGACGATCGTCGTCGTGATCCCGTCGCCGCCAGCCGATGAGACGCCTGTGCCTGTTGTTGAGGAGCCGACGCCTGCCACGGACAAGCCGACGGACACGCCCGTGTCGACGCAGGAGCCTGCGACCGAGGCGCCGCAGCCGACGATCGTCGTCGTGATCCCGTCGCCGCCAGCCGATGAGACGCCTGTGCCTGTTGTTGAGGAGCCGACGCCTGCCACGGACAAGCCGACGGACACGCCCGTGTCGACGCAGGAGCCTGCGACCGAGGCGCCGCAGCCGACGATCGTCGTCGTGATCCCGTCGCCGCCAGCCGATGAGACGCCTGTGCCTGTTGTTGAGGAGCCGACGCCTGCCACGGACAAGCCGACGGACACGCCCGTGTCGACGCAGGAGCCTGCGACCGAGGCGCCGCAGCCGACGATCGTCGTCGTGATCCCGTCGCCGCCAGCCGATGAGACGCCTGTGCCTGTTGTTGAGGAGCCGACGCCTGCCACGGACAAGCCGACGGACACGCCCGTGTCGACGGAGGAGCCTGCGACCGAGGCGCCGCAGCCGACGATCGTCGTCGTGATTGCGAACCCGGGTGCTGTTGGATCAGGCTCAAGTTCTTCATCCGGTGATATCGGTGTTGTGTCGGCTGGGGATGCTGATGACTATTGGTCCCCTGATGCGCCAACGATGCCTGTCCCTGAAGCGCCACCATCCTCTTTGTCCCCTTCCCGCCGTTATCTTCGCTCTGTTCAGGCTTGAACGAGTGCTGAGCCTTGATAGCTTCATGTTACATGATGAATATCTCTTTTTTACGCATCTTTGCGCCTTCGTTTTCTCGCAACCATCAGTGTTGCTTGTATACGCAGTCGTCATGTCTTCTCGCTAGGAAGCAATACAAGTGTACATTACGTACACAGCATGATCGCTTGCCACTCGTCGCATCGGAGGTACGTTGCACGTTGGCTTCTGCGCGTTGTTGGCGCTGTCTACCTCCATGAAACGTGAGGGTGACACCACCACAAGGGACAATCACCTGATGCTGTGCTGCGGCAAACCACCAATCGCGCGATTTCTCTTGTGTCGCATCCATCAAGTTGGAGACAACCGATGAAGAGTGAAGGACGACGCAAGTTGAAGTTGCTGGGGCGGCAACCGACTCAGAGAGAGAGCAAAACAAGATAGCGATCTGATTCTTGAAGCTGTTCTGCAGACAAAACACCAATTCGGATGAGAGAGAGAAAGAACACTCTTTCGTCGATTCCTAACATTTGCGTCATGGAAGTGACACGATGCGATTCTCTCGTTGACGCCGTGTTGTGACCAGAACGGATTCAACCTCCATCTCTGTTCTATCAGTAGATGAGGAGCGACGAAAGGAATTGGGCCGTACCCTTTCTCTTGGTCCCACACAAAGTCGTCGTCCAAGGCGAGCGCCATGCATGCGCTCTCCTTGATCGATATGCGCCCCCACTCCGTCCCTGTGTTCGTTCGTCTCGAGCTTCTTCTCTCCATGACAGACACAAGAATCATGTTCACGCGCTCGCTCTATCGACTACTGGCAAAATAACTTATCACGCTGCACTCATTCACTCGGTGGCGCCGGCGCCGATCCCTGCCGTGCGCGAAAGTCGAGCTTGCGCACCCGCTTCATGGCGCTGCCGAGCGTGCTCCGCCGCGCAGGCGACGTCGTGATCGTCGCCATCTCGGTCTCGTCTTCGGTCGTGGCGTCCGTCTCGCTTTCCGCCACGTCCACGACCTCGACGCGAGTCGCAGTCGTCGACGAGGCCGCCGACGCGCTCGAGAAGTTGCGGATCAGCGACGCCACGCGGTTCTTGGGCACGACGCGCGTCGGTGCCACCGGTGGGTCGCCTCCCGATGGCGTCGTGGGCGTCGACCCGGCGCTCGACCGGATCGCAGTCGTGTAGCGATCCAGCACGCGGCCGCTGCTCGTGGGCGCAGTCGTAGGTGCTGGTATCGACGCTGGTGCTTGCAGAGCTGCCGTCGAGGGACTCGGTCGAGGGATCTCCATGTCGCTCGGTCGACGGGGCGGCGGCAGGACGCTCATGTCGAGCGGCTCGGGCAACGGCTTGGGCTTTGGGGGGTCCTCATCGATGTCCGCTACCGTCTCTCCGTCTATCTCGCGCAGCAGCTCCTTCATGAGTCCCTCGAGCTCGTACTTTTCGCGCGTCACCTTCTCGACGCGTTCACTCAGCGCGTGGATGCGCGTCGCCTGGTCGTCGTTGCGCTCCGTGAGTCGCGCGAGCTCCGTCGAGAAACGCTGCACGCGCGCCTCCAGATCCACCAGCGTCGCATCGCTGTTGCTGTTGTTATTCGGAGTCGTCACCTCGCGACGCAGCGTCTCGGCTTCGCGCTGCGCGATCAGCAACTGCGCCGACTTTTGATCGAGCTGCCGCTGGAGCTCCTCAATCATCGCAGCGTCGTACGTCGCTGTCGTCGCTGCGGTCGGCGCGGCAGTAAAGTTGGAGCCACTGATCGTGCGGCTGCGCTGCTCGTAGAGCTGTCCCTCAAGCGTCGTGAGCTTGACCTGCAGCGTCTTCTTCTCCTTGAGCGCCTCCTCGAGCTTCTCGTGCACGCTCTCAAGGTTGTTGCTGCGGTAGCGCAGCTGCATCACTTCCTGTCGTGCAAGCTTGAGCTGCTTCGTGAGCTCCACGACCTCGTCGTCGCGCGCCGTGCTGCTCTCGCGCAGACCAAGACTGCTCACGCTGTTGCTGCCGCCGTACGGATTCGCGAGCGCCGCGGTCGACTCGACGCGCTCCTGCAGCTCGCGGTTCTCGACCTCGAGCGCCTCGATGCGGATCTCGAGCGCCGTCACCTTCTTTTGCGCCGTCGCAAGCGTCGTGCGCAGCGTCGCGAGCTCCGTCTCGAGCGTGGTCACCTGCGTCGCCTTCTCTGTCAGGTGCTGCCGCATAAACTCGAGCTCCTGGTCCAACACCTTGACGCGCGCCTCGCGTTCCTGTGCGAGCTCCTGCCACTGTGCCAGATCCTTTTCATCGTCCTTCCCGCTGTCGTCATCGTCATGAATCTCTTCGAATCGAGACTCGGTCGGGGGCGAGGACGATGCGGACGCTGCTGCTGCTGCGGAGGCGGTCGCTTGCTGGTGCGCGAGCAGCAGTAGTTCGTTCTGCAGCTTGGCATTGTCCTCGCGCGTCGCCGTGAGCTCCTGCTGCAGGCGCTTGACCTTCTCCTCCAGCGCGATCTTGGCTTTCCCCACGTCCATGTAGATCTTGTTGAGAAAATCGGAGCCCATGGCGCTGCCGCCGCCCCCGCTATTCGTCGACACGCGCGAGCTCGCGAGTCCCGAGCGAGGCGACGTCGCCTTGTTCGCTGGCGCTGCTGCTGTAGTTGCACTCGCTTCACGAAGCGCCTCGAGCTCCGCGCGCATTTGCTCAACCTGCTCCTGCAGCGCCTGGCGGTCGTCGCGCAGCTGCGCGAGCTCCTCGAGCACCGCGTTCTCGCTTTCATGCTCGTCGATCGCCGGCGCGAGCGACGCCATCGCTGCCGGCGTCAAATCGAGGCTGCTGCGACCCGTGCTGCTCGTGGTGTCAGCGACCTCGGACCGCGTCTCGAGAGCGTGCACCGAGGCCAGCGCAGCCTCGAGCTTGCCCTTGAGCACATAGTTCTCGCGCTCAAGCGCGTTCAGCTGCTCCGTCAGGTTGCGCACGGGCGCGGGACCGTTGCTCGAGCCCAAGTTGGCCGACGACTCGCCCTCCGATGGACCGTCCGACGTCGTGGCCGACGCGTCGGTCGCTGTGCGCTGCAGCTTGGTGCGGCTCGGCGCGTCGCCGTCGTGCTGCTGCACGTCATACACGAGCGAGCGACTGAGAAACTCGAGCTGTCGCTGCAGCCGCTGGTTGCGCTCGAGCGCCGACGCCATCTCGGCGCGCACGTCGAACGCGCGCCAGGCGTCTGCAAGCCGCTGTTGCGGGTCGTCGTCATCGTCGTCGTCGCCTTTGCCGTCGGTCGCGTCGTTCACCGACGTGTTGTAGACCCGCTCGAGGTCGGCGTGCAGCGCCTTGACGCGCTCCATAAACTCAAACTGCGGCAGAAACATAAAGAGCGCGGCCTGTTGCTCGGCCGACGACTGCTGCGCCTGCAGCATTTGCTGCGCGCAAAACTGGAACGCCATCTCGAGCTCTTGCAGCAGGCGCATGTTGAGTGCACGGTACTGCCCTGCGTTGCGCGTCTCGGCCTGTTCGCGCACGACGAGCTCCTCGTTCTCGAACGCCAGCGCGTCGATGCGCTTCTGCGACTCCTTGAGAAACGACTCGAGCTGCACAATCTGCGTCTCCTTGCGGTCGAGCCGCCGCCGCAGCGCGCGACAGTCGCCGCACTCGCCGCTGCTCAGCGCCGTGAGTTCGCTGCTTTGCGAGCTCACGGACGCCGTCGTGCGGCGGCCCGCGAGCGACAGACTCGTGCTGGTCGTGGTCGCGAGCGACGAGATGGAGCTCGCGGGCGGCGCCGCCGGTTCCCAGACGACCTCGAACTCGATCGTGGCCGCGAGGTCGCGGCACTTGGCGGGCGAGATGCGGAAGGTCTTGGCGACGCCGGCGCGCTGCGTCTGCACGACGTCGGCAAAGTCGACCGTGAAGAGCGCGACGGCCGAGTGGCTCGGCAGCGCGACGAGCACGACGTCGTACTCCTTGGGGAGGAACTCGGCGCTGGGGACCGCCGCGCTTTTGCGGGTCGCGCGGCCCGCGGACGGGCGCAGCAGCGACGTCTGGATGCCGACGTGCTGGTTCCACGCGGCGACGTGGTCGGGCTGCCAGCGCGTGGGCGAGGACGTGACCTCCTTGCTGTTGCGGCGGAAGAGCACGAGGAGCTCATGGTCCTCGGGGCTGATGTCGCGGCCGATGGTCGCGCGGAACAAGTAGACTGTCGGGCGCCGAGCGCAACACGCAGAGAACAGAGAGCAAAGCACAAAGAGCAAAGAGCAAAGAGCAAAATGCGAGGAGCCGCGTGAGTAGGGAATAAGTAGCCGTGCATACACGACAGCGGACGTACTGTCAAGGTTGACGAGGACGGTGCTGCTGCTGCTGCTGCTGCCGCCGCCGCCGCCGCTGGTGCTGCTGGCGGTCGCGCGCGCCGACTTGGAGACGCTCGTGCCGCGCAGATGACTCGACATGCTGGTGTCGCGTGTGTTGTGGCTGGCGCGCGACGCCATGGCGCGAAGGGCGAGAGAGGGAGTGCCTCCGGTGGATCGACACGCTCTCGCTTCTGGAACAAAGACGGCGGAGAATGATCCGAGCGAGACGTCCGGAACACTTGGGGCGACCAGATGGGTCCAACCGTCCAAGGTTGGTTCTTTACTTGAGGTCACTCCGATGCGGCGGCCAAGATGGTCCGAGAGAACGGAATGTGGTCTATCTCCGCAGCGCCACTGGTGTCTGTGCGATGGAGATGGCGATCGATCGACAGATCGACCGGCTGACGATACGCACGATGGTGTCGGTCGATAGACTCCTCGTCCGGTGGCGGTCGGGGATGCGGATGATGATGGTGGAGGGAGCAGTCCACGGTCCAGGGCATCGATTGGGGATAAACTTAGACCAGCCAGGCAATTGGATGAAACCACAATCAAAGGCGCGGGCACACACTCTACCACATGGCGGCCAGCTGTTTTCGTGGCTCACTGAAAGCTGCTGACTGCATTTCAGGTGTGCTTTCGCTGTGACGGGCCTGAGTTTGTCAGATTTCAGGAATTCTTATCGTAAATATCCGGATACCACTGGATGACCCGACGAGCTGCATGGGTGCAGGTCGAGTGTCTTCGGGTGCTCACTCGGTCCTTCACGGATGATCACCATCCCGAAACAGACTGGATGACCATCAACCAACTGCCGACGTCACTCGATCCATCCGTGCGAGAACCGCACTGCTGGCGGATCGATCCACGGACCGCTGATGGTGTGACTGAATCCAGCGTTCGTTAGTCCCAGCCGGCCAGGCCACCCTCGAGATTATTGAGATTGATCGGTTAGACCCAAGTGAACATGATAAATATACGATTACTTGCCATCCATCCATCACACCATCGTGTCCTCGCCCCATGGCGACGCGGATTCGGATCCGCTGGGCTTCCGCGAGAAAATGCCCGAGCGAGACAGCGACGCGAGCTCCGTGAACGAGTGCGTGCTGCCGCCGAGACTCGACGCGACGCTCGCGACGCTCGAGCTCGTGCGCCGCGACCACGTGCGCGACCGGGTCTGCGGCGTGGCGTTGTGGCCTTCCAGCAGGCGCGCGAGCTCGTCCTGCAGCTCGAGCGCCGTCGGGCGGTGCGCGAGCTCGGGCTGCCAGCAGCGCCGCGCCAGCGACTGGATCTCCACGGGGCACTCGGCCGAGAACTTGAGCAGCAGGTGCTCCTCGCCGCGCTCCGTCGTCGTGCCGGCCGTGAGTTGCTTCATCGACTCGACGAGCACGAGCGTGTCGAGCTCCCACAGCAGCAGACCGAACGCGTAGATGTCTTGCTTCATGCCCTGCGCGCGCTCTGACGTCACGAGCAGACCCGCGTTGTGGTGCTGCTGGAACTGGCTGCTGCCCAGCGACGACTGCAGCGACGACTGCAGCGACGCCGCCGCCGCGTGCTGCTGCTGCTGCTGGTGGAACCGCGGTGTGCGCATGAGTGACGAGTCCAGCGCCGGTGACTGCGTGATCGACGAGTTGGAGAACATGTGCAGCATCTTGACGCGTGCCTTGCCCACGGACGCGCGCACATCGCCGCGCGTGGACCCATTCACGGCCGAGACGTTGGTCGCGAGGTCCAGGTCCATCCCACTCAGCTTCGCTTCGCCCAGGTCGTTCACCAGCACCTTGCGCGCACTCAGGTGGCCGTGCACGATGCCCATCGAGTGCAGGTACGTCAGCGCCATGGCGACGTCCAGCGCCAGCGTGAGCTTACACCGCCACTGACCGGACGAACTCGAGAGCGAGGAGTCGGTGCCATAGCGACTCGCTGGACGAGGAAGCCACTCGAACATGTCGTGGATCGCGAACGGCTTGAGCGTGGCAGGCTGCGTGGACGGCACGCGACTCGGCGGACCGCTGATGCTGCGGCAGTACCGCTGTCCTTCGCGCCGCGTGCGTTCGTCCAGCAAGAGCGACGCCAGTGAACCGCGATGCATAAACTCAAAGACTGCGCCCATCTTCCACTTGTGCACATTCTTTTGCGCTTGGCTCCGTGTCTCGAAGGTGATCCCGATAAACTGCACGATGCAGACGTGCTCCAGTGCCGACGCCAGACGAACCTGCTCAATGTACTCGCGCTCCACACGTCTGCGCTGCAGTTTGTTGCGCAGCAGCACGTGCACGACGACCTGAAATCCCTGGTACTCGGCGAGATGCATCATCTCGTTGTGGCCCTTGTTGCACGGCACCGCGTCACCCACGCGGATCTCGTCCAGCGGAATCTCGTACACAAGCAGGTCGTCGATCTTGAAGCGACCACGCCGATGCTTCTCGCCGTCTTCCTCGAGGATCGCCACGATGTTGTGCTTCAACGGACTGTCAAAGACCCAGCTCCCCGCAAAGTCCTCATCGTCTTCGCTGCCTCGTCCTTCGAGCACGCGACTCGCCTGCTGCGCGGTCGATCGGTTCGCGATCTTCTCTCGCCGAGTCACAAACACGATCGCTGCGAGGAGAAGTCCCATGCCAAAGCAGCTCACGCCGATGAGCACGACTGCCTTGCCACTCAGCAGCGCGTGATCCGAGTCTGCGTCGCCATTGACAGTGTGCGCTTTCTCGGATGGTAGTGGCGACGACGGCGGCGACGAGCTGACGGCGATATCTGGCTTTCGATCCGGCGGCAAGGAGCGATCAGCAAAGTCCTTGTCGCTGAAGACGCAAACCGGGATCTCTTGGACGAACTCACGGACAGCGAGTGGGGATTGGCACTGCTGTTGAAGAGATTCGACTGACAGCAAGAGCTGCAGACGACTGAGGACAGCGACGTCCGAGCGCGCGATCTCAATCCGTTGGATCGGGTTTCCGAGCAGATTCCTTCGCGACACAACGCGAGATATTTTGTCAGTCGAGGAAGCATCATTCTCTCTGTCGTATCGGACAACTTACAGACGCCGCAGTCGAGGGGGCAGACGCGTGCCAGCCACTTCTGTGATCATGTTGGATGTCAGGTTCCTGTCGAATCCACAACTCAGCCCTTGGGTCGTTTCCGTCGTTCAATGATTGAATGGCGTCACGTACAGCTCCGTGAGAGACTCGATCATCGAGAGGTCGGACGGGAACCTGCTCAGTCGGTTTTCACTCAGATCGCTGAGGCGTTCAGTCACGTCAGCTGTGA
The DNA here is from genome assembly GCA_022836835.1 of Pythium insidiosum. NCBI lineage: Eukaryota > Oomycota > Peronosporomycetes > Pythiales > Pythiaceae > Pythium > Pythium insidiosum. The sequence continues at coordinate 47,363 of JAKVDI010000034.1, read as the reverse complement.
GATGGCTCTGAGGTTTGTCGTCAGGGATGAGGCAGACTGACGTACAGAGTGGTCAGTTGAGAGGGATATCCCGTGGGGTGAAAGAGGCGCGAGGTCGTCGCGATTTGATTCCTCTTGAGAAATCTGCGAGGAGAAACAATGAGTGATCGTTCCATCACAGTTGTCGTCAAACTGGCTGACGTGACGTACAGAGTCGTAAGTGACGATGGAAACGTCACGTTGCTGATGTCGTCGATCTGCATCCCAGTCAACGAGCTGATGGATGGCGCTCATGAGCAATTCCAAAAGATTTCGCCCTAGAACAAGTACAAGGGACAACTCACAGCGTCTGGAGCGTGGCAAGCTTCTCGAACGCGGTGGGCGCGAGACCAGAAATGCTGTTCTCGTCGAGATAAAGGCTTCTGAGCTGCGAGGCTTCGGGCCATGGCGGGTCATCTGGGATACTCGGTATTCGATTTCGGCTCAGGTCCCTGATGAAGAGGTACAGTATAGACTCGGGTCATGCATGGCATAAAAAAAAAGAAAAGCGAAGTGACGCACAACATGGTCAGGCGACGTGGAAGCTCGAGAGCGGCAAGGTCGCCGATGTAGTTGCCTTGCAGATCACTGTCGAAGAAAGAGAGGGAGAGTCAATGACGCTCAGGAACGCTATCCGCAGCGTATTGACTTACAGTTCTTCCATGTCATTGTCGACCACTTGGGTCTTGAACGTGTCCAGTCGATTCCCAGCGAGAAGTCTATCCGTTGGATAAGTCAGTCATCGAACGGTTAGTCCATGGGGTTAGCGACCCGAAGGCGCGTTCTGGCCATACAGTTTGTAGACGCGCGGATAGCTCCGGACGCATGTGAGGTCCAGGTTAGACGCGTTGAGCGTACGGTCGAGGGCCGTCTCGCGGCGGACTCGGAATCGCCGCACTGCGCAGCGAGCATCGAACGCGATGGCGTCTTCACTCGTGCCACCGACGACAAGCGTGTTGGCGTCTGGACACGACGACGCATGGGCGGTCTGGACGGCAGCCAGGACCAGCAGCACCAACACCAGTGAGACGCTGGTTAAACCCGGTGACGGTCGCCGCTTTCTTTGCCTCGTTTGAGAGGAATGCTGCGGCTGGTCACGACGGAGAGATCGAGGGACCATGGCGCAGCGATAGAACGGGAGCTGAAGATGAGCAGCGCTCGCGACTTCATTCATCCGGTGGCGAGAACGCACGAGAGAATCTGATGATGACGCGGCGGCGCCCGGTGCGGACAGACGAAAGCACGCATTGATCCGCCACTTCTTTTCCCGACCGAGCGTGTCGTCGCCGGCTTCGCAACTGACAAGGCGTCCGGTCCAAGTGCCCGACCCCTGAAAACACCAGATTATGTATTTCAAGAGATATTGCTAACCTGAGAAGACGCCAAAACTATGTGAAGTATTCCATCAATATGATGCACAATATCCAAAATAAAAGGATCTTAGGCGACATGTGGTGGCGGCATGTGGCCAAGTCTCCTTCGTTGGATCGCGTCCTGGGCTGAAGGCGGACATCCGGGAGCGTCCGGCATCGTCCAGTGTTGGATCCACCACCTTTGACATCCCCGGTCACGAAGAACCTGCAGCCTTCAAGGAAAAAGTCGCGCCGTCCGGAAAGACGATCTTTGGAAGTGGGAGCCCCGGGTCTTTTCCATCCGTCACGCATTCGGAGTCGGCTCCTGGTCTTCCAGCTTCATGGTACAGTACAGTACCGTATCGATGGTGGATCACCTGGATGTCCCAAGCAATCAAGGGCCCGCCCGGGAGACTGGCGGCGGGCAGCCACACGCACGATCCATTCAGACCCAGCGGCTCTTGTCGCACACGCCATTGACATGGCGGCTGTGCAGCTGCGTCAACCTACTGCAGTGAGGCTGTGGACGATGGAACGTCCAATGCAACAATGCCAATAGTGTTCCGATGTGGATGACTTCAATGTCGTTAGTCTGCCATGGGTGTCTCGCGTCAGAGAGAAACACGCGCTGCTTCGTCTGTGTGAGGCAACCGAGATCTCTGGGTTTGGACAATGGGCGAATTGCCGAGTTGGAGCCGCGCTCGATCGTCTCCAATGTCGTGGAGCAGGATTCCCAATATTTGGGTATTGCAACTAGCAATATCACAGAATCAGATCAATATATATTGCTCCCGTCTGAGTCGACCGGCAACTTCAACGTGCGTCGTCCTTCACTCTCGAGTCGTCTCCATCTCCATTGCTCGACCACAATAATTGATTGACCCCATGTGCCAGTCCTGTTGCCTGCTGCATCGAGCAGACACCACGAGATGGAAGCAGCGCACCAGCAGTGTCTCTCTGAAGGCGGTGAGAAGATGAAAACGAGCCCATGCGGAGAGATGTACCGAGTGTGTCGCATTAGTATTTGTCTGCCAGTTGTAAACATTAACGAAGAGCTCCATTCAATCTCGCGCCGAGGCATCAGAGCTGAGAGCTCAGAGCTCAGAGCTCGACGCCGCCTTCCCACTCCATCGGGTCCATGCGCTGGAACACGAGGCGCAGCGGCGTCTTGTGCGTGAGCTCCTTGAAGAACCGCGTGAGCGCGTCGCCGGTGCCGTGGTGCGCCACCGGCAGATCGCACACGCGCGTGTCGCCGATCTGGATGAGCACGTCGCCCACGCGCACGTCCCGAAAGTTGGGGCACGTCGCGCGATCCGTGTTGAGCAGCATGCGCAGGAACATGCGGCGGCGCGGCGGCGACGGTGTCGCGTCGTTCAGGTCGTCGTTCTCGTCCTCGTGGCCATAGTACACGCGCTGGAACGAGAAGCCAAACTCGCCCATGCTCCATGTCATCTCGTAGAACTGCGACTCGTCGAGATCGAACGTCACGGGGCCGCTCGCGAGCCCCGAGAACGCGCCGATCGACGGCGGCAGCGCCTTGCGGAGATCCAGCGGCGTCTTGGGACGCAGCCGACGCGGCACGTAGCTCGACGCCGTCGAGAGCGTCGACGCATGCGCCGCCGACGACACGGAGCCGCCAAACGTCTTGGGCGCCCGCGGCACTGCGACGTTGCCGCCGCTGCTGCTGCGGTGCGGCACGCGAGAGACCGTCGGACGAGCGGTCGCCGGCGGCTGACGCGACGACGAGAGGCGACGGATCGACGAGGACGAGGACGACGCGCGGAGCGACGCACGCGCGGCAGCATACGCAGACTCGCGCTCAAACGACATGGACGCGGGCGGCGGCGGCGGCGGCGCGCGACGCGACTCGCGGGGAGACGCAGGGAGCTGCTCGGACGATGGCTCGGGCGCCGGACTGTCGGTGCGCGCGGTGTGGAACATGGCGTCGTCCGCCTCTGCGTCTGCCTCCGCTTCGCCGTCGACGCCGTGCAGCAGCTCGTGCACGAGCGCTTGGGCGTCGCCGTGCTCGAGCGTGTAGCGCTGCAGGATCTCCTCGTCCACGTACTCGTCGTCATAGTACGACAGCGGTGGCGCGTCCACATACTCTTCTTCCTCCGGTTCCATGGGTCCGTCCGACTCCCCACTGTCGTCTGGGGGAGACGACGTCGCGAGGTCTTCGACGACCAGCGGCGTCGTCGGCAGCAGTCCCTCGCTTCTCGCCATCGCGCTGAGCTGCGACTCGGCGTGCTCGTCGCGCTCATCGACGTGCTCGTCTTCCTGCGGAGCCAATGGTGGCTGTGGCGGTAGCTCCTTGGTCGCGTCCACACTCTCGTGGCCGTCGTCCGCAGACGTCCGTCGCTGCTGCGTCGTCACGCGCATCGCTTCAAACGCGCCCACGTCAATGTCCGACTTGGGGGGTCCCACGGTGGACGCCAGGCTCGCGCGCTGGCGCATGCGGCTCCACTGGTGCATCGCCGACGCGTCGATGCCCGAGCGCGGCGGCGACATAGGGATCGTCGCGCGGCGGCGGGACGGCTCGTCCGCGTCCACAGCCGCATCGTCGTCCGCGTCCACAACGTGGCTGCTGTTGCTCTCGTCGTCCGCGTCCACCGTGGCATCGTCGTCCTCCTCTTCGTCGTCGTCCTCCTCTTCGTCCACCTCGCGGACGAGCGACGGCCGCAGCGCAAACTTGTCAAACAGGTCGTCGTCCTCTTGGTTCCCATAGTCCTCGTAGTCCTCCTCGTAGTACGCGTCCACATTGAACTCTCCGTGGTCCTCGTAGTCGCCGTCGTCCACCAGCGGCTCACACGCGGTGGCGGCCGCGAGCGCCGCGTCCTCCTCGTCCTGCAGCTCATGCGCCTCCGCGCAGATGAGATCCACCGCCGCGAACCGCACGCGCGAGCTCGGCGGCGGCGCCGCGACCGCAGCACTCTCGCTGTCGTCTCCCGAGTCGCTGCGCTCTGGCGACAGCGAGCTCTTGCGCTGCAGAATGCTCTTGAGCGGACCGCGGTTCGTGGACGGCGGCGCCGGCGGCACCCGCACACTTGTCGGTGGGTCACGAGGTCGCTCTCGCTCTCGTTCTCGTTCTCGCTCTCGTTCTCGAGGTCGCTCGCGCTCTCGTGGTCGGTCGTGCGCCTCTTTCCGCGCGGTCACGGGGATCGAGACGATCATTCCTGCTGTGGACGACGACTGCGGTGCTGCCCGTGAGCGCGACGCGATGCCCCTCGTGGTGGACGACGGCGGCGGCAGCGGCACTCCATGGCGAGAGGACGTCGGCGGACGCGCGCCGTGATGGCGCGAGCTGGACGGCGGCAGCGGCTCTGCGTGGCGGCGCGAGGACCGCTCACGCTCCGAGCGGTGCACGTGGTGCGACGACTCGGGAGCTGCTCGATGGTGGTGATAGTAGGAGGAGGAGGACGACGACGGCGGTGGCTGCTGCTGTTGATGGTGGCGACTGCTGCGGTGGCTCTGGCTGTGGCTCTGACTGCGTGAGGACGAGGACTCGTGGCGGCTGCTGCGGTGGTGCGATCGGTGCTGGCTGTCGTCCAGCGGCGGCGCGTAGTAGCTCGGCGGCGGCGCGTGGTGGCCACTCGTGCTGTGGTGGTGGTGCGACGAGCTCTCGAGCAGCGAGGACGACAGGTCTTCGAGGTACACGGAGCGCACGGCCGGCGCGGGCCCCTGCGACGACGCGTAGTCCGGCGGGTAGTACCGCGAGGAGCGCGAGGAGCTCATGGCGGAGGACGAGGACATGGAGCGCGACTGGCTGCTGACGAGCCGGCGCTGCGTCTTCTCGAGCTTGGCGCGGATCTGGTCCATCATGGCGCGCTCGGCGGTGAGCGGCGCGTCGCGGTCGTCGCTGCTGCTGCGGCGCGAGCGGTGGTGGCTCATGCTCATGCGCGAGGACGAGGACGACGTCGCCCCGTGGAGCGTGCGGCTCCCTGTGTACATGGTCGAGGACCCGGAGAACATGGCGGACTTGATCCTTGTTCTTTGCGCTTTGTTCTTTGCTCTTGCTCTGTGGGTCTCCCTCCCCTCTCTCGGGCGAAGCGAAGGGAAGGCAGGCAGGCAGGAGGCAGGAGGAACAAGAGTTGAGCGGAGATGAGAAGCGCGCGAGTGGGCGGGCGGGTGACCGGCCGGCGCGAGAGATTCCGCACGTCACAGATTGCACGGCGGAGTGAGTCGCGGGTGGGGTGGGTGGCGCGACTCGAGAACAAACGCGCCAAGAGCAAAGAGCAAAGAGCAAAGAGCAAAGAGCAAAGAGCAGAACGATCAAAGGAATGGCTTTGCTGCGCTTCCCCCATTCCACTGCGTTTTGCGCGACACCGTCGTGGCGGTCTGCAGCTGGCGGAAGCGGCGCGCCGGTTGGCTGGTGAGTAACGAGTTTTCTCCATCACCGCCGACAGAGCGGGAACAACATTTTGCGCCTTGTTCTCTCCCAGACTGACCCGACCGTCACGGCGGTGGCGTTGCGGTTGTGTGCTCCATGGCACACACACACTGGGGTGGACGAGGCGCGAGAACAAATTTTGTTCTTCCGCCAGGTGGCGCCTGAACCCATTTCGCTCCAACACCTCCTCCGACACCCATCACACAGCAGCAAGTGTTCCGCCCATGACGGTCGCGCGAACGTCGCTCGAAAAAGGGTTACACATGAAATACCTGCTTTTGGAATGAAGAAGGTATAACCGACTGGGTATTGTACCCTAGTCATAAAGTACCCTAGAGGTCAACGTGGCGACCACAAGTCCACGGGCGCAACATGTCCTCTGCTCGCGATGACTTTATCGCCGCGCTCGTTGCTGCGCTCAAAGAGAACGACGCAGCGCTGCTGCATCAGTCTCATGCAACTGCAGCTCAACGCTCGGCAGTAGCGAGTCGAGACACAGCCACCGGCAGCAGCAGCAGCGACAGTCCCAGCGGCGGCTCCGATGACGACGAAGAGCTCCGAATGGTCACGGGGCTCTTTGCGCCCAAGACGCCGCTCGCACGAGATGTCGACAGCATCGCGTGCCACGCGTACGAGCAGCTTCAGTTCGACTTCCCGATCATCGATGACGCCGCGCTGCAGGCGCTGGCGCAGCAGTACCGTCGCCTGGCGTCGACGCAGGCTCGCGACCCCGACAGTGTGACCTGGGCGATCTCCAACACCATGATCGATGGGATCGAGTACCTCACGGGCGCGTCGGCGACGTCGGCGACGTCTACATCGCGTGGATCGGAAGCAAGTGGGCTGCTGGCTGCTGCGGTGCTGCTGCTCGTACCGCGTCGATTGCTGGAGGACGACATGAAGGTCTCAAGTCCCGCCAGTGACCTCCTGAGCCGCCTACAGCCTCAGCAACCGTCCAACGAGCCGCCGATGTCCTCTCATGACGCTCTTCAACGCCTTCAGCAGCAGCAGACACGGATGATGGACAGCACAGACGACGACGCCGAGAAAAGCGAGCTGCTCGTGGAGCTCCTGGCCGCCGAGGAAGACCCCGACGACCTCAGTTTGGTCTACGAGGCCGACGACTGGCACTTTGATGCGGCCCGGTCGCCTGCTGTCGCCACACGACAGTCTGTCAGCGCGTCAGTCGTCGCGATGACGCCCCGCGAGCAGCTCCGATACCTCGCGTCCAAGACGTTTCCGTCCCTGCTGAGCAGCATCTCGCTGGAGCGCTGGACCGAGTGGGCGCTGGACGACGCGCTGGCGACGATCATTCGGCTGCTGCTCTCTGCGGAAGGCGACTCGATGCAGGCGCCGCTGTGTGGTCCGCACGGCGAGTGGCAGCGATACCTCTTCCTGTGGCGCGACCAGCTGCTGCGGCTTCGAGCGACGTCGCCGTCGCTGACGCCGAGCCTCGACAAGCTGTGGACGCTGGCACAGTGGATCCATGGTGCCGTCCCCTCTCGTTCCAACGACGACGACGAGCGAGAGGACGCGCTGTCGACGGCGCCGCTGCGTGTCGTGCTGCGTGTCGTCGCGGAGCTCACGCAGTCGCAGACGTTCGCTCACGACCTCGCGCGCGGGATGCCGACGCTGCATCCGCTTGTGCGCCAGGAGCTCGAGCGACTCGCGCAACGCTACAGAAAGGAAGAAGAAGCTGCCGAGGTGGCGTCGTTCGCGGCGCGTCACAGTGATCACGTGCTCGTCGTCGTGCAGCTGCTGCGCTTTGAGCTGCGCCTCGCGACGGCTGCAGCGGCCGAGAGACTGCAGACCAGCGGGCTGCTACGCGCAGCGCTGGGACTTGTGCCGTCGACGCCGACCGAGAAAGGCCTGCGCGACGCCGTGTGGCTCGCGCCGCTGCTTCGATTGCTGGCCGAAAGCGCGCTCTGGAGCGCCGTCGTCGCGTCGTTTGTGCTGCGCGTGCCTCGCTTGCGCGCGCTCTGGGAGCGACTGCAGTCGGTCGCTGCCGACGTGAACGACGACGTGGACGACGCTTGGGCCGTCGAGCGCTGTCTGCTGTCGCTCGCCGCTCGACAGCATCGCGTGGACGTCGCTGCGGGCACAACGGATGAGCTGCTGCCTGGTGAGACGCTGTTTCCTGCTCGATGTCGGTCGTTCCTGGACGCCATGCACCAGGTAAGAGCCGCCACCACGCGTTCCCTTGGTTGTCCTCGTTTTTCTTGGCATCCACTGACAGACTTGTGTAGATGGCCGACGCCATGTACCTCGTGGACACCGTCGGCGCCGTGTGGTCGACGCTGCATCGCCCGCTGCGAGAGCAGTTTGCCACTGCGCTGCGACGCATTTACGCGACGCGCTTCGCGACGGCGTTCGAGTACCCGGCGTTCCAGCGGCCATCGACGGTCGTGGCGGTGGCTCCGCGGGAGCCAGAGCCCCCGTTGTCGCCGAGCGCCCGAGACCAAGAGCCGGCGCGCGAGGGCGACCGCGATCCGCCGCGGGGGCACGCGGAGGCGCAGCGCTTCGTCGAGCAGCGCAACCGCCTGCGCCGCAGTCTCAAGGCGGTGCTTCTCGCGTCAGCCGCGACGACGGCGTCCGCGTCCTCCTCGAAACTCGACTAAACGAAGAAGAGGATCCACAATGTGCCACTCGCGACCGGATGGATGCCTTGGATCTCTCTGCTTGCGTCCGTCCACCGCGACGCGGCTGCCATCACCAAGGGAATGAATACGCGCGTTGGCGTCTCGCGGTCTCTTGGAGTCGCCATGGCGGTCGAGAAATGGATTCTCCCCCCCCCAATCCATTGGGGATGTACAGTATGTGGATGGGAATATGGAGCAACTTCAACTGGCGGCTTTTCGTCCGAGGATTTACATCAAACTACGAAAATAGACGTATCGTCCTGTGCAATCACACGGGTAGTCGTCTCACATCGTGACGCTGGACTGTGCGACGGCTGACTGTGAATATCCGTCCGCGAGCTGCTGATGGATCCAGCGGCATCCACACCACCCGACGTCCACGAGCATGACGCGATCGCGGCGTCGCCTCCGTCGCGTGGGTCCCTCATGAGCGCGCGCGACGCGCAGTTCTGGGTCGCAGTCGCGATCGCGTCCTGCAGCGGCAACTCGTCGGTCTGCAGCAGCGCGGACGATGCGGGGACCACCAACGCGGGGACGGCGGTGGACGCTGTGGATGCGACGGTCCCCGCGTTCCCTCGGTCGTCGCTCACCGCGGCGTCGAGGACGAGCTCGTTCGTGATGTCGCTGCGTGCGAGCGCGCTCGAGCTGCGTGCGTCCATGGGCGGCGACGGCGCCATCTCGAGCGTGGGGTCGACGTCGAGTCCGCGCAGCCGCCGCCAGTCCACCGTGTGGACGCTGTCGTCCAACAGCATCCTCAACGACATCGAAGAGCTCGACTTTGGACTGCTGATCGATGGAGAAGCAGAGGAAGAAGGAGAAGAAGAAGAAGACGAGCCGGAGAACGCTCGCCACACGGGCGCGTTGTGTCCCGTGACGTCTCCGCCTCCGCCTGACGGAGGCATCCGACTGCCCACGAGGCTCCACGTCCACCGTCTCAAGCGTCCTGGTTCGCTTTCGCCCACTCGCTCGTCCACAACGTCCACCGCATCACCGCCTCCGTCGACCACAGCGGCTCCTCCTCCTCCTCCTCCTCCGTCAACATCCGCGCGGGCACCATTGCGCCACTCGTCATCTTCCGATTTTGAGATCGCGGTGGACGAGATCTACGAGAACCAGCGGTACCAAATGGTACTTGGCTGGGGTTCCAAGGGCCATCTCCTGCCGCTGGATCCCGCCAAGTTTGTCCGCGTGCTTCGGCCTCAGGACGCCAGCGACGCTCTCCCAGGCACCGCAGGCACACGGACCGACTGGCTCGACCGCCGCCGTCGCAGCCTCTCGAAGGCTGTCATCGGGTCGCCCCCACGGGTAACAGCAGCGTCCACAGCGGCGCCGGCGGCCGTCCGCTACGAGCACTCGCCGACGTTCCCCGACGTCCCGTTGCCGGACGCGCCGTCGCCCCATCAGCTCTGGGAATGGATCAGTCCGTGGCATCTCGAGTCGCCGGTCGCAGGTGTGGACAAGGCGGAGTCCCCCACGTCCACAAGTGCGACCATGGACACCACTGCGGACTCGGATGGCTGGTGCTACGCGACGAGCTTCCACCAGTTCTCGGGCCCGTCGCTGGACGCGCTGGCCAGCAGTCCGCTGTCTGCGAGTCCGTCCGTGAACTCGCGTGGCCGCCCCAAGCTCTACGTGCGGCGGCGCAAGTGGATCCGCTACCGGCGCCTGCGGTCGATCACATCGTCCACATCCACACTGACGCGCGCGAGCAGCGCATTCGACGACACGTTTCTCGACTCGATGCGCGGCTGGCTCTGGAAACGCGGCCACGTCCGCAAGAACTGGAAGCGGCGGTACTTTGTGCTTGACAAGTCGGTGTTGCGCTACTACACGGACGAAAGCGCGACGCGGCTCAAAGGCGAAGTGCTGCTCTTCCATCCGTCCGCACGTGTCCACTATGTGGATGTCCACTTTGCGGCCGACACGGCGTTCCCGTCCACCGCGGCGTCCACCATCACACCACCAGCACCAGCGCCAGCACCGCCACCATCGTCGTCCACAGGCGCCGACAGCTACAGCGCCTCCAGCTCCGCCAGCACCAGCACCAGTCAAGCGAGTCGCCGCGATCTCCTGTTCGCTGTGCAGGTCGGACCCGAGTACACGCTGCTGCTGCAGGCGGAGCGCCTCGCGGACCGAGAGCACTGGATGTACTGCATTGAGGACGCGCTGCTGTGCCGCGACTCGTACCTGCAGGACCCCGAGCGCACGCAGGACGTGCGTGAGAGCGTCGCGCGGCGCCGGCGGTTCACGGCGCACGGCGGCGGACTCGCGTGGCTGCGTCCACCGTCGTCCACTGCGTCGACGCGAACGACGGACGCCGAGGCGCAGGCCGCGCAGCACCGACTGTGGCGACTGCTGCGGGCGTGCGATGCGCTGCTCGAGAGCCGCGAGATGCAGCACGAGATGGCGACGTTTGTGGCCAAGTACCGGCAAAAGTACGGCGCGACCACAGCGGGGGCGTCGTCGTCCTCCACGTCGATGCGGTCGCGGTCGCGCGGGCTCTCGGCAGCGCTGCTGACGCCCGCGCGGATGTGTGGACCCGACGAGACGTCCGCGCGGACGAGGAGCTCCTCTTTGGACGTGGAGGACCGCTCGAGTCCGCAGCTCTCGACGCGCAAGACCGCGGGACGTGGAGCGATTCCCGAGCGCACAGCGTGTGTCGAAGACGAGGACGACAACGACGACGACGATGCGTTCTCGACGGTCGCCGCGCTGCAGGACGCGCGCAGCCAGCTCGCGCTCAAGAGCTACCGGTTCTTCCTTGAGCGCATGATCGAGAAGGTGATGCAGCGGCTGCGTGCGCTGCGGCCGTCACGCTGGCGGTCGCCGACGCGTCGGTCAGTCGCCACGATCATCACGAGTCCGCGATCGGCGTCGAGCGCCGAGTCGTCGACCGAGGACGACAACTACCGTGTGGACGACTGTGAGGACGACGCAGCGGTGACCATTGGCGCGGGTGTGGACGGCGATGGCGATGGCGACAGCGACGGCGACGCGGTGGACTGGGAGCTCGTGCGGCGCGCAGTGCTGTTCCGGCTGGAGCGGCACGTGTTTGCGCCGCTGCAGAGCGTGATCTACGCGCTGCTGGAGGCGTCGGTGACGCCCGAGGACCTGTCGCTGTTTGAGGCGAACCGCGCGTTCCTCGCGACGCAGCCGCAGGCGTTTTTCGACATTGCGGCGTCGCACGCGTCGCCGTCCGAGTGGCGGTCGGCGCGACTGCTGCTCGACTCGGTCGACGACTACTCGCTGCCGAGCGAGAAAGCGGCGCTGCTCGTGCAGGTCGCGCAGTGCATCTACGAGACGTTTGCGCGCGAGCATCCACGCAATGGCAGCGGTGGCAGCGGTGGTGGTGGTGGATCGACGGCCTCCACCGCGGGGTCGAAGTCCACGCCCTCCGCAGCTGGCTCAGGGTCGATGCTGATGGCGGCAGACGACTACCTGCCGATCTTTATCTTCGTGCTGGCGCGCAGTCGCTTGCGCAACGTGGTGGTGACGCGCCACGTCGTGAGCGAGACGATGGTCTCGGCGCTCATGATCGGAGAGACGGGCTACTACGCCACGATGCTCGAGGCCGCCGTGAGCTTTATCGCGTCACAGGAGACGGCGACGGCGACAGCGACAGCGACGTCCAAGTTGACCCCCGCGTAGCCAGATACCGCAAGTATTTTTGACGTGGCGAAAGACAGCGAGAGAGAGTGAGTGGGTGCGGGACTGAGTCTCAGTCTCTCTCTCTCTCACATCCTAGCTAACGAAGCAATGGCTGGGACGCCGCATCGCCGGTCGACAGTATGGAGCTCCTCGAGTCGCGTGCTCGACGACAAGTGGCAGGACGCGCAGTTGCAGTCCCATCGTGCTCGGCTCGCGCAGATCCAGGGCTCGCGGCGTGCGACCGCAGCGACGTCCACCATGGCGTCCACCACGGCGTCGGCCCGCAAGAAGCTCAAGGCGCGCCCCAAGTCGCGTGGCGAGGCGTGTCAGCCGCTGCCGCGGGCGCAGTCGTCGGCCGTCAAGTCGCGACAGGCGGAGATTGAGCGCGAGAACCTCAAGATGATCCGGCGCATCGTGGAGCTGCAGCAGCACGGCGCACGGCCGCCGCTGGCCGCGCGGCCGAACCGAAAGTCGACGTCCACAACTCCAGCCACCGCCAGTGCCTCGTCCGTCCACGCGTGCTCACGGGTGACGTCTCGCCCGAACAGCGCGCCGCTGAATCGCTCAGCGTCCAGCGCGAGCTCGAGCTCTGGCTCGTGCGCGTATGCGTGTGCGTTCGCCGTGTCGACGGACGGCGTGACGTCGGTGCCGATCCCGATCGCGGGCGCCGTGAGTCCCTACGGACCGCCGCACGTGCTGTATCCACCGTCGACGACGACCGAGCCGCTCCCGAGTCAGTCGCTGCACAGCAACGCGCGGCAGCGGCACCACTCGCAGACGGCGCTCGCGACCGAGAACCGCAAGCTGCTGCAGCGCATTCTGTCGGCGCGGACGTCGTTCAGCCGCGCGACGTGGGAGCGCGAGGAAAGCGAGCGGCGCCAGCTTCTGCACAACATCTCGCGGTTCTCGTACCGACGGCGGACGATGGCGACGTCCCCACCGGCGCCGGCGTCCACACTGGTGGTCGTGGACGTGGACGACGCGACCCGCAAGCGGACGCTGGGGCTCGGACTCGCGCGAGACGTCATCCGCACGGGAAGTCCCGTCACGCATCTGCCCAGAAGACGACCGACGTCCGCATCCGCATCCGCATCCGCATCCACAGCCGCATCCGCGTCCACAGCCGCAAGCAGTGGTAGCCACACGGTGGACGACGCACTGCAGCGGCTCCACATCCACGCACACGAGGAATAGAGAGAGAGAGAGACGTCGAGAGCCTTTAGACTCGGATCCGTTGTCCATCCATGCATCTGTCCACAGTGTGGCTTCGCTTTGCTGCACCACATCGAATCCTTAACGCAGCGTTTGCTCTAACGTGGACGACCTGACAGCGCAGACCATGGAATCAACCAACAATTTAGTCCCCAAAAGGAAGCACACGATGGGATTTATGGGGCGTTAGACAAGACACAAGACGTCGGGCGACGGCGTGTGGTCCGTCGTCCATGGACGTGTTGGTACTGGTTCTTCACAGTCAAAAAGAAACACTCGGGAACGCGTCGCTTATGCAGGCACACACTTGACGCCCCAGAAGCTCCACTTGCAGCGACCGCCCGACTTGCTCGAGCACGTGAACAGGTTGAACTGGCTGCAGTACTGCTCAGGGCTCTGCGTCGGTGTAGGTGCGGTCGTCGGTGTAGGTGGGGCCGTCGTAGGCTTGGGTGGGGCCGTCGTCGGGGTAGGTGGGGCCGTCGTAGGCTTGGGTGGGGCCGTCGTCGGGGTAGGTGGGGCCGTCGTAGGCTTGGGTGGGGCCGTCGTGGGCGTAGGCGGGGCCGTCGTCGGGGTAGGTGGGGCCGTCGTAGGCTTAAGCGTCGGCGGAGCAGTCGGCGGAGCCGTTGTCGTCGCATTCGTTGGGGCCGGAGTAGGCTCCGGCTTCGGCGTCAGCGGGCACGGGGTCGTCGTCGTTGGGCCAGGCGTGATCGGAGCGACCGTCGTCGGAGGCGGGGTCACCGGCACCACGGTGGTCGGCAACGGCGTCACAGGCACAACCGTTGTCGGTGGAGGTGTCACCGGCGCAACCGTGGTAGGCGGAGGAGTGATCGGAACAACAGTCGTCGGAGCCGGCGTCGGCTCAGGCTTCGGCGTCAGCGGGCAAGGCGTCGTCGGGCCAGGCGTGATCGGAGCGACCGTCGTCGGCTTCGGCGTCACAGGCGTACCCGTCGTCGGAGCCGGCGTCGGCTCAGGCTTCGGCGTCAGCGGGCAAGGCGTCGTCGGGCCAGGCGTGATCGGAGCGACCGTCGTCGGCTTCGGCGTCACAGGCGTACCCGTCGTCGGAGCCGGCGTCGGCTCAGGCTTCGGCGTCAGCGGGCAAGGCGTCGTCGGGCCAGGCGTGATCGGAGCGACCGTCGTCGGCTTCGGCGTCACAGGCGTACCCGTCGTCGGAGCCGGCGTCGGCTCAGGCTTCGGCGTCAGCGGGCAAGGCGTCGTCGGGCCAGGCGTGATCGGAGCGACCGTCGTCGGCTTCGGCGTCACAGGCGTACCCGTCGTCGGAGCCGGCGTCGGCTCAGGCTTCGGCGTCAGCGGGCAAGGCGTCGTCGGGCCAGGCGTGATCGGAGCGACCGTCGTCGGCTTCGGCGTCACAGGCGTACCCGTCGTCGGAGCCGGCGTCGGCTCAGGCTTCGGCGTCAGCGGGCAAGGCGTCGTCGGGCCAGGCGTGATCGGAGCGACCGTCGTCGGCTTCGGCGTCACAGGCGTACCCGTCGTCGGAGCCGGCGTCGGCTCAGGCTTCGGCGTCAGCGGGCAAGGCGTCGTCGGGCCAGGCGTGATCGGAGCGACCGTCGTCGGCTTCGGCGTCACAGGCGTACCCGTCGTCGGAGCCGGCGTCGGCTCAGGCTTCGGCGTCAGCGGGCAAGGCGTCGTCGGGCCAGGCGTGATCGGAGCGACCGTCGTCGGCTTCGGCGTCACAGGCGTACCCGTCGTCGGAGCCGGCGTCGGCTCAGGCTTCGGCGTCAGCGGGCAAGGCGTCGTCGGGCCAGGCGTGATCGGAGCGACCGTCGTCGGCTTCGGCGTCACAGGCGTACCCGTCGTCGGAGCCGGCGTCGGCTCAGGCTTCGGCGTCAGCGGGCAAGGCGTCGTCGGGCCAGGCGTGATCGGAGCGACCGTCGTCGGCTTCGGCGTCACAGGCGTACCCGTCGTCGGAGCCGGCGTCGGCTCAGGCTTCGGCGTCAGCGGGCAAGGCGTCGTCGGGCCAGGCGTGATCGGAGCGACCGTCGTCGGCTTCGGCGTCACAGGCGTACCCGTCGTCGGAGCCGGCGTCGGCTCAGGCTTCGGCGTCAGCGGGCAAGGCGTCGTCGGGCCAGGCGTGATCGGAGCGACCGTCGTCGGCTTCGGCGTCACAGGCGTACCCGTCGTCGGAGCCGGCGTCGGCTCAGGCTTCGGCGTCAGCGGGCAAGGCGTCGTCGGGCCAGGCGTGATCGGAGCGACCGTCGTCGGCTTCGGCGTCACAGGCGTACCCGTCGTCGGAGCCGGCGTCGGCTCAGGCTTCGGCGTCAGCGGGCAAGGCGTCGTCGGGCCAGGCGTGATCGGAGCGACCGTCGTCGGCTTCGGCGTCACAGGCGTACCCGTCGTCGGAGCCGGCGTCGGCTCAGGCTTCGGCGTCAGCGGGCAAGGCGTCGTCGGGCCAGGCGTGATCGGAGCGACCGTCGTCGGCTTCGGCGTCACAGGCGTACCCGTCGTCGGAGCCGGCGTCGGCTCAGGCTTCGGCGTCAGCGGGCAAGGCGTCGTCGGGCCAGGCGTGATCGGAGCGACCGTCGTCGGCTTCGGCGTCACAGGCGTACCCGTCGTCGGAGCCGGCGTCGGCTCAGGCTTCGGCGTCAGCGGGCAAGGCGTCGTCGGGCCAGGCGTGATCGGAGCGACCGTCGTCGGCTTCGGCGTCACAGGCGTACCCGTCGTCGGAGCCGGCGTCGGCTCAGGCTTCGGCGTCAGCGGGCAAGGCGTCGTCGGGCCAGGCGTGATCGGAGCGACCGTCGTCGGCTTCGGCGTCACAGGCGTACCCGTCGTCGGAGCCGGCGTCGGCTCAGGCTTCGGCGTCAGCGGGCAAGGCGTCGTCGGGCCAGGCGTGATCGGAGCGACCGTCGTCGGCTTCGGCGTCACAGGCGTACCCGTCGTCGGAGCCGGCGTCGGCTCAGGCTTCGGCGTCAGCGGGCAAGGCGTCGTCGGGCCAGGCGTGATCGGAGCGACCGTCGTCGGCTTCGGCGTCACAGGCGTACCCGTCGTCGGAGCCGGCGTCGGCTCAGGCTTCGGCGTCAGCGGGCAAGGCGTCGTCGGGCCAGGCGTGATCGGAGCGACCGTCGTCGGCTTCGGCGTCACAGGCGTACCCGTCGTCGGAGCCGGCGTCGGCTCAGGCTTCGGCGTCAGCGGGCAAGGCGTCGTCGGGCCAGGCGTGATCGGAGCGACCGTCGTCGGCTTCGGCGTCACAGGCGTACCCGTCGTCGGAGCCGGCGTCGGCTCAGGCTTCGGCGTCAGCGGGCAAGGCGTCGTCGGGCCAGGCGTGATCGGAGCGACCGTCGTCGGCTTCGGCGTCACAGGCGTACCCGTCGTCGGAGCCGGCGTCGGCTCAGGCTTCGGCGTCAGCGGGCAAGGCGTCGTCGGGCCAGGCGTGATCGGAGCGACCGTCGTCGGCTTCGGCGTCACAGGCGTACCCGTCGTCGGAGCCGGCGTCGGCTCAGGCTTCGGCGTCAGCGGGCAAGGCGTCGTCGGGCCAGGCGTGATCGGAGCGACCGTCGTCGGCTTCGGCGTCACAGGCGTACCCGTCGTCGGAGCCGGCGTCGGCTCAGGCTTCGGCGTCAGGGGCAAGGCGTCGTCGGGGTAGGCGTGACTGGTGAGGGCTTGCCAGTTGGGTTAGGCGTCACTGGACCTGGCTTACCCGTCGGTCCGGGTGTGATTGGGGACGGCTTTCCGGTCGGTCCTGGGGTGACTGGGGTGGGCTTTCCGCTGGGCCCTGGAGTGGCTGGCGTCGGTGCTCCGCTCGGTCCAGGAGTCACAGGTGACGGCTTCGACGATGGCGAAGGGACATCAGGCTTGGAAGTGAGCGGGCACGGCGTCGTCGTAGCTGGGGTCGCGGACGGCGTGTCTGGCTTGCTGGGGGCGGGCGGGCTTGGATCCATCCGGCGACGGCTTTGATCCATCAGGCTTGGACGTGAGCGGGCACGGGGTCGACGGCGCAGGCGTCGGCTTCGATCCATCCGGCGACGGCTTGGATCCATCGGGCTTGGACGTGAGCGGGCATGGAGTCGATGGCGCAGGCGTCGGTCCACTCGGTCCGCTGGGCTTGCTAGCGCTCGGCGTCGGCGCTGGCTGCTGCTGCTGCTGTTGACCTGCGGGCTTGAGGCAACCGACCGACGGGAACACGCAGCCCCACGTCTGTCCGTTCACGATCTCGCAACGCGCGTCCTCCTTCGCAACGCACTTGGAGCCGTCGTAGGACGGGAGGTACGGGTGGCAGTCGGCGCTGGCGACGTCGCCCTTGAGCGGGCAGGCGCGACCGGCGGGCGCGGAGCCAGCACCCGAGCAGATGGCGCCGCGCGACGCTGGGAGCTTGTAGGTCGCGTCGCGACAGACCGACACGGGCGTGTCGGCGGCCGCGGCGGCCACGACGGCGAGCGCCGTGGTCACGATGAGCGTGGCCTTCATCACGATGACGTCTCCGGCACCAAGAGAGAAAGCGGCAATGGAGCAGAGGAGGGGAAAGCGGGGGGGGAGCGGGGCGGGGGAGTGGACGGGGGGACGGGGATGAGGACCCGGATGCGGACGCGGACACGGATGCGGACGCCGGCCGCTTACTCAGCCTCCAAGTCTGGCCTGCTCAGCTGTGTGGGCGTGGATGAAGCCAGCAGTCCAGAGATTTCGGCCAGCGGCCTCAACGACGTGGTCGCGTGCGTGGCGCATGGAAAGGGGGAGGAGAGGTGTTGATGGAACCATGGAAGTCAGCTCGAAGCTCCGCGTTGGGGGCGATCGATTCGATAGCCGCAGTGTGTGTGGGGGATCTTTGGATTCCTTCGACTCGACAGGCTGTTTGTTGTTGGGCTGGTCTCGATGAGCTCGCGCGCTCGGATTTGCAGGCAGCTGTGCTGCGCTGTCTGTCCCACGCGGATCCGCCGGGATTCGAAGCATGGAGGCTTGCACGCTGGTGCGGATTGCGCATGTTCGCCATCCACGGCAGCGGACGCGATGTGACGATCGCGAACACTGACCAGGCCATCGTCTGGCCCCCAGGGGAAACGGACAGGCCATGCGGTGTGCCTCGTACGGTGGCAGCAGCATATTTGGCGGTGTTTGATTGGTGAATAATGACAAACCACCACAGGGTGGTGACACCAACAGTCAGCAGACGCTGGTGCTGTCACGGATCGAATCCACAGACCGTGTGCGCGTGAGCGACGGCATGCGACACACAGAGCGCTGCAACCAAAGATGATGATGCGAAGAAACCGCCGGTGCCTGCCTGCTCCATGCGCTGTGTTCATAGATCCACCGAGTGAGGATGTCCGCGTTGCCCCACCAAAACGCCGTCCACACACACACCGTCTGTTGTTGCGGGGACAATCGCGAGTGAACGTCGCATGCGGCATGCAGACTCCAGTCAGCAAGCAGAGAGCGTGTGTCGGGGACCGGTTTGGCTGCGGTCCGCGAGTCGTGACCGGCGGCGGGGCATCGCCTGATCGAGTGCAACTGTGGTTATGAGGGGTGGTCACCATTGGGTCGACTCAGAGAGGCAG
Organism: Pythium insidiosum; assembly: GCA_022836835.1. Taxonomy (NCBI): domain Eukaryota; phylum Oomycota; class Peronosporomycetes; order Pythiales; family Pythiaceae; genus Pythium; species Pythium insidiosum. Next base: position 28,603 of record JAKVDI010000034.1, on the reverse strand, counting down.
TTGGTCAGGCAGACGTGTCTGCATCTTCAAGGAGCTTCGACAAAGCTGAATTCAGGTTGTCCGGTGCTGAGGTGTGCCGCCCATCTAATGCCACTGTGCAAAGGTCCATCCAACTCACTCTTCAACTCTGGTCACGGGCGTTTTCACCAAAACGGCATGCACCCAACAGACAAAAATAGCCATTCTAATGGGTAGAAACTAGATGTCAAAACGTGTTCAAACAGAACAAAACTATAAAGTGTTAAAATATTACCTTTCAACGCCACGTTTGGAGTATTGCTCGGGCCAAACAGGGATCAACTACTGGCATAGCAGTGACGTATGTTGGCCTTTGACAATTACTCTTGTCGACCTCACGACGTAGAACCACGACAGGAAACGGCCAACATCCACATCACCACCACCATGCTCCGTCGCGTCGCCATCGCCGTCCGCGCTCCTTGTGTAGCTGGCTGCCCGTGTGGATGCCGAGCCAACTAAGACATCCGGAAGATCCACACGCGCGCACTCCACACGAATAAGACGCCAGGCGTCCACACGACCAATGGACGCTGTCCAGCATCCGCATTCGTCCGTCCCGGACACCTTCATTCCCCAATTTTCCCTGCGGCGTCCACATTCCTTCTACACTCAAGAACGACCTCAAGGCACGGCACGTCACCACAGAAGCCACCACACACATGCAGCTCTTTCGTCTCCACGCGGTTCTGGTGGTTAGCGCGTTCGTGCTCGACGCGACGCTCTGCGTCAGCGCGCTCGATAAAGACCCTTCGAGCGACGCCAGCTCATTCCGTCACTCCGAGTCAACGGCCGACGATGTGAATTTGCTGTCGCAGCTGATACGCACAGGAATGAAAGATGAAGGGATCAACGCTGTCCGTGATTCGGTGGATCTTGAAGTGAAGCCGTGGTCGCCCTCTCCCTCCCGCTCTTCCTCCTCGTTATCAGCAGCGTCAGCTTCGCCGATCGCGACCCGAGATGCGTCCGTGACAGAACCACCAGGACGCGTCGCCAAGTACGACCACAACATGTTCACGGTCGGAACAGAAGACACCATTATTGTCCTCGAGCAGCAGCTCTCGGCAGCAACTCTTGGCCCAGCGTCGCTTGCGTCGGAGCCCACCGCTGCTCAGCCAGCATCAGTGAATCAACCGACGTCAACTCCGCCGTCGCTACGCTGTCCCCCACAGCAGACAAGAAGAACATCGCAACCGCCAATGACCCGCTCACCAGCTTCAACGATGTTTACGCCGTTTGGGATGAAGTCGACACAGACACCGTCTACGACGTTTTCGCCATCGCGGACGACGCCATCGCCACTACAAGCGACACCTCCACGGCCGACCAAGACCCATTCACCTCGTCACTCGCCGTCTCCACAGCCTCTGACAATGCCTGTGCAGTCACTGTCAACTTCTTCGCCAGCAACCCAAGCAACGCCTGAAGTCACCCCGGCGATCGTCAACCCAAGCAGCAGCGTCCCTCAGCTACCGAGTAACGGCGCAACAGACATCGTGGAGCCAAGCGACTACCACATTCGGATTCAAGCAACTGGTGATGGCCTGGATGCCTTCTTCCGGGTCTTCACCGAGCTCGCTCGCAGCCTCACGGTCTCGGACAGTGACAATAACAGCTCGTCTCCGCCATCGCTGCGGGGAATGCCGGTGCTGCCGCCACCGTCCACACTTGTTGTGACTGCTCCAGCAAACCAATTGTGAGCTATCAAGCAGTCGCGCATCCCCTGCGAGTTGAAGGATAACGCGGGAGGCACTCTCAATTTTTCAACGCTTAATCGTCGTCAACATATTTATCTTTCTTTCGTGAATGGGTCATGCGCAGAGTGTCACCGGAAACTCGACTTTGGTGCTCGGAGCCAAGCTTTGCGACGCCTTGACGCGCACGCGGTACCCGATGTGCACGAGGTCACCGTGATGTGTCGCGACGACGTTGCTGCTGCCGACGCCGATGGGCAACTGCAGCACGAGCTCGGCGGTCTCTCGGCTCTCGCAGCCCAGCAGTCGTGTCTCGCCGACTGTGAATGTGTAAACGCGCGTGTCGCCACCGCCTTGGATCGGAGTGATGCGCACGTCCTGGTACAGATACGCTGTGAGCCCACGCACACGCTTGTCGGATCGGTTCTCGATGCGGCACTTGATCTCGGACGTGTCGCCGACGCGCAGCAGGTCGCTTCGTAGTCGCGCCGAGAGCTCGCAAGTGCCACGATGAAACAGCCCAAGCACGACGACGTCCTCAGCGCGCGTGGCTCGGAGCGACTGTGGGATCTTGTCGACGAGCGCGACGACGCGCAGCCACGACTTGGTCTCGAGGTCGGCGCGGAACAGTCCCGAGACGCCCATCGCGGCCTTCAGCTTGTACCGCACGCCCACGCGCACGTCGAGCATGTCATCGACGCTGGACTTGGTCCACTCCATGCTTGTCGGCAGTCGGTCAGGCAGCACGCACTGCACGGGGAACGTGTACGTGCCAGCGCTGTAGCGTCTCGGCCCCACGAGCTCCACGTCACTCCGGAACAGCGCCGACTTGTGGCGGTGATCGATCGTCTCGTGCACGCGCGTGCTCCCGCGATAGTACGAGCGCTTGGTCTTCCACTTGGCGCGCTCCACACCGCTCACCGAGAACACGAGTGCTGTGGATTAGGAGTGTAGCCATCCCGTCCGTCCGTCGTGGTTAGTCTGCGTGTCCGAGTCGGTTTTTTTGGTCGGATCGATGACGTACGCACCTCCACAGTCGATGGGCTCGTGCACGACGAGCGTGACCATGCCGTGCACGGACTCTCCAGGATGATACGTCGGGCGGTCCGTTTGGATGGACAGCGATCCCTTGACGCCGATGCCCAGCAATCCCATGATGCGACCGATGTGTTGGTGGTTCGTTGGCAAATGGAGGCTCTGTCTGCTGATGGGTCGGTCGGTCCCTGGACTGACAAGCATGAGTGATGGTCGGAGTGTGTAACTCACTCGTGGCACACGCGGCCCAGACTCAGACTCAGTGTGGAGCGGACGAGTATCAATAATATTGTCATTGCTGTTAACCCCAATGCTTTCATCAACACCATTTCCATTCGCTAATTATTGTTTTTGTACTTCACTTGATTGGATGTTATACTCTCGTGATGACGCAATCAATATTGCTCTGCACACATGTCCTCTTCACCTGATCATCGTCACCATCATCTCACTCAGTCCTAGACCGACGACTCGATTCGCACCATGGCGGACGTCGCGCGCGCCGAGCAGCTCAAGCTCAAGGGCAACGAGTGCTTCCAGAAAGGCAAGTACAATGCCGCCATCGACATGTACACCGAAGCCATCGTACGTCCAACCGCTCCGCGTCTATCCGTCTATCCGTCTATCCGACGATTCATCGATCCGACTGCGGCCTATTCAGTCTAACCATTCCACCCTATCATCAGGTGCTTGATCCCACCAAGTCGACCTACTTTTCCAACCGCGCACTTTGTCACTCCAAGGTATTCCAACAACTCCCTCCGTCCACACTGAGTGGATGTATACCACGCATCCACAGTCTATCTGACGTCTGACGTGAGCCGCTCGACGATGCTGTCCGCCGTGTAGCTCCAGCACTGGGCGTCATGCCGTGAGGACTGCGAGCAAGCGCTGCGCGTCGACGCGCTCAACAGCAAGGCGAGCTACCTGCTCGGCGTGAGCCTCGTGCACCTGGACGACCTGGACGCCGCCGTCGCCGCGCTCAGCGCCGCGCTCGCGAGTGCTGAGAAGACCAAAAAGCCCAAGTCGCTGCTGCAGGACATCACGCTCGAGCTGCGGCGCGTGACCAAGCAGCGCTGGTTGCGGCGCCAGGCGCTGCGCCGCGAGCGCCACGACGTCATGCGCACGCGGCTCGCGGACGTGCTGATGGCGGCCGCCGGTGACGCACACGAGCGCGCCGACGGCTCGCGTGTGCGCGAGCTGGACGAGCTGCTCGTGTACATGGAGGAGCTCATGTCGCGCGAGGCGGCGAGCATGGCGCCGAGAGAGATTCCCGAGTACTTTGTGTGCCCGATCAGCATGGAGATCATGCACGACCCCGTGAGCACCCCGAACGGCGTCTCGTACGTCGCACTGTATACTCTGTTTGTGTCGTGGGGGCATGACTGACTGACTTGGCATCACAGCTACGAGCGGCGGTGTATCGAGGAGCACCTCAAGAAGAACGGCGCCGTGGATCCGCTCACGCGCAAGACGCTCACGCTCGAGCTCCTGCGCCCGAACGCGTCGCTGCGTGCCGCCATCCAAGATTATCTATCGGCCAATCCCTGGGCCTTTGAGCATTAAACAAAGCGACCGACTGTGTAGATCTTCACTCACTCACACAAGTATCATGTATTGGCTCGTTAGCGAGACAACGAAGACGCTGCTCACGCGGGCACGCACTTGCCGCCCCAGAAGCTCCACTTGCAGCGGCCGTTGGAGCTGCCCGCGCACGTGAAGAAGCCGAACTGGCTGCAGTACTGCTCTGGACTCTGAGTCGGAGGAGGCGTAGGAGTCGTCGGAGGAGGCGTACGAGTCGTCGGCGGAGGCGTCGGCGGCAGCGTCGTGGGCTTGGGCGTCGGCGGAGCCGTCGTCGGCTTCAAGGTAGTCGGCGCCGGCGTCGTGGCGTTGGTTGGCGCCGGTGTCGTCGGCTTGGGGGTCGTCGGACCAGGCGTCGTCGGCTTCGGGGTCGTCGGACCAGGCGTCGTCGGCTTCGGGGTCGTGGGCCCTGGCGTCGTCGGCTTGGGGGTCGTGGGGCCTGGCGTCACGGGCACCACCGTCGTCGGCGTCGGTGTGACAGGTGGAGCTGTAGTCGGCGGAGTCTTGGTGGTCGGCACGGGTGTGGCTGGGGGAGCCGTCGTAGGAGAAGACGTGGTTGGGGACGGAGTCGGGGGCGGCACTGTAGTCGGCATGGGCGTCACGGTCGTTGGCTCGGGCGTCGTCGGCGTGGGCGTGACAGGAGCCAGCGTCGTTGGCTCGGGCGTCGTCGGCGTGGGCGTGACAGGAGCCAGCGTCGTTGGCTCGGGCGTCGTCGGCGTGGGCGTGACAGGAGCCAGCGTCGTTGGCTCGGGCGTCACGGGCGTCACGGTCGTTGGCTCGGGCGTCGTCGGCGTGGGCGTGACAGGAGCCAGCGTCGTTGGCTCGGGCGTCACGGGCGTCACGGTCGTTGGCTCGGGCGTCGTCGGCGTGGGCGTGACAGGAGCCAGCGTCGTTGGCTCGGGCGTCACGGGCGTCACGGTCGTTGGCTCGGGCGTCGTCGGCGTGGGCGTGACAGGAGCCAGCGTCGTTGGCTCGGGCGTCACGGGCGTCACGGTCGTTGGCTCGGGCGTCGTCGGCGTGGGCGTGACAGGAGCCAGCGTCGTTGGCTCGGGCGTCACGGGCGTCACGGTCGTTGGCTCGGGCGTCGTCGGCGTGGGCGTGACAGGAGCCAGCGTCGTTGGCTCGGGCGTCACGGGCGTCACGGTCGTTGGCTCGGGCGTCGTCGGCGTGGGCGTGACAGGAGCCAGCGTCGTTGGCTCGGGCGTCACGGGCGTCACGGTCGTTGGCTCGGGCGTCGTCGGCGTGGGCGTGACAGGAGCCAGCGTCGTTGGCTCGGGCGTCACGGGCGTCACGGTCGTTGGCTCGGGCGTCGTCGGCGTGGGCGTGACAGGAGCCAGCGTCGTTGGCTCGGGCGTCACGGGCGTCACGGTCGTTGGCTCGGGCGTCGTCGGCGTGGGCGTGACAGGAGCCAGCGTCGTTGGCTCGGGCGTCACGGGCGTCACGGTCGTTGGCTCGGGCGTCGTCGGCGTGGGCGTGACAGGAGCCAGCGTCGTTGGCTCGGGCGTCACGGGCGTCACGGTCGTTGGCTCGGGCGTCGTCGGCGTGGGCGTGACAGGAGCCAGCGTCGTTGGCTCGGGCGTCACGGGCGTCACGGTCGTTGGCTCGGGCGTCGTCGGCGTGGGCGTGACAGGAGCCAGCGTCGTTGGCTCGGGCGTCACGGGCGTCACGGTCGTTGGCTCGGGCGTCGTCGGCGTGGGCGTGACAGGAGCCAGCGTCGTTGGCTCGGGCGTCACGGGCGTCACGGTCGTTGGCTCGGGCGTCGTCGGCGTGGGCGTGACAGGAGCCAGCGTCGTTGGCTCGGGCGTCACGGGCGTCACGGTCGTTGGCTCGGGCGTCGTCGGCGTGGGCGTGACAGGAGCCAGCGTCGTTGGCTCGGGCGTCACGGGCGTCACGGTCGTTGGCTCGGGCGTCGTCGGCGTGGGCGTGACAGGAGCCAGCGTCGTTGGCTCGGGCGTCACGGGCGTCACGGTCGTTGGCTCGGGCGTCGTCGGCGTGGGCGTGACAGGAGCCAGCGTCGTTGGCTCGGGCGTCACGGGCGTCACGGTCGTTGGCTCGGGCGTCGTCGGCGTGGGCGTGACAGGAGCCAGCGTCGTTGGCTCGGGCACGGGCGTCACGGTCGTTGGCTCGGGCGTCGTCGGCGTGGGCGTGACAGGAGCCAGCGTCGTTGGCTCGGCGTCACGGGCGTCACGGTCGTTGGCTCGGGCGTCGTCGGCGTGGGCGTGACAGGAGCCAGCGTCGTTGGCTCGGGCGTCACGGGCGTCACGGTCGTTGGCTCGGGCGTCGTCGGCGTGGGCGTGACAGGAGCCAGCGTCGTTGGCTCGGGCGTCACGGGCGTCACGGTCGTTGGCTCGGGCGTCGTCGGCGTGGGCGTGACAGGAGCCAGCGTCGTTGGCTCGGGCGTCACGGGCGTCACGGTCGTTGGCTCGGGCGTCGTCGGCGTGGGCGTGACAGGAGCCAGCGTCGTTGGCTCGGGCGTCACGGGCGTCACGGTCGTTGGCTCGGGCGTCGTCGGCGTGGGCGTGACAGGAGCCAGCGTCGTTGGCTCGGGCGTCACGGGCGTCACGGTCGTTGGCTCGGGCGTCGTCGGCGTGGGCGTGACAGGAGCCAGCGTCGTTGGCTCGGGCGTCACGGGCGTCACGGTCGTTGGCTCGGGCGTCGTCGGCGTGGGCGTGACAGGAGCCAGCGTCGTTGGCTCGGGCGTCACGGGCGTCACGGTCGTTGGCTCGGGCGTCGTCGGCGTGGGCGTGACAGGAGCCAGCGTCGTTGGCTCGGGCGTCACGGGCGTCACGGTCGTTGGCTCGGGCGTCGTCGGCGTGGGCGTGACAGGAGCCAGCGTCGTTGGCTCGGGCGTCACGGGCGTCACGGTCGTTGGCTCGGGCGTCGTCGGCGTGGGCGTGACAGGAGCCAGCGTCGTTGGCTCGGGCGTCACGGGCGTCACGGTCGTTGGCTCGGGCGTCGTCGGCGTGGGCGTGACAGGAGCCAGCGTCGTTGGCTCGGGCGTCACGGGCGTCACGGTCGTTGGCTCGGGCGTCGTCGGCGTGGGCGTGACAGGAGCCAGCGTCGTTGGCTCGGGCGTCACGGGCGTCACGGTCGTTGGCTCGGGCGTCGTCGGCGTGGGCGTGACAGGAGCCAGCGTCGTTGGCTCGGGCGTCACGGGCGTCACGGTCGTTGGCTCGGGCGTCGTCGGCGTGGGCGTGACAGGAGCCAGCGTCGTTGGCTCGGGCGTCACGGGCGTCTTGGTCGTTGGTCCAGGCGTCACGGGCGTCGACGTCGTTGGTCCAGGCGTCACGGGCGTCTTGGTCGTTGGTCCAGGCGTCACGGGCGTCTTGGTCGTTGGTCCAGGCGTCACGGGCGTCTTGGTCGTTGGTCCAGGCGTCACGGGCGTCTTGGTCGTTGGTCCAGGCGTCACGGGCGTCTTGGGCGTTGGTCAGGCGTCACGGGCGTCTTGGTCGTTGGTCCAGGCGTCACGGGCGTCTTGGTCGTTGGTCCAGGCGTCACGGGCGTCTTGGTCGTTGGTCCAGGCGTCACGGGCGTCTTGGTCGTTGGTCCAGGCGTCACGGGCGTCTTGGTCGTTGGTCCAGGCGTCACGGGCGTCTTGGTCGTTGGTCCAGGCGTCACGGGCGTCTTGGTCGTTGGTCCAGGCGTCACGGGCGTCTTGGTCGTTGGTCCAGGCGTCACGGGCGTCTTGGTCGTTGGTCCAGGCGTCACGGGCGTCTTGGTCGTTGGTCCAGGCGTCACGGGCGTCTTGGTCGTTGGTCCAGGCGTCACGGGCGTCTTGGTCGTTGGTCCAGGCGTCACGGGCGTCTTGGTCGTTGGTCCAGGCGTCACGGGCGTCGACGTCGTTGGTCCAGGCGTCACGGGCGTCTTGGTCGTTGGTCCAGGCGTCACGGGCGTCTTGGTCGTTGGTCCAGGCGTCACGGGCGTCTTGGTCGTTGGTCCAGGCGTCACGGGCGTCTTGGTCGTTGGTCCAGGCGTCACGGGCGTCTTGGTCGTTGGTCCAGGCGTCACGGGCGTCTTGGTCGTTGGTCCAGGCGTCACGGGCGTCTTGGTCGTTGGTCCAGGCGTCACGGGCGTCTTGGTCGTTGGTCCAGGCGTCACGGGCGTCTTGGTCGTTGGTCCAGGCGTCACGGGCGTCTTGGTCGTTGGTCCAGGCGTCACGGGCGTCTTGGTCGTTGGTCCAGGCGTCACGGGCGTCTTGGTCGTTGGTCCAGGCGTCACGGGCGTCTGGTCGTTGGTCCAGGCGTCACGGGCGTCTTGGTCGTTGGTCAGGCGTCACGGGCGTCTTGGTCGTTGGTCCAGGCGTCACGGGCGTCTTGGTCGTTGGTCCAGGCGTCACGGGCGTCTTGGTCGTTGGTCCAGGCGTCACGGGCGTCTTGGTCGTTGGTCCAGGCGTCACGGGCGTCTTGGTCGTTGGTCCAGGCGTCACGGGCGTCTTGGTCGTTGGTCCAGGCGTCACGGGCGTCTTGGTCGTTGGTCCAGGCGTCACGGGCGTCTTGGTCGTTGGTCCAGGCGTCACGGGCGTCTTGGTCGTTGGTCCAGGCGTCACGGGCGTCTTGGTCGTTGGTCCAGGCGTCACGGGCGTCTTGGTCGTTGGTCCAGGCGTCACGGGCGTCTTGGTCGTTGGTCCAGGCGTCACGGGCGTCTTGGTCGTTGGTCCAGGCGTCACGGGCGTCTTGGTCGTTGGTCCAGGCGTCACGGGCGTCTTGGTCGTTGGTCCAGGCGTCACGGGCGTCTTGGTCGTTGGTCCAGGCGTCACGGGCGTCTTGGTCGTTGGTCAGGCGTCACGGGCGTCTTGGTCGTTGGTCCAGGCGTCACGGGCGTCTTGGTCGTTGGTCCAGGCGTCACGGGCGTCTTGGTCGTTGGTCCAGGCGTCACGGGCGTCTTGGTCGTTGGTCCAGGCGTCACGGGCGTCTTGGTCGTTGGTCCAGGCGTCACGGGCGTCTTGGTCGTTGGTCCAGGCGTCACGGGCGTCTTGGTCGTTGGTCCAGGCGTCACGGGCGTCTTGGTCGTTGGTCCAGGCGTCACGGGCGTCTTGGTCGTTGGTCCAGGCGTCACGGGCGTCTTGGTCGTTGGTCCAGGCGTCACGGGCGTCTTGGTCGTTGGTCCAGGCGTCACGGGCGTCTTGGTCGTTGGTCCAGGCGTCACGGGCGTCTTGGTCGTTGGTCCAGGCGTCACGGGCGTCTTGGTCGTTGGTCCAGGCGTCACGGGCGTCTTGGTCGTTGGTCCAGGCGTCACGGGCGTCTTGGTCGTTGGTCCAGGCGTCACGGGCGTCTTGGTCGTTGGTCCAGGCGTCACGGGCGTCTTGGTCGTTGGTCCAGGCGTCACGGGCGTCTTGGTCGTTGGTCCAGGCGTCACGGGCGTCTTGGTCGTTGGTCCAGGCGTCACGGGCGTCTTGGTCGTTGGTCCAGGCGTCACGGGCGTCTTGGTCGTTGGTCCAGGCGTCACGGGCGTCTTGGTCGTTGGTCCAGGCGTCACGGGCGTCTTGGTCGTTGGTCCAGGCGTCACGGGCGTCTTGGTCGTTGGTCCAGGCGTCACGGGCGTCTTGGTCGTTGGTCCAGGCGTCACGGGCGTCTTGGTCGTTGGTCCAGGCGTCACGGGCGTCGACGTCGTTGGTCCAGGCGTCACGGGCGTCTTGGTCGTTGGTCCAGGCGTCACGGGTCTTGGTCGTTGGTCCAGGCGTCACGGGCGTCTTGGTCGTTGGTCCAGGCGTCACGGGCGTCTTGGTCGTTGGTCCAGGCGTCACGGGCGTCTTGGTCGTTGGTCCAGGCGTCACGGGCGTCTTGGTCGTTGGTCCAGGCGTCACGGGCGTCTTGGTCGTTGGTCCAGGCGTCACGGGCGTCTTGGTCGTTGGTCCAGGCGTCACGGGCGTCTTGGTCGTTGGTCCAGGCGTCACGGGCGTCTTGGTCGTTGGTCCAGGCGTCACGGGCGTCTTGGTCGTTGGTCCAGGCGTCACGGGCGTCTTGGTCGTTGGTCCAGGCGTCACGGGCGTCTTGGTCGTTGGTCCAGGCGTCACGGGCGTCTTGGTCGTTGGTCCAGGCGTCACGGGCGTCGGTCGTTGGTCCAGGCGTCACGGGCGTCTTGGTCGTTGGTCAGGCGTCACGGGCGTCTTGGTCGTTGGTCCAGGCGTCACGGGCGTCTTGGTCGTTGGTCCAGGCGTCACGGGCGTCTTGGTCGTTGGTCCAGGCGTCACGGGTCTTGGTCGTTGGTCCAGGCGTCACGGGCGTCTTGGTCGTTGGTCCAGGCGTCACGGGCGTCTTGGTCGTTGGTCCAGGCGTCACGGGCGTCTTGGTCGTTGGTCCAGGCGTCACGGGCGTCTTGGTCGTTGGTCCAGGCGTCACGGGCGTCTTGGTCGTTGGTCCAGGCGTCACGGGCGTCTTGGTCGTTGGTCCAGGCGTCACGGGCGTCTTGGTCGTTGGTCCAGGCGTCACGGGCGTCGACGTCGTTGGTCCAGGCGTCACGGGCGTCTTGGTCGTTGGTCCAGGCGTCACGGGCGTCTTGGTCGTTGGTCCAGGCGTCACGGGCGTCGACGTCGTTGGTCCAGGCGTCACGGGCGTCGACGTCGTTGGTCCAGGCGTCACGGGCGTCTTGGTCGTTGGTCCAGGCGTCACGGGCGTCACGGTCGTTGGTCCAGGCGTCACGGGCGTCTTGGTCGTTGGTCCAGGCGTCACGGGCGTCTTGGTCGTTGGTCCAGGCGTCACGGGCGTCGACGTCGTTGGTCCAGGCGTCACGGGCGTCGACGTCGTTGGTCCAGGCGTCACGGGCGTCTTGGTCGTTGGTCCAGGCGTCACGGGCGTCTTGGTCGTTGGTCCAGGCGTCACGGGCGTCTTGGTCGTTGGTCCAGGCGTCACGGGCGTCTTGGTCGTTGGTCCAGGCGTCACGGGCGTCTTGGTCGTTGGTCCAGGCGTCACGGGCGTCTTGGTCGTTGGTCCAGGCGTCACGGGCGTCTTGGTCGTTGGTCCAGGCGTCACGGGCGTCTTGGTCGTTGGTCCAGGCGTCACGGGCGTCTTGGTCGTTGGTCCAGGCGTCACGGGCGTCGACGTCGTTGGTCCAGGCGTCACGGGCGTCGACGTCGTTGGTCCAGGCGTCACGGGCGTCGACGTCGTTGGTCCAGGCGTCACGGGCGTCGACGTCGTTGGTCCAGGCGTCACGGGCGTCTTGGTCGTTGGTCCAGGCGTCACGGGCGTCTTGGTCGTTGGTCCAGGCGTCACGGGCGTCTTGGTCGTTGGTCCAGGCGTCACGGGCGTCGACGTCGTTGGTTCAGGCGTCACGGGCGTCTTGGTCGTTGGTCCAGGCGTCACGGGCGTCTTGGTCGTTGGTCCAGGCGTCACGGGCGTCGACGTCGTTGGTCCAGGCGTCACGGGCGTCTTGGTCGTTGGTCCAGGCGTCACGGGCGTCTTGGTCGTTGGTCCAGGCGTCACGGGCGTCTTGGTCGTTGGTCCAGGCGTCACGGGCGTCTTGGTCGTTGGTCCAGGCGTCACGGGCGTCTTGGTCGTTGGTCCAGGCGTCACGGGCGTCTTGGTCGTTGGTCCAGGCGTCACGGGCGTCTTGGTCGTTGGTCCAGGCGTCACGGGCGTCTTGGTCGTTGGTCCAGGCGTCACGGGCGTCTTGGTCGTTGGTCCAGGCGTCACGGCGTCTTGGTCGTTGGTCCAGGCGTCACGGGCGTCTTGGTCGTTGGTCCAGGCGTCACGGGCGTCTTGGTCGTTGGTCCAGGCGTCACGGGCGTCTTGGTCGTTGGTCCAGGCGTCACGGGCGTCTTGGTCGTTGGTCCAGGCGTCACGGGCGTCTTGGTCGTTGGTCCAGGCGTCACGGGCGTCTTGGTCGTTGGTCCAGGCGTCACGGGCGTCTTGGTCGTTGGTCCAGGCGTCACGGGCGTCTTGGTCGTTGGTCCAGGCGTCACGGGCGTCTTGGTCGTTGGTCCAGGCGTCACGGGCGTCTTGGTCGTTGGTCCAGGCGTCACGGGCGTCTTGGTCGTTGGTCCAGGCGTCACGGGCGTCTTGGTCGTTGGTCCAGGCGTCACGGGCGTCTTGGTCGTTGGTCCAGGCGTCACGGGCGTCGACGTCGTTGGTCCAGGCGTCACGGGCGTCTTGGTCGTTGGTCCAGGCGTCACGGGCGTCTTGGTCGTTGGTCCAGGCGTCACGGGCGTCTTGGTCGTTGGTCCAGGCGTCACGGGCGTCTTGGTCGTTGGTCCAGGCGTCACGGGCGTCTTGGTCGTTGGTCCAGGCGTCACGGGCGTCTTGGTCGTTGGTCCAGGCGTCACGGGCGTCTTGGTCGTTGGTCCAGGCGTCACGGGCGTCTTGGTCGTTGGTCCAGGCGTCACGGGCGTCTTGGTCGTTGGTCCAGGCGTCACGGGCGTCTTGGTCGTTGGTCCAGGCGTCACGGGCGTCGACGTCGTTGGTCCAGGCGTCACGGGCGTCTTGGTCGTTGGTCCAGGCGTCACGGGCGTCGACGTCGTTGGTCCAGGCGTCACGGGCGTCTTGGTCGTTGGTCCAGGCGTCACGGGCGTCGACGTCGTTGGTCCAGGCGTCACGGGCGTAGACGTTGTTGGGCTAGTAGATCGTGGTGTTTCTGTTGGTGCTGTAGTTATCGGTGACGGTTTCCCGCTGGGCCCTTCAGTAGAAGGTGGTTGAGAGGACGGGTCAGCCGGTCGTTGATGGAAAGGCTTGCTGGCTGACGGTGTTGGCTTTGATCCGTCCTGTGACGGCTCGGGTGCGTTGGTTGACGGTGTCGTTTCATCCGGCTTGGACGTGATTGGGCTCGGGATGGACGGCGCGGGCGTCGGCTTCGATGGGCCCGGAGTCGGCTGGGATTCATCAGGCTTGGATGGGTCCGGAGTCGGCTGGAATCCATGAGCCTTAGATGGCGCAGGCGTCGGTCCACTCGGTCCGCTGGGCTTGCTAGCGCTCGGCGTCGGCGCTGGCTGCTGCTGCTGCTGTTGCTGCTGCTGACCTGCGGGCTTGAGGCAACCGACCGACGGGAACACGCAGCCCCACGTCTGTCCGTTCACGATCTCGCAGCGCGCGTCCTCCTTCGCAACGCACTTGGAGCCGTCGTAGGACGGGAGGTACGGGTGGCAGTCGGCGCTGGCGACGTCGCCCTTGAGCGGGCAGGCGAGTCCCGCGGGCGCAGAGCCAGCACCCGAGCAGATGGCGCCGCGCGACGCTGGGAGCTTGTAGGTCGCGTCGCGACAGACCGACACGGGGGTGTCGGTTGCCGCGGCGACCGCAACAGCAAGCGCTGCTGTCAGAAAAGTCCTCGCGATGAAAGGCGCTTTCATCTGGGACCCGACTGGAAATGCAGTTGTGGCGCCTCCGCTGGATGGAGGAGCGAGGCAGAGAGAAGAGGAGAGCAGAGCAGAGGAGGGGAGCGAAGAAGAGAGGAGGAGAGAAGGGGGGGAGAAGGAGGGGAAGGAAGGGGAGGGGAGCATCTTGCTCCGGCCACATCGTGGTTTTCCGTCGTGATCTTGGCCTGCGAAGTGAGTTGGAACGCGATGCGCCCCGCGCATAAACCCTTCTGGAAAGACTCGCTTCCATAATTCGCACGTGTGGATGAGTGAGTGTCCAGCGCATTTGGTTGCTGCGGTTGACAATGCAGCGAGTGAATCCACGTGCAAAGTCGGGGGCACCGCAGTTGCGCCGGGTGGCGGTTCTGTCCATCGTCGAGTGTATGAACACGCCAGGTGACAAATCGCGTTCCAAAGGATCTGGATACCGAGAAAAGCGATGCGTTGTCGACTTGGAAGCTTCCCTTTTTTGATCGGGGTATCGTTTCATACAGGTAGAACGGCCGCAGTTGGGCTCAGTTGGTGCTGAACCGTTTCGTGTGATTGTGGCATGACTTGCAATCCGTCGGTGGTCGTAGCGAGTGGACCGCATTACGTCACGTTCGAGCTGGTGGCGGGAGCACGCAGATCCGCCCCCGACAGCGACACTGACCATTCGCCTGCTGTTGACGGTGCCTGGTTTCTCTGACTCATGACGGTGCACAGTGGCACAGCATTCAGTTGGGCAATGGATCGCGGCTGAATCCACCTCTGCGCCTTTATTGGAGCTGAGCGGTGGATGGACATGGGAATCACACCAGTCTTAACGGACGTCAATGGGAATGGGTATGGATGCTCGCAAGACTAACGGGGTCATGTGTGAATGGCTGTGGGTGGAGCGTTTGCGGATCCATCACAGCGGGACGCACTTGATGCGCCACAGACTCCATTGGCAACGCACGTAGGCGTCAGCACCGCACGACGACCAGCTCAACTGACCACAATACACTGCAGCGTCCGCTGTCGACAAGGAGGCGGTCACAGTCGGTGGCTCGCTGCTGAGACGCAAAGCTGGCGGCGAAGAGAGACGGCGAGTGGCGACACGATCTCGAATGTCGACGTGCCTCAATCACCGCGTTCCGGTCGAGTCGACCGTTTCGCCAACTTCATTCGAATCGAACTCTTCAACCGCATCTTCGGTCGATGGATCATCTGTCGTAGGCTCCTCCGTCGTAGGCTCCTCTGTCGGCGTCGTCGTGGACGGCGTCGGCGCCGGCGTCGACTGCTGATAGACCGGAGACTCCGTCGTCGGCGCATCGGTCACGGGTTGATCGGTCACGGGCTGCTCTGTCCTGGGCTGCTCTGTCGTAGGCTCCTCTGGCTTAGGCTCCTCCGTCGATGGCTCCTCTGTCGATGGCTCCTCTGTCGTAGGCTCCTCCGTCGCTGGAATGTCGGTGGTAGGCGCATCGGTAGTTGGCTCATCGGTCACGGGCTGCTCCGTCGTCGGCTCCACCGTCACAGGCTCCTCTGTCGGCGTCGTCGTGGACGGCGTAGGCGCCGGCGTCGACTGCTGATAGACCGGAGGCTCCGTCGTCGGTGCATCGGTCACGGGTTCATCAGTCACGGGCTGCTCTGTCGTAGGCTCCTCTGGCTTAGGCACCTCCGTCGTTGGCTCCTCTGTCGATGGCTCCTCTGTCGTGGGCTTCTCCGTCGCTGGAATGTCGGTCGTAGGCGCATCGGAAGTCGGCTCATCGGTCACGGGCTGCTCCGTCGTAGGCTCCACCGTCACAGGCTCCTCTGTCGGCGTCGTCGTGGACGGCGTAGGCGCCGGCGTCGACTGCTGATAGACCTGACTGCCGGCGGGTGAAGCTGTTGTTGGACAGGGAGTTGTTGATAGTGGCGCTGTCGTGCTGCTCGCCCCGTCGGCGGTTGTCACTGGTGTCGGAGTCGGCTGAGACGTGCTCGGAGCCCCTGTGTTCGGAGCAGGCGTCATGGTAGCGACCGTAGTAGGAGCAGGCGTGGAGTCGGGCTTGGACGTGAGTGGACATGGTGTCGTTGGAACGGGTGTGACTCGAGTTGGAGCCGTCGTGGCAGGCGTCTCTGCTTCCCGCTGCTCCGTTGGGAGCGTCGCGATCGGTGTCGGACAGGGCGTCACCGTCGACTGCACTTGAGTTGGGTTGGGCGTCACTGGACCAGACATCTCAGTCGTTGAGGGCGTTGGTGGGATCACTGGAGAGGGCTTTCCGCTGGGCCCTGGAGTGGCTGGCGTCGGTGCTCCGCTGGGTCCAGGCGGCACAGGGGACGACGTGGACGATCGCGAAGGCACGTCAGACTTGGACGAGAGTGGGCGCGGCGTCGTCATCGCTGGGGTCGCTGAAGGCGAGCCAGGCTTGCTGGGGGCCGGTGTCGGTTTGGATCCATCGGACTTGGACGCTGGAGTCGACGGAGTCGACGGGGCGGGCGTCGGTCCATTCAGTAGGCTGGGGCTTGACGTCGACGCTGGCTGCTGCTGCTGCTGCTGTTGCTGCTGACCTGCGGGCTTGAGGCAACCGACCGACGGGAACACGCAGCCCCACGTCTGTCCGTTCACGATCTCGCAGCGCGCGTCCTCCATCGCAACGCACTTGGAGCCGTCGTAGGACGGGAGGTGCGGGTGGCAGTCGGCGCTGGCGACGTCTCCCTTGAGCGGGCAGGCGAGTCCCGCGGGCGCAGAGCCAGCACCCGAGCAGATGGCGCCGCGCGACGCTGGGAGCTTGTAGGTCGCGTCGCGACAGACCGACACGGGCGACTGGGCGGCGACGGCGGCGAGCGCAGAGGTCACGAGAAGGAAGATCTTCATCGTGTCAAGGATGGTAAATCCAGGAATGACTCGTGCGGAGCGCCACATAGCAGAGGAGGAGGAGGAGGAGGAGGAGGAGGAGGAGGCGTGAAGGGGTCATGGAGGAGGGGTCATGGAGGAGGGGAGCGGCGCAGGAGCTGGAGCTGGAGCGGAGTGGCGACCCGATGATCTCGCCGTCTTCATCTGGCTACACGCACATCTGTGCATGACGAGCCCCCGATCTCTCTCTCTCTATCTCTCTCTTGCGTGCGCTCGAACGGAGACGAGCATGCAGCTCCCTCCGCTGCGTGCGCTCATCAGCGTGTGGGTCGTCATCGGCTCCATCGGTTGATGGCACGGTCCACGCAACTGCGAGTTTCCAGCAAGTACAAAAGTAGACGCATAAGGTCTCGCAGGCAATACGGAACGACAGGGTGCCACCCACCGACGCCACCGACCCGCCACCATCCGACGCTGGTGTTGCGTGCCATCCGTGGCAGCAGACAACTGGCTGGTGGCACAGTGTGTATCGGTCAGCGCCTTGTTGCCAGAGAGGTCATGCAGCTGTCGGTGGTGGAGCGGGTTCACCTTGCGCCGTAATCTGAGGATCATTGCTCGGGTCGTGGCTTCAATCTGCCATCATCAGTGTCCTCCGTAACAGACGACAGGCAGACAGATCGACCCAAGGACAGAGACAGAGAGAGGTGTTGGACTCTGGATCCTTATCGCTTTACACACAGATCAAGTCAAAATCGCGATAGATACGCTACGACTGCTAAGCGTTAGACAGTGAGTGCCTAACAGACAGACAGACAGACAGAGAGAGAGTGATAGACCCGATTGCGGTCCCACCCGACCCCAGCCGTCGACCCGACAACGCACAGCGATAGACGCTGCTTAGACTCCTCAGTTGACGGTGCCCGAGACCGCGCCGTCGTACTTGGTGTGCTTGCCGACCGCCTTCTTGAGGTAGCACGCCGACTTGTCCCACGCGTTGTCCACGAACGTGAACGCCTTGCAGCCCGACGTCGCCGCGCACGCGTCGCAGCACGCCGCCGCGTCCTTGGTCTCCACGCGCTTCAGGTCCTCGCCGTAAAAGTCCGTGTTCGACACCGTCGTGCACTTGGGCAGCGGCGTCTTGACCGTCGACGACACGGCGCCCACGAGCTTGCGCTTGTCGCCCGAGCCCTTCTTCAGGTAACACGCCGACTGGCCGTCCGCGTTGTAGTTGACGAACGTGAACGCCTGGCAGCCCGGCGTCTTGGCGCACTCGTCGCAGCAGTCCCACGCGAACACGCCCTTGATCGTCTTGATGTCGTCGCCGTAGTAGTCCACGTTCACCTCAACGGCGCCGCACTGCTTGGGCGCGGGGCGGCACTGGTAGAACCACGGGTTCCACGGCTGGCAGTACTCGCCTTCGGGGCAGCACTTGGCGCCCTCGCTCTCGCTGCCGCACTGCGCGCCCGAGGCCGTCGGGCAGCTAGGCACTGGCGCCTTGGTGGTTGGTTCGGGCGTCGCGGGCTGCGTGGTGACAGGCGTCTTGGTGGTCGGCTCGGGCGTCGCGGGCTGCGTAGTGACAGGCGCCTTGGTGGTCGGAGCCGGCGACGTCGTCACGGGTGCAGCCGTTGTGGGCACCGGAGCGACCGTCGTGGGCGTCGGGACCGTGGTGGGGCGCGGCGTCGGCGCCGGACGGAAGCCCTGGTACGCGTTGAAGATGTTGAGGCGACCGTGGCCGAACATGTTGTTGGGCCAGTTGACGAACTTGGTCGTGCCGCACTCGACCGGAGGCACGATGAGACCCTGCTGGTCCGTCGTCGTGTAGAGCAGCACCTTAATCTCGTCGGCAGTGAGCTCCGGGTTCTGGCTCAGCAGAAGTGCAATGGCACCCGAGACATGGGGCGTCGCCATACTGGTGCCCGAGATCGCGAGGTAGTCCGAGTCGGACGTGTTCCACGACGACTTAATCTTGGAGCCCGGCGCCGAGATGTCGGGCTTGATGCGGCCGTTGACCGTCGGGCCGACGCTCGAGAACCACGACAGCGCGTCCAGGATCGTCGTCGAGCCGACGCCAATGACGTTCGGGTAGTCACCCGGCGAGCTCGCCGAGCCACAGCCCTGGTCACCTTCGTTGCCCTGAGCAAAGACTGGGATGATGCCGGCCTTGACCCACGCGTCGACGGCAGGCTTGTACCAGAAGTCGCCCTGGCCGCCACCCCACGAGTTGCTCACGATGCGTGGCGCCTTGCTGCAGTCCGGGTTCTTGCCGTCCGTATCGGTGGGGCACAGGATGAACTGCGCACAGTCGAGCAGGTCGCTCTCAGGACAATCGTCCGTGCGGCAGCCCTTGCACATCATCCACTTGGCAGCGGGCGCGACACCGAAGCCGTTGGCGCCGGCGATGGTGCCAAGCACGTGCGAGCCGTGACCGTTGCCATCGTACGGCTTGGCGGCCTTGTTCTCGGGATCGAACCAGCCGTACTTGCCGACAAAGTTGCGCTTGAGAATGTCGTGCGTCGCGCGCGCGCCGGTGTCGATGGCGCCGACCACGATGCCCTGACCGGTCGTGCCGTCGGCCCAGACCTGCGGCGCACCGATGCGCTTAACGCCCCACTCCTGGCCCGTCACGGCCTCGGGCACGCCGGACTCAATGATGGGCTTGGCAATTGCCAGGCGCTTCTCCGGGCGGATCGACTCGACGCCCGGGAGCGCGGCGATCTTGGCGAGCAGCTCCGGCGTGACGTCCTTGATGAACGCGCGCGGCGCGATCCAGTACGTCTTCATCTCAACCGACGCCGAGCTCTCCTGCGAGAGCAGACCGGCGAGCGGCTTGAGCGCCTCGGCGCTCGTCTTCTCGAGCTCCGACTTGAGCGCCTCGATGCGGGCGACGCGGTTCGGGTACACGCCTTCCTCGAAGCTCTCGGCGACGTTCTTGCTGGTCTTCATCGTGATGATCACGTCGGCCTTGCCGAACTCCTCAAGCGAGCGGTGCACGTGGCGGTCGACGACCGACGGGGCGGCGAGGCTCACGGCGCTGAGCGCCGCGAACGAGAGCAGCAGACGAACGTTCATCCTCGTGACAGTTGGAAAGCGGAGCTTGTCTCGAAGGCGGTGAATTGAGTTGTGAGAGCTTGGGGAGAGGACCCAGCGGCGCGCAGCGCAACGAACGGCACACAGACGAAGAGAGAGAGAGCGATCGCTGTGCGAATGTCACTCAACCCACGGAGGCGGCGGGGGCCCCTGACCCGTTGACTGACCAGTTCGTAAGTCACGACTCGCTGCCCCATCTCCACCACGCTAGCGACTTGGAGTCTGGACGGACAGAGGGGAAGCTGTGGAGCAGGCGAGCGCAGTGTTGCTCGATGGAATGTTCCGAATTCTGCGTTCAGAACTTTTGAACGAGCAGAACCACGGAGATGGACAAGTGAACGACAACGGCGTTGGACGGCGTGACGCCGTTCCGTTCCAGAGCCTGTGTCACACACAGCCTGTGCGACACAGGCAGTGTGAGTCTCGCACTCAGTGAGTCACTGAGAGTCTCCGAGACGTTCGCGTGGACAGCGCTGAGTTGCGGGTGAGAGGAGTGACATTGTGCACTGCAAGGTTCTCTACACTCGGGTCTATCGTGATTCAGGATGCGTTGGGTTTGAGACCAAATCTACAGATTAAACTCCATCAATCTGGTGTGCAGCCTCCTGAGATGAGGTGCATTGCGGACGAATGGAGACGATGGAGCGGAACGAAGTGTTTAGACGCCATATCGGAAAGATGGAACCAGCGGCGTCAAGTCATCTCAGAGCCACGACACTTCCTGGTCACGTGGCCGAAGAGGAAAAAAAAAGATAGAAGCGCACGTTGAAGCTGGCGTCTAAAAAATCAGTCCAATACAGCAGATGAATGAATGGACTTCGAACGCACTGGAGCTCGCTGCGAGCCTCGTCCGAGCTCGAGAGCGGAGAGAGATCCAGCGGCCGCGATGCAGATCGGCACTGTCATTCTGCATCGATTCGATCATCATGTGGTTCATGATTGTCGGCGAGTGCTGGGACATGCGCCTCGTGCCCGGTCTAAAATCTCCACAAACTCAATAAAACGTTGGGAAATTCCAACGTTTGTTGTTTCCAGTCAAATCGACATCATCGCTGTCAGCTCCGAATCGTTGACGCACACACAGCGACGGGGTGCTGCAACCGACTCAGATCAAATCGATCCAACACGTCACCAACTGGTGAGCAAAGACAGGCGCAGCCACGCATCTGATCCCAACCGACAGACCGACTTCTTTAGGAAAAAGATTAAAATCATGTTTCCGTTTTCACACGTTGCAATTTCCAACTTGGAAATGACAGCCAAACAAACCAACGAAAGAGAACGAAACCAAAAATTTAGACTTTGGCGTTTTCCCTCATCCCAACTCGGAGCTTGGGTTCGTTGGCCAGATCATGTGGCCAACGATCCGGCCCAGACCGGAGACCAGAGCCCATCACGAGTCTGACTGACCGATACAAGTGCGACTGGCTCCGATTGGATCCGCTGCTCGACGTGTCGGTGCAGCGCCGGGACGCGGGCGGCTGTGACTCACACCGTTCTCAGATCCGTTCTGCGTCGCTCCCAACTGCGCCGTCGCACAAGGACAGTGCGTCGCCTGAGGACCCAAGTTGGCCCCCCCCACGCATACAAACGCAGCAGTTGGTTGCCAGCAGCAATGCCGCTGCGGCGCTGAGCGCGTGCAGCAATGCTGCAGCAGCATCCACGTTCTGTTCCCACTTCACGCCGCTGTCGTCGCCTCGACACTCGACGGATCTTTTTGACAGCTGCAACTTGCAGCCTGCAAGCGCTGGCTGCCCTGAGGCTCACTCGACTGATCGACTGGTTGCTCCTCTCCTTTCTGGTTGATGATGCCCTCCACAGTGGCATCCAGGTGTGCGTCGTGCCAGTTCTCTCATTCTTCGTTTTCCGCTCCAGGCATCGGATACTCCTCCTCTCCTTCCCAAGCCAAACGAAAGAAGAAGATAGACCATGAACCTCCGCGTTCTGCTTTCGCTTGCGGCACTGAGCTCGTCTGCCGCGCTTGCCTCGGCGTCGCCCTCCGTCGTCGACCGCCGTGTGCACCGCGCGCTGCGTGAAGGCGGCCGCGTCAACATCATGGTCACCATGAAGCAGCCGAAGAACGTCCTCGAGAGCTTCCAGGAGAGCGCGTACCCTTCGCGCACCAAGCGCATCGAGGCGCTTCGCTCGGAGCTCGAGAAGACCAACAGCGAGGCGCTGTCGCCACTCGCCGGTCTCTTCGCCAAGGAAAGCTTCTCGGGCGTCGAGATGAAGACGTTCTGGATCACGCCGCGTGCGTCGATCAAGGACGCGACGCCCGAGATGGTGCAGCAGATCGCGTCGCTCCCGGGCGTCGAGAAGATCGAAGAGCAGCGCATCATTCACCTCGAGGAGCCCGAGGTCGTTGCCGTTCCCGAGGCGCTCGTCGGTCAGGAGTGGGGCGTCAAGCGCATCGGCGCGCCGCAGGTCTGGGCCGACGGCACGACCGGCCAGGGCATCGTGGTCGGTGTCATCGACTCGGGTGTGCGTGGCACCCACGAGGCGCTTGCCCGCAACTTTGTGGGCAAGTACGGCTGGTTCGACCCCGAGAAGAAGGCACCCGAGCCGTACGACGCCAGCGGCCACGGCTCGCACTGCACGGGTACCATCGCTGGTAGCAAGGGTATCGGCGTGGCACCGTCCGCCAAGTGGATGGCGTGCAAGGGCTGCCGCAACAAGGGCTGCCCGGACGACGACCTGCTCGACTGCGCGCAGTTCATGCTGTGCCCGACGGACACGGACGGCAAGAACCCTGACTGCAGCAAGGCGCCGCGCATCGTGAGCAACTCGTGGGGTGGTGGCCAGGGCGACTTCTGGTACAAGGACGTCGTTGATGCCTGGATCAAGGCTGGTATCGTGCCGGTCTTCGCGATGGGCAACGCCGGTCCCGAGTGTGGCACGGCCAACTCGCCGGGTGACTACCCGAACGTCATCGGTGTCGGATCGCTCAACCCGACGGAGGAACTGCGCCGCACGTCGAGCAAGGGCCCGACGGTCAACGGCCGCATCAAGCCCGACATCACGGCGCCTGGTGGCCTCATTCGCTCGGCGTACAACCGCAGCGACACAGACTACAACACGATCTCGGGCACCAGTATGGCGACGCCCCACGTCTCGGGTGCCATCGCGCTGCTGCTGAGCCAGAACCCGGAGCTCACGATCGACGAGATCAAGGTGCTGCTCTACACGACGACGGACCAGAGTCTGCCGGCGTCCAACTACACGTGCGGTGGCACGGTGGACGCCAACTGGCCCAACAACCAGTACGGCCACGGCCGCCTCAACATCTTCAGCGCCTACCAGGGCTTCCGTCCGGCGCCGACGCCGCGCCCGACCACGCTCCCGACGCCCACGACGGTTGCTCCGGTGCCAACAACTGCCACCCCAGTGACCACTGCTCCTGCCCCGACGACGGCCGCCCCCGTGCCGACCACGACGGCGCCTGCCACCACGCAGCCCGCGACGCCCGAACCAACCACCAAGGCGCCAGTGCCTAGCTGCCCGACGGCCTCGGGCGCGCAGTGCGGCAGCGAGAGCGAGGGCGCCAAGTGCTGCCCCGAAGGCGAGTACTGCCAGCCGTGGAACCCGTGGTTCTACCAGTGCCGCCCCGCGCCCAAGCAGTGCGGCGCCGTTGAGGTGAACGTGGACTACTACGGCGACGACATCAAGACGATCAAGGGCGTGTTCGCGTGGGACTGCTGCGACGAGTGCGCCAAGACGCCGGGCTGCCAGGCGTTCACGTTCGTCAACTACAACGCGGACGGCCAGTCGGCGTGTTACCTGAAGAAGGGCTCGGGCGACAAGCGCAAGCTCGTGGGCGCCGTGTCGTCGACGGTCAAGACGCCGCTGCCCAAGTGCACGACGGTGTCGAACACGGACTTTTACGGCGAGGACCTGAAGCGCGTGGAGACCAAGGACGCGGCGGCGTGCTGCGACGCGTGCGCGGCGACGTCGGGCTGCAAGGCGTTCACGTTCGTGGACAACGCGTGGGACAAGTCGGCGTGCTACCTCAAGAAGGCGGTCGGCAAGCACACCAAGTACGACGGCGCGGTCTCGGGCACCGTCAACTAGAGATGCTGTGTGCTCGCAAGGCGTAACAGAAGTTTCGGAGGCTGTTAACGTCCAATAAACAAAATGTGAATGTGAAGGCATGAGTTGAACAACACAGGAGTCGACCGGATCCGCCCTTGCGCTTCATGCAGTCTGTCCATGGCAACTCGTGGATGTTGTTCACCGAAAGCAAGCACCAGCCACACCACGGAAGGACAGCCAGTCCTGCTCTATGCACCGCGTGTCTGCAGCGAGATCTCGTGCCTCCAGCCAATCGAAGGCGTCCGTCGCCTGGGACACTCGTGTCACGTGGCGCACACGGATTAAAAACGCCGCCGCCGGAAAAGCTGCCGCCGGAATTGGTCCGGCGAGACGCCGAGCTGTCCACGTTGTGCGGTCTGCATGACGAGCTCAGGAGCAGGATACGTCCGGAAGCGTCGGAGTCGCTGGAAGATGTGCCGGATGGGCGACCCGTTTCCTTCGACCGCGTGGCGATGAGTGTACCGGGCAGTTTGGACGGGGACCTTTCGCCACCAGCCACCTCCGTCCGGACTGGGGACTCCATCCAGGCTCTGGACGTCCCCTCCTCCTCCTCCTCCTCCTCCGCCTCCTCCTCCTCCTCCTCCTCCGCCTCCTCCTTCTTCCTGTTCTTTCCTCCTCGTTTCCTTGGACTTGAACACTCATCACAGGCATTCTCAATCTTTGGCCATGGAGTCCTCGACGTCCGCTTTCTCGGCTGTCAAGTCACCGGGACCGCCTCCGTCTCCCGTCGACAAGCTGGAAGAGGGCGGAGCGCTCCGCCGTGGGGGTGCGCCGGACCTCTTCAGCCGTCGCAACGTGGGTCTTCTTGCGCAGCACGCGGCGCTGGGTGTGATCCGCGGCACGCTACAGAACGCCGTGTACCCGTTCCTGTTCAACTACCTCCGCATGTCCGGCGTCGAGGTGTCCTCGGCGCGCGCGCTGCTGCGGCTGATCTGGACGCTCAAGTTCTTCGTCGGCATCGTCACGGACAGCGTGCCGATCGCCGGGTTCCATCGACGTCCGTACATGCTCTTGGGCTGGGCACTCGCTGCGGTCGCACTGACCGCGATGGCGCTCGCGCCGCTCCCGTCCCCGTACTACCCGAGCGCCGCGTGGGCCAAGTTCAAGTCTTTCACGCCCGCGCAGGCAGCTCAGCTGAACCGTGACGCGCCGCAGGACGGCGTGCTTTACCTGGTGCTTATGGTACTCACGAGCGCCGGTCTCATGGTCGCGATCACGGCTGCCGATGGTGTGCTCGTGGACTTTGCGCAGCGCGAGCCCGAGGCCACGCGCGGCACGACGCAGACCTGGACGCTTGTGGTCATGTACCTCTTCGCGATCGTGTCGGCCTGTCTCACGGGACTCGGCATGAACGGCCCCGAGTACGGCGGCTCGTTCGGCGCGTCGCTCGGATTCAACACAATCATGGGCGTCTGCGCGGTCGTCGCCGTTGCGATGCTGCCGATCTCGTGGCTCTGCATCCCTGAGGAGCGCGTGGTCTCGTCGGCGTCGTGCTGCCGCCAGCGACTGCGCCGCAACGCCGTCGCGTTGTACGAGCTGCTGCAGTCGCGCGTTGTGTACCAGATCATCGCGTTCCGGTTCCTGCGCAACCTCTTCTCACAGTTCGGCACGACGGCCGAGACGCCGGTGCAGAGCCTCTGGGCGGGCGTCGAGCCGCTCAACGCGTCGCTGGCCAACATCGGCACGTACCTCATGTCGTGCCTCGGCATGATGGCGGTGCAGCGCATCGGACTGCAGTGGAGCTGGCACGCCGTGATCGCGACGACGCAGGTACTCGTCGTCGCGATCGACGCCGTGCCCACGATGCTCACAATCTGGAACGTCTGCCGCAGCCAGTGGCTCTGGCTCGGCGTGCCGCTGCTGCAGGACGTCCCAAGCCACGCTGGCGGACTCGTCGCCAGCTTTGTGATCGTCGAGATCGTCGAGCGCGGCAACGAGGCCGCTGTCTACGGGCTGCTATCCACGGTCTCGAACCTCTCGCTGCCCTTCTCGACCATGCTCTACAAGACGGTCGACGCAGCCTTTGACGTGTCCCCCGCCGACATCGCCCGCGACACGACGCACGTCCGGACGCACGTCACGTACACGTATGTCATCGCGTACGCCGTGAACCTCGCGTCCATTGGGTTCCTCGTGCTGCTGCCGCGACAGAAGGCAGAGACCCAGGAGCTCAAGCGCCACGGCGGCACCAGTCGTGCGTGGGGACGCTTCACGCTGGCGTACCTCGTCTTCGCGTTCGCGTGGTCGCTCCTGACCAACGCCATGACGTTCTCCGCTGCGACGTCGTGCCTGCGGATCGCTGGTGGATCAGGGTGCAAGAAGACGCAGTCTCGTGGATGAGCAGAGAGGAAGTGGAGAGCAGTGGGAGGAGGGGAGGAGGGGAGGGGAGAGCAGCCTCCCCGAGTCCGGATTCCGAACGGTCCGGCAGGCCCGGCACGCGAGGAAGGTCAAGCGCTTCCATGGAGATGAGTCGTATGTATGTCCAACGTGTGCTTTGCTTTCATTCGTCGACTTGCCGATCATGCGTGTTCTGTTCTGCGCTCAGCCGACTTGGAACCTGTGGTTCGCCATTCCCATGCGCCCATCTCGACAGCTGGATGTGATTAAAGAACCTCCATCATACGAATTTGCTAAAATACGATGACATGCATATTATGGAAAACGGGACAAACCGCACTAGTCGCCACCACCTGATAGTTTATACTGTACAGTGATTTGTACCCGAACGTGCGAGCGGTCTCTGCAAACGAATCAGACGAATCCAAGGAGAGATGCGCCCTGATTGACGGACTGCCAGTCACTGACGCACTCGATTCTGTCAGGCGCGACCTGACACTGTCGACTGCCTGTCAGGCTGACAGGCAGTCGGCGTGACTCACACGCTCCTCCTCCTCCTCCTCTCCTCCTCCTCCCCTCCCCTCCTCCCCCTCCCCCCTCCCCCCTCCTCCTCTTCCTCCTCCCCGCCTTTCATCATCTTGGGCCTCGGAACCCGCCGAGCGAACGCAGACGAAAGCTGCTCCACCAGACTTCTCAATCATTCACTTCATTCCATTCCTCATCTTTCTTCCAAGGACGCAAGCGCTCCCGAGCCAAGATGAAGCTCCAACTCGCTGTCTCGGCGGCTGCACTGGCCGCCTCCGTCTCCGCCAGCGTCGTGGACCGCGACGTCCACCGCGCTCTCCGCGAGAGCCAGACCGTGGACGTCCTCGTGACGCTCAAGACACCCCGTAATGTGCTCGAGAGCTTCGAGGAGACTGCGTACTCGTCGCGCACGAAGCGTATTGAGGCGTTGAAGTCTCAGCTCGAGGCCACGAACGGTGAGGCCACCAAGTCGCTCGAGGCGTTCCTCGCTCGCGAGAGCTCGGCCGCCAGTGGTGTCGAGGTCACGCCCTTCTGGATCGCCCCGATCGTGTCCGTCAAGGGCGCGACCGCGCAGCTCGTGGAACAGCTCGCGGCACTCCCCAACGTCGAGTCGATCCGAGAGGACGAGTGGATCCAGCTCGACCGACCGATCGTTGAGAACCAGGGCGCGCGCCCTGAGGCCGTCATGGGTCAGGAATGGGGCGTCCAGCGCATCGGCGCACCCAAGGTCTGGGCCGATGGCACGACGGGTCAGGGCATCGTGGTCGGCGTCATCGACTCAGGTGTCCGCGCGACGCACGAAGTGCTGGCGCGCAACTTCGTCGGCAAGTACGGCTGGTACGATCCGGAGAGCAAGCGCCCACAGCCGTACGACGTCGATGGCCACGGCTCGCACTGCGCCGGCACGATCGCCGGTAGCAAGGGCGTCGGCGTGGCACCCGCGGCCAAGTGGATGGCTTGCAAGGGTTGCCGCGAGCAAGGCTGTCCGCGTGTCGATCTGCTGGCGTGCGCGCAGTTCATGCTGTGCCCGACGGACACCGACGGCAAGAACCCGGACTGCAGCAAGGCGCCACGCATCGTGAGCAACTCGTGGGGCGGTCGTCAGGGCGACTTCTGGTACAAGCCAGCGACCGACGCGTGGCTCAAGGCCGGTATCGTGCCGGTCTTCGCGCAGGGCAACTCCGGCGAGAACTGCACGACCGCCAACTCGCCTGGGGACTATCCGTCCGTGATCGGCGTCGGCTCGACCACGAACGTGGACGGAATCTCGTGGTTCTCCAGCCGCGGTCCGACCGTCTTTGGCCGCATGAAGCCCGACATCTCGGCGCCGGGATCGCGCATCCGCTCGGCGCACAACGGCTCGGACGTCGAGTACGTCACGATGTCCGGTACGAGCATGGCGACGCCCCATGTCTCGGGCGCCATCGCTCTGATTCTCAGTCAGAACCCAGAGATGACTGTGGACGAAGTCAAGGTTGCACTCTACACGACGACGGACCAGGATCTGCTTCCCAGCAATCAGACGTGCGGCGGCACGCTCGACGCCAACTGGCCCAACAACATGTACGGCCACGGCCGCCTCAACATCTTCAACGCGTACCAGGGCTTCCGTCCGGCGCCGACGCCGCGCCCGACCACGCTCCCGACGCCCACGACGGTCGCTCCGGTGCCCACAACGGCTGCGCCCGTGACGACATCGCCGGCTCCGACCACCAAGGCGCCTGTCACTACGCAGCCCGCGACGCCCCTGCCGACCACCAAGACGCCTGTCACCACGCAGCCCGCGACGCCCGAGCCAACCACCAAGGCGCCGGCGCCTAACTGCCCGACGGCCTCGGGCGCGCAGTGCGGCAGCGAGAGCGAGGGCGCCAAGTGCTGTCCCGAAGGCGAGTACTGCCAGCCGTGGAACCCGTGGTTCTACCAGTGCCGCCCGGCGCCCAAGCAGTGCGGCGCCGTGGAGGTGAACGTGGACTACTACGGTGACGACATCAAGACGATCAAGGGCGTGTTCGCGTGGGACTGCTGCGACGAGTGCGCCAAGACGCCGGGCTGCCAGGCGTTCACGTTCGTCAACTACAACGCGGACGGCCAGTCGGCGTGCTACCTGAAGAAGGGCTCGGGCGACAAGCGCAAGCTCGTGGGCGCCGTGTCGTCGACGGT